>WUAM01000323.1:37035088-37077441 GCA_024336885.1 Actenoides hombroni | reverse complement strand
ATGACTCTGTTTTTGAAAATAATTATGTTGTTGCATCCCAAAATAAATTATTTCTCTTTTTGAGAGAACCTGATCAATCAAATAGCAGTGTTTTTTAGACTTCTGCGTGTGCGCATCAAATGTTACACTCTGGACAGTGAGATATCATATTTTTGATGCTCAGATGAACGAATCACATTTGGCATTAAGTTTATGTAATATGCTTTTTGGCACTAAGTAGTTCAGTCCTGAATTTAGTTTGAATCTATAGCAGAATTCATGTGATTTCAGTGGAAATGTTCAGCACCTAGACTCTCAGAGGCTATTTCAAGAAACTGTATCTGTAGTGTTGTTTGACTTAATATAATGTTCCTGTAAGAGCCATGCTTTGAAAACCTTCAGTTCCCACTCTTCTGGCTGCTGGACTGATCCTTTTTGGGACGAAACTTTTCTCAGACAGAAGGGTTTGGAGAAACAACCCTTAACGCTGTGTATTTGGGTACTTCAATCATAATGGAGCCTGGGTATATGAGTTAAGGGTTTAATTTTTTTGGTGAATCTAGTTATATTCTAAGGATCACTGGAGAAACCCCTGTAAAATTACAGTATTAATTAATTTTGTTTTTCATTTTAGAGAATCAAGAGTTCCTTAGATGTACGTTTGATTTAGTAAGCTCTGTAGCTCTCCCTTACCATTCAGGGATACAAAGTGTATTTATTTTCTGTATGACTGTAGAAATACCTCAGTGGAAATAATTAAAAAAACAAACAAACAAAGAAAGGACGAAACCATTATGAGTTTAATTATATGCACAATACTAAAGTTAAGATAGATCTTATTGATCAAATTCTAGAAAAGAGTTTTTAGCAGAAGTAAGATCACTTATTCTACTAAGCCTTATAAATACAGCTTTTGGGTTTAGTATTTAATATATTGTCCCATTTACCAGCTGGAGCAACCCTATCTATGTGGCACTAGGAGTGTTCATACTCCTCTACTGTTGGTTGGAATTTCTGCAGCAACTGTACTTGATAGTTTAAACTGTACTGAAGCTTTAAAAACAGTAGTTCTTGTTCCTTGTGAAGTAATGATGTAACCTATTCTTTTCAATATTAGTTAAAGCCAGGAATTTCATTTTTAGAATAACAGAGAAATGCTGTTGCAGGTTGTAGAGAATTTGTTATGAAATGATTTAATGAGGTAGTTGTGGAAATTAGGATGTTGGAGCATAAGAGCAGGGTTTTAGCAAAGCAGAGTCTTCTAATAAGATTTCTTAGTATTAATGGCTCAGTAAGAAATGAAAACTGACAGTGAGAATGCCTCTCTATCAAAAGCTGAATGATTCTGTAGATCCTGGTCTTGGAAATACAGTTGATCTGGAATTTAAAGTATCTCACCAGCTCATTGCTATTGAACATAGAGCAAAACAGTTTCCAAAATGAGAATAAAGTTATCTTAACTTTGCCAGACAAAAAAAAAAGGTACATCTAATGAGTTTATTTTTGGAGTGAATTGTTTGAAGGTGAATTGTTACTGAACCACAATTATGATGCTAAATTTAGTAAGTCAGTGCTAATAACATTTAGGTAGTCTCTAAGATTAGGGTTTACACAAATTTAGGCTGTTCAGTGCAAGGACCTCACTATCTCAGCTGGTAAGACAAAAGGAGAGTAATGTGTAGCTTCTGTAATGATCTGAAAATAGCATGCCAGATTGGAAGACATTTTTCTTCTGTTTTTAAGGAGAGAGACATGGAAGAAGGGTGGAACAACAGAGGGGAAAAAAACCCCCAAATGGACAGAGTAATACAGCAAAGCAGTGCAATGTGACTGATGAGGAAGGTAAGCGATTTAAGGAAATGTTTATTTGTTTTGGTCCTGTTTGGAGCTGAATTGTGCTGAATTGGTACAGACTACAAACTCCTTGAAACAAAAGTACTGCTTCATATGGTAGTAGTGTCTAATTTGTTCTAGCATCATCATTCAAAATCTGACAAAACCACGTTTTGTTTTAATAATAAATGCATGATTCATGTGATTGTTTTGGTAATTAACTATTCACAAAAACATGCTGAAGCAGACTATTTTCACTGCTTGTTATGGGGATTTGTGTACATTTCTGTAGGGTCACTGTTAAAAATAGGAGATAAGGTCTTATGTACTCAGCCCACTATCAGTAGTATCTTAGGCTGTATTGTATTGAACAAATCACCTTTTGGCTCACTACGCTGTTTTTGCAGAGCATATTTTTCTCCTTGATGAAATTAACACTACTTTTATACTTTTGAAGCTTTTTATATTTCTTGCTTGTGTCAGAGGATTTAGATACTGTGTCATTGTCTTAAAAGTGACTGCAGTGTAGCAGTTATAAATACCATGTCACCCTGAATACTAGTGACAAGGTAGGCACATTAGCAAGGACCTTATTTTCCTCCATGCTTGTTTACCTTGTAAGGAAGGTAAATGACATGACTCCTTCATGTTACTGGTACCCAACCAACATGCAAATTTATACATTTCATTCCTGGACCTCTCACAAAAACGGTAGGAGAGTTCATGCTACTAATTCCCAATTGTGTTTGTAATTGTTGCTGCTGTGCATTTGAGTGCATTGTCATAGAAAGAATGAGAACATGGTGTGAAATGGTTTTTAGGGGTCAGTATAGTTTTATTATTTTAGAGAACAGTTACATATTAGCACATTAGCTATTGGAAGTATATGACCTGGCCTCATCTGGCTTTAAAAAGTGCAACATAAGGAATTCATGGAGGAAGGAAAAGAGCAGGAAAATTAAATTTCAGGAACTGCTATTGTAGGAAGAGGTCTAAGTATTTTGTAGCTAGTAGTGTATCTTTCTGAAAATTCAGACCCGCGTGACTAGCAGTTTTTAGTTGTCTGATAAAATATTTCTTCTAGTCACTTCATTTGTACTCTACAGTGAGCAGCAATGGTTTAGCAATGTTTCCAAATTTTGAGCCAATTCAGATGATCTCCCCACCCACTGTGGTTGTAGGGTTTTTTGTGCCTTCCCGTTCTCCTTAAATTATCTGCAGGTGTCCTGAATTAGTACTTAGTCCTACTTAGCTGCTGAATTTATAGCTTCCCAAGTTACAAGTACTTTTAAACTATAAATAAGATTTAGAATTATTATTTTTTTTGTCATTGTAATGACAGAATGCTTCTTACTGGGAGAGAAAACTGCATTGCCTACTGTGACAGCTATCAGTTGTCTCCATTTCAAACTAATGAAATAAACTACCTTTTTATGATAAAGCATATTTATTTATAACATTAAACCTTCAAATACTCTATTTTTATTAATTGAAGTAACATATAAGTTACATACCACATATTATATCCATTGGAACTTGATTTGTGCTATACAACATCAAAAAAGAAAACAACAAGAAATCCAAGCACACAAAAAATTACAAACATGCACCAAAAAAGCCTGAAAAAAACCACCCCAAAACCAACCCCCAAAAACTCCAACCACATTGTGGGCTAGGTTAATGTTGTCCAGATTTCATGTGTAGGTGAAATGAACTATTAAGGGCAAAATTTAATTGAACACATTAGTTCAAGTCCACTGTTATTGCCTTTCTAATTTTGGGTAGACTGGCTTGGTTCCTATGCTTAAGTGATGGTGCTGCAGTAAAGCCAGTTGCTGAAATACAAGTAACTTCCCAGTGTTCTGCTCCTTGGTAATGTTAGGCAAAACACATTATACATTATAATTTATGAGTAATAATGTTAATTGCAAGCTATATGTAATTGGTATGGTTCAAATATCTGCTGTTAATTGTTGTCTGCTATCAGAGTCTTGACTTTTCTGAACAGCCATAGAATTTGATTTTAATTACTAATTCTATGCTGCCATAAATGTCCACAAAGGATTTATAAAACACAGAATGCTGTACCAGCTTTTGGCAGGTTTTTTTTTTCCATATAATTCCTTCAGCATACAGGGGAAAATAACTCAGTGAAACTAAAGCAGCACTATTGTTAAAATATGATAATCGGAGCTACAGTAACTCTGCAGTTTCTGTGAAAGGAATTTCTTTATTTGGCCAAAAACTTTCATTAAGAATAATGATAGTGATGCCATAACAAATTAATTAGGAAATACATGTTTCTTGGATTTTAACTGGGATCTCCAACACAAGATAATCAGTAGAACTGAGAAGTCATATATTTTATGAGTGAAATATAATTCTGCTCACTGGAAGTTTTGTGTGTTGGTTTGTTTTTGGTTTTTTTTGTTTTTAAATTAAATTTAACTGAATCTATATGACAAGAGATTTTTGTCAGTAGCAGACTTACGGTCACTGACAGCAAAGTGGGCTGCAGCTTACCGTTTTAAGGGTATGTAAAATACTGGCTGTATTCCACTGTACGCACTGGTAAACAGCAGACAACAGTAAAACCTTCCTGTTGCAGCATAAATATGGCATGAAAATTGATTAACCAGTCTTGTGTTGTTATCCAAGCCTGCAATCTGTCTGGACCAAAATTATAAAAATGTTAACTGAGTTTTTCACCAGGAAAAAAAAGTGAAACTAGATTATAAAAAGTTAATGTTCACACATTTAAGTTCCTAGCAAGATGACCAATTGTTTATTCTCTATGGTGCCTTGTTTAATTCTTTTGTAGAATAACTGTATACTGTAGAACTGAGATCATTGTCATTAAAGAATGAGGTGTTTGGGATATCTGAGTGGGGACTTAAGAAGTGTGATAGAATCTGGGCTTGTATGTGTGTGCTTATGTGAAGAACTGCAGCCTTTCTAAGATTCTCTTTGAAATTTGAATAGATCAAGATCTCTGATACCTTTATTCTGCTATTTGTAGCGTTTTCAAAAATTATGTGATGATCACGAGTGAAGTTTGGCATAAACTTTTTCACCTGTTGTGCCTATGCGTTTGAATTTAAACCTTGGTATTCCATTGACTTAAGAGATTCATGTGATGTTAATTAAGTATTTCAAATGTTTGTGGTATTTCTAATATGGTTATTTTGGAAAAACAGTGTCTGAAGATGAAGTCAATATTGCAGGTTCTGATTTTGAAAAGATGTGCATGCTGCTGAGGCAGCTGATATGCTATCGTGAATGAAAGAATTTGGTGTGTTTATATATTACATACGCATGAAATTTAAGAAGTCTCGCTCACATAAGGCTTTATTAGTTGCAAAATGTGCTTAATAGGATTCTTTCCACTAGATCAGAAGCAGTGCTGCTGATTTGATTTACATTTGCTGCATTCTGCTAACTGTCATTGCAAAGTTTTACCATCAATGAATATGGCCATAGCACTGTGCTGAACAGGAGTAGTTCAGGAAATGCAGGAGCTGCTTTATATGATGGATACAAAGACATGCATGATGTGTGTGGTCGATAATGGGGTACCCTCGTTCATGTGCTCTCTGCTATGACTCCATGTCTTTTCTTCCCAATGGTTTATTAGGTCTAAGCCTTGCATAATTCCCCCAACCAATTTAAATCTACAGCACAAAATCACTTTGTTTCCAAAGAAAGATGGTTCTCGGTTCCCAAATGGATGCTGTCTTAACTATTCTTGTTCTTATCAGTGGCTTCTTTCCTCTCATCCCCTTCCTTTTAGATATTTTGAAAATGCAGACATGCTATTTAAATGAGTCAATATGATTAAACTTAAAATCAGAGAGGAATCTCTGTTCAGCATTGCCTTTATTGTAGCATGTCCACTCCATACTGATGCATGGCACAAAACCCAAGGGAATATTGCCTAGTTAAAAAAGGATCACATTTCTTTATAGAATTGTCAGATTCCTAAATAAGTATTTGCACAATCTGTGCTTACCTTCATTTATTTTTGAACTATGTGGTAAATAATGTATTCCTTTTTTCTTTTGAGACTCTGAAATTAAGCCTATTTATCTAAGATTTTATAGTAATTATAGGTGGATAATGTTGCAACATATGAAAACAGAACCTCTCCCTACTGGAGCTGATGGAGAAATAGAAGTTTAATTCAAACCAACATGAACCATTATAGGAATTTCAGTTGAATAGAGGTTGGTCTAAAAATATGTAAATGTCTGGTTTTATCCCTGCCTTGTAAAGTGATATTATGAATATTAATACCTTTATTTAATCAATCTAACTTTATACTGGGAAAGTGAAAAGCTAGATAATTTTAAAAACAAAATGTCAGTGCTGCACTGATAAGCTGATTTAGTTAGATACAAGATCTCATATGCTTGTAGAGATGGTAGTTCTGACAGCAAGGCCATGATGGACATTGCAGCTTCAAGCTCAGGAGTTGTGTACATTGAGACATAATAACATTTCTAGATTTACTGTTATTAAATAGGGCTTGTTAAATAACAAAAATAAATAATGTGTATGTAATTCCTTTGTTCTTGTTCTGCTATTCATTGCTTTTATTAAACATATTAAAAATAATACTACTTTTTAAGGTTGATTAAAAATCAAACTTTATTGAGAAGAAATCAGGAATTTTGTTTTCAACTATTTATTGAATTAATGGTGGTTTGTTTTTGGAAGGAGGGCTGGTGAAAAAGAGATACTCATACAACAAACAGGAGTGGAGGATGTTTTTAGAATGCCTTATAATTTTCAGGAGGAGTGAGAGGTAAAATTACATACCCTAGAGAGAAAACATTTTCAGCAAGGAAATTCTGATTTAAATCTTAACAACAGGCAGCTATTAGCTATTGTAGACAGAATAATGCCATGTGACTGTAGTGATACAGAATTTATTTCAGGAGCACTTAAGAAGCATATGCTAATGTTTTGTAAGGGAGAATGGTTTTAAAATGTCCTTTGAAATGAGAATCTATGCAATTGTTTAAAAAGAATGTGTGCTAGCAGCATTTCTTAATTTATATCTTGTCAAGGGTACATGAGACAATACTTCTACTCTGTAAAGGCAAGATACAGATGGCTGGAAAGAAATTCAAGTAAACAAAGTGTCTTAGGTCTGGCTATCATTGCATCCTGTGGCTTTTTCCTGTATCCTCCCCTCTACTGACTTTGAATGCAGGTACATCTTTTGGCACAGACCATTTAATCTGCTACAGTGGTTATCAGATACAAAGGATGTAACGTTCATTTGCAGAATAAAAACAAATATGCTTTCATTTTGAGATTCATATGAGCACAGAAGTATTTTGCTGTTTCTTTGTGCAGGAGGAGATTGTAAGAATTAGTCCTTTAAGATCCTGATTGTTCAAGAGCCAGAATTCAAATAGAAGGACAGCATCTGTTGGTTCAATCCTGCTTTTCTTAGAAGACGTTTGGCACTACAATTGCTGCTATTTGCAATTAAATTGCTGTCTTGCAATTAAATTGCTGTCTTTGAGGGTGGATTCTTCTACAAATGAAGTTGTATCCCAAGATGACAACATCAAGAATGTATGTAGGAGTATAGTGGCAGAACTGAAGAAAGTATTTCTGTAGTTTAAGAGTATGATAAAGTACCTTTAGGTTGTCAGGAATTATGATTACATTCCAGAAAATAACTTTTGAAAAAGTGGTGGATGTGTAGATGTGGTGCTAAGGGACATGGTTTAGTAATAATGTGGCAGTGCTGGGTTAACGGTTGGACTTCATGATCTTGAAGGTCTCTTCCAACCAAAATGATTCTATGATAGTATCTGTTGGTCAGCTGACATGTATATGTACAGAGGAACTGAATGTTCCTTAAAATTAATGACTTTTGCTAGTTGCTCTGTTCATAATCTGTAGTAGTTTAAACTCTAAAGTAAAAAACAATCATACCAAAAAATCCAGCAATACTTCAGAAGAGTATGCTTGAAATAAAAGTTGAAGTGAAATAAAGCCCTTGAGAATTCCTTGGCTTCATTGTTTTCTTCTGAAGGTGTGTTCTTGGATGGGGATACATTGAAGACTTCAAATTTATAGTAGAATTTCTGCAAAAGTCTAAGACTGATATTAAAATAAACTATTTTACTAATGAAGCTACTGTTGGCACATGCCATAGTTTCATATTCTGGATTTATTATCAGATGGCCATATTCTTAAGGTTTTTGTGAACAGCAGAATGAATGAAACCTGAATTTACCAGTGAAATTATATGGATTTTCATTGTGAATATTCCAGAGGATAGAAGATTAGTGCCTTGTTTCTATGAAGAAACTTAACAGCAAATGTAATACAAGACAGTGGATGAGGAGGACAGGTGGAGAGAGGAAAAGGCCACAGTTGTTTTCTATTTTTCAGTAATCTTTTTTTATTCAGCAGCAGTTGATATGTGTCTGTATATAATATGTGTATGCATGTATACATACATACTTACACACATGGAAAGATTATAATACATAATATCTCTTTTAGTGCAACATTAGAAACAAAAAAAAAAGGCAAGCTTAAATGGCCAAATCTAGACTTCTCAAAAAATCCATACAGCCAAAACTGTGTATTGCTTTAGACACTGCCATTTGATATTTAATGCTGGACATCAGAATTGCTGTATTTTTTTGATTTGCAAATGTATAAAAGTGATTGCATAACTTCCAGTAATATTTCCTCTTTATGGGAGGTATCTTAATTGCAGTGATGATGCCATATTAGGCATTGTTAAATAACTTTTATTCGTTATTGTAGACTTTCATGTAGTGATGGTTTTCCTTCTGCCTTTGGCTTCCCACAGGCATGTAGATCACAGGAAGAGATATCCATATGAAATTTTATTTAGTGACTGTGCTCTAAACACACTTTTCTGTCAAGGTTGCTGGCATATTGCTGATGACCCCCTTATTTAATAGTGATTATAATTTATATCTCATGACTCTTAATGCCAGGCAATGATCAGAGAATGAGCTAAAGCCAGTTCTTCCTGATGGTGAGAGGTTTTGGTTGGAGGTGGGGCTTTTTGTTGGGGTTTTTTTTGTTGTTGTTGTTGTTTGTTTCTTTTGCTTTGGTTTGTTTTTTTTTTATCAGACAGTGAAAGATCTGAGTAGAACTGGAGGGGGTTTTATGCTATGAAAGCATTTATGAGTACATTAAAAGAAAAAAAGAGTAAAATGTGATAATTTTAAATGAGTCTACTGACAAAGCATTTAGTAATGACTGCTACTGTTATGTATTATTGTGATATCACTAAATGTGAGACTAACCTAACAAAGTAGAAACCTTGCAGCCTGGCCCTTCTTTAGCATTGTTTATTTCCTATTACTTTATAGTTTCCTTACTCTTAATAAGGCCACACTGATCAGATGCTCTTTCCTCCAAAGAGAGGAAGCTTGAGAGAGAAATGAGAATACTAGAAAGACTGGGCTAACTATGTTGGGGACTAACTGTACTTTCTCCCTGACAACTTCAAAGCACTTTGACACTTCTGGAGTGGTGGATATTGGTGGGTTAACATGCTCTGAATTGCTGGACATGGTTAGTATCATTGTATTATGTTAGTATCATAGTATCATGGTTAGTATCATATCAAAAAGGAGTATCATTGCATTAGGAATCTAAGGAGGAAATGCCCCTTAGCCTTATGACAATTGTTCAGCAATATACAGCACAAAGTAGACATGGTCTTGGTTTACATTGTTTTCTTAGGTTTTGCAGGCAGTTATATGCATTCTTTTTGTCCTATTGTAGATTAAGAAGCTTGATAGAGCTGGGTATTTCAGATTCAATGTGTGTGGGTAGTGTGAACCAGTCTGTTGCAAATAAGATGGGGAATCAAGCATTTGAAGAAAGATCAAAAGTCATAGAGGAAATGCAGAGCAGCAGGAAAAACACAGAGTTGTGATTTGTTCTCTTACCCCATCACCTTTCAATACTCCCAATCCAGTTTGCTAAAATGTCTGTATTTTATTACTTTTGTCCTTTCTTTTTCTTTATTCCATAGCTTGGCTATATCTAGTTTTCTCTCTTGTTTCAGCTCTGCCTTGCTGATCACTATTCCTTCCTTCTCACAGTCCGTTCTTATCAATATTCTGATCCCACCTTCCCACAGCAAGATGTACTTGACATATGGTTATTTACAGCAGACTTTCACTTGTAAACATAAAAAAATTTAATTGTTTTTCTTGTTTGCTGTGCTGTCTTTGGAGCAGTGCTGCTGTCTAGCTTTTAAGCCTAATGCTATGGTGCATCTGACAATGTAAATGAGAAGGAATGGTATAAAGTCTGAGGGGTTTGTTCAAAATACAATACAGGTTTTTAAAACTTTGAAGTGAAAGAGGTTTCTTCTATAATTTAAAGTCTTAGGAAATAGTGATATAATTCAAATTTCCTGTTATTTTAAGAGAGATAAATGTGGGGAGACCTCTGTGACAGAGAACAAACTCAAAATTTATTCATTAAAAATTCATTGGCAGTATGTTGAGGAATCAGTAAGCTGTGTTTTTTTCCTTCATTTTCCCCACTTTCTTTTTTTAACAAAGAATGTGAATCATAGAAAGCAGTGCTGTCTGAACTGTTGACTTCAGTGGGAGTTAAAGCATAACCAGCATAGATATATTGGAGGACTGTAATTCATGAAGAGAAGACTTTGGCATTGATACTTATAGCTGGTTTAATTTTTGGTCTTAAACGTGTCTCTCCCCTTCCCCTCTTGGCTGTTTGCCCTTCTCAAATGGGGACCAATACTGTGGCCAACGCAGTGCTTTGTGCAGAGCTGTCACACCACAGGATTGGAAGAGGGAAAAGCTGTTGCCAGCAAGGAGTCCATAACTGGTTGTTTCAGCTTCAAAAGAGAGCAGTCTATAGCCCATCTGTCAAGAGATGAATTTATTTAACACAACATATGTAAGATCTTGGTAACCCATGCTATAATTATCTAAAACATTACCATGTCAGTGAGCAGTTTTGTGTGTCAGATGACCAGTATTGACAGTAGTCTGATGCAGTTCAATTATAGCCAAAGGTCTGACAACCTTTATTGTGCAATGAATACTGAATCTTTTTAACTATCCAATTGTTCATCAGTTTGCTTGTTGGTTTTTTTTAAATTTATTAAATGTATGAATATGTGTACTATAAGCAAGAAGAAAAAAAATCTTCATTCAGTACCATTTAATATATAAACATCTATAACATACATGTACATGTATGGTTCATCACAAAATCATCAACTTTATCATGTTCTCGTTTTTCATACATACACTTTTTCTGTATGCTTTTTCAGTATTGGACACTTGATGATAAGGTAGATATATGTGCAATTGAAAGCAAAGTTTGAGCATAGCGGTTATCTGTCTCAGCCCTTCTGATTTCAATTGCCATGTGCTCTTAGCATGAGTGGATGAAAGATCTAATTAGGTTCTATGCAGAACCAGCAACTTTATGCAAGATCTTATGGAGAGTGATAAACATTTCATTTCCAGACACTTTAAAACCGTGCAAGATTTTGGGTATCATACATCTGTGTTGTATTTTGTAATTTTGTTTTCTTGTGATTTTGTTTGTTTGTGTTGGGTTTTTTGTGGGGTTTTTTTTTGGTGGTGGTGGTGTTGGATTTTTGTTGGTTGGTTTTTTTTGCGTGGGTTTTGGTTTTTTTTAATACATAAATAAAAAACATTTTGGAAGTGTTGCTACAATAACAGGCTTGGGGAGCTTTCATCTCTTTT
Organism: Actenoides hombroni; assembly: GCA_024336885.1. NCBI lineage: Eukaryota > Metazoa > Chordata > Aves > Coraciiformes > Alcedinidae > Actenoides > Actenoides hombroni. The sequence continues at coordinate 37,065,859 of WUAM01000323.1, read as the reverse complement.
TATAACTGCAGGTAGCAGGAGGTGCTAAAAGGGACAGTCTGCAAAAAGCTGTATGAAGAATCAAGCCTCAGTTGCCTATGAAGAGAGATAATTGTAACTTCTCTTTGTCCAGAAAGACGTGAACTTGCGGCCTGTCAAAATTAAAATTTGTTTTATTGGGTGTTGCCTTTATGGTATAATGATGATAAAACTTGAGGAGGAGGGAACACAATCAAAAGCTTGGCCTTTTACCTCATGACTTCATTAGAGATGATAATGTGCAAGATTTATACCTAAAAGCCCTTCTAATCTCTTCCACTTCAGTTAATGGACCACTGGGATTTTAGCATCCTGAATGCAGTGTCCCAAGGCCATAGCAAGAGCAGCAAACCATGAAGTCTTCTCTCCCAAAGGTGAGGAAACTGTCTGAATCTGATCGGTATTACTTCTGCCTAGGAAGAGAAGACTGCATGTCTAAAAAATGGGAATGAAAGGCAAGCAATATGTGGAAGGATGTGATGATGGGACTGACATGGAGAATGTGCACCCATCCTCTGAATCTCTGTTTATTTGTTTTTTCTGTTGTTTTGTTTTTTCTTAAATACGTTATCCTAGTCTCACCAAAATAATAGATTAGTGTGAAAATTCAAGTTTTCAAGGCCCAACTGTAGAAAAATGTATCATTTATTGGGTTTGGAAATAATTTATCAGGACGTGCATATAAGGTCAAGAGCAGGATAACAAAGACTCTGCAGAGGAGTGTGGTATTTAGCTTTCTAGAATTTGCAGAAGGGCAAGTTCATTAGGATGAATTTATGGAATCCTGAATATGTTCAAGACAGTCCACAATTTGAAAGAAGAGTGGAATTTAGTCTGGGTGTTCCTTACAGTTCTTACTTTGAGCTGGTTTTTCCTGTGAAGCTGCAGATAGGAATAACAAGCTGCAAGAGTGAAGGACAAACCTTTATCATGGTCACTGTGTCCTTAATTTAGACATGTCTATATCTGAGACAGATATGTTGTAAGAGTTGTTTCTCTCTCTTGAGGAAAGTAGTATTTGTTTGTGTATAAAAGGAGATTAAAACAGAGCACAGTTTGGCATTGTTGAAAAATAACTTCTAGATAAGGTCTGTTGTCCCTAGTTCTAGTAACTTACTGGGATCACATTTTCATCTTCAGTTTATGGAGAGCATGCCATGGAGAAAATCATAGGACAGCCAGGCAAAAGACAATCAGAGGCTTATATGACATGATGGAGGAGGATGTTACTGAAGGTCTATGAAGGTTGCAGAATCAGGCTTTTTATTTGATTTTTATATTAATTATCTTTGCCCCTGTTTAAATAAAGGGCGTAGTGAAATTATTTTGATCATTTTTTCAGTGCGTTAAGATTAAAATCTGTTTCTATTCTATTAGCATTGTGTCTGTTAGACTGAAGACTGTGAGATGTCTTTATAAATTAGCTTTTCCTTTTTATTCTCCTTAATAACTATGTAGTAGTTTGTTTCTATGGTAATGTTTGTGATGCTGGTTTTTCTTTTGTCTAAAATTCTGGAATGCTTGTATGGACAAACACTCTCAGAATCCCATATGAGACTTTTCTGCATGGAGATCCCAAGATTTGACTGCAGAGGATGGAATAATAGGAGCAGCAAAGTCATTGTCATACAAAATTATTGTTTGACAAAATTTATGAGAAAGTGAGATAAATTTACTTGAAGTGCTCGGAGAATAAATTGATCAAAGGATGGCTTAAAGATTGACAATTTTTTCCTTCTTAATATGAAACTCTTTAGAAATGCATATCCAGACATGATTTCACAACAGGACTTTTTTCCTGCACCCGAGGAGGTATGAATTGAATCACCACTTTGACACAGGGTGCAGATTAGGCAGAAAGTAGCCAGGGACCTGTGGCAAATTTTGCAGCTAAAATTGGTTTGGAGGACACTATTGCTTTTGCTATTTACAGCCTGTAAAGATCCTCTGAGGATAAGTTCCAGGGAATGTGTGGGGACAACAGCCTCTGCAGCCAGAGTTTGGATGTTTGTATAGAGGGTATCAAGAAATTATTTCTGGTGTACTTTTTGCATGTCCAGCTACCTGCGTGATGAAAAAATAATTGTTTTAAAGAGAAGAAAAAAAAAAAAAAAAATGTAGATATGATCAAGGTACCCGACCAACCAGCCTTCCCCCATTGTGACACACTTGAGGTCAGTTTAATCCCTTTTCTTTACAGCCTGTTTTGTTCAGCCCCTGGCATTCTCTACATCAATGTTCCAATATTAGAAAGTCTTTTCCTTGGAGACCTGGTGCACCTGTCAGATGGACTCAAGCTGTTTATAAAGATTTCTATATACACAAACAATTTTTTCAGGCCATGCATATTTTTTTATATATATAAAATACATTCAAGTAGGGATATTTGAGTGTATCTTTTCTCTCCTTCCCCCCACCCCCTCCCACCCCTCAAGCTTGTCAGGAAAGTTTTTATCCTGATTGTGATGTGACACACCAGAGAAATAGATTCCTTTTTAGAGGAAGCTGTGGTGGAGGGGGCAACAACTGAAAAAATGAGGTTTACAGTTAAAAATCTAGCTTCAGTGTTAAATTATGGAATAGATAACACTACTTGATAATAAATACATCTTAGTAGCTGTGCTTCTGGGGATTTTACAAATGCTGATAGTTTCATGCTAGAACACAACTAAGAGACTTAGGAGCTTCTGCTGCCTTATTTTCATTAGCACTCAGTGTTTGTATTATAAGGCGAATTCATGAGATGGTACTACAAACTGAAATATGTGACACTGGAAAGATCCCCGTTTGCATTTGCACTCCATATACGCTCTAAAGCTATGCCTAGTGTTACTAAAAACTGTAGTCTGCTTTTGAGAAGGCCTTTAATGTAGCCAGAAACCTTTATATTGCTTGTCACTAATATTCAGAGGATTACTTTGCAAAAATTAAAGAAGCTTCTTACTATAGACCAGTGCATGGATTTGATTTTGTAAACAGTCCTTATACACATGTAGTTCTTGTTCATTAACTGTTTTGGAACTGCTTTTCTGTTAATAAGATGATGGGTTTTAATTTTTTTTCCTTCTCCTGTAAGGATTTGGGAATATATGTGTATGTGCAGATTAAGCATATATATGTGGGATATTTTTTTGTTTCTCATTTTGGTGTGGGTTGTTGGTCTTGGTTTGATATTTTTTTTTCTTGGATGCATACTCTAAGAAAAAAAAGCATAATATATTTTTGAGCAATTTTCTTAATTTTTCAAAATACTCTTCCTTCAGTAAAGAACTGCAGGAATTTACTTACTCCTCAGTATTTATGTAGAAAGAGTTAACATTAAGAAGTATATATTCACACTAGTCAGTCAGTATCTGATTCAGTGAATACTAAGTGTCTAGAAAACAATTTTCTGATAAGTTCTAAATTGTTTTTATTCTTCATCAAAATCAAATGAACTTTTCATTTTATTTATCTGTCAGTGAAAAGGCAAATAGTGAAAGCCACAGAAAGTCAGTACGCTCACTGATTGAGACATTTGCTTCAGATGTTAGACATGCTGATTCTAATGCCTGCCAGAAACTGTGGTCGTATCATAACCTGGCTGCTGGCTATTTTGGGCTTTGACTTTTGACTAGAAATTACCTTTGAGCCTGAAGAATTTTATAGATAGAAGTGGTGTCCATAACTACATTTCTATGATAGTTTTTTCAAAAATTGGTGTTTTAAAATTATCATCCCCCTCCACTCCTACCCCATCACTGGAAAATGGTTTCTCAGAAAGTTCCTGAGCAGTTTTGTTTAATGGAACTTCTTAAGGGGTTTGGAGTGTAAGGGTGGAGGAATTGACAGGTCTGCAGGTGTTAAGAAAATAAATATGTTTTTCTGCTGTGAGCTAGGAATTAATTGGTTGTCTTCATTACTGTACATTAGAGAATAATAAAAATTAGTCTAATATGCCAACAATGCATTTTAGTTGATGAGTAAATAAAATAGTTCTGTGTAGGGGTTGAGAGTGTGTGTGTGTGTCTGCATTAAAAGACAGAGTTGTGAACATTGGAAGTCCTTCTCCAAATGTAATGCGCTTCAACATGTCATACTTTGTTAACCTACACACTTTCAATGCCAGATACAAGACTAGTTTACTGATATTTATTCATAAGAGTATCAGATGTTTGGTTTTGTTTGTTTTGTTTGTTGTTGTTTTGTTGTGGTTTTTATTTGTTTATTTTTGTGTGTGTTTGTGGGTTTTGTTGTTGGTGGTTGGTTGGTTTTTTTGTGGAGCTCCTTTAAAAATCAAATCCAAACCAAAACTCCACAGCAGTAAAAAAACCTCTGTGGATGCAACATCATTAGAAAATGAAACAATACTGGTAGTGTCCTAGTGAAGCTCATTCGGGTGAATATAAAAGAAGAAAAAAATGTCTTTGTCATTTTAACCTTTAAGATATTTTAGTTTTATTTTAAGTAAATGCATTTTTGAATAATGACAGGAGAAGCAAGCTGCCTAAAATCAGGAAAATGTACTGTGCCAGACAAGTCTGGCTATGTCCAGCAATTCATAACACGTTAACCTGCCTAATTCTGTAGTCACCCAATTTCAGGTTGTATGCATGAGGAAATATAGGATAATTCAGACCAGAGTCTTGAGAATTGATAGTGTTACCTAAAGTATAGATTGCGTGTGGTGTAAACCATGTCAAGATGAGATCATAAGGGCAGTGTGATAAGGAGGGTTGTCCCTCATTATTCAGTCACGGGCCTCTGTGTTGCTACAAGCTGTAAGAGTTCTTGTTATCACCAGCTGTGTTGGTTGTTCTGTAATAGCCTTTTAGGACTGTGGTCTGAAAACACTTAGTGAGTTCATTTTGGCCATAGGAGTCAGTAAGTCCTGTTTGTCAATCTTGGTCTAGGTTTGATTAGAGGTTGCTTTTAAAAGTGGATAGCTTCATCAATGCAGTGGAACCCTCTTAGGTCCTCCATGTGCTCCTTGCTTCATACTGAAATGCGTTCAAGTAAGAGCCCTGAAACCGTGGGTTAAGTAAAATGCTTCCTCAGTCATAAATGATGTGTTGTAACTGTGATGCTATAGTATGTTTTTTTTTAAACATTAATATTTACTCTTGTTTATGCATTATCTGAGTTTACTCAGTCTTACATCTAATTAATATTGCACTTTATAAGAGTTTGTGGTGTTGTTCATCAACGTTCAATACATTTTTAAAGTCAAGCCTTTCCTAATTGGCAGTAACTAGCCAGTAAAACTTATATTGGATTAAGAAAAGACAGAAAGCCACAAGAGGTTCCTGTGCAGTTTAATCAGTAAAATTCTAGTCACAAAACTGTATTGTTTCAGTTCAGATAACTCACACTGCCTTGTGGACTGCCTTGGGTGCTAAACCTGATTGATTTTGCTTCCTTCATGTTATGCCCAACAGTTATACGCTCTGTAGCACTTTAACTAATCATGTACCAGAGCAGAAATCATGCATGCTTTTAAAGCAGCAAGAGATGTAAACTTCCAGGTAAGGTAATCAACCGATTGAATTATCATGATCTCTTTATACTGAAGGTAATTGTCAAAGTGTACTTGTGCTTGGAAATTTCTTGGAAAAGCACGGACTTCTAAACTTAGAGACCATTGTTAGAGAACTTGATCTTACAAACTTTTGCAAATGATTCCTGGGTTCCACAATGCAAGACTTAAAGCTGAGGTAAATTTTATGGTAGATCTTCATTTGACATCAACTGTCAAAATCCCATTGTTTATATGGTACTCGGTATCTTAGTTCCTATTGGGAAGTGAAGGTTCACTAAGTGATGTAAAATCAGTTTTATGGAATTCCTTGATATTTGAAATGCTTACACTTATTCATGAGGTTCCAGAAGCCCAATTGTGATTAACTTCAGAGTTAGCTTTATTTTATAAAAATAATACAGTAGTGATAGGAAGCTGGAATCAGTGTTGACTCAGAGTAAGGTGATACTTAAAAGGAATATTTACCTTTTTACTGGCAGGTTTAAAATATCTAATTTAGGAGTTCTTTCTGTTTCAATTTACAGGGCTTTAAGGTGAACTGTGTGAATATTCCCTGTGTGAACCACCAACACTACTTCATGCAATGTTAGTACTTTCAAGTAGGTATTTTCTCTCTGTTATTTCAGATCTTTTTAGTGTATGGCACACAGCAGAGCCACCACAACAGCAGTATGTTTTGGTTTTATCCCTGGTGTTTGAGTACTGCAGGGGTAGAATGTATTTCATTTGATCTGTATAGGTAATACATAGGAAAAGAAATTTCAGTTTTGTCCTTGCCTCATGGGTCAAGAGATATTGGCAAGGTATTTCTTTTTGCAGCCTATAAATACTCTCTAATCTATATGTCCTGTTCGCGTCATTGTGCTTGTGTCACCTTTACTTTCCAACATGAGTTCGTGTATGCTATATATAGCATTTGCAATGCAAGTAGAAAAATGCTATATGTGGTAAGTGCAAAGTTATTTTTAAATACTCTGAACATGGATGCTATTGACTTCAGAAGATTATGGAAACAAAGGGTTTTCAGCAGAGAACAAGAAATATAACAGATTTTTACTAGCTCTAATTCAACTTTTAGTTCTTTAAATGCAGGCTTCTCCTACAGCTGCTGAATGTGGAGATGATCATAATGGTGATATCAAACTGTTAAAAGACATTATATTTCTGGCAGAAATAGGTTATCAGTGGCACAAGGTATCTTGGGTAGCATATCTGTGAATCCTTTCGGTTATGTTCAGTTTATTCATGGCTCTCATATGCACAACATAATAAAGCTGAAATAGATCTCATATAAGAGAATGTCCAAAACCTACATAACAATATGGGTTCAGCACCATAAAAGCAAATGAATAAAATGCAGACTTCACCTGAAAGTTTACAAAGAAGTAAGCAATAATGGAGCAACTTCTCTTAATTCATCATTGGAATTTTTAAGGAACAACTTCTGCAAGGTATTCAGGAATTCAAACTGTAATTATTGTAGTTTTAAGTGTGATCCAGATTTTTGAGTATAGGAAGTTTGTTCTTGCCAGTATAGTTAAATAAGGAAAATTATGAACTTAAGCACAATGTTATTTAGCCCTTAAGCAGCTAATAGGGGTGTCTTTTGTAGGGATTTAGAGTCTGCACATCCTAGATGTGCATGTCACCTGACCAAAATATACATCTTCCACACATGCTGGTTTATTCCTCCACTCATACTGGACCTCAGAACTGTAACTCCGGTCAAGAAATGGTATGCAAAGTTCATATTTGTGAGATGGTTCACTGTGTTGGTGTATGTGGTGACAATTGGCATTTGTGTTTCATTACCAGACTTGTGTTTCTACTCATGTGAATAACTAGCCCAAATGCTTTTGGGAACTGTTAGAAGCAAAGGAGTTTTAAGTCTGAGGTCTCAATTTGTGTTTTGCAAGTCCTGCCATAATCCATGGTAGTTAGAAAGATAGCAATTCACTTACAAAAAACAAACAACCCAAAAAAACCCCACTTCAGAATTAATAAGAAAAGTGTGTAACCCTTTTCATAAGTCCTTCAGTTTTGTCAAATTATTAAATTCTTTACATTATTGGAAAAGTAAAGGTAATGTTGTACAATAACTGTCTTCAAATTTTGCCTTTATATGGTTTCTATTTTGGAATATGGAGTTGTTGGTGTATAGCTCAACATGGTTCAAACTTGGAGCTCCTGTTCTGCAGAAACTCCAGGGTTTCACTTTTTTTTTCTTATTGTTTTGAAAGGGAACAAAACCATAAATATTCCTCACAGAAGAAAATTTCTGAAAAAATGGAACATTTTTAATTCTAGCATTATTGGATTATTATTTTTAATAAGCTTAAAATATTGTGGTTTACTTTTATAAATATTGAGTAATTTCATAAAAAATATCATTACAATACATAATCTGCCTGACCTCTTAGGAGGGGGACTAGCAAACTGGGCAGAGGACATGCTGGGCAGCCAGCCTGCCTGCTTTCCTGCCAGTCTGGCTGGCTGGTAGGCAGGCTTCCAAGCCAATCTGCCAACCCTCTAGCTAGCCTGCCTGGTTTCCATCAGAAGTTTAGTGAAATAAACATTCCCATAGAACATTTTGATCCAGAAAATCAGCAGTTTCTGATGGAAAATTGTTAATCAGAAGAATTTTAGTCTTCTCTATTAGGAACATAGGTCTCTGAAATTGTTAGTCTCAAATAGAAGTGTTGCCAAACAAGTGAACATAATAGGCTTCACTGCCTGGAAGGATCATTCACTTTGTCTCTGTATTAGCTCTTAGTTTTCTTTTAACACCCCCTGGAAAGGAGTAAAAGTTAATTAAAGTGGTTATTTTTCTGTATTTGCAGTCTGTTGCCATTGAAACAAGTGTGGAAAGGGTTCAATGAAACACAGTTCAGAGTTAGCTGAATTTAAAGGTGTCAAGAAAACTGCTGTATTTTGCAGTCTGAACTATCAGTCTAGTAAGTTTGAAAGAAGAAATATTGTACGTTGCTTAAGAAGTTGGAATATTATTTCATTGATGGCCCTAACATTTTCAGTAATTTAAATAAAGCTATAAGATTAAAATTTTATTGAGATCTGGATATAGCTCCCTCTGTTAACTCTTCTCTGTTTTTGCATGAGTTCAAAGTGTTAGTGTGATTGAATCAGGAAGTATCACTTCTTTAGGATACATCCAAACAGATGTGCCAGATGATATAAAATTCAGTGCCTGAATATTTAGCTTTAAAGAGATGGTATTTTTGCAAGTGTTAGCCTCCTATTATACTGTTGCAGACATTCATGTTTAACTGCTATTCTGAAATTTTGATTAGAACATCAGCCACTTAAGATCTTATTCTTAAATCTGTCAGGCTTTAGGTGTAGGAAACAACAGACTTTCCTACTGTGGCAGAGTGCTCTAACAATGAACTCTCTTTCCCCTCCTTATATAGTTCTTTCCTTCACACTTTGATGTGAGACTTTGATTAGCTATCACAAAAATACAGAGTACTTCATTTTGACATATTTTTTTTAAATCTCATCAGTTTTCAGTGAATAAAATGCCCTTCTCAGCATATCTGAGACTGAAGAAGTCTTCAATCAGACCTAGTTTTCACCATAGAAAATCCTGCTGCCTTTCCTTCAATATATCCCATGACTAATCCAGAACCTGAGAGGTTTGGCTTGAGAAGGAAGGGGTAGATAATAGAAACCCATGAACTCATCAGTAATAAACTGTACTAAACAGTATGTTGTGTCAGTCAGTGAAAGTAGAAGAGCTGAGGTGGATGAAGGTCAATATGTTTTTACCATAAAAAAACTGCATTCATCTGGGTGTAGCATGATACTGAAGTCTACTGAAGCACAGGTAGTGGCATAGCAATGCAAAGCTGCATTATGCAATTGGACTTTTTTTCTTCCTAGTTTCTCAGATTTGCTGTGGAAAATTCCAACCCAGCATTCTTATTTGTCTATAACCTGAATGAAAGATTTGGGTCTTTGACAGAAAACAATTATTGTTTAAGTTCCATGAACAGTAGGATTCTATACAATGACCAAGGGGCTCTGAAGGAGTATCTGCTAGTATTAAAATTATAGGATGCATTGGAGAAATATCTAGAGACATCAGTATCTAAAAGCTCTTAATTTTCCCCAAAATGTCAGCTTCCAAATTGTTCATGAAAAATCCAGTTATATAAACTGAAATCTCTCTGTAGGTTAAGATTTCAGCATAATAAAGACTGTCTTCATAACAGTAGAAGTGATGGACTAGATACTTTATGATTTCTTATTATGCTGTTGGAGCAGCTTAGTTTTATCAGACTTTGACAGTTATCTAAGTTACGCTTTTCCGTTTTTGTTTCCCACCCTTTTTAGGTTGTTGTTAATTCAAAATGAAAAAGTAAAGAAAAATAAACCAAAAGGGCTGTACGTTTGTGTGTTTGTGTTCTAAAGAGCCTGTATTTACACAAAGAGTTGTCTAATTTTTTTTTTTCTTACATAGGGTTTTATTTAATATTGGAGGGAGAATTGAGTGGGAATGGCAAGCACTATTTTGCTCCACAGCTCAAATGTTGAGGCAGAGGAAGGAGGTAGGAATTGTGTATTCTTCCTACAGTAAGGGAGATGCCTTCTTTTAGAAGTAGAAACTTTGACAAGGAAGATATATTGACATTTCAATTATTACACGGTTGTGCTTTCTTAATGTACCAAACAGCAGATATTATTTATAAACCTTCTAATGGAAACAACTGTAGCCACTTTATTATTTCAATGAGCTCTTAAAATGTTGTTGATAAGTAGTGTGATGTTTCTACATAATAATGCCATGGAAAATTACTACTCTTGTGTTTATTTTTCTGAGGATGCATTTATTTGACATTGTTAGAATTATTTAACATTATTCAGAAGTTTAGTGTAGGAACACTAGCTAATGGGAAAGTTTTAAGCCTTATTGACATAAGAATTAAACCTTTTACAACTAATATATATAGCTAAAACTCAAAGCCACTTTGAGCTGCCATTCAATTGAAATAAAATTTATAATTAGAATATTTAAATATCCAATCATATGAAGAATTCCACTGAAAGATTTTTCACTGAAAAGAATATTGAGTGAATCAACCTGGAGGAATCTTGAAGAGTATCTCTGGTTTGAAGTATTTGTTATATCAGTAACTAATATTCTCTAACTAGAGGAAAAAATGACATAGTATTTTAATGACATAGGTTAGGGAAAGATATGGTTTAAGCTGCGTTCATATGCAGATTTCAGACCACTTAGTAAAGGCCAGTCAAATGGTTCTTTTTCATATAGTCATTTCAGAGATCTGGCATCGTTGAGGTCAAGTGAGCAAGTTTATTCTTGACAACAGGAGTTCAGAGCTAGTTATATCTATAGTGTCTTCTATTGGAGCTAACTACTCTTGAAAGGAAGAGACCAGAAAAACATGAATGGAAGAATAATTACAAAATTTAAAATGTAAATTTATACCGAAAGAAGATGTTAAAATGTTCTTGGAGGTTTTGAGTTGAGGATCAGTGTTTGCTTGTTTATCTATTTCTTCCCCTGTGGATTTTTTTCTATTTACACCTCATGGCAACTTTTTCCTTTTCCTTATTCTCAATTGCATTTCTTATGTGATGAATATTACGCTTGAATCGGCACCACCAAATTTTATCAAATCACTGTGTTTAATAAAACAATTGTTAATATCTTCCACCTAAAGACCCATCACCAACAAACTTGCTCTAAACTAGAGCTTTGACTTGTCAAAGGAGGAGGAAAATTTGCAAGAAAGGAATGACTGAGATTGCCTGGTTGGTGATAGCTATTAAAAGTAGTTGAAATTACATGTGTTGCTAAATGACAAAAAAAATAAGCCAAAAAAATAAATTATTTCCATTAAATGTAATTTGAAAATAATTAGCAAAATATAAACATTTAGTTCAGTGACCATATTTGGCCTCTAGTTAGCTGTGGCCTCTTTAGCATGTGGCAGTTTTTGACATGTAAATGAAATTAGAAAATGCAGCTTTGTAGCAATGTAATATCTTCTTTTATAAATCCATTGTAAGCTCTGACAGGAAGAGAGTGGAAAAAATACTGAATTCTGTATCCTGACCTGGTGAATAAAAGGGAGAGTTCTGCAGTAAAGCCACAGGAGAATAAGAATTTATGTATATATAAAAAAGGCAAGTTTATAAAAAAAAAAAAAAGAAACATGGGATTCCCTTGATCTCGATAGCAAAAATACTTACATAGCTGAATGTGTGTGAATTTGCCTCTTCTGGAAAAATTAAATCTAAATATATTGAAATAAATGGAATTTAAAAAGCATTGGTTGAAAACAGCTTTGGCAGAACAGATGCTCTATATTTTGAGTCTGCAGTCAAGTATCTGTACTAAATCAGGTATTTGGAGAGGAAAGTTTCAGACTGGCACACTGGAGTTTAAGTCATTAGACAAGTTCTACAGAGGAGATTAGTATGAGAAAGGACTGTAGGATTCCACATAAGTTTTTGGTTTTTTGAGGATAAATATAGGCACTGTGTATGGTAGGCGGCCTTGCCAGGATCAAAACTAACAAAAATTATGTATTTTTACATTTTCATTGAAATAGTCCTCCTATGTAGAATGTGGGTTCTTCAGGTAAATGAACTTCACAAATAAGTGAACTTTAAAGCAGTTTACATACTCTGTAAGTAAACTGCTTTAAAAGCACCAAGTTACTATTTGTTTTTACAATGTAAGTTGTTTTTCATATTTGTCAGCAAGAGCTGAAATTCTCTACTAGACAGGAAAGAGTATTCATCTCAATTTATCTTTAGTGAGCTCATTATTTTTGTTAGTCTGCATTTTTTACTATAAAACTTAAGCCACCTGCTATGTTTATTTTCACTGAATCTGTTTTAAGTCTTATCATGAGAGGGGGAAAAAAACCAAGTCAGAACCACTCAACTTCTGCCACACCTTCTGTGGCCTAGGTATTGAAGTGATTTCTAGAATTGATGATATCGCCACAATTTTCTTGCTGGCACCTACTAAATTTTTTATCTTACTCTGAAGATCTTTTGTCTTCCTGAAGCATTTAGATTATCTCAAGTCTGTGGACAGCCTAACATAGCAGTCACAAGAACAATTAATTTCCATTATTTTCTTTGTTCCATTATTATACTGCTTTTCTGCTTTGGAAGTGGAGTGGTAGTGAAGATAACTGACTCGGAATGACTTTGAATCTTCTTTGCCTTATGCGCTCTGCAACACCCAGCAATACCTACAGCCTGTAATCATGATTTTGTATGATTACTCATTGGTGGCTACAATGTTGCCAGTCGTGTCTTGTGTCACAAGGCAAATTAAGTTTGATGCTAGAGAAGAATCAAGAATTGTTGAAATTGTTAAAGACTTAAAAAGCCCAAACCCGTATCTAATGGTTTTCTCCAAGCACAAAATGACAAACTGATGCAGTAAGTTCTGGAGGTGGCATTTTATTCCCCATTCTTTACCTTGTGTAAACCGTGAAGGCTCAAGTTCGTTACTCTGTGGCTGGTTGGTTTTAGTTTTTCATAGGCAATTACTACAGCTGTGTGATGAATTAGCATCCTGTAAAGTTTAGGTCTCTGATTAGAAATGCCTGTGTCTAGCTACATGTAGCTAAAGTTGTTGTATTGTTTAATTTGTTACCACTGTGCTGCAAAGCAGTCTTTAGTGCATCCAGCTGAGGGCATCATTTGCTGAATCTATATTTGCAATCTATGTATTTTTTCCTCATAGGGCTATTTTTCTTCGTTAGGAAATAGACCATAATCCTTTAACATAGGCAGAGTTTATTGTTCACACAGTGTGCATCAAAGAAATTAATGGGCCTCTTCCTGGAAAAGCTATTGAGATGCACTTGTGTTGTAGATCTGTCTGTAGGTACTATTGGCTAAAGCACTTGTTCTTTCCTTGCATGGCAAAACTCCCTTCAAATTCAGTAGATATATGCTCTGTTCATTGAAATCCCCTCTAATGTTAAGAATCTTGGGCAAATCTTCTGCCACCTAGAAAAGACCCCAGAGTCTTGTTGTTGCCTCAAAAAAAAGCCTGTGTCTGTCAGGAATGCATGTGATCTTGTCCTGTGTGGGGAAAGGCACTCTGGTAGTCATCTTCTCTTGCAAACAAAATCACCATCACAACAGAAAACTCTCTTTTCTGACTACAGCCTGATGTTTCTGCACTAGACAAAACCCAGTGCATTTGTTGGACCACTTTGCCAACCTGTTCATGACTTACTGCAATGTGAAATGACAATTTAGTCGAAAGAATTGATTTCTCATTTTACATAAAACTTTTCTGTTACTTCCTGTAACTAAAACCAGTAAAAAATTTGATCCAATTCTGCAGATATATTTCAAATGTGTGTATCATAGAAATCACATTTTTGTAGCTCTAATAACCTCATGTTTGTCCAAGTAGACTCAATATTTGACTGATGTCACATGTAATGAGCGGTGTCAAGCAGCTAGGAGGTCAGTACGTGCATCTTGATTTTTCTGCCTAACCCGAGGCTCCTTTTCCAGGGAGGAGGAGTTACCAAATTATTGGCTGGCTTGTGTTCTTGTCCCAAACTGTACTTGCAAACAGGTTCACTGACACATTTCTCTGAGCACCAATTTATTGAGTTCTTTGCAGGATCCAGACCTATTAGATAAACAGGCCTTTCAAAGCTAGCAGGTCAATAAACAGCAAGTAAATTCCTTACTTACAAGGTTGAATGCACATCTTAGGAGGCCTCCGATGAAAGCAGAGCCTTTTCAAACAACAACAAAAAACCTATAGAAAGGCAGATAATCATACTGTCATGCCACAGGGAAATTCAGGCTTATTTGTGAGTGGGATTGAAGTGAGGTGCTGGATTGAAAGATGGTAACAGGAATGAGACCACTGTCATGATTTTGTAAAGGCTGCAGTTTTTTGTGTCAGGTTAGGTGAGATCTGCCTAAGGCAGCCTGTAATGTGGTATCTAGTGAGGCAGACCTGGGGATGGAGAGAGTATGTACCAAGCACAAAAACAACAGTTGGACACTTTTCTCCCCCTTTGAAGAACACATAAGTAAAGAGAGCAGACTGAATGACTTTTAACAAAACAAAGCCCTTAAAAATAATTGTGTTTTTTCATATTGTGATTCATTTCAATTTCATGAGTCTCAAAACACCACTTCTCAAGTGATTAATGTTTTCTCCATTGATTGCAACTGTGCTTGAGTGAAGGTCTTTCTTCATAGTTTTAAATAAAGAAATGTTTTAAGGGTCATAAGATTAACTCCATAAGATTCCTCCCCATTTCAAAGTCCTGTGATTTATTTTTTTAATTTTTTTTCTTCATCACTGTATTTGAGTAGAGTATAAGGGGATAACAAGGATGTCAGTGCCAAAAAAAAGTGGTCTTCCATCATTAAGACTAGGGAGTTAGAAATAGAATTTGACTCACATTTTTAAAATGTAAGGAAATTATGTAGTTTACAACAAAAAACCAAAAACCCCCAAACCCCACCCTGAAACCCTAAAATAGCTGAAGTAAATGAAGCCTATGTTAATTAACAGCCTAGTTCATTCAGGTACTCAATTTTAAAATATTTTGATATGCATTCTGTTTATTCTTCATTCATTTTCCTGAAGAGCTTTTAAGATGTCAGCTATTGAATTCTTTCTTTCATGAAAAAAAAAAAAAGTCCGAAAGATGTGGAGTGAATGTACTATATCATAACATGTAGAATATAGATATATAATATAGAGCAACAAGTCTTTTCTCCTGTATTTGAATTTCAAAAATCTGAAAACTCAGATTGATGTTTGTATTTTGGTTTTATGCAATAATTGTTTTGGGCTTCAGTACTCTTGAGCTTACTAGATCTCTAACTGTCTTGAATTCAACGCATGAATTCAAATAGTGAAAGCTATTGTTTTACTGCAGTTAGCAACTGCACTCAGCAGAGATGGCAACATGCTGAAAAATTAATTGAGAATTTAACCTTCAAATGAAAAATGCATAGGCCTTATACTTAATTATAATCAGCTTACACAGTGATACCTGACTTTAGAGATAATTTTATTTTTTTTACTGTTTTACATCTGTCCAATTAAAAAAACCAGCCAATTATGAATAGGCTGCTAATACATAGTATTCATTCAGTGTCTATTATCTTGTTTGAATAGCAGCGTTTTTAAGGATCCTTGTTTCTGTTTGCTAAGTGGATGTGTAACAAGATTAACAGCAAAGCCTCTTCTTTGCAGTTTTTAGAACAAAAGCTAATCAACACTCCCATAAAAGTTTAAAATTTTTATATTCTTTAATTTTGCATATTGTTAGCTGCAAGCTGATCCCTAGTGTTTATTTTCATCTGTCAGAAGCAATGCCAAAATATATTTTGTCTGACTTAAGTTGGCGCAATTAATCCTTAACTGGAAGAATTTCTGATGTTTTTTTGTTTGATTATATGATCTGATCCAGTAGTGCATATACCACAGCTATTTCCCACCAAAAAAAGACATTAACTGTTATCTGCATATTTTAATAGATCTGTTCAGGTAAAATCCATTGACATCGTTTGTTTTTTTTTTTATTGTGGAGGAGGGGTTGAATAGTACAATATTTAAACATGAAAATATAAGTTCAGTATATTGTCATTTGCCTTAACTCCTGGGTTTTTTTTCATTTGGGTATGTATGTTAGACTTAAAATATCAAACCAAGCAAACAAAGCCCCAAATACCTACCAGAAAACCAAATTAGATTTAAGAGGATTTTATGATGTTTGGAATAGGTCAATTACGTTTAAATTTATGGAATTAAATTGGAAAATAACATATGCTGATCGATCTTGACCAATGAATCTCTGTGACCACTGTGTTTCAAGGTATTTTACACAACCTGTTTCAGAGTTATGAACAAGTTATTAGAATGTTCTTATAGTGAATAAATCTGTATATATTTCTGAATCCCCAATACTAAAATGACTTTTCCATCAACTTCAGATTGCATTGTTCTCCACCCAGGTAGCTATCTACCTAGGGCTAAGTATTTAAAATATTAAGAGTATTGGGAGAACCCCAGTCCTAATTTGAAAGAATGCTGTTAGGTGCAGTGAAGTTACATAGAAGAAAATTGATTCCGAATTTATCCCATCCCATCCCATGGATGTTCTTTGTTTTTCTGCCTTACACTTCATATATACTGGAAAGACTGGTAATGTTAGTTTGCACTGATATCATTAGCCTTTTTTTCAAATGAGAGAGAGCTGTCTTTATCTTTTGCAAGAGTGATTGTTAGCTATAGGGAAAACATCTTAAACAATAGGTCAATTAATTACTGCATTTTTAAGCTCTTGCTTGTAAAACAGTAATTAAACTGCATTTTGGTGGACTTCTTCCTCTAGACTTACCCATTTGAAATCACTGTCAAATGGACACATAGATAACACTGCTTTATTATAAGCAATAGCTTTCCAGAAGATCATATTTTCTTCCTTAATGAATACTGGGACTGAGTTTGTTTTTAATTATCCATAACACCTTTTTATTATTAACAGAATGAGAAAGCAGTAAATGTGGCGTATTTGAAGTGAATGGGGACCATAGGCCTCCTAAAAGTGTATCTTAAATAAAGTGGATCTCAAAGTGCAAGTTTTATATAATGAGATAAAAATTATAAATATTTTCAGTTCTGAGATAGTGTGGGTCAAGGACTTTCATTGTTTTGTTGTTTTGGCTGTGTTTTGTTTTTTGGTGTTGGGGTTTTTTGTGTTGGTTTGTTTGGTTTGTGGGGTTTGTTTTGTTTTGTTTTTCATTCCTTCTTCTTTTAAGCTTGCATTTTTTTTTTTTCATTTTCATTCCAAATGAGTAAGAGTTGTGGGTTATTCAGTGCAGTCCCTCTGTACAATGCATACTTGTTGAACAAAGCAGAATTTACAGCACTTTAGGAATTTATTGAGCAGGAAGATAAAGTATGTCAGTGGGTTTTGTCCTTGGATGACATTGTTTCAAATGACATGTAATAAAGGTTGGTACATGTAGAACTAGACAATTTTAATTAGTGGTAATTTACTGTAAAGTTATTGCTTTGTAAGATTTTTAAGACAATATTGGTGAATTCTGACCATTAAGGAAACGGTGAGATTCCAGCAACTCAGTCTCAGATGTATTAATTAAAATAACTTTCATTATATACTTTCTATTCTGAAAGCTTAAGCAGCACATCATATCCAACACGTTTACTGAAATAGTTGGAAGATTGGGACTAAGAAAGGAGAATCAGGAGTGAATTTAAGTAATGTATTATTTGGAGTATTTACTGTTGTAAATGGCTTTCTGACTCATTAACATCTTGAATGATATATCAAAGTAGAGTTCAGACTGAAAACAGAATAAATACAACATTATCCTTTTGTATTGCCAAATGTAGGGCACCAAATGTTTGCTTATGTGGTCTAGTTTGATCAGTGGTGTAGCTCTTTTGACTACAGTGGAATTATACTGGGGATGAGCCTGGCCCCATGACCCTAATCAAACTGAATAAGATGAAAGGTTCGGGGAAAAAGGAGCTCAATCTCTACATAATAAGATCTTTATAAAGTATTATGAGATTAGGCCTTTAAGGAAAGGAGGAAAAAAAAAAATTGTGGCATTTTAATCGGGCACATCATGTTAAAGGAGACATACAGCATTAATTTAATGGAAAGATTTTCATAGGCTTATGATATGCCTAAGGAATTAAATATGTCACATGAACATAAAATATAATGTGATTTCTAGTAGAAGAGAATTTGGTACCTTGACTTTGCATAGCCATTGTATTCTTCTGCATTCCCAGTGATTTACAATTTTTTTAATTGCAGTGAAATCTGTGCAATAGTCCATCCTTAGGCAACTTTGGATTTTAATGGTTGGATTAAACATGTTAAGTACAGTTTGGCTTTATGTTTATTAGAAGGCCATGTCTGCTAAATAAATGATTTCTGCACTCTCAGTTGCTTAATACTGTGGCTGCTTTGTTTCCCCCACAGATTAGTGATGTCATGTTACGTGTTCATCTCAGTGAGATTAGTGGCCAATACCCTGTTTTACACGTTATGGATTCCTACTGATTTAATCCACATATCAGAGGGTAAAGGTATTTTTCTGAATATGGAGCAGTTAGGGGAATAACCTAAGGGCAGCAGATTGTTTATTCTCTGAATTTATCCAACTCCATTTTTCCCTTTGGTATTAGGTATTTATTGTTAGAAGTCTCCATCATAGCATGTTTCCTGTTTCTTGGACATACACAGCAGACACACTAGACTTTTTTTTTTTCCCTTTTTTTGTGCATGCCTTTCATAAGAATTAGTAGTATTGGGAGCAAGTGATGATTCGTTTTGATAAGTCTCAGATAATTAAATCAGGGACTTAATTTTGGTGCTAGTCAGTCCATTCATGAAGTCATTGTTCTTTTGTGGTGTTGGCCTTTTATTCTTTTTCACTGGAAAATACCAAAATAACAATGAATGATTTCCTGATAAAGGACTATAATGGAAGACTGCAGAACAAGCAACTTTTACAGTGCTTTTCCTTCTGAAGCTGATGATGATATGGAAGGTTGAGTTCTTACATTAGATACTTCACATTGGTTGTTTCTGTTAGAAAATTTTTGAAGATAAGTCATATCCTTCCCAACCTTTGCCCCTGCCCCCATAGAGATGCCATTCCTTGTGCTGAGACCAAGTCTTCTTGTGTCTGCCTGTTTTGCCATACTGAACATGCATGAGAGTTACAAGTGGTCTAACAGAAGAGGCATTTGCAGGTAACTTGAACTTGGTGCTCTATATACCAATAACTTGGTGTTTTCTGGCACCTGTTGACAAAACAGATGCCAAAACAGTTTAGCCATACAGCAATTATATTTCTGTTTGAGAAGTTGCATTGTGTCTTCAAGCTACTCAGGAATGCTGCAAATCAATTATTGCATGAGTAGAAATGAGAAAAAAGGGACCTTGACTTTTGGGTAAGACAAAGGGGGTGGCACGGTGGCCAAACCAATGTTTGTGCTGCTGATTATCATGGAAAGGATAGCTTCTAGTAATAGAAATGTCCCAAAGTAGAGTTAACTGTGTTTCTAGCCCCTCTATTTCTTGGTGGTTTTTATTGTACCCTTCAAGAGTAGAAGAAGGGAGAAAATCTGTTTACAATGCATATTTAAGTGTCATCCAGTTCTGTGCGTACAGTGTGGCTTGATGGAGGATGTGTCTGTCCTTCAGCTTCTGTGCATTAACTCCCTTGGCTTATCTGCTTGGCAAGAGTGCTTGGGAATTGAAATAAATTATGTTCAGATGAAACTTTTGGGGAGTTAGGATATGAAAAAGTGCATATTGGTATGCTGGACAGCAGGGAGGAGGGAAAGAAAAAGGGAATAAGCACAGATGGAGAAAAGCGAATGCAGTAAGGTAGCAAGGGGAATTGCTTTTGCTTAGAACATGGGAAGGACCACTATCTACAATATCAGTAATACTGATGGGTCTCCTCTGTACTATATGCATCATTTCATGTCATTTAGTATTACAATCAGCACCTGCTACAAGATTTATTATTCGCTTTGCTAGGGATCAGCAAAGCATAGAAAAGGAATCTCTTTTTTCTTTTTTTTTTTTTTTTTTCCTGGAACATAAGAAAGGGCTCTAGGGGGAGTAAAGCATCTGCTAAAGGTATTTTATCATCATTTCATTCATTTGCAGGCAGACACATACATAAGCACTCATGGAGGTCTTATATCCTGTGTTTTAATATCCTTTTTCCTTAAGGAAACTGAAGATTTTCATGTTTCTTGTAAGAATGTAACTGTCAAGGCTCAATGGACAGTGCAAATGATATGCTCCTCCAAAATAGTCTGCCTTTCAAATTATTGTGATATGCACAGCTGCAGGCCATTTTAGGTGGTCTTTAAGAACTCAAGATTTGATGCAAGTCTCCAAATGAGAGCAACACTTTGATTAAGACAAAAATATGAATGAAAGAGATAAGAGAGGGAAATAAAAATAAATCAAGCATGCTCAGTTTATCCTAATGAGGCCACAGCTTGAAATGACTAGTAGATGATGTAGGGAGTAGTACTGGATTGAGGTCAGAATGAGGAAAGGAATGGCAAGTTATCTATTAAGCTGAACACATGAATATCATACAGTGTTGTTGTAGTAAATAAGTGGATAAATTTTCTGTTGTATCAGCTGCCATGTACGGTGGGATCAGAACATGTCCTGTTATCTCTGAAGAAGTGTCTTCAGTATCTTATGAGTTTACTCTGTCTCCCGATTTACCTATTTTATTGACTATGCTATCACTAGAAACAACCTTGTGTTCTTGTGCCTGGAAGAAAATCTCTTCAAATAGCAATACCTCCCCTTGAAAAAACACTTATGTTGTTGGGGAAGTCCCTTTAACTTCCCTTAAATAAGTCTCCACCTCTGTAGCTTTCCTGATTAATGAGTAGTATTGTAAGGTTGGAGTTTACAGAATCATAGAAGGGTTGGAAGGGACCTCTGGAGATCGAGTTGTAAGAGTTGTGTTTATTTGGGTGGTCCTGCATGAGTGTACGTCCAAGTTTCCAAGCATATAAAATCCAAGGCTGTGAGAGATAGGAATGGTGTATCTGGCTGATGACCAGTAAGTGTTTTGGGGGTGTGTAGGTGAAGGTGTTGGGAAGCGAGTGAAGTTGCAGTATATGCTAGTGTATGCTTGTGCAGTGGTCCCTGGCTATTTACAGGCATGGCAAGATTTAGGCTGTATGGCTGTGAGTGTGATGGACTACTGGCATGAATGCATGGAGTGGGTGATTTGGTGGTGTGCTTACCTCTTGCTGGGTATGGCAGGGGTGGATTCAGATGAGTGTCTGTCCTACCATGATTGCAGTGACACTGGTGTTTGGGCTGTGTGGCAGTTAGATCCAGACACTACCTGGCAGGAGTCAGGGGCTTTCCCTTGGCCAACATAGTCAACAAGGGGTGTTTACTTCACTGCTGATGCGGGTGTGCACATAGAGGAGGACTATGGGATCCTCCAGCAACCATGGCATGGAGAGGATGATGCACCAGCCTGGTGCTTCAGGAACTCAACCAAAGCTTGGAAAACAGGCAAGGAGCCTGTGGTGTGAGGAGCCTTCACAGCCTAAATGCAGGCTGGCAACTATGTACAGAGACTTGCTTGGGCCATCAGAAGCTGGAACTAGCTGTGATTTTAACAGCTGATTGTATTGAGCTGCCTCCGGCACAACCCTGACCTCTGTCGATATTTACTCTCTATAGATGCTCTTGCCAGAACAGTGGTGGGTGTCCTTAAGACACTGATTGTTATTTACAGTGATGGTCACCATGTGCTGGTTATTTTCTGACCACTTGAAGAAGACTTTTTCTTCTCATGTGACCAGTAGACCAGTTAGGAGAAGATAGCAATCAGTTTTATGAACAGGAAATAGAATTGCTTTACAATTGTAATTTTAGGGGCACTTAAGTATCAATAAGGGGTATAAGACATGAGATGGAATGGGAAAGGTTGTACCATACCTGGTGACTGGGCACATGGCAGTGACTGAAAAAATTTAAGTGTGAGAACAGTAAGAGGGTAAGGCAGGGATTTCTGAAAATGTCTGCCCAAATGCTTTAGCCTTGGACAGATTACCATTTTTGTTGTTGTTTTTTAGTTTTGAAAAATTCAAAAAAGGATTTTGTTTAGAATTGAACAAAGGAGATAAATGGAAAAAATTATCTGTGTTTTTCTGCTCTACATATTGAAATAATTTTATTTCAATATACACCTGAATTTAATTTTGAATTAAATACTAATTTCAAGGAGTTGCAAAAGTTTGACTCTTTTTGAGAATATTGAACGGAGGCATTTTCTTATGTTTTTTGCCAAAGTAGTTTTTGTTTAATAAACTTTATCTACTCTGCTAACCATCTTAATACTTTGAGACAATTCATTTTAGTAAGTTCTTATCTTTATAAAATGTTAAAATACTGCTCAGTAATTTGAAATTAATATACATGTTGGTTTTAATTTAGTCACTTAAGAAATAACAGCTCAATAAATAGCATGGCAAGACTGCATTTGAGGAGAGAGAGAGAGAAAAGAGATGTAATGTGGAATCTTCATAAAGAGAAAACCTTCTAAAGGATGGTGACTTTTGAATCCTATTCCTAGTTTAAGCATAAGTGTTGAAAGGCAGCCATGTGTTCAGATATCTCTTATATGAATTGTTCTTAAGGCTAGTAATTTTTTCCATGGGTAAGTCTTCCCAGAATTCTTTTAAGCCATCTGTCAAGGAAAGAGCATTAGATCGTCAGACATTGTTTTCAAAACTTGGTAAAATATTAGCTATTTAACTCTTGCATTACTTCATTTGAGAGAGGATTGTTTTTCTTTTTTTCTGCCTGAGAAACTGCTTGTTCCCTCAGACATAACCCTGCGAATCAACCCTGCTCCAGGGGCATCCCCTGGAAAGCAGAGAAACTCCCTGCAGCATTCTTCTTTGGCTGTAATGGGCAGCCACATTTTCAAAACTGTCAGAAGATAGCATTGATTTGTTATTCTTTCCCAGTGACAATTTATTGGAAGAGGACATTCAGGACTGTCTTGTTCCTGGTAGCTGGGAGAAACGCCTAGAAAGTAGTAGTTATAGGTTGCATAGCTCTGGAGGAAACATCACGGAAAGATGGAAAGAGAGTTTAATCTCCTGATGATATAAATAATGTTGCTGTGCCATATTATGATACTTGATATCTAATAAAACCACAGTAATTGCTGTCTATCGGTTTATGTGCCTTCATACAAATTATTTCTACAGGAAAATATTGGGCGCTTCATTTTGATGTCAAGGAAGAAATTTTACTTTGAGAAGGCAATAGATATACTAATTTTAAAATCGCTTGTGATGTGTATAGGAGTATATTGCATTGTTTCTTCTCCTAATAGGTTCTCTTTTCTTGAACCTACCAATGAATTTGAATTTACCAGTAACAGTGTGACAACAGCAGTTTCTGAATTGTTTCTTAGGCAATTGTTTCTAAGGTAAACCCTTAACTGTAGCTGTACTTGTAGCTTCAGCCAAATTGTGTTAGTATTTAGATTTATAGAGAGAAGAGGCAGTGCATGCTGGACTTCTGAAAAGTCTGCCAGTTTTACTGAGCTGTGAGATGCAGTAAAACTAATAGCTACTGAGATTAAAACCCATACCATCCTGCCAGGGACAGCTTCCACAACCGTAGGGATGATAGGGTGGCTTGACTCCCTTCCTGGGAGGACCTTCAAGGCAGGCTAGTAAATGATGACTTACAGCATTTTTTTACTGCCTATTGTACAAGAATGGTGTGTCCTTGGTTGCCATCAGCATTGCAGAATGCTGTGTATCATCCTTGTTTTAGTTTATCAATTGTAAAAACTATCCTATGTTTCATAGGTATCTCAGGACAAGATAGTAAATTGGAAGTTGGAAAAAATAACTAGATATGAAGAGACATTGTCTTCAGTTTTTGCACACAGCTCCCTCTGACATTATAGGCAATAGGTGGCCCATAGAGTAATTATTTAGTGGAAAACGAGGGAAAATATGAAGAAAGTTGTACCAACACAGGCTGACTGTTGGGAGGGATGAAGGTGAATAAAATTATTTTTCATGGGCATTTTGTTCTTGGCTTATTGTTACAGGAATAGCACAGAAAATTACAGCTGCCATCTTCTCTTCTAGTTAATACACTTGTTTTGTTGATGGTTTCTCTTACACATTTCATAATGATGGCACATCAATGTCCATTTGCAAGTAGAATTACTCATTTTGCATATGCAAATAAGGAATCTCCAAAGAAAATTTTATGTTAAAGGTGTTTTGTTGTTGTTGTTTATTTTTTTTAACCTAATAAGAACAGGTGGATAAATTATTATCGTGCTCAAAATAACTGCCAAATTCTTCTGGTGGCACTCTGGTATATATCAAAAAAGCAAATAATTTCCATGCTGAGAAGCTTAATGTTACTGTTAACGTCATGTACATCTTCTTTTAAAATTCCTTGAGTTATTTCTCGCATGTTTGGAGATGTAATCTGGCCGCAATGGTGGAAAAAAGTAGCAAGTAAGATGTTATACCATGAGTATGCTAGAGCATTGAAAATCTGTTGCCTTCCATTCAAATTCTGATCCTGCCTAATCGAAAAAATTCCTGGCTGGGGTTTTGTGCAACTGGTATTTCTGTAAAGGACTAGATGCTCAGTTAAATGCTCATTGACATTAACATTTTCTCATCTCTGAGATGAGAATGAACCCTGTTTTTAGCATTCTTTACGTGATCCCTTGTACTTAGGTTTATCACATTGAAATGGCTTTCTAGAAATCATCTTCTATTTCTGAGAGGCTGAACAAATAACAATATCTGCAAAGGCTAAATACAATTTTGCATTCTTTTATTATAGAGAGGGGAACAAAAAGATCAAGGAAAGCAAATGTTAGCCTTATTTTCTGTGGGAACTGAAATAATTCTTATATTTATTTTTACCCCACCTGTTGTCTCTTATAGGAACCATGAGCTTTATATTTCATGCACAGTCATGGAATATAATAGCATAATTTTCATGCAAGTACATAGTGTTGCCAGCTGAAAGTAGTTAGCAGTTTGTATTACAAATATATCTTCTAATTTTCTTTCCTATAATTATAAAGCATTCTGTAATGACATTGAACTGAAATATTTGCTTTCTATGAATAGTTACTTACAAAAAAGAGAACTTCTGTTACATAGTTTTGAAGCACAATCCAGATAGTCTGTAGATATTAATGAAAAAGATCTTCAAACTGCGGTGACTCTGAGGCTTTTAAAAACTTCATTGCACAAAATTGCTGAATTTTAAGGGGTACTTCATTATAAAAGTACCAATTACTAAAGACTTACAGATCCCAAACGTTATTAGGTTTTGAAGAGTTTAATGTAGCTCCAGTACCTTCCTCTTTTTAGATAATTTTATTTAGCAAGTGAAGGCCGTAAGTCAACAATTTGGTTAAAAATAAGACTGTAATACGATAGGAAAATTTTCAGACCTTTTTAGATGTCTTTTCAAGTTTGTTTTTTTGGGTTTTTTTAATATATATATATATATAGCCAGTCATTTTATTAATCGGTGGAAACTCTAATGGTTTTTGTATTACAATTTGATTTCAGTTGAAAGCTTGTCTTCTCTTGCACCTATGGACATTGAAGACACCACAGCAAAAGCTGTGCAGATTTTCCTTTCGGAATGAAAACTCTATTAAAATGTACAACTTAATTAGGAGAGGTAATCTATGAAAACAATAAGATCGGTAGATGTTAGCAAAGGAGAACCCAGAATCACATCCTCTGCTAAGGCTTCTAAAAACATGCTGTTGTATTTTCAAATAGCTTTCAGTTAGGAAGGGGGGGCATGATGGGAGGGGGAGTGGAGAGAGGAAGCATTCAGTAAATAATATAACTTCTATTTTTTTTCTTTAAAGTGGCCAAGTGCTAACATAATTACCGAAGGGAACAATAAGATTCTTAATATTCAGTGGCAACATGGAAGGAAAAAAATGCAGAATAGAACAGCAGCTGAGACAGTATTTAATCAGTGTCCCTTACAAAGTCCCAGAAAAAGACACAAGAGGTCTGATGACACACAGCTGCACTAATCCTTGTATTAAAAAAATAAATAAATTCAGAAAGAGGGAGATATGTTGATGAAAGACTGATAATGCACGACACAGTTGACTTGATAAGATTAATGTATTAAAACAACAACCACAACAAAGGATCCAGCAAGTATACTCTGATTATATAGCCACATCCTGCCATGGATTTGTAAATGTAGCGTTGCACAGGGCCACACAGCCATCAGGCTGCGAGACTTGTCCTAGTCGTGGGATTGAATTTAGTGCCTGTTAGCACTGGCATGTTTTTCCCCTGAAAAATCCAGTGTGGAGCGGGAAAACATTTTTGATAGGGTAGTAATCAAAACCAGTATAGTCTTCTGAAACATTTTGACTGAAACTACTAGGCTTTTTCTCACCAACAGAATTCCTTTTCTGGAGAATTTTCAACCAGATTTACCCTCGATGATCTTCTTTGGGTCATATGTAATACCCACTAAGCAGCTGAAATATTAAAGAAGGAAATTCATAATCCTTCTCATACATGGTTTGGGGTTGGTTTGTGTTGGTTTCTTTTGGTTGGGTTTTGGTTTGTTTGTTTGTTTGGGGTTTTTTTGTGTGTGTATGGTGGTGTTTTTTGTTGTTTGGGTTTTGTTGTTTTTTTTTGTTTTTGTTGTTTGGTTTTTTTCATGATACTGAGCAATGCAGGGAAATACATAGCATATCACACACAAGCTGAACTGTCCCATTCTTCTGTCAAGTTTTTAAATAACTTGGATTAAGTCCCAGACTGAAGTGTGAGAGATGCCATCGTGGCTCAAAGTATGCTCAACGCTTATCTCTCCCCTTTGCTCCTTCACACGTTGCTTTTGGCTCCATGCCCCACACCCTTGGCAGAGTTTGTTACTGAGCAATAGTCAAGGTCTTGCCCTGTGGTAAGAATTCCTCAAATGTTGATTCAGTAGTCTGAGCATGATGGATAGTGCTGCGGTATTTTCTTAGGGGGATCATTAGGACCATATTCTTGTCTTCCACCTATTCATCTGACTTCTCCATCTTGTGAGACCTGAGGGTAGTCTATGGCCTATCTGCAAAACCTGAGCAAAACCTGGGACCTGACCAAAGCAATACAGACTTTTAAAAATTTTAAGTGATATATCTGGCACATACTGAACAGCTGCTTGCTTCTGCATTGCTGACTTTGCCCTATTTTGACTCTAATTTACAACTTCATTTGACTTTGACACCTTCCTTTTACAACAATCTGTTTTCATTCACTGAATAGCAACTACCTGCTGGCACTGTTTCATTGGATCCATGGATTAGTGTTGTTTCCTCTAATGCTTCATTTGTCTGCAGGACGCAAATCACAGGCAATTGCAAATAGTTGGATCCTTTTCTGAGAAAGCCTCAGTAACTGTGTTCCTACTGATTTGGTTTTTTTAAATAAAACAGACTTTTCAAATTCCCTGATGTTTCATGAGACATTTTCCATGTTCACCAAGAAATAGCTTAATGGAAAACAGAGGTGATTTTAGGCACTGAGTTGATACACCACAACTGATCTAAGATTTTCTGGCAAATATCAGGTGGTGACGTTTGTTTAAAGCATGTATCAAGGAAGCATGTGATATTGGCACTTGATGTGTTTCTAAAACTCTTCACATTTCCAGTTAGAATCTGTCTAGAGAATTTCTGGCAAGCTTTACTTGAAAACTACCCATCTGGAGCAACACTTTCCTAATTGACCATAATAAGAACCCCCTGATAAGCTTCTCAGGGGCACACAAAAGAAGTATACCTATAGAATGTCTTGAAGCAAGGCTGTGAGAATATTGTCTGGAATGCAATAGCCCTTCTTCCCTATTCTTTAATATGTAGTGTCTAATCAGGAAATATTTAGAATTCTTCATACCTTTTCTGATTAAATTACTGTAAATATAAAGTTATTTGGGTTGCTATTCTAAATAATGTATTTATTTTATGAATTTGTAAATTCACTTTGACCTGTACATCAGGATGTTGTCTGTTGAGTGTTTTAACTTTCTTAAAAAACAAACAATCAAAATACATTTAGTCCAGTGCTGTGCTTTGGAATGCTAAGTATTTAGAACTGTATGGTTGCAAATTCCATTTATGATGCAATTGATTACCAATTTCCAACATTAAGTACTAATTATAACTCTATCTTGTTTCTAACTTAGTAAAAGTAATTTCCAAACTTCTGTGATGGATAGCACCATTTTTGCCAGACATGTCTTGTGCTGTCTCTACTGTATTTGTCTGTACAAATATACTGAAATTACAGTTGTCCCTGTGAAGCTGACCTTCCCAAGGAATGGTTTTACAATGTTTTGCTTGGGGTTTTTTCTAACACACTCAAGGCATCTATTTTGGTGCGTTTTCTTAATTTTGTTCTTACATCATTTCCTATTATGTGCTGCACTGGTTCTACAGTTCACCTTTCTGTACTGTTTCACATTTGTCTATTGAAAAAAAAAAAAAATTTAAAATAATCAAGATATTCCTACAGCATCTCCTGAAGCTGTCTTGCATTATTGCATGTGTGAATATCTTTTTTTCAAGAAAAAAGATGACACTGGATGACTGATACATGTTTAGTATAGAGTCATAGTAGGGACCTCAGGAGTTTTCTGGTCCAACCTCCTGCTTCAAAGGGAGCTGTCACAACCGCTAGATCAGGTCACACAGTTTTATCTAGCCTTCAGCTCTTAAACTTCCATGGAAGAATGTTCAACTTCTGAACAACTTGGTATGAAAGTCATGTTTATCAGCACCCTTCAGGATATAGGATCTGGTGTTCATTATGCAGCAAATTTCTTGAATGAGCAGACTGTCCACACTAACACTCAGGACTTTTACACTAAGAAAAACTCAGGGACCAGTTACAGGAAAAAAATTGTATTTGATAGCTCTAAATTTCCTTCTTGCAAGCTGAAGGTATCATTCTGAAGGCCTGGTGATGAGCATAGTACTAGAAATCTGAGCATGACTATTTGATCACAAAATTCTATGCGTGAGCATGCATTTTTGGGGCCACACATTTACTGAATATATTCTTGTGGTAGGGCTGTTTTGCAATATTCAGTGTTTATTTCTGTTTAATCAGAAACCTGTGACTAGGTTTGTATTTATGGTGAGCTTTCATAAACAGAAATTAATGGAAACTTCATGGGAATTCTTTCAGGGAGGTATAAAAATTTGAATCCATAATTAATTTCTCCATGTGCACAAATATGTGTTAACAGAAATCTGTTGATCCTCAGTGGTAACCTTAGAATAAGGAGTCCATGAGGAAAAAGAAGATCTGGATTTATGGTGTGATAGCCATACTACCAACAAACTAATACAGACCTAGATGGAAACTTCTCCATTCATTTCATTAATGAATGCAGCTATGATTAATGGAGCTATGGTGGACAACAGTGGTGTTTAAAAAGCAATAAAATCAACTAATGCTTTCATTATAATAATGATAACTACATCAAAGGGACATACATACTCAGTAAAATTTCTCCTGTAGTGCACAAAGATCACCACCACTGGAGATGTTTATTGCTGTAGATGTGCTCCCTTTGATGTATTTATCAGTTAAATGTATTAGTTCTGCTTCACAGTTGTTTGCAGAAATAGCACTAAGGAAGACTGTATTTTACATATGCTGTACATAGCATCATAACCTTTGAATAACAGGATCAATAAATAAAATCAAGTCAAAATAGTTGACTACATTTAAGTCAACAGTATGAATGGTGACTATTCATGGCACTCTGAAACTCCTGCTGTCATTGTGGGTCATTTTTGTGTCAGCTAGAAGGAACATCTAATTATGGAAAGATGTTTTTTCTTATAGGAAATATTTTCTATCATTAAGATAGAGTTAATTAGGTCGTGCCCTTAGATGAAAGAATGGTGAGGCCCACTTCATGTGTATTGTTTGTGTGTGTGTATTTATTATGCCTAAAAGTTACTGTTCTTTCTTCATTGATTTTGATACTGTGATTTAGATAATTACATGGCATACTGATTATTGTGCATTAGACTCAGCTGAAATCACTGCAGTTATGTTGTAGATTATTAGTGCACAGTGTCCATTTATGTGTATGTATAATTGCAGATGTTGATCTCCTGTATTTACTTCAACTACTGAAAGAAAATAATCTCTTGTCTTCCTGAAAATAACCAAGGTTGTGTATACAGAAATAATATAAGTAGTATCCAAGTCATGTGCACATAGACCATCTAACTTGAAACTCTCCTCTTTTGTGGCTGATGTTCCTACCATTTTTTGACGTCACGCAATTTGCATGTGAAACATGGCAGGCTACCTACTGAATTATCAGAATGTACAAGTACACTATGTACTGTATTTTTACATCTCTTTTGCATTATGGTTTTGTTTTGTGTGTTGTTGTTTGTGGGGTTGGTTTTTTTTTTCCTTTGTCTGCAGAAGTATGGAAGGATAGAGAGTGATAATTGAGTCTATCTGTAGCTTTGTATTAATATATCATAGAATCATAGAATAGTTTTGGCTGGAAGAGACCTTCAAGATCATCAAGTCCAACCTTATTCCTAGCCCTATC
>WUAM01000323.1:37015093-37034880 GCA_024336885.1 Actenoides hombroni | reverse complement strand
AGAACAGACCAACTCCCGCCTCGCTACAACTTCCCTTCAGGTAGTTGTAGAGGGCAATAAGGTCTCCCCTCAGCCTTTTTTTCCTCAAGGCTAAACAGCCCCCGATCCCTCAGCCTTTCCTCATAAGAAACATGCTCCAAACCCTTTACTAGCTTTGTAGCCTGCCGCTGTACCCTCTCCAGCACCTCAACATCCTTCTTGTAGAGAGGAGCCCAAAACTGGACACAGTATTCGAGGTGCATCTTCACTAAAGCTGAGTGTCACCTCCCTGCTCCTGCTGACTACACTATTCCTGACACAGGCCGGGATGCAGATTCAAATAGCCTTGTTTAGCTTAAGGTTCCTTAATGTAGGTTAAAGGTACATTTTTGTTTTATCTTATCAGTAGATTTAGCAAGTATGTTATGAAAGTACTTAATTCATTTTTTTTCATTAGTGTTCTTGCAGAACAAAATGCACATTTTAATATGTCAGGTTTTTTTCCACCCAACACCTTGCAGATGTCTGTTTGAGTTAATAGATGCTGGAACTCTCTTCCAGAAGAATTGAATACAAGTTGCTGTGTGATAAAATGCATTAACTATTGTGTGTGCACTCAGCAGTAGAGATTTCTCCATGTACTCTACCTCTCTGAAATAAACACTTAGACACTGAACCTTGCTAGTGTGAATGACTAGAAATACATAATAAGCGGTGACTCACAGCTCTTTTATAAGAAATGTCTTTGTGACCAAGAGTGAGAGAGTATTTAAAATATCTCTAGCCTGTCTGTCAAATAGTGTTTACTCAGGAAAACATCAGTGCTGTTGATATTACTGTGACAGGAACAACTAATAAGAAATTAACTGCTTGCACTATTGAAAATTATTTTAAAATACTGAAATGTTGACAAATCTAAATTGCATTCTTTGAGCAATGGTTTCAGAGGGATGAATAACTTGACACTTGCATCATGTCATTGTTAATATGCGGTATGTAGTAATTTTAACCAAGCAAACAAATGCCTCTGTAGGAATTAAATGTATGGGATACAAGACAGATTGCACAAGATGTAAGAAATTTCTTAATTATACCCTTTCCAAATAGATTTTTTTCTTTTTGCACTTTTAGTTAAAATTTTTAGTGTGCTAAGCTTTCAGTAATTACTACTTAATACTGATAACTGTTTGAGTGTGGCTCTTAAAATATTATATTGTTGATCTTTTAATTGTAACTAATCAAAGATTTAATTATTTATTGGTTATATTTCATGTCACATTTAATAGGGTGATGTCTGGGCATAGGAGACTTCTGTTAATTATACCAGAATATCTTGTTTAAAGGAAAATAATTTAATAGGTCTATTTCTTGCAAGCCAATATTCTAATCATGCATTAAATAAAAAGAATTCAAGAGAGAAATTGTCTTCTGAGATCTCTGTGATTTTTATAAGGTCAGGAAAACAGAGCTCTCAGTTATTTACCTGTCATTTTTGTAAGTAAACAAGTGCAGTTGTAGAGATGTGCTTGATACTTCCACATTGATTTGGGCTTCCTTAATGCCAAAATACATGATGTTGCATGCATATCAACTGCCAATTTTCATCGTGTCTAAAAATAAAAAAATCTGCTTTCTATAAAGATAACCTTCTTATTTGCCTGTTGTTGCTCCGTAGTGCCGATTTTAATATCGGGGGAAAAAATCTCCAAAGTGAATTAGAAGCTGTGCTTTTGGAAAGACATACTTTGGAAGGATGGCAGAATTCCTGAGTTAAATAACACACCCAGTGATGAGAGCAGTGCCAAACCTCCTGTGCAGCCAGGATTTCAAAAAAACTTGAACTGGACAGGGGTGCTCATCTTCAGCACAGTAGAGTCTAATACTTGCATGAGCATGTCTAAGTAGGTTTGGTATCTAGAGATTCTAGATATTTTGCACCTATTTCTACCTTATTGCTTAATGTTGTAGAACTTCATGTGGTACAAGAGAAGTCAATGAAATTAATGCTCTTCTGGTGCTCTTTCTAATGTTCCTTTCTAGTAACGTCTCACTCATGCACTGTCTAAGCAGAGAGCAGGACAGCTCTGGGTTGTTCATATGTGTGCCTCTATAAATTTCTACTTTGTGATCCTT
The DNA here is from genome assembly GCA_024336885.1 of Actenoides hombroni. Lineage (NCBI taxonomy): Eukaryota > Metazoa > Chordata > Aves > Coraciiformes > Alcedinidae > Actenoides > Actenoides hombroni. The sequence continues at coordinate 37,032,768 of WUAM01000323.1, read as the reverse complement.
TCAATGGAAGTGCCATTTGTATTGGGGTAATGGCTTCTGCAAGGTTTTCTGGTCCCACATACAACTGGATGCTGTGAAAATACAAGAAAATACTCAAGATGTGTTGCTCTGTGAAAAACACACATTTCCAATTTTTACTCTTACATCAGAACAAAAACAACTTTCAAAATTTTGGATACCTTAAGAAATGCAGTTGTTGTTTGAAGTGACCTGAACAGAGAAAACTTATGATTTGGGTTTTTTTCCCATGCTGCCTTCATTGCATAGGACACCAAATTGTTTTTTTGCACTGCTTCTAAACTACTGTAATATGTCATTTAGATGACTGGTTGCATTATATCAGTCCTATATACTACTATTAGTGTGGCTGGATTTCATCTTTGAGAAGATAACCATAGCTTGCTTTTTATGTTCAGTTCATCTGATCAAGGATTGTGTCTTTTAATACATGGCTGTTAAGTAAAACTAGTGCCCTGGTCAAATAATAGGCTTCCTCTCCAGGAAGGTGGTTGTCTCTGAAACCGGCACAGTAACGTATCTTCCAGTAATATCTGAGGGTGGTTAAACAGTAGGCTTTATTAGTCAGTATCCCAGATCTGAGAAGAGTGCCTGGGCAAAGGACTTGTGGTGGTGATGAATATAACGGACTTTAGAAAAAGGTTTCAGGAAAGAAGCCACATGTCTATGAGAGTGACAGGGAAGGAAAATGTCAGCTGAGAGGGTCTTGGGGATTACAGGGGCGAGGGGAAGAAGTGTGAACTTGGAGTAATTGCATTGAGAAAACAGATCTAAATGGAAGTTTCTAGTTAAAAGCTTGATGTGAAGGGTCAAGACCTGTGCATATCTTTCAGTTACTTGGAAAAAAGCAGCCTATTACTTTCTTTTAATTGGAAAATGGACCAAGCTTTGATTTCATGTCACTTCTGGAAGTGAGATCTGATCCAGATTAGTATCAGAGTGTGTTAAAGCTGCCTAAGAGCTCAAATCTCATTTAGAGATTGCCTTCATGTTCTCACAAAAATGTCATACTACTCAATTGTTATTTTTTTTACCAGGTGCTGGAGACTATAAAATATCCTAGATGTCTTTTCAGTAATACCACAAGTGATTTCCTCCCCCAACCCCCCAGATTATACTGCAAAGGGAAAGCATTGGAGTTGAAAAGAATTTTTAGTAGGAGTATATGAGTTTGCCACAAATAGGATGAAGGAAAATAAAACAAAATTGATTTATAAACCATAAAAGCACTGTCAGGTTTTTAAAATGCTAGTACTCTCTGCTGGATTTAAAGCTGTACATGGCTTTTTTCTTAGTTTTTCCTGGTTTTGGTACTTTGTATTCCTGACAATGTCTTAAGAAACAGTGAGTGCCAGTAATGAGCCCCATACACCTGCAAGGTGGTTGTGCCCCTGTTTGGCTATACATTAGAGTGACTTGAATGGGCTTATTTGGAGGAACTCGTCTTGGTTGTGAAAGTATCTAGTCCCAGCTAAGGATATAAAAGGTATTGTTATTACATGGACAATATGGAACAAGCTGGCTAAATCCATTTTTTGTGGACAGGCTTTCTTAGCTAGAAGACATAATGGTTGAACAAACCTGAACTGCAAACTTCTGTCCATAGTAATAATAACAACAACAACAATAAAGCAGGTGGTGGGAAGTTGGTAAGATAACTCCCAAATCTAAGGATGATTTGCCCTTTTGCACAGCTCTTTCTGATGTGAAGCAGGATGATGAGAGAAATGATGATGAATTGGCAGGAAATGTTGTGCCATATCAGCAGAAGGGTCCATGATGGTGGCTTCCCCCTGAGTTTCCTTGTGATCTCCATCCACAGAGGAAGCTGCTGTATTCTGCAGTGTTGGCAGATCCATATTACCCCCTGCATCCCAGGGATGGGAATTAGAGTAGGTTAGATCAATTAGAGCGGTTGCAGTACAGGTTGAGTGTGTCTAGTACTGTTTTCAGGACTGAACTTTAAAGGAGATCTAGCTAGTATAGTGTCAGCATCTGTCACAAGGGTGGTAGATCCACTGCTGACACTGGACCTGATATAGTCACCATTGTCATGACACTCAAACATAATCCTGGGACCAGCTTTCTGCCAAGACGCTATAGCTCTACTGTGTTACCTAGCTACTCCTGCCACATGAACAACTCATGAAGCAGTTTTTGAAGGCTTCTAAAATAGATGGATTTGTATATTTTTGAAAGTAGAGCTGCCCTCTCTCTGCCTCCTAGGCAAGCCTGTCTGGCAGCCCCACAGCTCCTCAGCTGGTGGGAAAGACGACAGCAGGGTGAAGGGATGTGAACTCCAGCCCTGGGAGGCTTTCCCTGCAGATTTCCCTTCCCTATACAGCCCAGCAGCAGAAGCCTCAGTCTCTGTGTTTATACATCCCTTGCTTGTATCTATAGCACTTAAAGTTGTTAGGAGTTCATCTGCTATCAGATTTGATACAGTCAAATCTCTCTGGAGGAGCGGGTTCAGAGGTGAATATTCTCCGGTTTTTGTTTCTCTTCACTTTAGTGAGCAACTTCCTTCTCTTTATTTTGTAGTATGACCTCTGCTTTCCCTGCATATTTTCATTTGGGATCTCTCAATTCACCATGCTGGTAGCACTTGAAGTGCTTATCAACATATGGAAATTAAGAACAATCCCGAATTGCAACATTTTCTACCTTTCAGTCCCCTAAGGCTGCTGGAAGCCACATAGCTCATTGCTTCAGCTGAATACACATACTGTGTGCAAGTCTTAGAATTCAAATTGCTAATCAAAAACAATCGTTATGGTCATTGATGGGTTAAAACTGTTTTAATAAATAACATTTTGTTGTCCTCTTTAGCATAGCAACCAAGTCATCACTTCAATATTTGGAGTCTGGGGGGGGGTCGGCACAATTCGCTAGTAGTGCAACTCTGATGAGGGCTTTTGTGTTTTGTTTGGGGGTTTGTTGTGGTTTGGGGTTTTTTTGTTGTTGTTGTTTGTTGTGTTTTGCTTTTGTTTTGTGGCGGTTGATTTTGGGTTTTGGGTTTTTTTTGAGGGGGGCTGGGGGAGATTTTTTTCAACCTAAACAAAATGACATGCTTCTCAAACCAAGCTGATACTAACACAGATTCTACACAGCAGATGCGCTGGTTTGCAGTAAGTGATACATTTCAGAGCTTATAAAATGCACATCATCTGAAAAATCCTCTTGCTGCTTTCCAGACTGTCAGCAAGGTCTAGGTCATACCTGTTTCTTTTAAATGTGTGCCTAGAGAAAAAGCTTTTCCGTTTTACTGCACATTTAAATTTCAGAAGCTATCTGGAATTTACGCCTTCCTGACTTGTATTTTATTAGTGCTTAATGTGGTACCAAACTAAGCATGCCTTTGGTTTTTGGGTTGCATATATTTGTGGTGTTCTTTATCCAGGGTAAGTTCTCCTGAGCATGACACTTCATAACAAAGCAGGAGGCTAATCACTCCCTCATTAGCTTCAAAGGGAACTACAGATACTCTTTTTTTTTTGCTCTGGCTGGAGATTTAGTTTAGCTTAAAGGAAATAGAGACGATGTTAATGAGAATACATTGTCTTAATTTGCATATTAGATGAGATAAATATTGAGCTAATTTACACCTAAGATGGCTTTTATTGCAATCTACATGTTCCACAGTTCTATTCAATGTATTTTACACACCAGCTGTGTACCAATTGGTGGAATAATGTGAACATATATTATTTTGATGAGGAAAACAAAAGGGGGACTGTTTCTGTTATCTTAGATTAGTTTGCAAAAATCCTAATAATAATTTAAAATAACTTATAGTCATACCTACTAGCAGATAGACTAGGAAGGTATATATGAAAACATGAACAGCTGTGCAAGTGCCTCCATCCAGTCCACAAGCCGGGAGTGCAGATCATTCATCTTAATTGCATCCTTGAAAGCTGCTCATCTTAGTTACTAAAAAGCCTAAGACAATTCAGAGATTGTGGTGGACTGTGCTTTTCTTTTGTGTGGAAGGGATTCCATGAACAAAATGTGGGCAGAAAATAAAACCACAAAATTTTAAATTGTTTGAAGTATGTATCCGTGAAAGACAATAGAGAGGAATATTCAAACATCAAAATTGCTTTATTTGTTACCTATCATGATTCATGATGGTAAGACATGCTGTACTAAAAACTTGTTTTGCAAGACAAAATACTCATGCGGATATGCTTAAATTATTTCAGTTGAGGTAGACGTAGATGGTTTAAAAGAACCCAAAGACTGTATGAAACAGAACAAAATGTGTTCTGGGTGTTTTATAATTTCTGCTTCTTCTGTCTTCTCTCCAGCTGTATTTCCTCACAGATTTAAGAAGCATCTTTGCAAATCTGACTAACGTAACAATTTCACTCTCTGATTATATTCTGAGTATAATCCTTTTGGGGTTTTTTTTTTGGAGAGGGAAAATGTGGTTTTGGGCAGCACAGAGGATTTTAGTTGAACTTTGTACCATGATGCACTACCTCTGTCCACATATATAAATCATATTCTGAAGCAGTGTTTTATGTTCTCATGATCAGGTGTGCAAATATAAACCTAATTGTCTAAAGAAGACAACCTGTCTCTGCAAGAAGTGCTGCCTAATCTTAAAGCTGAGAAGGCAATGATGGGGAAAAGGATCTTTTGAATATTTACCTTTTTTTAATATATATTTATTTATTACACGCTTTCTGTATAAACAACCCGAGAGAAATATAATAAAACCTTCATTAAAGTTAAAAAATTAACTTTGAAATTAATGAAACAGTTTGCTGGGTACTTTTTTCTTTTCTATCTCTCCCACTGAAAAGTATCATTCTTTTTGAAATGCCCCTGAAAAAAAAAAAGTTATCAATAAATATTTACTTAACTAATCTTTAGGAGAGATGATTGGGAAATCATGGTACAGATCTTGCAAAAATATGTAACCCTAAAACTCAGATGTAAGAATATCTCTATTATTGCATCATCTATAGAAATCCCTCTGTCCTTGGTCTTCTCTCCAGATACAATTTCCCAGCTTTGCTCCACTGAATGGTTGCAGTAGTTTTTATGTCACTACAGTCTTCCTATGTAAGAGAAAGAGGAGAACATGCTTTGTACTCTCTCCCTTTACTACCATGTGGGCATATAAAAATTAACCTGTCCAAACTCTGTAATAGCACAAGTTGCCATTGTATACTTATGCAAAAAGTAATTTAAGATGATGCTTACATAGCATTTACAAAAAGGGAAAAAAATACTTCGGAGTCTCAGCAAAATCTTTTAAAACAAATACATCTGTATTTGGGTTGATTCAGAGGACAGAGTATGAAATAAATCAGGTGTAAAGGCTGTAACAAGCATCATAAAAGATTCAGAAAGGTATTGAATTGGTCTGGATGAAAAGAAAACAAACATAAATCACTAGGCTTCAATTAATGTTATGTCAGGTTTGTTTCTGGATTTTAGTTTTTCTTTTCTATTTAATACTGTTCACTGAAAAAATCATCAAGTTAAAAAGGGACATGGGGAATTTTTCCAGGCTGCATCACAGATGTCGCAGAGTATCAGGGACAGCTGAGAGTGATGGCAGAAAGCATGGTAATAGCTTTATGTTGCTTTTATGTAGCTCCCTGTTCCCTAATGCACTTAATTTCTGTTCTAGAGCAAAACTGGCCAACACTTTAAAGTCCTATGTGCATCCCTCCAGTTATGATGTGTCTTAGATAGTAATCTAAGGTCTGGAAAAAAATGTATCTATTACTATGACGTGTGTATATATTATTAGAATTTCAGGAGCAATTCATATATATTTTAAATTTTTAAATTAAATAAAGTCTAACTCTTACTGGCCAGATTGTGTGCTGCTGTTGATTCATTTTGCTCCATCACAGCAAAAGAAATAACAGTAATTTGAGTTTTATGGGTTTGAACCTTGTGATTATCAATCACTTTACTGCAATTTGTCAGAATTTTGCCCTAAAATCTACTCAGAATTAAAGCAGTTAATAAAATAGGGTGGTTTTTATTTGTTTTAAAAGACAAAAGTTAATGTTAGACTAGATTTCCACACAGAAGGTTGCATCCTAAAGCTTTAACTTATGTATTACTTTGATAATATGTCTATATAGTCTTTAAAAATAAAAAAGGAACAGCCTTTGAATTTGATAAGATACGACTGTAAAAATAAAAGCTATTAAATATGAAAAGGATACCAAGAGAATCCGAGTGGTGACAGGCTATAATGTGAAATGGTCATTAAGTAAGGCTCATTTCAAATACTTCTGTTAAAATTTAAAGGAATGAAATGATCATATATTATCCACATAAATTGAGAATATGAACTAAGAACATGGAAAACAGCAGTAGACTAGTGGTTACTCTTGTTCTCTCTCTAACAAAGCAAAACTTTAACAAAATTCTATAGTTTTTGACTTAAAAATTAATTCCTAAAAGATTAAAGAAAGTCGCAGTGATGCAGACCAACATGTTTCCATGTGATTTTCTGTAAGCACACCACCTTGGCCTTGTGAAGAAAAATGAATCTAACCATTTAGTATGCAGAAATATAACAGCTTAGTTTGTTTATTGCCTGTTTCTAGTGAAGGCTAATAATTGCAGTGTCTACACTGAACTTTCAATTAAGGTGTCTTTGATTCTCTAGATTTTCATTTAACTAAGAGTCAATGTCTTTATGCCTCATGAACCATGGCTGTTACAGAAATAGTTCTTACACTTTGTCACTGCTCTCTTGAAACTTAATATTTTCAGGTTTGTTTCTTACATTATAAATATCTCAGTGCCTGAAGCAGCAGATGGGGAAAAAAAAAAATGGCATGGTAATCTGTCTCAAAGTTCTTGCATTGCTATGTCTCTTTCACATTTAAAAAAATTGGAGATAAAAAGACCCCCCTCAGTCATGAGAAACAAGAAAACTGTGTCCTCCTTTATTAACCTAACTTCAAATAAAAGAAAACATTCTAGGAAACACAAAGAAACCAGTATGTGCATCTATCGGACCCACATTTTAACAGACAATGTGATAGCAGGTATACTACTTTGATTCCAGACAGGTGTTAATAAGATATTTTTTTATCAGTGTAAGAAACTGAATTCTGAAATGTATTTTCTCTTAGCCATAATCAGACATGGATTTGCTTTGACAAGCAACAGGCACAGAAAAAAAAAGGCAAAAGAAAATAAACTGTGTATTTTCCTGAATTTTTAAGGAAGGAGATAGTAGATAATGCAGAGCTTGGATAGGAAAGTGAAAGGTGTAGTAGTAACGTTTATTAAGATATGGATATCATCATACAGGATGTAGAAACAGAAGGTGGAGGATTTAGTATTCTCTATCAGAGGGATTGGCTGGCAATGTGTCTGTTAAATAACAAAGACTGAGAAAACTGGAGGTAAAGGAGGATGGTATAAAAAGCAGTGAAAAACAGCTTAGGCTATATAGCTCTGATCTCTTAAAGTAGTTGCCTTCTAGGTGTAAACTTCTGGTCTGTTTATGTTTGAGGAGCTGATTTGTTATGCACTGTGGAAAAATGCTAGTTAAGCTGATGAATTCTGAAATAGTGAACTGGTAAGGAGATAGCTGAGAGTATAAGCTGGGGAGGACTCTGGATAAAATGAGAATTCTTGAAATAAAGGGCTTGGGATCACACAAATATCATCTTCAGTGGTATTGATACCAAGGCGGGAATGTGGTAAAGAAATTTGCTAATAATGAAGTTGAAATCATCAACAGAGAAAAGAGTTGGAGCATCGTGTGGGAGGAATGAGTTAACTGGAGAGTAACAGAATCACTGAGATCAAGTTAATGACTTAAAGTGCACGATTGTGCTTTTGTGGTATAACAAAAGAATTTCTGCTTTGTGTGGGAGTGCTTCAGGGGAAGTAACAGAGTTTAAAAAGTTGGGTTTGGTGTGTTGGTTACAGGATGGCTGCAACCACAGAGCTGTGACCAGGAAGAAAGGAATGTAAATTCTCTGTTCTACTGGGGTGGGTGTTTCCAGGAAAGAGATTTGATACTGCTGTAAAGGCATTGATGAAATGTTATTTGGAATGATATATAAAATGTTTCATATTCAGAAGTATTTTGAGCTAGGAAAATAAATGTCATTTTAAAGAGGAAATGTGACCTAAGCAACTTTTTAAACATAGCCAATGAATTGTTTTCTGGCCTTTGTATCACACATCAGAGCCAGCTGTGATTTCAGTTGAGTGAATCTTTGAGGAAAGGTAGGACCTAGGAGGTTCCTAGGTGAGGGTGGAGTCTTGCTAGCATTCTGTAGAGGGGTTTTGGCTGGTTGAGCTGGGTGCTCTGCATAAACAAAGGTGTCTAATCTGCTCTTTGTGGCGTTTGCCTATGATACTAGAGCCTGAGATGTATGTTTTTCACATGCTGAAATCAAAATTAAAAGGTGGAATAAGTAAAACAATTACAGTACTAAATATTAGAGTTATGTGATGCATTCAGAAAGAAAGGGATTTTCTGGGTGTATATGTTGTCTGATTACTGCAGTCTGCAGATCTCTTGGGGACATGAGTTCACAAGCTGCACCGTGTGCATATATGGCTCAGGCAGGGACCAAAGCTGTTGCCATTTTCCAGAACTTTTATCCCTGCAAAAGGATCAAAGTTAATTGAGCTACTTGACAGCTAACTGCAGCTGTGAATTTAAATGTGTTCCCTGATGGTGGTTTGTTGTTTTTTTTTCTTTTCTTATAATGGAGGAGTTGGTATTATTTTTTTATAGAATATAACTTCCTTAATTGGCACTAAATTTGTCATGCTGGCAGTTACAACCTCCAAAAAAATGTTTGGATGAAGAAAATAGTGAAAAGAGTGTGCATACTGAAAACAATTAAAGAAAAGTTGTGTCCAAAAAGAAAATATTCCTTTTTTCTGCCCAGCTTACTAAGCTTTATAAGGTTTTATCTAGATTTTCGATTTTTATTATTATTATAAACAACTCCAGGGTCCTGTATTGAAACTCAAAAGTTTCTTGCCACAGGCCAGTTCTGGTTATAAAGCATACTCGTTTTTATATGCTCCCAAATGCTTTGCGCCATGGCTTTTCTAATGCAGTACAGTGGGAGAATAGCCTAGGGATTTACTCATCATGTTTAATGTCAAGAGAAGTATTTCCTTTAGGTCTCCTGTCACTGTCAGCAACAAAGCAGCAAGAAGCTCTGTAGCTTCTATCCTATGTGCGACATCTGCAGCAGGCAAAATTCTAAACTCCTCAATTCCCAGTCATGAATGAACTAAAAAAACCAGTATGTCAGAAATGAAAATTGTTCCATCATAATTTTTTCACAGTTCTTTTTGACAAAAGCCAAACAATTCTCATGAATACACATTTTCTGTAACCTTATGTATTATGTATCAGGCTCTAGTTAGGAGTGTTGGGAGTTGCTTGTCCCTAGCAAGGGCCTTTTGCATAGTTGGTAAACAAACCAAACCCTAGGAGTAGTATGTACTTTTTTACATATTATGTTATTAGCTGCTTTGTAAATAAGGGCAGACATATCAGCACTATACCGTCTGATAAATCTTAAGTATGTGGTAGAACACTTTTCCTGTTATTAACTAGGATTTCATGCTGCCCAAAACTATTTGAGAAGTCTGAACAAATTCCCACCAGAGACTGTACCACAAAATGTTGCTGGAAATGTGATAAGAGCTAGTGTTAAGCTGTTAAATATAGATAGTTGTTTATCATCTCACATGGTGTTGTTCCAATGGCAGACGTCTGAACCTGGATTAATAGTATTTTACTGTCTTACTGTAACAAGTTGTGACATAGCCTTACAGTCTCTGAGTATAAGCTTTTAAAACCTGTGTATTGATCAGCACTATAAAGGTGTTGGGCATTTATCGCAAAAAGTTACCATTCTTTTTTTGTGCGTAGATTGGGTTCTACCTGTATGTAAATGCTAGCAGAGATACTAATAGGATGATAGATTTCCAAGGAGCAGAAAATAGGCGAGTACAGAATGTGGCTCCTAAACAATGCAGTGCTGTGCTTACTTGACAAGAGGGTAGAAAATTCTGGGCTAAGGATCAGTTAGAGGAGGTTGCAGGAAATTCCTCATCATTGTTGGTCAATGAAGATTTATGGTGTTTGCCTCTGTAATAATTTGCTGATTGGTACCGCTTGAGTAATGCAGACATAAACCATCTGAGTTCTCAGTTTAATTGAAATGATAAGGCAGTTTGCAACTGCTTTTAGGTGTCACTGATTATTTACTCCTGTGATTATGATTTAACTTTTCCCTGGCTGCTCCTACCCCAGTGGGAACTAAGAACATCACAGAAGTGAAAGTATAAATTAGCTGCAGACAAACAACATATGTTTATATCTGTTCTATAGCGAGACAAGTATTTTCAGTGAAACCCCATCCAACTTGTTAATCTCTGGCTGCAGAAAATAGTTAAGCTGTTTAAATCAGGAAGCTACTTTTGCCTGTGCAGCTGTTTGAAACAAACTGTAATGCAGCTGTAAAGTGTCTTGGAGTCTCAAGACACTTCCATAACTACTAATAACGGTTCACGAAATAAAAGTACAATACTTCAAATACAAAAGAGTATTAGTCAAATTGGTATGGATAGAGTATCTTGCTCTAAGGAGTGCTGTCCAAAGTACAGAAGTAATAAGCAGTTCGACTCCATATAACTGCAGCAGTTCTACCTAAGAGAGAACTTAGTACCCACAGCTAATGCTGCCAGCTTTAAATATGATGAAAGAGCTGTATTTTTCCGTTCAAATTCATATGGCCTTAAAGCAAAAACGTAACCTGTGTTCCAAAGAAAAGCAGAGCCAAGATGAATGTTTGCCTTTGTTACTTCTGAGACCGTACTGCAGCTTTCTAAAGACTTGCTTTGCTGACAATTCAACACCAAAACTATCAAAAGCATGAGGAAAAACTCAAAGAATGACTATTTAACTTTTGTAGCTTTGCTGACAGTTCAACACCAAAACTATCAAAAATATGACGAAAAACTCAAAGAATGACTATTTAACTTTTGTAGCTTTGCTGACAGTTCAACACCAAAACTATGAAAAATATGACGAAAAACTCAAAGAATGACTATTTAACTTCTGTAGCATCAGATATTTCAGAGATGAGAAAGGGTAGGCTAGGCTGCGAAGATTTAACTGTAGGGTGTGAAAAAGGTAGAAGTGATCTCTTCCAAGTATTTATGCTTGGCAAAGGTATTGCCCTGCCACTGCAGACTTTTTTTTTATTCTAGCAGAGTGTGCATGTGTCAGATATAGAAAGTTAATTCTTTTATACACTAAGGACAAGGAAACAAGAAGTGCAGCGAGTTCATGTTCTCAAGGTAAACTACAATAAGCAATAAATTGGGCATCTGAGTACAGTCATGCTCATTCACTGCCCACAGGTACAGGTAGTACTAATAAAAATGATTGTAGAAGACAAGATGATTTGAGCTTCTGTCAAGCAAAGCCTTTGGTTGATTTATGTGGAGTGAGTAGTAATGTCACAGGGCATAATTTTGTAATGAAACAATGTAGAAATCGGACAGTTTTCAAGGCCTTGCAGTGACCAAAGTCATGACAGCAGGTAGAGAAGCTTACAAGTATGAGAGAGATTAGACCATTGTATGTGCCAACTTGAGATTACAAGTGTGTGATTTTAATTTATTTTTTTTAACAAAGTCTGTTAGTTTCCAGTGCTATCAGTTATGTTTTCTAAAATTAGAGATCAGCAGCCTTTGTTTTGTTGTTTAAATGGCAGGCATTTAACTTTATATTTATGTGGGGTTTGAATCAAAACACTTCTAAGGGATTTTGATTAAGATGACTGGTTTATGAGGATGTGCCTCTTGAAGAATGATAAATCACTGAAATATGCCTCACAAAAAAGCTTACCGCTACATTGTACAGTGTAATTTTTTTCCTTCATTCTTTAAAACCATGGTTTTAGGCTCCAGAAAACAGGTAACTTTAGTTATCAGAAACAGTAATGATAGCTTCAGCCAATCTCAATAACTCACTGACTACATATAAGGGATATAGTAGTTTATGTCAGTATGATAAGTTAATATTTATGTGAAATTATTTTGCACTATTTCAGGTAGAATGATTACTTTATATGTGAAGCACAAGGAAAGGCTGTAGCATCTCAAATAAATTTCTACAGTTCTGTGTGCTCTTCTTTTTATTACAAACAGTGCGTTAAAAATATAGTTTTGAAAATATCTTAAAATTATTTAAACAAGTATTTTACTTCTTAAAACTTATTTTGCTATTTTCAAGGACACTGAATGGAATTTCACTCCTTAAATTTAACTGTTTATGAGAAAGAAGCACTGTATTTTATGCACACCTTGCTTCTATATTTAGCAAGAGTTCTTGTGTTAGAGAGCTCAAAAATTTATTACTTCTTGCTGCTTTATTTCAATAAGCTTTCAAAATGCAGAGTAAGTTGTCATATTTATGGCTTCATTCTGTAGGAAATTGCTAGTTTTGTTAACAGGCTACTGAGCTCAACCATTTCATTTAAAGCTGTAAGACTGACTTCATGATAGCAACAAGAACTTATTCAAGCTTAACTGAAAAGTGATTGGTGAAAAAGATGTTGACTATATGTATGCACTGTCCAGCATATAAGCTTCTCTACTGTTCTTTTTTCCCTGATGGTTTTAGCTTGATTGCAGTAAAGCAAAGCAAAATCAAGTAATTCTGATTGTGAGCTAGACTTTTCTGTAATATGTGTTTGTGTTTGTGTTGAAGAAGTTCCTAATCCTGTGATAGAAATAGATATGCAAACATACAAGTGGCTATTACTGCAGTCAGAGATGATTTTGGTTTAAGATCTTGAAATCTTCCTGTCTGAATTCATAGCAATTACTGTAGTCAGTGTTGTTATTGTTTTCCTAATTACTCTTGGACTTTACATCTTTTGCTGATTCTGTGAAGATTTGTTATCCAACTCTTGAGATGAAGCTAAACTGTGTGGAAGAGCTAGCATTCAGAGTCAGGGTTATCTGTAAGGTCCTCAAGGTCAGGATCAGGAATCGGGGAGATGATCTGGAGGAAGCGAGTACAAGTGAGATCACTGACTTGTGGACGCTCTTGGGAGGCAAAGCCTTGTTGGAAGAAATGCTGGTTGTCCACTCCAGAAGTCCGTCAGTTCTTAAAGCTGAGTGAGGTGGTATAGGTGCTAAGAGGAGAGGAGAATATTGTGAGAGAAATGGGAGTCTGGTAAAGGATGTACTCCTATCTCTATTTGTGACCAAAAATGCCATCTGCTAAGAATAATTTGCCTTTGCAGGGTGATCCCAGAAAGTACACATAAATGAAATATAGGTACAGCCTCTTCAGCTGTTATAAGGTTAGGGAAAATATACTTCAGAAAGGGCAAAAAATTGTTTGGGGAGTTGCTGCTTGATATAATCCAAACAGCTGCTCCATCACTATTTGTGGGAAACTTTTAACATAAGTGTAAAAATCTCCCTATAGAATTAACGAGACAACTGCACGGTGTGACTAATTATTTTTAATCTCTTGTTTTTGCAGCAAACTTAAGTTTCCATCTCTTGGTAATGTGGTAACATAAAGGACAGGGATTTATTTCTCTCAGTCTCTTTGCTACTACATTTTTTTTTGGAAACTGAGTTGGTAGCAGAGTGGAATTGAATGAGTGGATATGGGTTACATTTTTTTCCAATATTGGCACAAAAGCACACTGGTCTGCCTGGAGAAACTGCATTGCCAGTGACCCTACACACTGTGAAGTAGAGAGGTTAAAGGGATTGACATGCTGATATGACAGCCATCACGTGTACAAGACATGCTACCTGTACTGAAATAGAGATTTCACATTGCTCTTTATACACTAGGTGAAGCTGCCATATTTCTGCCTAGGCTTACCAGAAAGCCTGTGTGCCTCATATAAAACTGACGTATTTTGGAGTTACACCTCATCTGTATAATCTAGTACTTTCTGGACATGTCATTCTTACCTCTCTGGAGAGTTTCTGTGGGGCTAATTTTTCATTGGGAAATCCTGGGCAAATGGCTAAAGCCCTGACGTTCTGGTGGGACAAAAATTCTAGTCAGGCAAGATCATATGTCATAGATGCGTGTTAGCCTACTATTGAAGCTACTGGTAGACAGCACTTTATTAGCATTAGCTACATCACTGGGTGTAACTAATGAAAAAAAAAATAAATTGTCAGATTAGTAGACAGATTTATCAGTAGTGCATATGATGAAACAATGAAATAAGAGATAAGATTGTTAAGATGTTAAGATGCTGCACACACAGAATTCATACAGTTACAATTTATCTGTATTACTACTAGCTGATCTGGATGATAGATCATAGAGGAAGTACCAGTGAAGTGTTGCAATACAAACCTGCCACAATAATTGCGGCTCTTATCTAGACACCTTAGCATTCAGAACACACTTTTTAGTAACTGCCGAAGCAACTGTGTCTGAGAAGCATATCTGTGTCTACAGCTCGTGTAGAATAGCTAATGATCAGCCTAATTAACCCCTCAAAACATTGTGCATGACTAATATTCAGGCCAGCTTTTGAAACTAAGTAGGAACCTGTTAAAAGCAGATTGGATATAGAGAAACTTTAATCAGTTTACTCATCAGAAGATGTTCATGAAGATGTTAAGGTGAGTTACTTTGAATACTTGCAGTGATATGTTTGTCAATGGCAAGAGTAATTTTTTTGAAGTTAGGTTGTGGGGAAACATGAACATCATAAAAGAATAAAAAGTGCCAAAATATGCTCAGTGTAACTTACTGGAATTTGATACCAACACAATTTACATCCTCTTTCTTTACTACTCTGCAAGTAAGTAAATTTGTCCAGGAGGGTACAGTTTTTTTCTTAGCAAATGTAAAATTTATTATATAGCACCATGCACGCTCCTGATTATCTATGGTTTTTTTTAATTACGTATGATTTCAGCACCTTTGATTACTTGATTTTCTTTGAAGAGACAATTTTCCATGCATCCATGTCTGTGTTTAAGGTCTTTTCTAACAGTGGATCAATTTTTTGTGTATTTTATCACTTTGGAACAAATAATTACTTGGTGTATACTTGCACATATCTAAAATAATTCATCTCAGTATTTCAGAAGAATAATTTCTGAGTACTCCTGACAGGATTATAGAAGAATTCTGATTTCTTAACTTATATTTCAAACATATGTAAAATGTGCTAGAATTACCGTTAGTTCTTGTTCCAACCATTGCAAATGCTTCTGCTTCGCTGTTTTGTTCGGATATCTCTGATGTTTGATCCAGACTGTCTGCTCTTAAAGTCAAGGTAGGTATTTTTTAGTGGTCTGAAGTAATGTTCTGTAATTTAAGCATGATTAAATTGATAGTGATTTCTTGGAGAACAAGAGCACTTGTGCATTCTGGTCATGATAATGCTGAACATGAATTACAAAACATACCCACTTACACTATCACAATTTATATTACTAATATTACTAATTAGAATTGTGATGACTTACTTGCAAAAGATCATAAAAAGAACTGAAAGTGTGACTGATTAATAAACTGTTTAATGAGGATAGAAAATGGTACAAAATGAATCTGTTCTCATTGTAATCTTAATATTGTAATCTTTGCAAGAACCTTTAAAGTGCTATTCTTCATATGCCAAACATATGCCATAACAGTCCAGCACAATTGGCAGTACAGTTACAGCACTGCAGTAGCCTTATTTCTGTTTTTCTCATAAGAAATAAAAATTGTGTACAAGAAATTTACTGAAAGCGAAGTGAATAAACAATATGTAATTTTTATTCTTTTACAAATTTTTAAAGATCTATGGATTGATGATTTTTATACTGTACTTAAAATAAATTGCACTATATATATATACACTCATAGATTTCAAGTGTATCTATATATCAGTGTAATCCTTCCTTTGCCCTACGCTTTAGTCCTAGCAAAGTGGTACTTTGATAAAAATCTTGGCTCTAATTAAATTCATGATGAAATGAGGAATTTATCTTGAATTTCTCTTTCTTACTCCTGAAGAGTGCCCAGGAAAAACTATGGTGCAGAAAGGGAACAATAAGCTACTGCTAGTACCTCAGGTTGAGCCAGTCTGACAGTGTTTGGGGTGAAAGCTCCAGCTGCTGCCCTTTATTTTAATTTCCTTTCTTGGTAAGGTGCTGAACTTTATCTGCCTGCCTCTTATGTGACCCAGGGTCATGCAGGATGCACAATAATTGACTGCTTTGCAGTGTATGTTCAAGAGTAGTTACATAATACCAAAAATGGAGAAGACTACTGCTTTAGATATAACTTTAGAACAGGAGGAGAGGATGCATTATCCTTTGCTAACTTAAAAATTACTTGTTTTTAAAGGGCAGTGTTAAGGACATACAGTCTGCTTCTGGACTCTGGGCTGTTTTATTTGCTTTCACCATATCTTTTTTTCCTTTTCCTCTATCCCTTTATCAGACAATAATCTTTTTTGTCATGAGATGCTCCTTCTTCATTTAACCTTTTTAATTTAGTGACAGTTTGTCAGTTAAGCTGCTATGTGGTTATAAGCGATAACATGCATGTGATGTCCTTGGTATGTTCATCTAATTTACCTAATGAAAACATCTGTCATTAGGATCCCCTTAAGCAGTTACGAAGTTGTCAAATTGTTCACAAATGGTTCTAACTCTTTACATTTTCCATCTTGATCCATTTAATAACATTATTTTATGCTGCAAAATGCATTAGTCTCTTTAGTACAAATACACTCTGTCTCATCACAGGTCACATTTTCACCCACGTGAGAACTTCTGTGAAAAGGTATGCTGGTGGAGATGATTAGCTCAGTTACAGCTAGGGATGTTTAATTTCTGTCTGTTAAATGAAAGCAGGATTGCGCCCACTGGCAGAAGAAAACTCTATTGTTATTTCAATATGACATTTGCTTCTAGATGATTTTTTCTATAAAAAGATCTCACCATTTTCTGTTTCTTCTATTGTGTTGACATATTTTTACCTGCTTGACCGTATAGGAGATATTTCATTAAATAAACTATACCAGGGAGAAAGTCAGATACAATCATCTGGAATATGTCCAAATATACCTCAGCAGAGTTAGATCCAAGGCTGCCTTTGGCTTAAGCTATATGATGTCAGTATTTCCTGCTATTGGCAGACAATACATACTAAAATAGCTATGTTAGAATATTAATATCAGTTGATTGCATTGTGTTGTCTCAAGGAATATAACCTGTAACACATCGGTAACTAGGTACAAAGGTAGACTTTAATTTTAATGGAACATGGTTGTTGAAAACATACCTCTTGTAAAAGCCAAGAATTTCCACAATATCTGATCACCAGAAGTCAAATCTTTGCCAAATACCACAGCTATGTTTGGGATCAGAGAGCTGATTGCGTAAACCCTTTGCCTTCAGTAATAACTAAGGCAGATTCAGGTCTAAAAACTAGTGCTCAAACCTATAGTACACAAAGGAGGGAGGGAGTAGAGCGGATAGGAAATTAAACATGTAGCCTAAATGGAGAGAGAAAAACAAGTCAAAGAACCAAACACGAAAAAAAACCCTTGTCCTGGTTTGAGTGAGAACAGAACTAATTCTGTTCAGTGATTTTACTTTTCAGCTCAGTTCTTCTAATTAAC
>WUAM01000323.1:36991536-37014993 GCA_024336885.1 Actenoides hombroni | reverse complement strand
TTTGGGGAGGGAGGGGGGTTAACAGAGAGCGTCTGTTATAGGTCTAAGGGGCTGCCCTGACCCTAAACCGTGACAAACCTGAACTCCCAAACCAAAACCAAACAACAACAAAAAAGCCCCTAGTCCTGTTTAGAAAGGTTTGGTATTCAACAGATGGGCAATTTCAAAGGACAATGAAGTATTTTCCTTGGAATGATGCTGAATCTGTGTGAGATGATGGCCCATATGATATATGACATGTATGGTTCATTATCTTGATTCAGCCAAGAATGCTATGAAGAATATTTATGCATTTTTCCTAGAGCAGAAAGGTAAACCATACTCAGTAATTTTTTTTAATATCTAAAGTGATAGTTGCTGATGGGTGAGATGATAAAAAGCTATGCTCTGGTGGCAGAGGTGCACAGTACAGGTACTTTGTTCTACAGTCACAGATGTAAAGAACTGTTTGTTTTCCAGTTTTCATTTCCCAGAACCATATGTTTCAGACATATTTGTGCTGGTTTTGAAATAGCTTACAAAGTCCAGGCCCCGAAGACTTCCAAATGGAACAGCAAAGTTTGTCACAGAATCACAGAATGATAAGGGTAGGAAGGGGGACCTCCACATATCATCTAGTCCAAGTTGATTAGATGACCTTCCAGGGCAGGTTCACCTAGAGTAAGTCACACTGGATTGAGTCCTGTGCCACTAGTCACAAGTCTCTCAGCTCTGTTGTTCAGCCAGTTCTCAATCCACCCCACTATCCATTCATCTAACCCATTCTTCCTAAGCTTGCCTATGAGGACGTTGCCAAAAGCCACAATGTTCTCCAGCTCGAGGGACACTGGGGCTGCAAAGGCATGACAAGAGGAGCATGGCACTGACCTAACATTTCTCCCTCCACATTTTTCTTTCTCAAATGGGCCATACATAATCCTGGGGACCTCAGCATCAGGCTGCCATTAGGGTTATTGTTCAGAGAGCTCCAGCGACACTTCACCAGTCCAAGCCTATCTTACAGATGCAGGTAATCTCAGTCCTTGCTTAAGAATTTTAAAAGAAGCATCCTAAACAACATAAGAGTACAATTCTTGTAATCTATCATTTCTTAGCTGCTAATATAAATTTGCATAGCACTGAAGTTACTGGAAATTTGCATAAATGAACATTTTCATGGAACTTAGAATAGATGAGGCTTGGCTATTTTCCAAGTTGTCATTTTAATACAAATGTATTGCTCTCTGAAGAACAGTATTTTGAAAATTGGCTTCTAAAACTTGATCCCTAAAACAGCCTGTTTGATTTCTCAATCACTCACTGAAGTCAATGGACCTTCTAATCAAGTCTGAAGTTAAATACACTTTCAAGTTCTTAAATACCTACAAGAGAACTTCAAATTCGACCTCCTTTGATTATTGCCAGTGTGCAATTAATGGCCATATGTTTTAGATAGTGACTGACTACTGAAGGGAAAATTAACAGAAGTGATATTATACTGATGCTGTAGTGCTCATAAAATGAGATTAAGATTCTCAGAACATGACAGTACATTGTAATAATAGGAGCTCAGCACATTGAAAGGGATAGGTAAAACCATGGTCAAGCAGAGAAAGAATTAAAGTAATGGACCGAAGTGTTTCAAATCCTGTACATTTGAATCATTTCCATTACTTTTCCTTCTTCAAGGTTTTTCCTAAGGACTTTCATAAGGCAAACCATAATATAGTATTATCAATTCAATTTAGTCCCAGTTATTTAGGAAGTACTAAAAAAAGACAACAGAGGACCTCTAAATCATGTGGCTTTATTATTATTGCATGCCCTCTGGCACTTTCATATTTAAAATTCAGAAGGAATTTTGTACATCACAGGATGGCTGACAGTGGTGTATAGCATTACCAGCAATGCCAGCTAGGTAACTTTTCTCCCAGTAATTTTAATATACCAAGAAATTATAGGGAAGTCGTTATGAACCACAGAATACTCTAACATGTTGAAAAGAGACATGGTGTAAAATTGGATGTGAAATTAAACATCTTTGCATATCTGACCTAACAGCATTTTCTGGGCTGGGAACAGGGCTTTCCTTGCATAGGCTCAGGTAAATCCTTTGCACTGATCCTGTGACAGTACTATGCATAGATTAAAAAAGTTAAATGAATGACATTCACCAATCCCAAATATGTGTTTGAAATACTTTTAAAACTTTTAAGACTTCACCTTAAAATTATAGATTAATTCAGTCTTCCTGAATTCAGTGGGGTTTTAAGTTCTATGGGTATAATGAATCCATGGTCCTATAGTGACATGGTAGGGGGCAGTAATGACTTCCAACTGCTTCCTAGTAGGCTCCTTAGCCCTCACTGACCTCAGGAATTCAGCTGAAATTATTTTTTCTATATGTGTGGCTTAGCCATATTAAATTGTGATATAGCACCACAAGAGGAAAAAAAAAAAAAAAAATCGAACTGAAAAAAACAAATGTCTTCTTTGTAGAAGCAGAATCATGCTTCCAACTTTGTTCAATTCGTAAGTTTTTAGGAACAGAAGAGGCTTTTTTTTTCTGTTTATATGCATGTCTGCCACCCTTTTGAAGTGTTGTTTTTACAATGTGTGGAGTAAATGCCATACTGTCCTTGTCTGTCTTTAAAATAACAAAAACCAGGTGTCATGAGTTAAGAGAGGAAACCTTAAGGATCCTGTTGCAAATGATACAGAGCAATAAATTAGAAAAAACCCAGTCCAGACAAAAGACTAATTAAAAAAAAAATAACAACACAAAACTGAGTGGATTTGATAGCAAATGATAGTGGAGTCAACTGATAAAGTATTTTCTTAGGGTGAACTTCACAATAAAGCAATTAATAAAAGGAATTAAAATGTGCAGTATACATATGACTCCAGACTGAATGCTCTAGACTTTGTATCCTTTCTCATTCATATTTGAGAAAAGACACTACTGGTTAATTGTTTCAGCAGGCACTGAGATTTGTGTAAGCAGACTGAAAAAGCAATTTCCTTAGTTTTTTTTCAGTTTGTCATCTACAGAAATGTCGCCATGGATCAGTATCTTAAACCTATAAAAGATTTCTCTGATCATGAATGTCAAATTTCATAAAAATTATTTACAAAGTAAAGAAAATGTCCCTAAATGCTAATGGAGGACCATTTTAAATACATAAAGTTAGTAAATATATGTGCCTCTACGGACCTACTTGTAAACACAAGATTTTTCATTCTGAAGTGCTGCCATTGTCAATGGGATATCTTGCCGAACTGGAGGGATTCTCTTTGTGCCAGCTCCCAGGCAAATGAAGCCTGGATGTAGAAAGGCTGTTAGGTCTCTGATGATGACTGTTTCTCTATTTTATTTTTAATGTTCTGTGGTTTTGCTTCTATACAAATCTCTGTTCTGAAGCTGTGTTTGTTTGTGTGTGTGTGTTGGAACCATTGGTTTTGATTTTGGTTTTAAACACTGAAGTGTTTTATTTAGAGGTATGGTTCTCAAAGTAGCTGTTCAGAGGTATTTGAAAATAATGTGGAACAAATTTTTGTATTGTTTATCATGCATTGGTTAATTTTATTACCAGGATATTCATCTTCTGAAACAGTTTGCAAAAACAAAGTTTTCCTGGCTAACAAATATACAGTAGAATACGTTAGAAATCCTGCACTTTCTGTACAATACGTAATAATGTAAAATAATATAAATTGGAAGAAGTTTATTTAAATCCTCCAGACATGTATCATGTTTCTCAGGAACTGGCCAGAAATAGGTAAATAAATTGCACTAGATTCTTCAAAGAAGAAGTGTTTTTCTACCATTTGAATTCAGTCAGTATCTTAAATAGCTAAACAAATAACAGGTGTGAGTTTCAATGAGAAACACAGTTCAAAAGTTTGATTCTGATTCACACACCAGTGGTCAGGCTGAAATATGAGGCTTGGACTTATTATACCCATGTAAGGAGTTTCCTGGTCTCGGCTTCACAGACAGGAGCGCCGAGCAGGAGGCAGCTCTGCAGGCAAGGAATGTGCAAGGATTAGAAGGCATACTTTAATGTAAAACAGATTTCTCATAATCTGGGGGATGGAACTTTACAAGAACTGTGATATTACCTGTCACTAGCCACTTTAGTATCCAGCAGTGCTGTAGTAAGTTGAGAAATCCTGAGCCTAAGTGGCTCTTGCGGTGTTGCTCCCCAGGAATGGGCCTGGACAGAACCAAGAGAGTCATTTAAGTAGAGTCCCTTGCAGTTCAGAGGCAAGCAAGGAGTACATAAAACAACAATAAAAGAGTTGATTCTTCATCATCCTGCCTTTCCCATCTCCCAGTTGTGTTCTGAAAGTCACCAAACGTTCCCAGCATGTAATTTCCCAGTGCTAAAAGAAAAAAAGCAAACAGCAGAACAAAGAAAAGGCCCTAATTCTTCATAGGAATTTCTGCCTGCGCTCTCCCCATCAGAAGTTGTTGTCACCAAGCAAGGCTCTGGCAGCAGGAATGCCTGCCTGAGGTCATTTGCCTGAAAAAAATACATGCTTTTAGTACTTGTTTACATTAACTTTCTGGCAAATGTACTTTGTGTTATGTTAACATAGGTATGTGTTTAGGAGACAGAATTTTTCACCTCTCTTAAGGTTTTTTTATTGCTCCCTATGTGTAGTTTCTGAATATGTTCGCTACCTGATGGATTGGTGGGAGATTTTTGTGGAGTGTCTGACTCTATTATGCAGTGGTGAACTCTCATAGAAAGTAAATTTGGAATTCATGATGATGACTATCATATCAGGATTTGACTCTGAAAGCTATGTTTCTTCATATCACATCTCTTATAAGTAAAAAAACTTACCAGAGAAAAGGAAAGGTTTGTAGGAATAAATATATTTTGAATATATTAAATTAAAAACTGAAAATGTACAACACAGTTAAACTGTAAGCTGCTTACAAACAAGTTGCCACAAAGTGAAATAGATTATTTATTGTTGTTTCAATGAAAATATATCTAATTATGCTCTTAAAGTAGTATGAATACCTGAATTATATAGCTCATTCAAATGAGATGTAACAGAGTCTTAATTACACGCTGCATCATATGCTATATATCTTTACTAGAAAGCTGTCTAAATATATGAAAGAGTTAAAAACAAAGCAAAAAAACTTTTCAGTTGAAAACAGGCAGCTGTAAACGCTCATCTTGCAAACATTTGCCCGTTCTGTCTCATAAGAAATGCCATTGATTTTAAATCATCACAGTAAGAGCTGAAAACTGAGCAGAGTTGTGCAATCCATTAAGAAACTTGAGCCGTAAAGAGCCAAGTATAGAAGCAGAGGATTTACTCTTCACTAATATATTTTAGATTTCTCTAAACCAACTTCAGATCACTTTTGTTCATGTAAATACAGAATATCAAGTGTTATATTTTATTGCAAAAGGAGCATTATAAAATATTTAGGTAGGTTTTAGGGTTAAGAAACTACAAAACGGTACAGAAAAATATATCAAAAACAGCTGAAGCATGATAAACTGTAGAACACCTTTGGAATATCTAAAATGTAATGGATACTCCAGCTTCTTGACAGACTTTCATTCTCTCAGTGATGAAAAGAGCTCGATGAATAATCTGATCAGGTATTTTGTTAAATTTCACTTTCTTGCTTTGTTGGCTCAAAAGGATGGGCAAGGAGGGAGTAGTCATGCTAAGCCAGGCTGGGAGCAGAGGAATGCCACTGAGTGTAAGCATGGGGTCTTGCTTAGCATATTCAAAATTGTTAGAACAAAGATGTAAGGTATTGACTAAGAACGTGTCAGTGTAAAACTGTGGGACAACATATGAAGTGCTCTTAAGTGTGGGAAGTAGCTGATGAATAGAAACTGTGAAGAACCACCTAGATTAGCAGCTAAGGAGTCTGAAATGATCTCTGCAATAGCAAATGTGACTAGAGCTTTCACATTTATGAGATTTTTCTGGCAGCACTTCTCTGAATAGGGTATGGTATATACAATATGTATATTTTTGTATATCTTTATCATAGCTAATGAGATTTAATTTATGTACATCAAATGTGTATTGTATCTGTAGGTACAGAAAGAACTGCACAGCATTGCAAATATTCCCTAATGCTACCCATATTTCTTTTGAATCTGCGAGATCAGGCTATGCAGCGTGGATAGCAGACAGAAGAGAGAAACGTGCCTTTGTTCTTATTCTCAGTTTGTGTATTCATTGTAATATATCACCCTAACACTTGCAAAGTAAAAAATGAAGTACTTCTGTAATTTTTAAAAAGTTTTCTTTATGAATATGGAGCAACAGAGCTATTTTAATATATGGATATGCAGTAAGACGGTGTGATTTAAAGGCCCAGTTCAGTATCCTAGATTTACCTCAGTATTGCACAAGTTCTAGTCCAGTGTCTAGAGTTCCTCAGTTATGGTAGGCTGGAGAGTCTGTCCTTTTTAATATGCTGAAATTTCAGCACACTTTTTATTCTGAATCTGACTGTTCTGATGGTACAGACAAACTGGAGTTCAGTCTTCTGAATATGAGGAGATTCCATCCCATTGATTTCCTTTGATTTGTTTGTGGCAATTGGACCTCTAACATCAATTTCTGACAAAGTGCTAAGCTTAATAATGGATGTTGGTACCTGCAGTTTTGGCTTAACTCTTGGCCTTGCTGGTAGAAATAGCTAAAAGTTAGGAGACTTTCTCTGCTTCTCAAATACATTGATATCTGTAGGTAGGTACTCCAAATATTTAATCAAAACTGGCTTCTTAGAACTAACCAAGAGGAGTCACTGAATTCTTGCAGCTCTCAGAATGTGGAGATCTGAACTGGGCAACATCTAAGATGAATCTGAAGGAGATTCAGGCACCAGAGGATATCATAAAAATAGATATCTATACTTATTTAGAAAAGATGTGTCTTAAAACCAAACACACACAAACCAACAAGTGATGCCATCATAGAAAATGGTGCTGCTATTACATTTTATGTGGAATAGGACATTTTACATTAAATTCTCTTTCCTACTGTAGCAACTAAGGGTGTCTCCATATGAATACCTCCTGAAGCTTTGTTATTGTGCGGAAGTTAATGCAAATAGTGTAAATAGGAGAATAGTGCTGACTGTAGTTGAAGGGAATTTTGCTGGGAGGAAATTTGCAGGGTTCCACCACACCGTATTGCTATAAAGCCCTAGATGTACTTTATGGTAGATGTCACTGTCTACAAAGAAAGATATTTATGATATAGCTGGAAACTCAGGCTTCACATTTCACAGAGTGCTGTAACCACAAGGCTACTAAGCCATACTTCTTAGTCTCATAAATGTGTGTAGGTTTTTTTTCATTAAAAACAGGTTAGTTTTGATAGGAGATGGAGTAGCTGCCCCTTTCTCACAATACATACAGAGACAGAGCATTGATTGTGATGACAGTAAAAGATACAGTTAACTTTCCATGTAGAGAGAGCATACGTAGTTTTGCGCTGGTTTATGAAATCTCGAGTATTACACAAGAGCTAAGAAATTATTTGCACAGTCTGGGCTGGTAACAGCATTACAGAGAACTTTCAGTTTGAATTTTCTGAATATTGGAAGGCTTCTAGGTCGAAGTGTTCTGGTATGACAAGTTTACCTTAGATTTTTGAGTTTAATTCAAGTGAAATTAGCAGAGATTTGTACACCCCTTCCCCACCACCTTATAAATGAAGGCAGAGTGTGACCAGATTCTGGTATTGGGAGACTCACCTGGGAGAGAAAGTGCTCAGAGTTTCCTTTAAAAAGCTGAGGGAGCAAGTAGTGTGTGCCTTTAGTGGAGGTCTGCTTGTGAAGAAAAGTGTGCCTCCAGATAAGTTGGTTCAGGAGTTGTTACATGTTAAGAAATAAAAATGTCTGTCCTTGCTCTCTAATGTAATGATGTGCATATATGCTTTATATATATGTGCATCTATATATGTGTGTTCTAGAGGATATCACAGGGATAAGTAGTGGGTGCTATGTAATGGAGAGCAACTCAGGGTTAAACTTCTTGGCTGTACAGCTTGAGATACTTGGACTTCCTGCTTTGAGCTACTTAAGAGGGCTAGACAGTAGAATTTGAGCATTTGTTCCCTAATAAATATATGCCAATGCAGAAAAAGAAAGCAGAAGGTATTCTTCTGAAGCAAGATTGCTGTTTATGCTGTTGATAATAATTACAGTGTAAACATGCCTGCCTTGTTATAGAAAAATACTCAGGATAGTTGTGTTATAAGAGTCATATGACTTCTAGTACAATGTGTGCTTTCTTCCTCAAAACCTTAGCCTTAAAAACTATGGTTGAAATTGGACCACTGCCGATGAAGTAGAAAAGTGCCTTTTGTTTTTGAAGCCGTAAGGAATAATTACTTAACACGGTTATGATAAACAAGCTTGCAGTGCTCTATAATGAGCAAGTTTAATTGTACCTAAGTACCACTACTCATATATGCTTTTGTTAATAAAATACTATTAATTGAAATCACTAAATGGCAGCTAATTGTTTTTGTCTTAAAATAACTAAATAACTCGGGGTGGAAAGGACATAGTATTTACAGATGTGAATGGTATGATGTGGTATCTAATTCATTAAAGGTGTGTCTGCTGCTGGTTCATGTCAAATGTTTTAAGTCTGAATTCATTGAACAGGGTAACTTGGACATCTGAGCTGAGCTCTTTTTCTGTTTCCTTTGTATCACATAGAGTGGTTAGCTGGAACAAGGTGACTAAAAGCAGCAAGCTTCATTAAGGACAGTCTTACTGCTGGCTTGCAGGACTCCAGGTTGGAGTGCCCTTGCAGTGCCAATGGGTGGGCTCCAACCATTCCTGTAGTTGTGATGGGAGCTATAAAGAGGAAAATCTCTCTGTGCTATGGTCGAGCAGGCCTATGTTACACAGAGCAAATGGACTTTTTATATACTGTATAAGTAGAGAAACTTAATGCTTCATGAAACCAGATAAATCTGAAACTCATGAATATAACTGAGCTAATGACTGTGGTTTAGTACACCATGCTGTCAGTTAAGACTTGTTCTTCAGCAGTAGAAGAGCTGTACTCAGTATTATAAGGAATCTGCTGTTTCTAGCTACCTTTTGATGAATTCTTTATTTCCCTTATTTCCCAGTTTTCAAAAGATGATTATTCTTTTCTCATGCTCAGTTCCCGGGAACATAACCAAATCTAGCCAGACACTGGTAAGTGTCGGGAAGTATCAGTTCAAGAGTGGGGTCCTGATTGTAGCCAGCTCAGAGTGCTTGATAACCAGACGAACCCAGTTAGCTGTGAGACTGAAGCCAGATGGGGATTTTTCCACTGCCATCAGGAAAGTAAGGAACTGATTCTCAACCTTCCTGAGTCACCCATTTGGAGACAGGATAAAAAAGGGTGGTTGAAGAATGAATATTAAAATTATTTTGAAGGTTAAACCTCGGAAGATGATGATTTATTATTAGGATGGTAATCATCACCATTCTATTTTTAGCACAGCAGGTTTTTATGCAGTTACCTTTTACAGCCGAGGCTTGCTGTGGTGGTATATTTTTCTTTGCTTTTGAGCTGCTTAAGTGTTCCTGTGATATTGAGCTATATTACACCTCTGGCAACGCCAGATGTGTCAGAATCATTATGACTTTTTGCTGACTTCTATGTAACATAAATAGAAATACATTAGAGCAGACATTGAAATGGAATGCATAACAGAGGCTATATCACACCATTACTGCTATGGTTTGAGTTTAGCTTGTCACTGGTAGGTGAAGGAGTTACTGGAAAGAACATAAAATATGGATTATGTAGCACAGATATTTGTGCAGGGGAAAAACCTAGTATTTTCAGAAAATTTATCTGACCTTTCAGTGTCCACTTGAAGCTTACATGTCCACCTCATAGTCAATAAATTTTAAAGTAGAAAAAACATACTTTCTCCTTTTTTCACTAATGAAGACATTCCCCTCTCTTTCAGTATAATTGTATTGTCAAATGGAGGACTGTTCAAGTAATCAGAAACTTAATTAGGAAAGCTTTTTTGCTCACTTTGTCTTTGTGTTGAAATACAATCCTTATTTCTAATGCCCTTTGCAACAGGGCAGTTTTCTGAAAAGGAAGAAAAAAACCCTACCCCAGCCTTTAATGAACAAGAGAGCCAAGGGAAACTGCTACTTTATATTTTTATAACTGTCTCAAAGGTAGCTTCAGCTTTCCAATTTTAGCAAATAAAATGCAGGTTATGAGACTCACAAAATGCGTTGTATGAAGCTGATCTTTTTCTTTCCCTTCTGATCCCCCTTTTTATTCTTCCTTTGGGACTTGCAGATTCCCATGCTCTAGGACATCTTATTTATTAAGGGAAGTTAAACTGAATAGCTGGAGAAAAACTCTGCTTTGGAATTATACTGGCATGACTTGCAGAGGTTGGAATTAAGGAGTCATACTCTGAAGACTTTGATTCTCTCCACTAGAAATTTCTGTTGCATTTTAGGGAAAATTTCTCAGCTTTAGCGTATTGTGATTTTTTTATTATTATTATTATTTATTATTATTATTATTATTATTTCTAGACACTGTTAGCTATGTTTTTCTGCATGTAAGATATTTGAGACACATACTTGGAGCTGTTGATGAACAAGTGGGCCTAGGGGTTTTAAAGAAAACAGTTTTTCAGAGGAGGATATTTCAAATGAAAGAATGAGTTTCCATTTTTGCATCCCTTGAAAAGTAATGTGATAGTAGAAGCAAGGTTGCATCCATGTGAAGAAGAACAGTCACTCTGCAAAGGCTTAATTATTTCAGACAAGTAATTTTGCCCAACATCAAGGTATCTAAGATCATGCCTGCCTTTAAGCCTGTCGGTTTCTTGTGGCATCATTCATAAGTATATGCCAAGTTTTTTGAAGAAGTGCAGCTAAACTGTTGTTTCTACTTTTTTTCATGACAACTTTGACATGCAAATTCTTTTTCCGACAGAAATTGATAAACTCTTGACTTAGTATTTTAAACAGATTAGATGAGTTGCTGAAGTATCTTAAATATATTAATGTACAGAAAATAGATGGCTGTTTTTACAAGAATGAAAAGCAGCTACCCTTATTACACTTTTTATAGTATACTGCATAAGGTTTTATTTAATAGCTTACCATAAATTTTCATTGTTGTCTTTCTTTATCATGTAAAACCAGATTCTTCTTCATCCTGGGGTTTATTTCTGTTTATTTCAGCTCTCAATAATCTTTGTTGTAGGTTAGGTGGAAATTAGTGGATGGTTGTGATAACATTGCATAACTTATTTAGAAATTACATTGAATTTTATCTGGAAGAAGAGTCACCTGACCAAAACATACAGACATTTAGTGAGTTTCAGTGTGAAACCATTTGATTATAGCTGATAAATGCATGGACAATTCTTCTTCTGAATGATACAGGCTAAATCTTTACTTTGGCTCAAGCAAATGGCAAAACAACATCTTTCAGAATTTATATAATTTTTAAAATGAAACTTTATTGTTTTATTAACGTTTTATTTTTGTGGCTATGTTAAAATAATTTCCATTTTAGTACAATTTTGATACAATTTTAGCTAATTTCAAGTTGAAATATGTACTTGTTAAAACTCTTGAAATCTGGTCTCAAGTGTAGCCAGAAATTAACAATAGCTTTTGGTCCAAACCATTTTTTTCAGTTTGGGTAGAAAAACATTCTGTGTTTTTTCTCTTCACCATTATAGCTACTGTGTTCAATATTATGCACAGGAGTATATAGTATATATTATAGATGTTTGGTTGGGGTTTTTTGGTTTTGCTTTTGGGTTTGGTTTTTTTTATTGTTAGACTTAATTCACTCCTGAGCCACTATTATCAATATTCCATTTACTTCTAAACCAAAACAAAGACACATTTTATTTATATTAGGACAAATTTATTTTGACAATTTCTGGAAAAATGACCACAAATGTATTTTTTTAATCTATTTTAATCTATATTTTTAATCTATTTGTCTTATGCTTTCACCAAACATTTTGATGACATTCCATGTAAATATGCAAAATGAAGATTCATAAATGGAGCATATATTCCATTATAAGATTTTCTTAAATTCCATTATAAGATCTCTGTGGATGAGAAAATGTTTTTCTGTTTTTTAAACTGGATATTTTCATTGTAGGGGTAAACCAGAGAGTTGAAGTCTCTTCACAAAAGGGAAGCAGTCTCTTATGTCATTTTTGTGGAGATCAGGTACAGTCTGAAGGTTAGATTTTACACACAGCCAAACCTTCAGCACAACTTAGCATGACAGATATTGAAGCCTTTCACCAAAACAAATTGAAGTACCTGATGAGATCTGATCTGTTCTGAAAATCAAAAATGTAATGATTCTAAAAGCATTGGTTTCTCTGCTTGCACATCAATAAAGGTAATTCTCAATATTTTATCTGAAAAAGATTTCATCTTCTCTAATGAGGTCCAAAACATCCAACTTTTTGCTTGTATTGTATCATTAGCAGTATGGATTGTCAGTCCTTCTCAGTACCATTTTACTGTAGCTGTCTCTGGGTAGTAGACATGAGGAATGAAGTGAACCTGTGTATCGCTGCCTCTCTCTGAGTGGGCTGCTTTGCATTTGCAGCTGCTAAGCTATAGTGCTAAACTCTTCTGGACCCACTTACTGAAAAGGATTTCCTTCTACTGATGTTTCAAATTGAATAGGGATCTTTGAATGTATCTTCCAGAGGAGTATGCATTAGTAATTCACCTAGGTGAGAATTTGAACTGCAGATTGTATTGGGTGCTCAACGTTCTTTAACCTACTGTACTGGATTTATCGTACTGTTTTTGATCTAAATGTAATGTTTGATCTAACAGGAAAATATGTTTGCATTAATGCTTTCCATCTTAAATTCCTGTATCTGCTCTGAAACAATGCCTCTTGAACAAATAAATAAAGGAACTGTGAAGCATATGGTTAACATGTAATGTTTTTGAAAGTTTCAGATGCAGTACCGGGCAGGAGAGTGTGACATGGCTGTGTACGTGCTGTAGCTCGATCTTGGAAACAGTTGGGATCAATGTAGTAAACATTATTCAGGTGGTTGAACTGGTATAGAAGAAGCTACATGTTTAATTTATAAGGTTCTGAGGAATAATCCTTTGTATGAGAAGAGAAAGAATCTTTAAAATGTGTACATCCTCTTATGATGTGTCTAAGTGTGGCTGCGTGAATGCTGACTCTGAAGATTCTGCATCTTTAGTAATCCTTCCCTTGAGTGCTATGATTTTAAAAATAATAATTATAAGCCAGCTTTATAGGCATTCTTAATGACTAAAGTATAGAAGATATATCTATCTTAGTTTCTTCACAAAACAGAGAAAATTTTCTTGTAGCTAAAGCCAGGTAGTATGGTGAGAGATATTCTTTGTATTAGTAACTATAGAAAATAATTTAAGCACTTTATTGTGCTTCTGTTGTTATGCCTGCAGGTGTACAGGGGAGAATGTGTTATACACTGCAATCTAGTAAATGAAAAGTGTTGTGGAAGAATCTGTGGAAAAGGAATCATGAGGTACTGGAAGCTTTACCTGTTGCACAATTAGACTCAACTATAAATGCTGCAGTGCACTTTATGCTCTTAAACATACATGTGCAGCTCTTACTAAAGTCAGAGGCATTATTTGCTCAGGATGTTTTAGCAGGATTATTTTAACCTCAGAAGTTCAGGATTTAGTTCACAAGGATGAAAGAAAACAAAGAATGGGAAGGTTTCAGAAAAAGGCTAGGGCTTCTTATCTTAATGGGATGGATGCTGTGTAAGGTGACTGATGTTTTTGAGTTTTGGCTTTACTGTTTTCTCCCCATTCCTTAGGCAAGCAGAGGGAAAAGAATAGTTAAAAAAATCATTGTTGTTTATCATTTTAGATGCTGTTTGAAAATTATTCCTGCTGAAAATTTTAGAATTGCTTTTGCAAACCTTTAATTCCTAAACCGTACTTTTAACAGTTAAGAAATGTTGAAGTAAAAACACCTTGGAATGCCACCGCTAGATGTTTTTGTCTTCTTACTACTTCATAAAGTGTTTTCAGACTGAATTCTCTACTGATGGCTGCAAGTATTTTCTTAATTTAAGAAGTGTGGTTAAAACAGAGTATTTTAAATACTATTTGGCTGTGATTGTGTTGCTGTTGCATATGGCCCATAATAGTGATTTTTATTTATTTAAAAAATGTGTGATTTCCCCTAGTTGTTATGGAGGATGCTTTGGAGATAATGGTCATTTCGATACCATTTAGATACTAAGTCATATCTAAATGCAACCTGATGAACATGTCTCAAGAGTGTGTCTAGCTTATTAGTAGTAATGGTTAGAAATCTGTTTCAACCTACCAAACATAACCTATCCTGTTCCCCACCTTACCATTTGACATACCATCTCTTACCCTGTTAGAAGGTTTTGTATTAACAAAGATAGGTCCTGCCAGCTCTGATTTAATTTTTTTTTTATTTTATTTTATTCATCATATTTCCTAAATGGTTTGATTTACAATTATTTGTGAACTTCAGTTTTCTGTGTTTCTTTCCATTGCTATGTTCCTCTATGGCTTTGGTAGAACTTGATGTAGAATTGAGTATGCTCCTGAGCATACAGAATATGTGGACAACAAAAAAGGGAAAGTGAATACACAGGTGTAGTTTGCTGAGGCTTAGGCATCTCATAAAGAAGAGATGCAGCAAGTTTGAGGGAGAGATTGTTAATATCTCAAAGCCTTTTATTCTGATCTTGTTTCTCTTAGTCTGTCATGTTACTCTAACTAGTATCTTAAGCTAACTGAAATGTACTTTCTTGTAAAACAAAACTACAACAACTATGAGTTTCTTTGTCAATGTTGCCTGCCTAAGAGTAGTGGCACCAAGCATCATCTGTGAAATACATCAGCTTTTTAGATACATGATAAGTCCAGGCGATCATTCTGAGGAGAAGCCAATGAATATCTGTGAAGTGTCAAGGATGCACAAAAGAGTGACAAAATTGCAATATGTGAACCTGCATTCCTCTTCTTTGGCTCATAGATGACTTCAAGGTGACAGAAATTCCATGATAAAAACTTATAAGGAGAAACCAATATTAAAAGAAACAACTCAGACACTAACTAAAAGGAAGAAGAATTGTCCCAACATAAGGATCTAGTAATTTTTGTAATATGTCCGTGTTCACTGTCAAGTATTATAAATAAGAGCTGTTGACTGCTGAGAATTTTCCAGATCTGTCCAATTCAGATTAGGTGCTCTAATAAAGTCCTTTGGAAATCCACCTCTATCTGTGGGATCTGAAGAGCTACCCATACCTTACAAATGGGAAAAGTTGTGTTACTCAAATAAGCAGGTACTGTCATGATTCTTGTTGTGTGTGTCAGTGGGTTTGCATGTGAGAAATTCTAGGCAGAATTTGATACTTTGTTTAAAAACAGAAATTAAAAATTATGAAAAATATAATCAAGTGCATCTGTGACCTTTCTGAAAAGCAAACACTGTCTTCTTTCTAACATCTCAGAGGAGCAATGTAAATACGCTCAAATGTTTGTCTTAATTTACCATTATGAACAGTGTAGGACAAAAACAAGTCTCTCAAGTAATGAAAAAAAAAAATCTTTGCCCTACTTAAAATAAAGAAACTATAGAAATTTATGTTTTTCAAACAGCTCAGAAGTACTTGTTTTGCACAGTACTTCATATGCACTCTAGGTGAGACAGACTTGCTGTATGGAGATTTGGGTTTTATTTACATTTGCAGAATTAAAGGCTTTAGCTGCAGGCAATTTCTTAAAAATGTCATGAGTGGATTGCATTCCTATTCCTGGTCCAGCTTTACCAATTGGTCCAGTGCTATTTAAAGAAAGAATCAATTTACTCTAATGACAGTATAGTAATAGGAATTTTTTTCTGAATGGCAACTCCCTTAGTGTGACTTAGAGGACATCCAGTGGGGTTTCAATTTTTCTGTTTTCTCTTTCTCTTTTTACTTTGAAATAGAAATATTTTAAATACTTGGTTTACTTGATTGTTCAAATTCTGAGTTACTGTGTTCTGTAAATGGAATCTTAACAGCTCATAAAGTATTGGTTTTCTTTTCCCTCTTCAAAGCACACACACACACAAACCGCAAAGTGAGTCTGAAATCCTAGAGTTAAGTTTTTCTGATGAGCTAGCAGTGATATGCAAGACAATGCAGTAGCTGCATTACTTTTGTGGTGTAAACCATAGTTTCAAACCACCTGCCTGTTGGCTGAACAAGAATCTCCTACCACATGGGTGTAATAATAAGCAGAGCATAGAAAAACCGTAACACCACTGGTTTAACAGTAAACAATGTACAAACAAAGGACAAGCATCTCAAGTGTCTGAGTACATAGAACTTGCAGCAGTGACTTGCTGCTATGGTGAAAGGTCTAAATTGTTACTAGAGTAGATGAGTGCTATCAGTGAGGTGGCAGTTGTCCACAGCTTGAAGTAGAGTGCTAGAATGCTGTACTACTTCAAAGTCTGTGTGCTTCCTGGAGGCTACCAGTCTATCACTTCTTCTAGAACTTCAAAATAATATTGTCACTTGCACTGTAAACAAGTGGCAGAATCATTTTATCTGGCTCAGTGTGTGTCAAAACAAACTTGAAGTTTTCCTGGAGCATGTGATTTTGAAAAGTCTAAAGAGCTAGAATAGAATGGGTTTATTTCATGGTTTTCTAAGGGGACTTAAATGTTAATAAGAAAAAGAGATATTAGATCATAATAACTCCCCCTTAACAAAGGGGAGAAGCTAGACATCTTTTTGCCATACCCTCCTTCCCCCCCTTACTCTTTTTGGTGTTTTGTTTTATTTTCTTTTTGTTTGTTTTTTTTCTTTTGTTTGCTTGTTTTTGGGGTTTTTGGTTGGGTTTTGTTGTGGTTTTTTTTCAATACCTGTTCTAAGACCGCATCCCTCAGACAGGGAAACATTTATCAAATGAATTATTCTGTGAACATGCTTGTTAGCAATAGAGAGAGTATTATTTTTTGTTGAGTTAGTTATGTTCTGTATTGTAACTTTGCATACAAATGAAACTCTGCCCTGCCTTCTCTTGGTGAAGAGAAGCACTTTGCTGTTGTCTCCCAGAAGTTTGAATGTTCTTGTACGCTTTTATCTGAGAATATTCCTCCAGCAATGCCCATACTCTGTGTGTTAGTTGTAAGAAAGAGTTGTTTGTATTCCTTGCACAGAAACTTTCACTATGTCAGCCTGCAAAGGACAAAATTGCAAATTATTGCAAATAAAGCAATTACGTTTGTACCCTATAAGAACGGTAGGTATGGAGCTGGAAGAATACAGCTTGCTTACATGGTACTTAGTGTGCTTTCCATATTTTTTTCTTCAGAAATGAAGAATTTCCAACTTGCTCTTATGAATAGTCTGTAGAATGACTTCTGAGGGCAGTAAAGGGGTATGTGCTTTCCAGACTAATTTCTGGTTACACTTAA
This sequence comes from Actenoides hombroni, assembly GCA_024336885.1. Lineage (NCBI taxonomy): Eukaryota > Metazoa > Chordata > Aves > Coraciiformes > Alcedinidae > Actenoides > Actenoides hombroni. Next base: position 36,997,495 of record WUAM01000323.1, on the reverse strand, counting down.
ATTAATTTTTGGTTAAACAGCTATCGTTTGTTTTTTACTTTGTTATTATTAGAGAAGATTTTCTTCCAGCAAACATTTAATTCATGCCTTCCACCACACTTTGCAGCTGGGAAAGCCATTATAAGTCATGATAGTGGCTTTTCAGTGTACCACTTAAAATTTTCAACAGCATGCTAGAATTTTAACCTTTAGATGTAACATTTTAATGATATGTCATCCCCAAATAATGAAATACCAACTGCCTACTGAAAATAGTATACACCTAATTTCAGCCTGAAAATCGTAATTAGTCCTTACAGTAGCTTAACTTTCTCAGCAGAATTGGTGTCCAGGCTTGTGTTATGATAGTGAGCAGGATAGCAGTGATAGGAGGAACAGGGTCCTTATAATGAAATTTACAAACAAAAAACAAACCAAACCAAAAGCAAACATTTGATTGAGAACTTTTAAATTTAAACCAAAACAAAACTCAGTTACAGATATTTTAAAATGCCATTGTTGCCAATTGTTAGCTTCCAAAAAAACTGTGGTTCCCAAGTGGCTTTTATTTTCAGGCAGAAAATGTATAGTAAAGATGTTTTAATTGACCAATGGGTCAATAATAAAATAATTTAAAAATTTACTTTGGCAGTAGTTGCAACTTCTGAATGTTTCATGTCCCTGCAAGTGCTCAATCTAGCTTCTAAAAACTGTAATTTTTTTTCCTTCTAACCAGATCTTTAGGCTGTTTGTAAGTTCCCGTAGAAGATTATTTTTAGAAAAATAAGGCTTTTAAACACAAGTTCCTTCCCACTATGGTGTTAATAAAGTTACCAGAATAATGAGATTCCCCACTTAATTTCACTGTTAAACCTTTCTGTCCTCTTTCTAAGAAACTCTTCTGTGCCTTCATGTTGTGTTACCTACTAAGGGTGACATGTTAGCATGTCCTTCACAAATTGAAGCATATGATTCAAAGTTTTTCCATTCTTCAGACAAGACACTTTCTCTTTTCAGTGTCTAAAAATAGCATCCTTGGGACAGAATAAGTATTTTAAATTTCTTTGTTTACATATGGCAAGCAATTTTGAGATTACTTAATATGAGGGGAAAAAAATTCTTATGAACGTCCTCATACAACAGAAAACTTTCCTGAACCCTTAGACCAATCTGCAATTGCAAATACACAGTTATGTAATAAAGCTATAAAATTTACTCTTTTGAATTTAGTAAAGCTTTATAAAAAGCTTTAATTCACTCTGGATTTATAGGAAAAATTAAAGAACTTTCCTTGCTTACTATACATTTAAGCTATTTTTTAGACTTGAACAACTACTGCTCTTTTGTTCTTCTCTGAATTTTTTCATTTTCAAGTCTCTCTTGACAACTGTTTTTCTTGGTAGATCAAATAACTGGATGTGGGACTAACATAATACATGTTTAGATTCCACTGGGGCTGTGCAGTGGTTATGTACATTTATGACAGGATTATTAACATATCCAGAGGCCTTTTGGTCATTGCTTCACATGTTAATACTGTCCAACTGCAATGTGCTCTGGATCCTATAAGAAATGAGAAGTTTCTGATCTTGTTTACCACAGTGTGTCTTTAAGAAGAAGCCTCTATTTCCCTGCAAAATTATGCTAGCTGCCATGCCTGTTGGATAAAGTAGGATTAAGTACATAAATATCTAGAAGTCATTGTTATAGCCAGAAGTTATTAGGGAGATAGTAGTTGAATGGTGTTAACTTAAAAAAGCAAAGTCTTTATCCCCTAACTGGCTGGGCTCTATTTGCTTAGAGGAAAATCATTATATTGACTTTTTTTAAAGAAAGTGGATATAAAATTTGGATTTATGAAGCAGTCTTTCCACGTTTCAGTTTTTCAGAGCAGTTTGTTACATCTCTTCACCCACTTTTGTGGGAGAGAATGAGCAAGTGGAGATACTTTCTGCAACCTCTTGATGTGTTCAGGAGCTGATCAGCTGAAGAGTGACACTACAGAAAAATTTAGTAACTGAAGAATAAGAAAACAAGCGGAGTGAAACCAACTGGTGTACAATAACCTGACTGAACTTGATTAGGAACCAATGCAAACATCTTTTAGAAGAATTCTTTTTTTAACATCTTTACATAACAACTTTATTGCTAATCTGAAAAACAAAACAAACAAACAAACAAAAAAAACCCCAAATCCAGTAGCAATGACTCCTCTGTTTAACAGTGGAACATTGATTTAATATGCCTTCACAATGGATAGTGCTGTCTCTTGAAATAAATATCCTGCATTAAGGATGCTACTGGGGGCTGGCTGAGCTAGTTTTCATTAAATTTATCCCAATTCCTTCAATAAAAATTTGAAAGTATTTTGATCCTGAAATATTTATACAATGCCTCATATGCCCCTTAATACTGACCTCACAGTGTTACCGGATGCACCAAAGTTTTCTTGCAGTCATGATTCCCCTCTCACCAAGAGGAAGAATACAGCATATTATTAAAAGATCTTCAGAAGTGTTGCCTGGGCAATGTTTCAGAATGAAGATAGGTTTGCTTTCAAATGTTTTAGTTTGATTTTATTACTTTGACTACTGTGTTAAAATAATGCTTTTAGATATGGAAGGGAGGTACAGATACCTATATTTAATCTCATTCATATCACTTAATTATCAATTAGATGGCCGTGCTGTGTCAGAACTAATTATTCAATTAAATTTTTATCCAAAAGTGCTTGGGATCGATTACAAGACTTTTCCTTCTTGGTTTGCAGTGGAAGGACAAACCTTCTGGTGAGTAGGAAGTCAACCTGCTGTTGACTTTAGCTCTTTTCTGTCTTGGGTAAAATAGCTTTCTTACACTTTATTTACATTAAATTTTATTTTCCTTTTATGTATGTCCCCAAATATCATCTGGGCTATCTCCATGCTGTACAGGTTTGCACCATGATGCATCAGCCTCACTGCATCCCTTATAGTTTTGCAATTTCAGTGAAGGTTTTTAGAAAAGTTTCTGGGTTTAAGCATTTTCTAAAAACTCAAGAATGCTATGAAAATAGCTTCAAAATATTTTATAAATGTCAGAAATATATTTTATAAATTTATGCAGTGCATACAATTAGATAAGAGTAGTATATTAAAGAGTAAAATTATACGAGATAGAATTTATGGTTACAAATGTAAGCCATGTTACATAAAACAGAGTAAGACAAATGTACTGCTCAAATATCTATAACACAGTTGAGATTCTGTCTTACTGTAGGAAAAGTAATCAGGAATTATTATAATAAAGCCAATGGTGACACAGTCACAGGAATAAGGATAGGACCATATGATAATGTCATGGTTTAACCCCAGCCTGCAACTAAGCTCCATGCAGCTGCTTGCTCACTTCCCTGTAGTGGAATGGCAGAGAAAATTGGAAGGTAAAAGTGAGAAAACTCATGGGCTGAGATAAATACTGTTTAATAGATAAAGCAAAATCCATGCATGAAAGGAAAGCAAAGCAAACCAAGGAATTCATTCACTATTTCCTGGGGGCAGGCAGGTATTAATGGGTTCCATCACACATAACAGCTCCTTGGGAAGACAAACACCATCTCTCCAAACATCCCCCCTTCCTCCTTCTTCATACTCGCTGGTGGGTTGAGGAGCAGAAAAGGCCTTGACTCTGTGTAAACACTGCTCAGCAACAATGAAAACATACCTCAGTTTATAAACATTTTTCAGCACAAGCCCAAAACATAGCCCCATACTAGTGTGATTGTGAAGAAACTCAACTCACCCTAGCCAAAACCAGTACAGCTGTGAACAGGAAACACCACCCAATGCAGAGATGCCTAGCAGCGCAATCTTATGTTTCTCAGTTTGTTGTCAAGTAGAATAAGAATTCTTACTAACTCAAGCTTGAATATAAAAATACTCATAAGTACTTGACTCCAATTAGAAACTATAGTGGTTGAATGAGCAACAGATCTGCATCTGGATGAGAATTCTCAGGGCATTAGCCGTGATTTGTCAGGCAAAGGTGACATTGCAGTAGATTGTCATCTGTGACTTTTGGAAACAAAATTGTCAGTATTGGATCCTGAAAGAGTTTATGAAGATTAAAGGACCTGTTGTCACATTCTTAAAAAAAATCAGCCTTTTGAGAAAATTAGATACTAATTATTTCAGTAATGTGCAATATTCTGTTATAAGATGAACTCAATAATAACTTCATAAGTTAAAAATGACAGGTGTTTTAAATGTTTTCATAGTAAAAGGCCTGAATTAACTGAAGCTGTAAAAGCCATATGCTTCAAAATTTAAACTGCTCCATTGACTCTTGAGACTATGAAATCTGTGCATATCAGTTGCAACCACATGAAACTTTCACTTTTATTTGATAGGCTGATTAAATCCTCGATCTCACCCACTGAAACAAGACTGGAGAATGACACTAGGTTTTTACCTTTCTGTTAGTATCACTTTCTATTAAGACTATCTTAGTAAAATATTTGATGTGACATCTTCAAATAGCATAAATTGTAGCGCCAGACCATCATAAGGATGTAATATTGATTGTTATTTGAAGCTCCTGATCATTTACTGACACACATGTACAGTTAAGAAAGGGTGGAAAGTCTGAATGCCACCACACAATCAAAATGCACGTGTTTCCACTGTGTATTGATGGCATCTGAGGTTGAGTTTTTTGTGGTGGTGGTGACAAGATATGGGAGCTGTTAATAAGGCAATGCATTGCCGCTGCTTGGAGTCCAGCTGTGTCTGATTTGTAATCTACTGTATCAGATCTGTTGGATGGATAATATGGCTCCCCTTCTCTGGTTTTGGTGTTGTCAGTGTGGTTTCTTTTTTTTCCTCACTGTCATACACTATTTTGCTGTTCTTAAGTATATCTCGCCGGAGATGCTTATGGGCTCAGCTCTGCCTTGTGGTGGGGCTGCTGCAGAACTGTCCAGAACTGGCTGTGGTTAGCACAGAGCAGCCCCAACCCCTCCTCACAGAGCCCACCCTGCAGCAGCCCCATGGCCGACCCTTCGGCATGAACACCCAGTACAGCCTAGTGGTACGTGGATTTGCAATGTTGAACTACCTCGGTGGCAGTGTGCCTAGTCTGGCAGTGACTTCATCAAGTGGCATCATGTGGTTTTGGCTTCTAAAGATGATGTTCCTACCCGTAGGTAAGTGTACTTGTGACTTTTCTTGTCTTATCATGAATGCACCACATCTACAAAAAATGTTTAGTTGTTGGAACTGATTGGGTAAATTACGTGAGTTATATGCAATTTAACTTTTCTGTATATTTTTTTAAAAATTAATTCTTCAGTAATTACATGTGTAAATCTTTCATTTCTCATGCAAACTTCTCTGAATTTTTTGTCGTCTCTCACCTCTGTGCCAATGTGGGCTCTGTGAAAGTAGACTAGCCACATTAGAGCAGGGCATCAGAATAAATTGGAGTCACAGTGCTTGTCCATCTCTATTCTGGGATTGCTCCTTCACCGGTTCAGGTTTCCTTGTTGGTTATTTTTTTTATCTTATCTCCTTGCATTTTGCATGCAACATGTTACTCTTTTGCCAGATAGCTGAGGGTACTTCACCACTGTATAACTATGCTTGACATTTCATTTAAAATCGAAGATACCATTCTGTAATAGTTTGTTAAACTGTGCCTCTGTCTCAAGTAACGCATATAACCTCAGTGAAAGAGGTAATTCATTGCTTTGCCTGTATTTTCAGGGTGATTCTTGGAGTCAGAGAGATGAAAGGTTAGGTGCTGTTCTCCATCACCTAAACAAGCTCAAATTGAAGTCCTATGTTTAGTATGAGTTGTCAATACAAAACTAATTTCAGTTCAAATATTTTCAGTTCTTACTGGTATATAAGCTCTGTAAAAGGCAAATGTCACGGTTTAGGGTCAGGGCAGCCCCTTAGACCTATAACAGACGCTCTCTGTTAACCCCCCTCCCTCCCCAAAG
>WUAM01000323.1:36952203-36984839 GCA_024336885.1 Actenoides hombroni | reverse complement strand
GGTAGAGGTACTTTTCATCTTCCCATATCTGCGGGATCGTTGGTTGCCTTCTTGTGTTTCAACATTGATGACATTAACGGTCTTCTTGGATGGCCCTTTTTTAACAGCTGTCTTCCCTCTCAGTTCATGTACATGGGCTTCCAGCTTAAAGGTTGGTTGGCCATCCCACTTCCTCATATCCTCCCCTTGGTCACGCAGAAGGACCAGAGTGCACTACGTGACATACGCCTTGGGCTCCCTTTCCCTCTGACTGACTGATTCCTTGGGGGACTGCTGATATCCAAGGCACTAGCCCTTAGGGACGTGGAGGTGCCAAGACTCTCTTCAAAGTTCTGAAGCCAGGAAGTAACAGTTTCCACAGTCGGGTTATCCCAGTTTTAAAATTTTCTTTAAACTATCAGAATCTCTGTCCATTTCTTGATAGGACAGTGAAATTATGAGAAGCTTTGAATCCCTTAACTTTTCTGTTCATTTAAGTAAGCATTGAATTATTTGAGCTAGAAAACTGACGTCACCTTGACTTTCAAAAGTGCTCAATGCTATCTGTTTCTGATGGTTTTGTTACAGCTGTTTAGAATTTTAGGTACAAGGAGAAAGAAAGATTGTAATAAGATTCTCACTATTTTCATTGCTTCTATAAGCATTTGTTTGCAAGTTTGGAAAAGTGAATTGATTTGTGTTGTGAAGGTTATTTTAACAGTGAAGAGAGCTAGCTTTGTTTTTGAATGGTTTGTTTTAACAGAAAACAGATATATGAAGAAAATCCTAATTTAAAAAGATCTTGGCAAACATTTGATTCTTATTATCCTTTTCCATTATGCTATGAAATGAAATAACTTCCCAAGTATGGCCATCCTGGTTGTCTTTGAAGTGGATGCAAAAGAAAAAAATATTAACATCTACCATGATCAACCAAACTTAATATTTGTGGGAAGATAAAGTGCATATAAGTATTATTGCCTGTGCAAAAACTTCATTAATCATCTCTTGCTGGTCAGAGAACATTGTGAGCATAGGGTTGAAAATGTAGTGACAGCAATTACTGACTTATTGTGTTAGTGATATGACAGCTTGTTATAAATTACCAGTGGTCAATGGGATAAATAGTTGGTATACAAACACTTGAAAAGTGATGATGTATTATTTTCCTAACTTTCCTTCATAAATGTATATTTGAGACTATAGATATAACTTCAGAATACTTTTTTTCCTCTTGCAATGTAGGGAGCAACATGTCTGCTCTATTATTAATGATTGGTGTTACTAGTTTCCTGTTCATGCTCAGTGGTAACTGTTAGTTTTGGGGATGGTGCGGGTGTAAATGAAGCTGATCTCTCTTTATCTTGCTGCACTTTGTGAAAATGTGTATTAGCTGCACCGCTGTGAACTGCCTGCAGGCATGAAAGGATCAAGTGCATTGTAGAAGCAATATAATTATTTGTTTCTGCTAAACGCTGTTTCTGCTAAAGGATTTTTGTTTTGTGGTGTATGAATATTGTTATGTTGCTTTCAGATTGTGCCATCAGTATGGGTTTAAGATTATTTCAGGATAGACTCAGATTTGAGGTTTGTCTTGTTCCCTGATTTCTGCTAGTGCAGCCTTACCTACAAAATCCATCAATTCTAGTTCTTGGAGATTTGTAAACATATAGCTTTAACAAACATTTTTTCTGCTCTATGTGCAGTGGTTGATCATTATCATGAGATAAGCCACTGATTTTATGCACTGGTAACAAATATTTGTTTCCACTATACTCTGATACTACTTGTTTCAGAAAAAGGAAAGGAGATACCATAATGTACATTAAGAATGCATTTCAAAAACTATGTAAACATGTATTATGGCACTGACATGATCTGTACATGTCAAACAGCAATTATTGAATGTAAGGTGGTACTGACCTAGTACTGGATGCATAAATCTAGATGTGTCTTCTGTTTTTTGGGTTTTGTTTTTTTTTTTTTTTTTTTTAGTTTTGGTTTGGTTTTGTCGGTTTGGTTTTGTTGGTTGTTTTTTCTGTTTGTTTGGTTTTTTTGTTTGGCAGAGCGATGAACTGATGTTGATGCCATGTTCAAATTTGGGTAAATTCATGTAATTCTGAAGCACACTCCCTGTTGGTAAAACAGTAGCAGGCATGGTATCAGGCTTAGTTTTGGATTTTGGGAACGTAGGCATAGGATATAAAACACTATTCTCCCTGGCAATCGTGAACATAGTAGTATATTATAACATTATAAGTTTGATAATCATAATTCTAGAATGAGTTAAACTAAATTTGAAAACATACTTTTTTTTCTGGTCTGAAATTTTTTAGTTCTGCTCAGCTGGTTTTAATCTAGGGGCTCCTTATATTCTTCTGGATTTTTAGACCTGCTAACAACAGTCTTGGTTAGAGCAGTTGTCCAAATTAGTGCTAGTAACTAAAGCCTCACCTCAGAAGATTTGAGTTCACAGCATTGCTGCTGGCTCCAGCAGAAAAATGCGCTTTGCAGAGATCACTTGAGCTTACGCTTGGATACAGGTACAAGGTACATAAAAAATATGAACAGTTTCTTTATGATGATAGAAGAGAGCTTGCTTACAGGATTTTTTTTTTTCTTTAATTTATCTGTATATTTTTATATTTTGAGACATTTCTAATTCTGAGAAAATTGATCCTTTCGCATTAGGAGACAGTGACTGCTGTTTTGCATCTGTTCACAATCAACAGATCTGCTTTTATGATGGTTTCTTTTAAGCTCTCCATTGTTTCAAAAGGTCACATCTGCCAAAATATCTTTTGCTACACATGTTAGCCAGGAAGCTTCATGCTATCTTAAGACAGGACCACAATGATCTGCATATTTGTGACAGTGAGAAAAATGATCTAAATTCAGAAAGCTGCCCATAATACATTTGAATCTTATAAACATGCAGCTATGACAGATAATAATTTGAAAAAATCATGTCCTATAAACTTTTAATGATCCTATTGTTAATAACTGGTTTTAGATGCCTTTTTGACATATACTGTTAGTTGCTGTTGCCCTATATGAAAAATGAATCTTTTCTGTTCATTAGTCCAAAAAATTTCACCTATTAGAAAAAAGAATTTATAATTAACCAATGCTGAATGGTGCAAAAATGTTACAGTGCATTACAAGGTTGATAGCTGAGTACTATTCCTTGTGATATAATTTCATGTCTTTATTTAAAAATGTTAAATACAGTTGGGTGAAAAGTAATATCTCAGATTCTAAAGAATAATCAGAGCACATCTTGTAATCATTTACAGGTTTACAAAAATGCTAATTAGTTGAGAGCTTCCAGAGTTTTCAGAACAAAAAGTTTCTATGTAAACAAAATCTGAACACTGTTATTTCTAGAAGAATGGATAAAGACTGAAATATCTACTGGCAACATAGGTTGCTATTGACAATATATTAAGCTGAAAGACTGCTTTCAGAAATCTGTCAGACCATGTCTATAAAGAGTAAATTTATTATAAATAAATAATTTTAATTTTTTTTTTTCCGATTTCTCACATCAGGATACAGCTGGTGCCACTCTATATTTCTATATTCAAGATAAGCTCTTGAGATACCACAGACTGATTTGTATCATTCCCTTTCTTGACTCCTTTTAAGAGAATTATATTTTTATGTACCCTTTTGATTCACCATCACATACAACAAATCAGAATTCTGTAACCCAATCTAAGCAGTACATTGATCTGTTCAGCCGATAATGCTGATACCTGCTGTGGAGTGTTTTTGCAAGCTCTTTGTGTAACATTTTCTTCCTATTCTAATCTTTCTCATCTTGACCTGATTATTAATATACTCCATTCCTCTTCCTAACTTGGGAAATTCTTCTTGTTTTCGGATTGCCTTAGGCCAGCAGAGAGGAACAAAGGGCCAGAGCACACAATCAGCCCTGAAAATTGATATTTTACCACTTCTGAATAGTTAAGTCTCAGAAGACTACATCACAATTCATTAGGTTATTTTCACATTTTTCAAAATTATGCATATCTGTGCCTAATGATGAAAACAGGCACTTTCTATATGGAGACATGTGTTTCTTACATCTGCCTGTCTATCCTAGTTGTTGATGATTCAATGAAGCTAGAAGCATTAGTGGACATTCCTCCATTGAAGCTGTTTCCCCAGTGTATATTTTTGCTTTAGATTAGTAACTGCCATATAGAAATAGCTTACTGAACAACTGCAACTCTGATAGTATAGTTGTTAATTTAGGCCTCTAATTCTGAAAGTAGCCCTGGTTGAGAGAGACACCATATTCTTGCAGAATTCTGTTATGTCACTAATATAGAATGAAAACTTAACCAAATGTTTTATTTTAAGAAAAAATGGACTAAGTTTTTGTCAGAGAATTTTTTAAAAATTGAGGTTTTTTTTTTTGTGGGAACATCTAAAAACCTGTTTTTTAGTAATTTCAATGTTACTTATTTAATGTCTCCGAGTAGAACTAAACTAAATTTCTTCATATAATGCAAGCTTAGTAAGACATTTGAGAATCATTAAAAAAATAACAAAAACAAAACAAACCACGTGGGGCAGAGAAATTAAAAAAGTAAAGCTTTGGTGAATGACTTGATGCTGTTCTAATAACTACTTGTAATCTACACCTATGACCAGCATTTTTATCATTATATCATTATAAAAAATGATCTTTTAGTTTTGTAACTCCACCACATCCCTAGTATTAACTGACACTTCTTTTAACGCCCTACTGCACAGCATTATAGAAATAAAAAATGTGCTCTGATAATGTTCATGGACCTTAGGTTTGGAATTAGCATACTGGAAAGAGATCCTGAAAGCTAAATCATATTTCTATAAGTGACCTATTACCAATCTGATTGCATTTTACATAGTAATTTGAATGAATTCTGTTAGAGGCCTGGGTTGGTAAAGTGTAAAAATGGCTTATTGTTCAGCGTGCATAATTGGAAAGGCAGCAGACCCAGCAACAGGCTGGAGTTTGTGAAAACTAGGCATGGGTCTGCTTGAAATATGCTGTGGTTACACAAATGTTAGAAATATGGAGTATGAGTGGGCAGAAACAATGTGCAGCAAAGAACGCCTTTCTTAAGATGTTATGGCTTTTTGAGAACAAAATGGTTTAAATTCAGCTGATGATAAATGTTGGTGGTTTATGTGGGAGGGAGCACACATGTGAACTGAAATGAGATTGAGGCTGTTTTTATCATGCATGGCACTTTCATCTTAAAGGTGACCATTTAGGCTTCATTTTAGTTGTTTACTAAGCATAATTGCTTGTTCTATTCAAAATGTTTCCCTTGTTAAAACAACTTTTATCTGGGTATTGTGACAGAGTTCAATCAATAAATTTCTCAGATTATTCATGAATAGAAGTGGCTATATAGGGGTGAAAGCAGGCTAAGAATTTGATAATCTTGTCAAAACCTCATATAAATTTCACTCAAATTCCTGTGCAGAAGTAATATGCAAAGTGAAGCTTTTAGGATTTTTTTAAACTATTGATCTTTCCTGCAGTTTGTAATAGAATATGCAGTTCTTTTACAGAGAAGTGTGAGACAAACTGGCCATGAAAACACATGCTTTAATAACCATCCATTGCAATCAAAAGAAGACTTTCTTTTTTAAAAGTATTATAAGATGATGATTATCTTGCTGTATTCAGCATTGGTGCAGTCTCACTTTGAGTACTGTGTGCAGTTCTGAGCTCCACAGTTTAAGAAGGATGTGAAGGTCCTTGAATGCCTCCAGAGGAGAGCAACAAAGCTGGTGAAAGGACTGGGAAGAATGTCCCATGACGAATGGCAAAGAACTTTATGCTTGCCTAGTTTGGAGAAAAGGAGGCTGAGGTGTGACCTCATTGTTCTCTACAGCTACCTGAGGAGGGAAGTGGAAAGGGAGGTGCTGATCTCCTCCCTGGTATCCAGTGATAGGATGTGTGGGAATAGTTCAAAGTTGCATCAGGGGATGTTTAGACTGGACTTGAGGAAACCTTTCTTTACCAAGAGAGTGGCCAAATATTGGACCAAGCTTCCTAAAAAGGTGGTTGATACCCTAAGTCTGTCTATGAGGAATTTGGACAATGCCCTTAATATGCTGTAGCTTATGCCTTAATAATGCTTTAGCTTCTAGTCAGCCCTGAAGTGATCAGACTAGATGAACAGTGTAGGTCCCTTCCAACTGAAATTGGAGTATTCTATTATAGCTGTTTTGTTTTCTTTGCCAGTACCACTTTTGACTTAGTGGTCAAGTAATCAAGTGAAAAATAAAATTGATCAAGTAAACCTCAGCTATTATGTCTCAAGTGTATTCCTCATACTTAGCTGTAGATCACATATTTCCTGCAATAATTTAATTCACTGTTGCATGTGAATAGTAACTGTTTGCTGTGTTCTTTTAGTCTTGAGTTGTCCTTCCTCTGTCTGGTGCTGAGATGTTTGCAAGGCCTCTATTCTTGTCACCTAGTAATTGTCACTGTTCCCACACAGATTTTTAATAAAGGCTAAAAGTAGACTAGGTAGCTTTGAATGGGAAGAGTGGTACAGATGCTCTGCTGCAATGTATATACCAAGTGCTTATGGAATAGCAGAACAGTAAGTGGCTTGAAAACAGTGGTCAAATGATGATCCAGATGTTGAAGTTTGAACAGCAGCCCCATCTTTGCTTATGCTTCCAGAAATATCAAATGACGAGCAAAACCATTATAATCAGTAAATACAGCTATAAGGCTCCAGGAGAAAAGTGGGTAGCAAGGCAGTTATTGATCACCTGTCACACACACGTCTACCTATGCTGTGAACTGGGGAGCTGACTTAAGTTCTTAAAATACTGATCAAAATATCAAGTCCCTAAAACTGAACATTCTGGGTCAAATGATGTCCAGGCAAGACCCATTGAACTCCAGTGGGCAAGGGCTTTGTGTCCAGCATAAAACTGTAGTGTAATAAATGGATTTCCTGTAATTATAAGTATGCAGGACAATGGCAACTATCTCAGTGGAATGCCAAATGCCCAGCTTGGAGCAGAAAATATACTGGTAATCACCTTTTCCTGCGCTGACCTACCTCAAATGCTTCCCTTTTGTCTCTCTGTTAGAATCACTTAGAAAATTCAAAACATTTAACAGTTAAGTACGGTGGGATCCTTCACACTATTGTTTGTGTTGCTGTCTGTAGCTATGATAGCTGCTCTTTTTTTGTTTGTTTGGTTTTTCCCTCCCTTTTTTCCCTCAAAATTTAGTGCAGACTGTGTCTTCAAAGGTATGAGAGTAATACACCTAGCTCCATGTATGGAAAGAAGTGAAGATTGTGGTTATGTCTTATGAAGTTGCTATAAGATTTTACTGATGTAATTACTAATTAATGCATTATTTCTAAATTATGTACTCTGTCATCCTGGCTTCAAATGCCATCTGTTCTAAACTTTGCAAAAAAGATGTTGTGTCTTAATGTTTTAGACTCTCAAAATTCTTTGCATGTGGTAGAAAATGATGCAGCCTACATTTTTCCAACCCACATTACCCTGTGATTAAAGAGAAACAAAAAAGATGAGTGAGTAGTAAGGCAGTTTGAGCTATTTTTCCTGTTATAGATATGTTACTGTAAATATTATTTAGCTCGGTGTTGGTGTCTGTAGATTGGATTTTCACAAGTGCAACAGTGAAAGAAATGTGGCCTTTCATCATGCAACTCCAAACAAATAAATGATTTAGGTTACTTAAATAGAAAAAAAAAAATATATCTTAGGGCTTTTCTCAGTTAATAGCTCTGCTGCTGTATACTGGCTTCATAATGAAATTCCTTCACTATGAATGAATAAGCTCAGTCACACTTCTCAATTTTCATTTCAAGCTGGCTGTAAACTTCATCTTCCAGGATTGTAATAAATTGTTCTCTAGATGATAGTGTGTAACCCATGCTGTCTGTGGACGCTGTCATCAGATTCTTCTGAATGCAGCAACTTTTTTCTAGCAGGTATAGTCATTCTATAGAGGTTAAAGAAGCTGGGTTGGACCTATTTGTATATGTGAAATAAAGCGTGTTCATTTGGCATATTTACAGGGTATAAAGTTGGAGTCTGATTTCATTAACCACAGTGCAAAATTATGTTTTCTAAGAATAAATATCATGTTTGAAATGAAGTATCAAGGTAAGGGGAATATTTTATGACATACATCTTGTTTTTCCATGTGAATATTCCAGTGATTTATCTATCTCATTGAGTTTTTTCTATGTAAATGTTACAAAATTATGTAGTTTTAAGAAGAACAGCATCTATGACCTAAAAATTTGTCCTACCTCGTAAACAGCATTTATTATGCAATGGCAGTGGAATTGAAGGATCAGATGTAAAACTCAGTGAAGTTAGCAGATACCTTTCCATTGACTTCATAGGACATTCAGACCTGCAATTAATTGATTGTATGTGTTCTTAGTATATGAAACCCTGTGTAAATAAATTGGTAGTTGAGCCTGCCACCTGGGCAGCCTGCCATCTGTCTGACCACTCCAAATAAAACCAAAGGAAAACAGCAACTTTAGTATCTTCTGGAAAGAAATTTTTGAGAGCAATTTAATTGCTTATATTCTGGGTATATGATGTATTTCAGCTCTTTGTCATGCTGAAGGCCAGTTCTTCAAATCTTTCTCATTGTGCTCAGAAAAACCTCATCTCTCTCTAGTTAAATCATTATTTTACAGGAAAATCTGCTATTATCCGTAGCTTTGAAAGTCCATGTTCTAGCATAATCTTGTCTTACTTGTGGTGTTCTCTAGACTCAGGTGTTTAAATGTTAGTTGGTATTGATTTTTCACTTTTTTCAGTTTTGCACTGTTTGAAGACAACGCTTTTTTCTATATATTGAAGAATTTCAGTTGATACCAACTCGAGAAAACAGCAAAACAAAAATCAAGCCCTTGAATTGAGGCAACCCAAGAACAAGGCAACAGAAGAAAGGACTGTCTGATAGTTTGTAGCTCAAAATTCTGTAACTGCCTTAGATAGTTTTTCTTTTGTTATAGCTGTGTTTTAGGCTGAAGAGATTGCTACTTTCTTTAATAGAGGTGCTGTTTTTAATGATGCGGTATAAACTTGGAAATCCTTTCTGAACACAAAACATCCTGTATGTGTTAACACACACTTGTCTGTGTAGACCAATGTTCTGGATTAATAACTTGCAGTGGACACCTGAGGACAGTTTTTGAGTATTGTTTCAGCAGAAACATGAATTTGTCTTCCCACCTAGAGGTGCACTCAAATGCTCATACATGTTTGGTTTGGGTTTGTGTTTTTGTTTTGGTTTGTTTGTTTGGTTTTTTTGTTGGTTTGGTTTGGGTTTTTTGTTTGGTTGGTTTTTGGTTTTTCCCCCTAGAGAATTTCTATTGTTTAACCAGGTAAATAGTAAAAAAAGGTCATTTTAAAATTTGGGAGTTGACCTTAAAATGTGCATGGCTGCAATTGAAGACACTGGAAAGCAAAAAAGCTCATCACTTTTTTTGCAATAGACTCTTTAAGGCATATGTATGCTACTTAGGATTATTTTGGCAACACAAAATGTAACATACTAGTTGAGCAGATGGCTGGGATGCTATGGTTCACGTCAGCTCAACAGTCTACTATATGGAACCTAACATCTCTGTGTTCTCACCGCTGTAGTGCGATGCAGCCAGTCTGATGACAGCTTAGCCAATTCTAAAATCTTGTAAGTCAAGAATTTTATTATTGGCAAATCCCAGGCTGCAAAAAAACCCCAAACTTTCAAATAATAGGTGTTCAGAGCAATTCACTGACCTGTTAAAGAATTCTTAGGAAGGAATGCAAAATGGCCCGAGATAGTTTTAAGCCTAGAACCAATGGCATTGGTGGCTAGTAATCCTAGCTAACTGTGTCACAATGCTGTTCTAGAGAGTAGATCAAAAGAAGAAAATATAACCTAATAACTTGGTCTAATCTAATTTTTTTTTAAAAAGTAAATCTATGCCACTTTGCCTGACAGCTGTATAGCAGATGATATGATGGAGTACTGAAAAATCAGTTGAATACTATAATTAAAGAATTTTTTAAAACCTGCTACACATAATCAGTTTTCTCATTTGTCATATGAAGCCTGTAAGCTTAAAAATTTTAACTTGATGTTTGTGTTCAACTGTATGCTCTAAATAATTTGTAAATTATTACAGTAACAGAACTGTGCCTAAATTCTTAGGCCTATTGTGCCATACCAGGTCTCCTTGATAAAAATACATCATTTGAAAAGTGTAACTTATGAATATGGAGAGAGATGGCACAGGAAAAACTAAATCATGCTAAGTTCCTTCCCATCTGTATATAGTTGTAGGGGTTATGTTGGATGCAGAGTCATCAAGTGTCATGTGTCTTCCTGAAAGTTGCCATAAGCTGCTAGAGGATGAAGTTAGGAATGCTGAACAGTTCACAGAGCAACTTGCATTTATATGAAATACTGTAACGAATACTTGGGTCACATAAAACCTTGTGTCTTAACTGTGCTCAGTCCTGACAAAAAAAGACAGCTTGTTAGTAGCAATTAAATGGTATGGAAGTGTTCGTACTGTCAAACTATAGGTTCCTTGCAGATAGAGCAGCATGCACATAAGCATTTCTTCTTTTCCAGTTTCCTTTGTTGTGTCCGATTAGTAGCAGCACATTTTAATTATAATAAGCCTTCACTGCCGCCTCCTGTGTGTTCTCACAATTCAGCCAAATGGCATGGAGTAGTTTGAGTAGTGATATTATTTTCTGTTGAGATTTGTAGGAAACACCAGGAGAGAAGTACTGCTGGCAAAAAAACTTCCCATTTTTCTGAAAGAACCCTAAACAATTATTGTTGAAATCAAAAGGAATGAAAACACAAAAAGACAGATTTTTGTTTTACTGGGGGAGAAAGAAAAATGACCCAAATTAACTTACTTATTTCTGGGTTTGTTTGTTTTTTCTTTCTTTATTTCCCATGTTTTAGTATCAAAATGCTCTATGCTGTATGCTTTTTAGGGTTGTGTAAATGGATTTGGATATGCTTTTGCTGATTTAGCTCTGGAAATTTTAACCTTTCATTAGTTTTAACTGCTGAGTAAGGCAAATGAAACATAAGAGGTTTTATTCACAAGGTTTGGTTAGAATACTTTGCCATGTTAAATATGAAGTCTATTTTAGCTCTTGATTCTATTGCCTAATGCTGTCGTAACAGATGACAATGGGTTAATCTCCCAAAAAGCCTTTCCCATACATACAAGACTAAACAAGAAGCAGACTTTAAAGGCTTTAAGTATGGCTGTAGTTAACTATAAACAGCTGTTGCAAGATAACAGCATTTCCATTGGAAAACCGAGCCCCTCTTCCTCATTTACAATGAAACCATTCTGAAAGTGGTATTTAGAAGGAGTCAGTTCTCTGTCTGGCAATAATCAGAATTAAGCTATGGGGGTTGGGGAGTGAGTTGTTGGATCTTTCTGCTCAAACTGACATTTATATAGCAATTCTATTTCTGCTACTGAAAGCCAAAACATACAAATCCATCTTATCCAGACTATTAAGAAATACAGAGCAAGTGATTATTTTTTTTCCCCCTTTCCATTCTCTTTTCTTTCCTGCCTCTGCTCTGCATCAATGTTTATTTTGAATAATGAGGAAAGAACAGTATTAGCAAACCTCCATCTATCTTTTAGAGTCTAGTAACATGACATTTGAATTAAATCCAAACAATACCTGGTGTAAGACTACATCTTTAGAAATTCATCTTGCTTCTTAAAGCCATACCATAAAACATTATAAGTTTTCTTGTCATAGTTTTCAATACATTGAAATGTTAACAGAAGTGTCTTTTTGGGGAGAGATCCTAAAGGAAATCGGTTCTGTTCCAAATCAAAAGCAAGAAGGTAATGAAAATAGGAGATCTACTTTGAACGCTTCTTGGTAGTTAGTGATTTGTTAAATAGTTTGGGTTTAATTGCTTTCAAAAGTGAAGGGGGAGGAGAAATCATTTGTAATTAATTCATGCTTCCAGAGGAAAAAAAACCCCAAACAACAATGTAGGAAATCAGGCTGTTAATATTAGAAGTTAAAATGTGACTCAGTGTATAATCTCTGCTATAGTACAAGCAGCAAAAACAGAGACAAAGAAACAGATGTGCAAACTTCCTACTAGTTAAATTCCAGCTATTTTATCAGCAGCAGGACTCATCCTTTGTTTGATATTTCCTAGCTCACAAACTTCTCAGTAGAAAGACGTGAAAAGGTACTGCAAGAGGAGTGCTTTTACCATCTGCAATACAGTGAATACTTTAACAAAGCAACCTATGCAAATTTGGCCAGAAGGACATAAAGAGAGAGGGTAAACCAGCTATAATTCAAAACCAGCAGCTTGGTTAGGAACTTCTATGCAGCTGAGCCAGACAGAAACCTGGTTGTCTGACTTCATAATCACTTACTCCAGATCCAAAGAGCTTTCTGAACTACCGGCCATAAAGAAGAGTTACGCTTCTTAGAGCAAAGCCAACTTGTAGGTTATTAATGTAATTGGAGACATAGATAATTGTTCTGTGACTTCTTTCATACTGGGAGAAGTACCTCATGTTCTGTGGCAGTATATGTGAAGATGATAACTAGCCTCTGATAACAGCTGGGGCTAAAGAAGGAAAACTACATTTAAGTCATAAAGTCAGGAACCCTGTAGCTGAGGTAACAGCACAAACTGTCACTACATACTGCCCTATTTTCAGGTTTTGCACAGAAAAGTAGCAGATAGATTTCCAGACCTGACATCTAATCCACAGACCAGAAAAATTTTCTGCAATGGAACATACAGCTGTTGATAAAGTAGTGTTTTTTACATGTTTCACATTACGCTGGACTCTGATATTTTCCTTTCAAGATTCAGGTTCAGAATGATACTGAACAAAACCAAGAGCTCTGCCTCTTTCCCTCTTCCCTGCTTTCTTGTCAATCTCTGAGCCTGCACCAGTAGCATTAAGTCCTGTGCCCACATCTCCTGCTGCACATGCCACACCGAAGGTTGGAAAGCACAAGTAATCAAGACTTGCCAAATATGATTTGTCATTCAGTCTACAGATGGGTTGCCAGGTGAAATCACTGTCGAGTCTTGCCTCGCATTAGTAACTTAGAAAACTCAAAAAGTTAAATCTAGCATTACAGAACTGAGAGCCTGGTGGGGTAACTGACTGAGGATGTCACTTCACCACATCAGAAAACTTGTTAGCAAAATTTACAGCTTTGCTGAACAATTGTTCTTGGATCATTGTTTGCCAGTGTTTGTCTTCATTGTAATTTCCACACTGCATTTATAAATGGACTTCATTTTTAAGCAGGGAAGATGACATTACCAGGTAGTATCTGAATGGAGATTAATAATAATTTAAGTCTTGAAGTAATTCATAAACAGCATATAAACGCTAATATTTAAAGTGCTATCTATCTGTTGTGCAAATTTTATCACTTGTTCGTGGAATTATTATAGGTTAAAGGAAATTGTGCATGATTTCTGCTGAAACTTTTAGTTATTTCTGTTATGTTATAGTATGCAAATCTGCTGATAAACTGTAATCCTAGTTATATTGTTTTAAATTGTACAGTTCTGCGCTAAAGAGCCGAGCCAGTCCCAGGGGTCATTCTGATGCACCCTAGCTTAGAAAAGATCTTTTGAAAAACAGCCCTGATTTACATGATGGTGCTAAAAGTGTGAACAACTTTCGTCCTGATTTAAAACATGTCCCAAATTGTTGTTAGTGATCCATATCACAGTTCCATGACCATTAATCATTTAATTGTTCCAAAACAAAGAGCCTCTTTTATGGAGAACTGTTTCACATGTGCATAGGCTGTATCACTCACTTTTACAGCCAAGGGACTGTGTATTTTTCACTCTCACTAAGAAACGAACTGGTCATCCACATCCTTTGAAGCCTGTACATTTTAGCCTAATGTGCTGAGGAAACAAAAATGGATTGTAGTGATATGATATGTAGTGATCAAATAAGAGACTCAGGAAGTTACATAAATTTACAGAAGCAGAACATTGGGTCTTGATGATTTGGGTATTTTTCCAGGCGTATGTACATAGTAAACAGCCTGTTACATTATTTGTAAATAGCCAGTATAGTGTCAAATGGGACAATTGCTACAGTAGCATTAATCAAAAAGTATATTTTTTTGTTCAATCATGATTACAGCCCTCACATCATATTAAATGTTTACATATCCTCAATCTCACAGTAGGACTCATTTGAAGTTGCTGAGTTTTTCTTTGCAGTAGCTCAACAGGATTTTTGCTACATTCTTTCTAAAACTGTGTCACCTTGACAGACTTGGAGTGATTCCCGTCCCCCCGTTTGGCTTTGTCATAAATGGTTTCATCTTTAATGAAGAAGGTGTATGTTAATGGACTTGTATGATACAGGTTAACATTTTCTAGTTCAGACCGTGCCTATGAATTTTGTACAGGTCATAAAGAGTTCTGTTTACTCATTATGAGTCTGTGAGTTTCATACACACGCTCTTTCATACACCAACACACAGAGGAAAAGAAACACAAAGTTAGAGACTGAGGAATGTAAAAAAAGTGGAGGAGGTTTTCTCTGCCAAATTCAAAATCTGTATTTCTTAGTTGTACAGTGCAATTTTGGACTGTTCGCTCAATCTTGTACTATTTGCAGCAAGTAACGGTCTTTGTGTCACACTGAAAACAATCCTGTAGCCTAAAAATAAAATTGCTAAAAGAACAGAAATTTTTCTAGAATTAACTGGTATTTTGTATCTTTTTAGTAACTACTCATTTACCTAAATAATTCATACATTTCATTTTCTATACTCTCATCTTCAACAATGTAACATTTCTCTATCAATTTTTGTTAATACAGTGCCTTTTTTTAGAATACCATTCTGTCCTTGCTTAAGCTATTGGCATGTATAAAGTATGTGAATCCTTACCAATAGTGATTCTTCCATCCCTCAATAAGTTTTGTCCTGTTCATGAACTTAGACTGCTGCCAAGAAAAAAGACCATATCCTTTTGAAGAGTCACGCAGTGATTTTTCCTCTGTTTTGGTATGTGTGTGATCTTGTTAGGGCTTCTCTGGGTTCTTATGCACAGAAAAATGCTTGGGGTTTTTTTGGGCTGTTTTGGTTTTTTTTTCCCTGAAAATCCTCTATGCAGCTCAGAGTGTCATGTAATGTAAACCCCCAGGCATTTCAGAAGAAATGGCAGAGGTTTGACTTTGGAAGTTCAAGTTATGTTCAGTTATTACTCTCGTAGGTAAAGGTTGTTAGGTGTTTTTCCTGCTGGAACTTCTGGGTCATATTAATGGACTACAGAGAAAGAAACGAAGTCAGAAGAGCTCTGCTTCATAACTCCTGGAAGAATTTCTTTGAAAGATTTAGTAGCTAAATGACAATGCAGATACTGTAGTCAAAGAAAAAAAAAAACCCCAATACTCAAGCCTCTCAGATTTCATTGTTCTTCAGCTTAGATCTTCAAGATTATTGTCACTTCTGAATACTGATTTGATAACGTGGACAGCCATCTTGCAAGCAAACAATTAATTATGTGTTTTGAAGTATATGATTTCCTTTTCAGAGTCTTCCTTACAAACATATATTGGTATACAAACATATCAGTTAACTATATAATTAGTAAGTGTTAGTACAAATCTAGTATGCAAAAGTATCACAAAGTATGCAACTCTGCAAGGATATGGTCATACAGTACTCTGGCAGGAGTAGACCACTGAATTAGAAGCAAGAGAATAAAACAGAATCATCCTTATTGGTTGATGGATAATACAAATCCGTTTCAAAGAAAATGATTTTCAAAGCCTGCAGTCATAAGGATGCCAACCACACTGTCTGGCACCAGAGTTATCTGGAAAGCTAAGCACAGTA
Organism: Actenoides hombroni; assembly: GCA_024336885.1. Classification (NCBI taxonomy): domain Eukaryota; kingdom Metazoa; phylum Chordata; class Aves; order Coraciiformes; family Alcedinidae; genus Actenoides; species Actenoides hombroni. The sequence goes on along the minus strand of WUAM01000323.1, from coordinate 36,968,924 downwards.
CTCACATTTAATCCCTGTATTATTATACTAAGTTTTGCTTAATGTGTTTATCATTACTGACTTCATTTATTCTGAAAGACATCATCTTGTACTTGGCAATTTTTAGAAGGTATTGCACCATTTGGTTGTATTTGGAGACCTGTCTGCTTAAAACACAGATGACAACAATTTTGGCAGTCAAAATAAATGTAAAAAGCCGCTAGCTTTGTGTTTTGTTTGGTTTTAGTTTTTCTCCCTTGAGTTGGGTTTGTTGCTTTTTTTTTTTTTTTTTAACTGTCATGGCCATAGGAGCCAGATGGTTGAGTCACAGCTCAAACACATCTGTTCTAAAGCCTGACTGAAGATCCTGTGGCAGAACTATAGCATCTTTTTTCATCTTCCTCCCAAAAGGGTTGAATTTGATGGTGCTCCCCAACAGCCAAAATAAGTTTCCCTCCAGAATGAAGAACTGCTGCAGTTACCCATGTAGTCTGTGGGACTCCAGCATGCTCTTCTTAGTTTTAGCCTTTACATATCCTTCTTTCTTTCAGCCTTCTCCTACATTATTTTTGTTTAATAATAGTATTGGATACTTTTTGTAATACAGTATTTTATTAATATATCACTGAAATTAAAAAGGTATTTTATCCTATCTGTTGTAATCTCTCTGTACACTTGCTTGCTGATTTTGTGTTGTTCTTGTCATTAGAATTACTTCCATCAGAAGTATGAATCTGAAGTTATATGAAATTTTAAGGCTGTATTTTAGCAGAAACAACTCTGTGCCTTTCAGATATCTCGCATGCATATTTTTTTTTGGCTTCCATCATGAGTGTGTGTTTACAAATTATTTTGCAATTTGAGCAAGGCAAAAATCTCAAATCTGATGCGTTTTTTTAAAAATATTCATAGACTTTAGCCTCATAACTAAATCAGAGAATTTAAAAGTTGCTCAAGTTTTTAAATCATTAGCAAAACTTGATTTAAATATTAGATTATAGCTAAATGAGTGCATTCAGAATTACAAGGATTTTTTTTCCCATATTTTATGATTTCCTAGCACTGGTAGTTAAAAATTTGATTTCATCAATAGGTGAGATGATACTAGCTTTCCAAAACACAGCCTTGTCTAATGAGTAGGTTCTGTTTGTTTGAGTTTGGTGGTTTGGTTTTTTTTTGGTTTTGTGGTTGGTTTGGGGTTTTTTTCTGTCTTGCCAGAGAATTTATTTAGAAGAATTTTTCTAGGCTATTTCTAGGGTGACCAGTTAAAGATGACAAATGAAAATATAGAACCAAAGATTAGAATATTTGGGATTATGAGGTAGATTATGAGGTCTGGTGCACTTCTACTTTGCTATCACATCACAGAAAGTTTGACTGTGTTTATAAATTTCCTTTTTAAAACCCTGGAGATAACACTTCTGTAAGAATTATGTCAATACTCCCTTTCAAATCTCAAATTACCTGATAAAATGTAGTGCATTTTCTCCTGTCTCTGAGTGTTATTTGGCTATAATACTTTTCTGGAAAATTGTTATATTTTGCTTTCCTTGATTTCTGTAGCTTGTGGTTAAGGCATTATAATTGATCTTCACCTAATAGCTGCGTCTGTGTGATCTAAATAAAAAGGAATCTATTTAGTCTTGAGACTGGGGGACTAGAAGGCAACTGTTAATGTATTTAATGGCTGTAACTGAAAATGTGGAGTGACTCGGTTAAGTGGGAAAAATGGAAATGATCAGAAGAGAGTGCAGAAAATATCTAAGAAATGGTTTAGGTCATGGATCTTAATTTAGAAGCATGTAAGAACAGAAGTATGTAAAATAATCCTTTCTGTTTTCTGCGCACTATGAGGACTAGCCTTATAACTGTTCCATGTTATGTTTGGGATATGGCATTAGATAGCAGTGAATCAGAATTTTTGTGAACTTTATCTCTTCTTGTACCTGATCTGCTTTGCAGCTTTTAACTGCTACAGGAGCCTATACCTTTATATTTGCAGCCATGACCCTTCCTCTGAATAAAATGGACCTGTTTTGAGCCGGGTCTTCTCTTTCCATGGTCAAAGAGCCTAGAGATGTTTTCTGTTGGATTGGGCCTAAATTAATCACATTTTGTAGGTGGTATGATACTTAGCACTTATAGGCCAGGGATTTAACATAATAAATTATGTTATATTCTTATTTACTTAGATTTATTTTGATCATTAACTACTGTGTGGACTCTATGATAACATTATTAATTATTTATTATTAGATACAATAGAAACTTTGACAAAAACAGATAGTTGATGACTGTGGCATGCTAAAGGAAAGAATAGTTTCTCAGAGTTTTCACAGAATTAACAGCAAGGTCATAAATTATTACCAACTGTAATAAATATATTATTAAATTATTTTTTGTTGTTGTCCTGCTGGATGTAAAGTACAGGAAATGGAGGAGACACGGGAGAACCTTTCAGGAGATTTTGATCAAACCGCCAAGTGTCCGAAAATGTTTTACTTGCTTTGAGCTTAAAGGAGAGGAAAATCTTTATCAGCTGCTTTGTAAAAAGTTATCAAACGTTTATTAAATGTTGATTCATGTTTTTCATTTTGCATTACATATATCTATTTTGCCAAGACTACTTTCTGGGTTTTATTTATTTATATCATAAATATATTTGTGTATTTTCTAGACAGAAGAGTGGTTTGGGTTTTTTTCTGTCTTTTGCTTCCTTTATATTACTTATATCTAACTTCCATAACTGAGTAAACAGGATTATCTCTTTGTGTTCCATTGTGATTTGTTAAAAAAAATAATAATTTTTGTAATTGTTACTTTCAAACTAACAACAAAGCTAGTTTTGCATGTTAGCAATTAATTATATTTCAAATCAGAATTATGCTCCTGCCTATGAATGTATATTTGGGTAGTTCAAATTTGAGGGAAACCATTCTGATTTACATAAGGTTGTCCCAGATTTGAGGGTGATCTTTTAGCTTTTCTTACATGGAATGTGAGAAAGTGTTAGAAATAATTTCTCTGAACTGTATTTTCCTGTAAAATTTTTTAGGAGCTACATATATGCTTTTCATTGCGTGGAAGAGGAGGTGAACCAGCCTGTGTTGAGGAATGGAAAAGAAAGTTTTGCCTAGTTTGGAAAACTGGGGATGTTAAAGGTAAGATATTGAAAAACATGTCACTGGCTAGTAAGTTATTGCTTTAGTTTTTATGAAGACAATTTTCTCTTGCTAAATTGAAATTGTTAATTTCTTGGAAAGCAAATCTAAGAAAGTTTTACTCTGAAACCCTAACTGCTGGATGATGTCTCCAATGGTCTTGTGGCACTGATGAAGGTCATCTCACACACTTCTCAAATACAGTGGGCCAAGTGGTGTTCTGCTTTACTCTTTGCTTGTGTTGGGCTAAGAATGTACCGGAAGTTCCTACATAAGACAGTGAAATATTGCCATGCTGGTGGAATAATTCTTGAGACTGTCCTGGGCCAGTTTATGAGACAAACTTAGAAGAGGGGCTTCTGATAAGGCCTTTAGTAGTCTACTGAGACCTTCTTTGCAGTAGCTTGGCAAATGCTGAGAGCTCTGAGGCTGATCTACTTTTGGCTGAAGTTAAAAGAGCACAAAGTACCTATTTTTAATTTTCTGAAATATAGAATTCATTGAAAAATGCAGTTTAGCTGTACCTGAGGAATGTAGCCACTATGTACTTGCTCCATTAATATTAATAAAGTAGGTTGTGGGTGTACTCTTTTTATATCTCTTTCCTAGCAAGTAAAACCATTCCCCAAGCATGGGCTCTGAACATACAAATAGATGGTTTTTAAATGAAATCTTTATAGAACCAGAAATCTAATCCTTCATTTAATCAGTAGGAATATTTGAAAAAAGAGGAACTATTGTATATCTGTCTTGCCTCACCTCAGATGAGCACTGGGGATAATGCACATCAGGAAATTAAATATGTGTAAATCACTGAAAATGAGAAGTTGACCAAAACTGCATTTCAAGGCATTCAAAATGCAGGAAAGGCCTAAATGGGGAAAAAAACTGTTCAACTGCTGAAAAATAGAAAATGCTTGGTTTATATTCAGAATGTGGATTGTACACTAAGACAAAAAGCTTTTAGTTGTGGTGTTTGTTAAAGGCAGGCAGCTTTGTGTATCTATGATTTCAAGAATTTTAGCAGGATAAGAGTAATTCTTCTCGTTAAATTCTGACTTCATAAAAAACCGCCCTTCAGACTGACAGACAATTTTTTCTTATCCTAAACTGTAGATAAATACAGGTATTGTTGGGTTTTTTTTCCTTGTTTGTACACAGGTATTATAACCTGACTTGGCTAATATTTGTGTCACTAGAATTGTTTACATTAGAAATCAACTTGGTAAGTTTATGTCTAAAACTTTCACTCGCCCATCAAGAAAGCAGAACTAAGTACCTGAAGTTGGAGTGAATGCTTGACCTGGGTTTGTCTAATGCCCGTTTCATGGCAATCTGCCTACTGAACACACATTTAATATCTGTCTCTTTAAACTTTCTCAGTCCACTACTCTTTTAAGACAAATTTTGAAAATGCAAAAGGTGCCTGGCTAAGCATTGCATCTCTCACTGCCTAGAGCATCTTACCCTGCTGGAGGCAAGAGAAGGGAGGAACAGAGAATGGGAATTTTCATGGTGGCATGAGGGAAAGGAACAGAGAATCCTTCAATAAATGCTCAGGTGATGTTGGGTTCTACTATGTCACCTTGTTTTGAATCTTGGTAGCCTTACTATGTTGATATGAAAAATGTTATCAGTGTCATGTTAGGCAATAAAAGCTGGGGATAGTGAAGTATAGCAATAGTAGCATTGTTATGCCATGAGTTGAGTGATGCCGAGAGCAAAATATTTCATTCCTTGAGGCTTGCAGATACACAAGTAAATCTCAAGAGACATGTTAATATGCAGCAGTAATTTGTAATATAACTCAACTAAGCATTGACAAATCCATTTGATACAGGCTTGATCAGATTTATTAAAAAAAAAAAAGAGTGCTTAAAGTGTTGTATGCACCAAAACTGATGTGTCAAGATAAATGCATATAAGTTATTTCACATTCCTCCTCCCATTTATCATCAGTGACTAGGAGAATAAAATACTATTACATTTTCCTGGATCCTCCAGTTTTACTTTGTTATATTGTGACATCTGTCACACAAAAAGTTTTATCCTCTTAAGCATCTTACAAAGAACTGATTTTTTCATGATGAGGACTTAATCTTTGATCATGACATATTTTAACTAAGATGTGTCAGTTAAGCACTATATTTTCCTCAGAACTGAAGAACTGTTATAGATGTTTACTACTAAACAGAACTTTGGGGAAAAGGAATTTAATTTTTTGTGTCATGAAGAATATTATGATGCAAGTGGGAGCAATTTCAAAAGAAGTAGAAAAGAGACAAGGTGTAAAAGCTCAATAACTAGAGAATGTGCAAGTCTCCGTTTGTTCCATACTGTATTGATTTGTTTTGCTTCACAAAATGGCAACTGCCTCATATATACAAGCTTCATAAAAAGCAGGCTTAGTTTCATTGCTTCAAAAAACAGGTGTAACCAGATTCTGAGCTCAAATACAAGTAGCATACCTCCACTCATGGCAATGAAATTTCACTAATACATACACGGAGACATCTTTATGCTTTAAGTTATATGGGTCCCATTTAGTTCAGTTTACCATCAGGAATCATAATCATTGGATGCTTCTTCATCTTTCTTCTGGATTACATGAAGGTTAAAGAAAAAACAACAACAACAACAAACAAAAACCTGAATGAACAATGTTTATAAAAAGATATTAGCAGGAAATTTCATTGCTTCCACTAATAAAGTCAGACAGAAATGCATGAATGTGGTCTTTTCAGTGTTAGGTAAGCGTATACACTGTTGTATATTTTCAGTGTATGTATGTATGATAACATGAAAAATGTGAATGAAAGGGAAAAGGAAATCAATCTTCAGTATCACTTCAGAGCTGCTGGTGGAGACACAATTTGGGTTTGGTTCTGAAATGATTGAAGGAATTGCACACGTCAGTGTAGTGATTCCTCACAATTGTTCAGAGGAATTCAGTTCACTTGTATCTGTTTTGAAAAGTAGGTCCCTTATCCTAGAAGCACATAAAAATTTCTCAAGGTATTTTTAAAATAGCATTGGAATCATGAAGCCTGGATTTCTTGGATCTTAACAGACATAAATGGAAGGCTGGTTTGTTTTTTCTTTATTTTTTTTAAAGAAAGAAAAGTCATGCTAATAGGGGTATTATGCATGATTTCTCCCATAACAGGAGACTTACAACCATGAAGAACACTTCTTGTATGTTCCCCTGCATACATCAAATTATATTTTGTGTCACTTAAGTCACTTCTTGAGCTGTACATGTAGTATATTATCAGAAAGCACAGGAGAACTTGTAACCTTTAGTGAGTTCCCAGTCCAGTTATACATCTCCTAAAATGCTCACTACGTTTTCTTAATGATGGGAACAACTCCTGGCTTGCTGCTCCTTGTTAACTTTTCCTTCAAAGCAGAGCTGGCTTGTAAAGAAGGGAGTGCCAAAAATCTGTGTCAATTTGTACTGCTAAGTAGATATAGGCTGCTTATTAAGCTGGAAACATAACAATGTAGCCACATAAAGCAAATAGATTTAGTGTGTAGGGCATTTGGGTTTTTTTTCTGCATCTCAGACACTAAGAGGAGGAAGCAGAGAGGAAATTACAACAGGAGCAGCAGTTCTGTCCCAAAAAGATGTATCCCCACAGTGTATTCTGGGAACCTCCCGAATTTCACCCTGGCCTGAACCATTTTCTCATTTTTTTTCTGCCTCCTTTTTCAATTCTCCTATCTGAAATACTACCCACCCCATACCAGCTTCTGTTCCTTAAATAGGGCTTGGGCTCATTCACAAAACAGATTGATGTGAAATGCAATCATGAAAGCCGCTTCCTGTGCAGAAGCTACTGTTTCTGTTCATGATTTAGAACACCTGAATGCAAACTTAAAGTATCCAAAATCCTCAGAGATAAAACTCTTGACAGAAAAAGATGTTTTTGGAGAAGGTGTGGAGTCAAATGGTCATTCTATGTAAACAGAGCAGCACATGTGTTTGAGTGCGTTGGATGAAGACAGTATATAATAAATGAAAACTAATTTAGAGATATTAAATATTTTAAAACTAATTATTGTACAGTATTATGAAAAGAGAAGACACGGTAGATTTAAGGATATTGAAACTTCCTTATGTTTTCTATCTATTCTTCCCTGCAGATTTGTTAGGAGAGGTGTAGATAGAGGTGTTGTCTAGGTTCCTAAGGTTAATACAGATCCTTTCTTAGTGTCTGGTTATTGATCTGTGCCTCTGCGCTTTATCAGATATTTTGATTGTCGTCTTGCTCATTCACTGTTAAGATTGCAAAATAAGATTACTGTCTATTGTTCTATGGCATAGAAGAGTTAAGAATATTCCTTTGCTTCTCCATTTTCAACTTAAAGTCACTTCCATGCTGTGATTTTTATTTTATCTTTTCCTAGTCTTTGTAACCTTTTATTGTTGTGAGTAGGGATTTTGGGAGAAGGGTCTGTCAGTGTATTAAAAAGTTCCTCAGCATGAATTTTCTATTAGCACAGCTGACTACAGCTCTTCACAATTGCAGGTAGAATGAAATATTAATTAAAATAACTAATTAAGCATGTACACAAGTTTGAAGATGTTCATTTTAGCCAATAGTGGTGGTCTTCAGTCATGTAACTGCTTCCTATATCTGAAGTGCACTCAGAGAAGTGCATATTGTAATCTACTGGGGAAGTAATATTCATTAGAATCAGTTTGGCTTCATTGTTGATGAATGTAAATAATTTACAGTGATGTGATTTGTGAAGTGATCAGAAGGTTAAGAAATCTGTGGCTATGTTTGAATGACTGAGCTCAGTCTGATGATCAAGCACTGTGAATTTCTTTCTGAACTTTGTATTTTATTCTGTCAAGCTTATCCAGATGGCAGGTGATTTTCTGATATTAACAATCCATTTCCTTTCCTATTTCTAACATAAGTTGTTGGCATATCTACCTGGAAGTCTACTGAGAGAAGAAAATATCAAATATATGTTAAAGTAATTAACCCTTCAGGAAAAAAAAAATGGTGAAACCTGCAAGATTGCTGTAGTGTAGAGATTAAATTGCTATGAAATTTTCCTGCCTGCAAGCTCTTTTGCATGCTCTTGGATGTTCCCTGAATGCAGTGGACAGGCAGAAAAGAGGAGGAAAGGACAGGGAAGGTGAACTTTGTGAGTAGTGCGATATATTGTTTGTTTATGACAATCTTGACTTTAATGAGAAGAGAAAGAAGGTGCTTCCTTGAAGGCTTTTTCATTCACTCTGTGTTTCATAGGAACAGCATACAATTGAGGCAATCCTGCTCAAACACTGAGCTGGAGTTTTAGGTATGTTTTCTATGGATGCAAGAAGTGTGCAGAGCCCATCATGTGGGGGGACAGGTTAGTCTGCCATTTAGCATTGACCTTCTTGAGCATGTTGTCAACTGACTATTTGTATTTGTCTCTGCTCAAATATAGCATTTAGCATCTGTTTCTATTCCAAACAACAAATGAGACCACTGGACTGTATCAGACCAGTATACCTGTCTACAGTGATAAGGAGAGTTTTAGGGAGTAGTATAAGAGTAATGAATTAGCACTTCTTCAGCTTTTTCTCATGAGCCTGCTAGGATCCATGGACTTTCTGAGTCAGAGGTGATAGGTTTGTGCTTAATGCCCTTTGATAGTTACTATAATACATTTGTTTTTCAAATCTCTGAGCGCCTCTTAGAGCCATTGTGAATTCTGATATACAGAGAAGAAAGCACACATATGGCTTAAAAATTATTGATTGCTTAGAGGGCCTGGAATGTCACCACTTACTTCCATACAAGTAAGTTGTTATGTGTCTATATGTATTAACCATTGATGGAACAGAACAAAATAAATCAAAAATGTATTTTTAGACTCAGCTGAATTAGTGATATTCATAACATGTACGTATTCCTGAGATGCTTACACTATTGGATTTAAATTATTATTATTTACTATTTTGTTTACTCTTGCATTGTATTTATACACTAGTAATGCTGCTACTTCATGCACATGAAGAGTTTGAATTTCTGTCAGCTCTTGTTTGGAGGCTAGTCTCTTCTTGACCTTTCTGTAGGAGCACAGCAGTACAGTGGGAAGTAAAGACCCTGCCTAAAGCCACCATGCGGCTTCTGCTCCTAAGCTATTTCTCTATGGATAGGGAAATTTTTTGCAGCATATGTGAATAACAGAATGTGGCTTAGATTTAGAGAATTGCAATTCCAACTGTTCAGTGACCTCTTCTAGGTAATGCAACAAAACATCATTCTAAACACAAGGCCACTCAATATGACATAAGCTTGTGGCTGCATTAGTTTCCCTCACAGTAAAGAAAAAGGAAAAAGAAAAAAATTGCTTCCATGCTGTACACTTATTAAAGTAGCATATTAAAGTATGGTTTTACTTTTTATCTCTCTTGCCTCTAGCCTGGCCCTACTCTTTTGTGTTTCTCTCTGTCTGGGTCTTGATTCTGTCCCACTTAAAGCTAACCAAAGTTTTCATGTTAACTTGACCTGAAACAGTGTAAAGCCTTGAGCTTTATTTGAAGTGAAGGTCATAAAGGAAAAAAACAAATCTTTTGTTAGATCAACTGAAGTAACATGTAGGCATTTAAGGGAATTTTTCCACTGATCTGAACAATTAGTTTAATAAAAAACTCAAAACAATTGTACCTCTGTGCTAAATTTTCCTTCTCCTTATCCCTGTGCCGCAATGGCTACTGCAGCACTTCTCCTGCACGTGAGTCACATTCAGGGGTTATGGAATATTTTTCAAGCAAACTTGAATGTGTGTTTGCTTTTTTAAATTTATCCATGCATCTGTACTTGTGTGTATGGGAATTTGTAAGGTGATGTTCCCAAAGAAAAAGAAAACTGTTGTTTTTTCAAAAGTGTAGGTTAGAACAGTGTTGGTAATAAGTAGTTCTGAAGACAGCTGACACATATTTGAGATGGATTAGTTCATTACTAGTTCTATTTTCCTTCTAAACAGAATACAAACAAAACAAACCAACCCCTACATTTTTCAGTGCTTATCTGTCATGTGTCTGGTTTGTCTTGTATTGGATGTCATAAGAAGTCAAGGGCTTTTCCCCTGTTACAAATATGACATTCAGACTGTTCCAAAATGTGTGTTTAACCTTACCTTCATTGAATTCCTCTTCTATCATAACAGTTGAACAAGGATTTCTTCTTGAGCAATATTCAAATCAGTTTTTAATGAGCTATTTAATTAAAGGCTAATTGAGGTGAATTCATTAAGGATTTCCAAATTACGCTTATCAGGGTAGCTATGTTTTAAGATAAGTTTTAAAGTTTTAATTTGTTTTATACTGCATTGTTTGATCATAAAAGCACATCTAAAATTATTTTTAAATGCCTCATTAGACTTTCTATGCACTTTTCTTACTTAATACCCCATGTTGAATATGTCATGTGTGAATTTAATATATTCCTAGTTTTGAGCTAATACAAGAAGCATTAAAGCTGTTAAAGGGTATTTTTAGGATCTTAGATATTGTAGAATTAAAGAGTGTATTGGGAATCAGTGATATAATTGTTTTTTTTATTAATCTTAGTCTTATTCTTGGTTGGATGTTAACTATATTTTATGCATATTTTCTTAATCTTGCTGAGTTTCCTCAACAGCAGGCTAACTGCAGGGAATATTGCTACATGATGATAGTATAAATCTTTTCTTTGTTTGAACAATCAGTCAGTTTAATAAATAAGAATATTAATTAATCAATCGGGTAAATTTTTCTTTCTGGAAGGACTTACTATCCTCTTGAATCAAAGCGAATTTGGAAAATAGGCATCTAGTTTAATCTTCTTGTCATTGTCAGCAACACCAAAGCAGTTGACCTAGAAGTGTGAGGGAAAGGAAGAGAAAATAGAACAAGAAATCTGAGGCTGACAATTCCCAAAATTGATCTACATCCTGAAGCTCCCAAGATTTGACCCAATAAATGGGACATCATAATAAAAGCCTCTAAAGAGAAGTGCTACGGAGACCCAGATTCTTTGGTGAAGCAAACACTTCTGTTTCCTTTTTCTATCACATTTATTTTCTGTTTTCTGTTCATTCAAAAGGCGGAAGTTGACTGTCCAGTCAACCTTTCCTTGTATTTTATATACTTGTGATTCAGTAGTGTATCATGAGATGCACAGTACTCTTGCAGTTGATGTTTTGAGAGGAGATTATCATTGCAACAGTGGCAACAGGAGCTAAAACTGAGTGAAATATTAATTATAGATTCATCAGTTTTGTCTGGTGCTGGATCTTTCTTGAGATTGATAGCTCTGCAGTCTAGGCTACCAATCTATAACTGTAGCACATTATTTTATGTTCTTGTACTATTAGTAAGCTTTACTCACATTAGTACTTAGACAATCCATTTCTGTATTCTTGATCAGCTGGCACAGTCCCACTGCAATCTGAGAGATCTTTTTGGGAGGGTTATCTCTATGCAGCTTAATGTGCTAACAATGAGTGATGAACTGTTATTTTGCCTTGATGGAGGATGGAGTCATAGTAATCTCAGTAATCAAAGTATTTGAGTGTTTGGGTTTTTTTAGTTTTGTTTTGTTTTTTCTCAAGTAATAGCTAATTTCTACAAATTAATATGTTTTTCAGTTTTGCTTGACAAACTGAGAAATCAGTGAAAACATAGGGTTTAATGTACATTGACATGAAATCATAGAATCATTTTGTTTGGACAAGACCTTCAAGATCATCAAGTCCAACTATTAACCCAGTACTTCCAGGTCACCACTAAGCCATGTCCCTAATGATACTTCTACACATTTTTTAAATCCTTCCAGGGATTGTGACTCCACCACTTTGCTGGACAGCCTGTTCTAGGCCTTGACAACCCTTTCTGTGAAGAAATTTATTTTAATATCCAAACTAAACTTCCCCTACCTCAACTTAAGGCAATTTTCTCTTGTCCTATTGTTTATTTTGTTGGAGAAGAGACCCACCCCTACCTCGCTACAACCTCCTTTCAGGTTGTAGAGAGTAATAAGGTCTCCTCTGAGCCTACTTTTCTCCAGGCTAAACAACCCTCAGCAAGGAGAACATAGGGATTTTTTCTACCTTTGCAACTCCTTTTTAGTTTTTACAAAGTGTTTCGATCAGATTGCCACAAATGTTGCATCACACGGTATTTAATGTAGATTTTTCAATGTGAATTTTAAAAATGTTTTAGGTTACATCTCAAACTGCTTTTTTTAAGATGAGTCTTGAGGGCTTGCCATGTGATTACAGGACTACTTGATGACAACGTAAGATCTGCATCCTGTCTCCAGTGTGGTCAACAGCAGGTGACAGGACATGATATGTCTGTAGATGTATCCACAGATTAGGCCTTTTTCATTATATTCTCTCAGTTCCACTAATATATGGAGTAGTTGCTTCTAGTGCTTTGAGGGTGGACATTCCCTCCAGGAATTTATCTAATTCCTTTAGAAAAAAATTATACTCTTGGCAGAAGCATCATGCCAGGGTAATGAGCTGTATGATTTAATTATGAGTTGTGAAGAATAAGCCCTTCTTCGTGTTTTTTTTAACTGCTTGTTCATAATTTCATTTTATACCACTTATGTCTTGAATAATGGCAAATAATGAAAAATCATTGCCTATTCACTATCTCCATACTACTCATCATTTTATAGACCTATATCATGTTTCTTCTCAGCCACTTATTTTTGACAATTACTGCAGTAGTTTTCTTTCTATGAAATCCATTCCATTTCTCTGACCGAATTAATTATTCTGCATTCTTCTGTATTCTGCTCTTCTACACTGTAATCTTTCTGAGTGGTGGTGACCTTAACTATATGCAGTACTTGAGATGTCGGTGTACCATGGTTAGAAGCCTAATGAAGGGGTTTTTTTATTGCCTATTCCTTTCCTAATAATTCTTAATACAATGTGTGACATCTTGACAGCCACTAGAATTGTGAGTTGATGACTCTTGATTCTTTTTTTCCAAAATGTGTTAAAGGCCTATCACTTTTTATGCAAAATTAGAAGTTAGTTCTTCACAAAGCAATTAGACTGTGTTTGCTTACATTAATTTTTACCTGCCATTGTATTGTAAACTCATATTTCTTCTTCTAGCTCTTCAGTGAGGTGACAGTTTTAATTATATTTTTAAAAAACCTAATACACAAATTTATAATGTGGCTTTAATATTCAGAGAAGAAGTATTACTTTGTTTGAAAGCTCTGTTGTATTATTGTATGCTCTTTTCCTGATCACTTAGGAATATGTTTAATGGTCAGTCCTTTGCGTTAAATGGATTTACCAAGACCTATGTGGTTTTTGGCCGTACTTAGGTCTATGTCCCTCCCCTAATTTATTCAAAGCTCTTCTAGTTTACAAACTCTCTTTAAACCTTTGCCATTAGCCAGTAAGATGTGTTTCCTCTGCTCAAGTTCCAGGTTTTGTGCCACCATGTGCCTTGAAAAAATACAATCCCCTCTAACAAAATACAAGTTTACTAATTTACTTTATATACTTCCTCTTCTGTTGCAATTCTCAGAAATTGGAGGATAACACATAATTAGGAGTACAGTTAAAGAAACTGTCATCCTTCTTGTTTTAGCAGACATCCAAGAAAAGTAAGTGGTGTCTACACATAGTAACCACTCCAGGATAGGAGGTAGAGTAGCTTTTATTAGGACAGCTATGAACCCACAAGGATCTGGGCAGAGCTTTGAGGGGAACTCAGATAATTCATCTGAAACAATTGTGTGGCGTTGAAGGACCTTAGCAAGAGAATGAAACACTCTGACACAACTCCTCTATGACAGAAGGTAATAGCAACACAAATCAAGTTACGGTTTTTGTTTTTTTCCACTTGTGATCCTGAAGCCATACAAGGCATTGTAGAATATTGTAATCTAGCCAGACGCTGAGAGGTTTTCAAATTCTGCTGCTCGGAAATGACGTGTCAACCATTCATAATGCTAACATATAAAGGATTTATGCTAAAAATGTAAAGTTTGTGCCTTTGTAGGATCTTAGTGTGGTCATTAGTGTTAATGAGTTATATGTGGTCAATAGTGTTAATGTAAAGGGGTGATCTTACCAAATATGCTAATATGAAATGATTTCATATACATGCTCTGCCAGATTTGTGATTTGGTAAATAATGTTGCATAGCAAAAGATAGTCGCTGTCACTGTCATGCAGCCATGACAGTCCTACCAGGATTTTATTTTGTTTTTCTTTTGTAGAGAAAATAACATCCTGAGTTTCTCCAGCTGTGCTGACTTTAGTGTCTGACTGGGTGGCAGAGTAGGAAGAAGTCTATCTAGAGGAAAACATTCTTTGAAGTTAATTTGACCAGTGTCTTCATGGTAACAATGCAAGGATTTCTAATCTAGTTTGTTTGATATGGATTCACAGATTTCGGAGGTAGAATAAACCCGTACAAACAGTATAGGAGAAATTATTGCCCATTATTACCAAAAAGGTGAGGAGGAGTTGGATGTAATTTTGTGCAAGACATGTTCTGTGGTGTTGGAGACATCAACACAAATAAATGTCTTCATTATATTGTGAAATACAGTGCAAATTACTTTTTCAAAAGCTATTGCTCCTTCAAATGCCTTCTATATCCAGCTACAAGACTTTAAATATATTGTACTACAGTTTGACTGAATTACAAGATGATAGGTCTCTGTGTTTTTCACCTTTGTGGCTGTTAAAAGCACTGTGTTGGTTTTTTTTGGTTTTGGTTTTTTTTTTTTACCTCACTTGAAAAAGAAAAAACAAGTTATTAAGGAAGGATGTTGCAATTACTATTTTTAAATTTTAAAAATAAAAATAGCTTTAGGCTTTAAGGATGTTAGTTGTGGATAGCACAGAAGCTCTGAAACGAAGAATTATCTGCTGACCAGCCAGGCTCAGAGAGTAGTAAACAGAGTTAAATCCAGGTGGCAGTCAGTCACCCGTTGTGTCCTCCAGGGCTCAGTTTTGGGGCCAGTCTTGTTCATTATCTTTATCATTGATTTAGATGGAGGGGATTGAGTGCTTTCTCAGCAAGTTTGCAGACAATACCATATTGGGTGGGAGTGTTGATCTGCTTGAGGGTGGGAAGGCTTTGCAGAGGGATCTGGACAGGTTGAATCGATGGGCTGAGGCCAACTGTATGAGGTTTAATAAGGCCAAGTGCTAGGTCCTGCATTTCAGTCACAGCAACCCCAGGCTTGGGGAGAGTATCTGGAAAGCTGTCTGGCAGAAAAGGACCTGGGGGTGCTGGTCAACACCTGGCTGAACGTGAGCCAGCAGTATGCCCAGGTGGACAAGAAGGCCAATGGCATCTTTACCTGTATCAGAAATAGTGTGTCCAGCAGGAGGAGGGGAATGATTGTGCCCCTGTACTTGGCACTGGTGAGGCCACACCTCCAGTACTGTGTCCAATTCTGGGCACCTCACCACAAAACAGATGTTGAGTTGCTGGAGAGAATTCAGAGAAGGGCAACCAAGCTGGTGAAGGGTCTGGAGAACAAGTCCTGTGAGGAGAGTCTGAGGGAATTGGGATTGTTTAGTTTGGAGAAGAGGAGGCTGAGGGAAGGCGTCATCACTCTCTACAACTGCCTGAAGGGAGGATGTAGTGAGGTGGGTGTGGCCTCTTCTCTCAAGTTGAACCAGGTGAGGTTTAGATTAGATATTAGGAAGAATTTCTTTACTGAAAGAGTAGTCAGGTGCTGGAACAGGCTGGCCAGGGAGGTGGTAGTGTCACCATCCCTGGAGGTATTAAAAAAAAGTGTAGATGAGGCACTTCAGGACATGATCTAGTGGTATGGTGAGGTGGTGGGGTTTTGTGGGGTTTTTTATTTGTTTGTTTTTGAATGTTTTTTGTTTTGGTTGGTTGGGTTTTTTTGTTCAGTTTTGTTTTTATTGACAGGTGGACACGGTGATCTTAGAGGTCTTTTCCAACCATGACAGTTCTGTGATTCTGTGTGATTCGGAGTGAAAGAATCCCTCCAAAGGAGCTGATGCAGAAGTTTGTTCTAATGCATGGTTTGGTAGCAAAAGTTTTCAGTGCAACTATCAAATTGAGTATAGTAGAACAACTAGAAAACAGCAGGTGTAGCATGTGATTCAAACCTATGACCGAAAATCACTAGTTTGACTGCAGCAGTTTGCAAAAGTTTAGAACAAATCTTGAAGTCATAGAGTAAGATGTCTATGGGTTTACTCATAGAAGAATGCATTAGTTTAAGCATAATTGAGATAATGGGGAGATGGGACCCTGTATTATAGGAACGTCCAGAGGATATAAAACATTGGATAACTCAGGAAAGCCCACCTGCAAGGTCATTATATCATTGCTGAAGGGCCTGTCATCTTAGACTCGAGTCATGTCAGACCAGCAGATGCTGCTCCCCCGTCTTTGCTGGAAGGAGAAGAGACCTATGTAAACCAAGAGCAAGTGTTAGCACAAGAAAAAATTGGACTTGTTATGAATACATTTAGTGCAGATGAATATATATAACATAAATATAATTTTATAATATGTATAAATACAATATATTATATATAATATTTATTACTAAATCA
>WUAM01000323.1:36900295-36952128 GCA_024336885.1 Actenoides hombroni | reverse complement strand
ATCAAGTGTACGCTACCTTTCTAGTTCATGACTGAACTGCAAATATCTACTACAGTGACTTTTTTTTTTTTTTTTAATGACTTAGAAATGTGATATGTTCTCATTTTCTACCTGCTATGGAAACTTTGCTTTAGATGGATAGTTTACATTTAAAGGTTTTGGAGCTCAAAAGACCTGTTTATGGTTTAGCAGACATATATACAATAAAATGAAAGATGGAAGTGTGGGTTACGATGTTTCATTTTATTGTGCATGCTATGTTAAAATATAAACATAAAATGAATGAAAATGGGGAAGTGTCCTCGTTTTGTGTCTTCTATCACAAAGTTGTACTGCACCAC
Organism: Actenoides hombroni; assembly: GCA_024336885.1. NCBI lineage: Eukaryota > Metazoa > Chordata > Aves > Coraciiformes > Alcedinidae > Actenoides > Actenoides hombroni. Next base: position 36,951,787 of record WUAM01000323.1, on the reverse strand, counting down.
TTGTACAGGCAGTGTGCCAGGCACAGGGAATGAAGTGAAGGGGTAGAAGACTTGCACGTAGCGGTCTGAGGTCCATAGTGATGGGTAGAAAACCGGCTATGTGTTTATACTTGGAGTTTCAATACCTCCATGCCTTCAGTTTTCTGTATTATAACACAATTTCCATTTTGAATGTGAGAACTGTGTTGGTAGATGGTAATTCCCCCCTTGATTCAACCTCCTGGTATTTATTGCCTTGATGAATCATTACTTGATGTAATGATTGGTTTAAATAGCCAAAGTATAACACACTGGATTCGGCATTATGTCACTGCTAATGGTTAGGTACCCAACTCTTCAGTATTGTCAGCAGGATTTGCTAACCTAAAGGCTTGATGGAACAAGGAAACAAAGGTTTCCAGCTACTTATGCCTTGTGCCTAATTATCATTCATTTATCCTGCCATAAAAGTAATTCTTTACCTGCTTTCTGATTGCTTCATGTCCGCTTTTACAGCCTTTGGGAATGAATTGAAATATTTGTTCTCTAATGTGTTACATCCTTAAAATAACTGATCCAGTCAACAATTTGTATTTTATTACCTAAATGATCTAACAACCACCATATTATAAATGGAAAAATGGTTAAGTTAGAGTTCAGCTATGTTTGCTAAAGTCAGCAGAAAACCACTTCTACTTTTGGCAGATTACCCTGCAGTTTGAGACTTCCATCCTTCTGAGTACAACTAGGAATTAAAGACTTATTCATAGGTACTTTCAATACAAACACATAAATATGTAAATAAATAAAAAAACTATAAATGCGAAATATTAAGAACTAAAATGATTTTTTTTTGTGCTGTTGATCTGATTTATTTTTTTTTTCCTTACTGCACTCACCAGTAATGCAGTTCTTTTGTTTTCATACTAGACATACATTTTAAATAGCTGTGACTGATGCTATGGGTTGCCCTTCACTTTATATCCCAAGCCTGCACTGAACATATGACACTGATCTTTGGTGCATCTGGCAGTCAGCTGAAGATGTGCTCCAATTTATAAAACTCCAGTGATGCAATAAAAGCTTGAGAATTGATGGACTTGTTACATGTGCAGCTTAATATAAAACAAATTTTTTGTTTTAGATTTGTCATACAATAGATTCAGATAATTTTAAAGACAGCTCAAGCCTTAGCATTTCTGAGAAAGTCTCGGATAAGCTTTTGATTGTACAAAGTTGGAAACAAAGTTACAAAGAATAAGCAGAAAACCAAAAATACACGTACTTGGAATATATCTGACTAGTTCTCTGTGCTTTGTAGAATTTCTTGGAGACATACTCTGGCTATAAAGTCTTCATCTTTATTCCCAAGGCCTCCCAGAATCAGCCTTTAAAGTTAACCTGGCATCTGGCTATACAACCTTGACATGCCAGGCAGCTTGGCTTTAGGAACTCTCCCTCTATCCCTTTTCTATCTTTTGTTTTTTTCCTGCCTCAATTTCTTCAAAGTCTGTTCTCCCACAAAATGTAGTCTAAATAAACAGAACTCCTTTAGCATATATAGCTGCTTACTATTGCATTTTCCCTTCCTTGTTTGTCATAGCCCGTTTCTTCCTTCTCCCCATTTAATGTGAATTCCACTGTATGTGGCGTTCAGAGCTATTCCTTGAAAAACATTCAGAGCTTAGGAATGTAAGGGAGGCATTTTAATGCTTTGAGACTTATGGTGCTGTATAAATTGTCTTTTATAAACCATTCTGTATCCTTTTGTGCTGTTTAGACCCACATTGTAGTTAATTCTCAACTCATTAGAGATCACACAGAATTTATTAATAGCATTGATTCTAGCCTTCACATTTAAAGCATATTTTCCCAAACCATTTCTAATTACCTCTTCCTGTAAATTCCTCAATAGTCATGACAAACTTAATAAGCAACCCTAAGCATCTATTGAACTGTGTACAGTTTTCAATGAGCTATGAAAATACTGCTTCTTTCTGACATGTTAAAAACACTCCCGTTTTCTGAACTCGGGCTGATCCTGAACCCAGATTCTGTTTTGAAAAGTGACTGGTACGTTAGGCAAGGGTTTGCAGTGTCTTTGTCTATTTTGCTTGCATAGATGAGATTATTTTAAGACTTTGTAGAGCATGACCTTATAAACACAAGGTAGTCTGAAGCATATTTTAGCTCTTTATATAACCGCTGACACTACTATTTCTTGACATCTTCCTGTTCTTGTGGCATTTTGCCGTCTGTTTCTAAGATGACATGATAATGCAAAGTAAAAATTTTAGTATATTCTTATAAAGACTTTGCTTCTCCTGCTGCACCATCCTATTTCTGTACAGTCCCTGTTGAGGTATTCCTATTTATCTTGTCTGATAGCTGTTTTATTTTCCTATTATGTTTTCCTAATCAACTTGCATATAAAATATCGAGATTCTTCTCAATTTAAATACTTGTCTTTTCATTAATAGCGATGCCTCATCTGCTACCCAGTTCTACTAGTGTTTTTTTACGTTTTGGTTTTATAATTTGGTGAGGCCTGCAAAATCAGTAGAGCTATTTACAATCTATTTTGTATAATTTTTGCTGGGATTGATTGCTTATATGGGAAAGAATGTGTGGAGACTGTCTTTAAAAATAATTGATTTAGCAAGTTAAATGTGTTTGGTAATGAACTGACCAAAATAATCATGCTGATCTGGGTTACAGGCTCTTAGGCACTTGAATCTAGGTTTGCATTCTGGCATATAAAGCTGAATTTCAGCTTTTCAGTTTATAATTTGAGCAATTCTGTTTCTTTTATAGTACACACAGAAATTTAGGAAAATGCTTTGTAGTTTTAACAAATAGGATACAGAGGAATATTCCTATTACAAATGTGTGCAGTTCACAGCCAGCTCTCATGCTGATTACAGTTTTTCATGAAAATGTTCACAGTTTGTTAATTTTATCACTTGTCCTAGTATGAGTTACCAAAAAAAAATAAATAAATAAAATTCAGTGAATGAATGAAACAATTTTAAAAATAAACAGGCTTCTTGGTTTGTTTTTTTTCCCATTAAGGCACATTTTTATTCATATAATCTATATGTGTTGTTTCATTTTCATGCCACTTCCATAACTGAATGTTTTAAAATTTAAACTGTTTTGATCTTGGTTTTCTTCTGTAGAAGACCCAAAGAGATGTTAGCTTCAATCTTGATTAAATTCTTTGTGTACAATTATACTATTTTTAATCTGATGTCACATTTATCAAAATTTGCCTGAGCAGACAAGCATTTCCATATCGTAACAATAACCGTAATAGGAAAGTGTCTTGGTACAGTACAGAGGCTGTGATGGCACAAAACTAATAGATATGGAATATCAGAGCTATTTCCTGAGTTAAATGCCATCTTCTCAAACCTGAAGGCAGCAAAAAGCAAGGAAACATAGTCATCTGGGAAAATTGTTATCAGCGTCAATGACATCTGGCTTGGCATTTAGTGGCCTCCATATTATTAAATGTTTTGCTGTATTATGCATAGGGTTCATTAGTACATATTAGATTCTGTTCACACTACAATAGGTAATCAATTATATTGGATATAAAATGTCTTCTCATAAATCTGAATTACATTTTTCTTGGAGTGCAGACCAGTGTTTCGACTGCTACAGACTGTCAAGACTTCAAGAGAGCTGACTGAAGTCTGTAGCTTTGCGCCAGATGAGATTTTAGTTCTTTGTTCCCCCTGTGTCTGGGTTTGTGCCTGGTGGTATATCAGGTGCAAATTTAACTGTAACAGTGCAGCCTTGAACTTCTAAGGAGTGGTAAATTTGTCAAGTTACCCCAACATTGGAAGGAGTTTAGAAGAGATCCAGTGTGGGAATCTGGAATGTACATTTTATTCCAGGTTTTGATTGTTCTGTTGGTTGGTTATCACTTCACACTCAACCAGAACACGTGACACAGGGGCAAGGCTGTAAATTGTGTAGAAGACTGTATAGCTGTCTGGTGTGTGCCATTACATGTCAGCTGAGGACAGCTTGAACTTTACTAGGTTGCATTCATCTAGCTAAATGTAATCTAATAGGCAGCTGGTGATCAAACATTCTAACAGATAAATTTAGGTGAATAAACTTAACTTTTTTGTGTATTGGTTCCTTCTGTAATGTATAGTGTTTTCTGAATTGAATTAAGACCTTCAATTGAACTCAGTAATCCTAATTTACCACAACACAAATTTTTACCATAAATCTTTTAAATTAGCAACCTTGTTGATACTTTGAGCAAGGAAGCTAAGAAACAAATGCATGTTAATAGTTGAGGTGTCCTTTCATCACCTAAAAGAGGAGTATGACAAAAGTTTACCTGAAGTATTTGTCTCCTGAAACCCACCGAATTTCTCATTTTCCACAAAGGTGTTTGGGACTTTTGTCATTGGTAGTTATTTGTGGGTTTCAACATTTTATTTAATTTTTCTTTACCTGCTCATAATTGCTTTTAATTTCCTGTAGCTAATAAATATTTCTTCAGAAAACACTATTACTAATTAAAACCCCAGCATTAATTTGACTATCATGATATATATACATGGTACTTCTGCTATACGTATTTTAAAGCTTCTGTGTATTTTCTAGTACAGTCTTTGTGCTTGTATTGCATCTACAGTACAGAGTGTATTTACTTGCAGTGCAGTTCTGGGAAAACAATGCTCATGATAATTTGGTCTCAGTGCTACACATTTCTTTTAAAAGCCACTTCACTGGTTTTAATGGCCAGCAGTTTTTGATCATGCAGCTAATGACAAGCTTCAGGTTATTTTTGGCTTAACCCTCAAGCTTCACATACCTGAAGTCTCTAAGGTCTCTCATTGCCATCTGAGAAACATAAGTCCTAACTTGCATCCTAACTGAAATTCTGATTTATGTCTTTTTTGGGGATTGACAATTGCAATTCTCTTTCCTTGCTTACCCAATTCTGTTGGAAATAAACTCCAATTGGTGGAAAGATATGCTACAAAAGTAACTTCCAAACTTGAGTTTGTCAGCACGTTACTCCTGCATTTGCAGTGCTACAATGGTTTTGAGCCAAATACTGTACTGATCTCAAGGTTTTGTTGCTTAAGAAGTTTTTTTTACAGTTGTGCATCTGATAGGTTGGTACATTTTAGGAAATTAAGATCATAACGATTAGTTTATCTTAATGAATATGCACCTGTTTATTGACAATAATTACATGTTATTGCAAATCTGGCATGTATTTTTATAGCACACCTCATTATAATATCTCACTGCTTACTTGCATCTATCTACAATATATTTAGAGACACAAAATATAGTCAAATTTTGCTGTAATTGAAAAATATTCAGAAGGTACATTTTTTTTTCTGTTGGGTAGAAGCTACCTCATCTGCTTAGAATTATTCCATTGGTCCTTCATTTTTCCCAACTCTTCAGTGAAACTTTGATATTAGAAGGCAGATATCCGTCTCTTGGGATAAAGATTTAGCAGGAAGCACTGTTGACTTCCGTGTTAGATGTTGTTATTAAAAATTAATTTGTAAAAACAACATCACACTCAACATATATTTCCTAAAAGCACTGTCTTCTTTTCATAGACAGAAGTGTACAGATACAATTTCACTGTTTGGTCAATCATTGAAAGGACAATTAATATGCCATTTAAATTTTGCTGATGTTGTAAAATAAGTTTTATTATGTATTATCAGTAAATCAAGGACTCAGTATTGTTTCTTTTTCTGCAGATACAAAACAACACAATTTTCTTCCTTTGTTTTCCTACAAATAAATTTTGTATGATTTCTACTTTGACTTTTTTTTTTCCCCTTGATCTTCAGTCAAGTTTTCATTGCCAGATGCTGTAAAGCAAGTAGGAATGCAAAGGGATAAACATATGTGTGGAAATGATTAAAGCTGGAAAACACTAGTAATTAGATATTGAACATTTCTTCTGTGATATGCTGGTTTGAATCCAGACTAGGATGGCAAAAACCAGAAGTCCTTAAAAATAAATTAAAAGTAGCAGTAAGTATGCTAGCGTAGGTTAAAGTATTTGTCTTAAAAGAGCTACCCTTTAATAAATTAAATAAAATTAAACACAGTAGCTTTACAATAATGTAGTTAAAAATTTAGAAACAAATCTTACCGTGAGGACTTAATCCCTTTCATTTAAAATAAATATTGCAAGGTTTCTCAGTCTGTTCTATGAATCTTATTTACATTTGTATTAAATGAACTATTGTCTGCTCTATCTTTAAGTACATTGTTTTGAGGGACAAAGTGTGAAATTCAAATTATAAATGGCATTGTTACCTATATTGCCAAAACTCATGCTGCTTGTCTTTGAGTGGCAGTTTGATATTCCATGAAGCTCTGTATGTAGAAATCTCTCATCTCATGAAACACTTGAGAGGGGAATTATGGTGCAGGAAAAAGCCATTAAGAAAATCAGAAAGGAAATAGAAAGTCAGTTCAATATTTTTATACTGTGTACTACTTAGAGTCTCAAATATTCTAGAAATGCAGGTATTCACTGTGGTAGTTTATGTGGAAAATCAATGTAGGATTCTGTTGCATGCCCTTTGGAGAAGTTCTGAGGCTTGGAAACAAGGTATTTATCTCTCATCATCTGCTGCTGCTTTATGGTTGGGATGAAGAAGGAAATGAACTGAGACTGTAACTTTGATGTTGGAGTTAGATAGGATATGTTTAATCTGGACATCAGCGGTCTGGAGAGGAAGTTCTAGAGTTCCAAATGTTGTAGTGATTATGGATTGTACTTCTGTAAAATACTGAACTCTTGCATCGACACCTGGTTTTCTTTTGATGTACTGTGTCAGCTCTCTGTTTTCAGGTAGGAAGTCTCTGGAGCTGGTTTCAAGATCTTTTAGAAAGGAATTGGCTGGAACCAGTCCTTGTTCATCTATATACAATAAAACAGTGTTTTGATTGTTGCTTTACTTAAAGAATGGAGGAGGGGAAGAAACAAGAAGTGTTTATGTTGCATTAAATATTTTCATGATGCCTCAGATGTTGAGAAATTCCTGATAGGCATGAAACACCTCTGGCATGACTGGTTGGAAAACAAACAGAACACCATGTAGCACATGGCAAGCAGTGTGGTTTGTTTTCAGGCTTATAACCATATTTTGAATTGTATATGAGATGCAACATAAATTTATCAGGGCTTTAGTGCTGTTTGATGCTGACAGGCACAGCTGAGGTTTAGGTAGCAATTAACTTCTAAAGGAATTGAATTCTACTATCATTTATGCTTTTAAAAGCCTTCTTTTATGTAATTGAATGTTGTGAGCAGACAGTATCGAGCTTGGACAATATGGATGCGGACTCAAGGATTTTTTTTCCATTGTTAACCTATTGTTTTTGTTTAGAGTAATTTCAGTGGCTTTTGGGTTGGATTCTTTTGCTTGTTTGGTTTTTTTTAACGTGGTTGTTTTGTTTGGTTGGTTTTTTTATACAGTCATTTCCATTAGATGGTTAGCCATCCAACATAGGGAAACAGGTGTAAATCTCCTCTGTGCTAGCATTATGTGCAAAGGTGGTGTGAATGTTAAAAGGAAATGCTGTTTCTGTGACCCAGCTTAGAGTTCATGCAACGATGAACCATCTTCTTACCATTTATTTGTCTAGTAGTCTTGAAAGTGCCAGCAATCTAAGTGGATTCGATCTCGCTTTCATTATGACCTTATTTGATGACTGTCAAACCCAAGAATATCCAAGTGCTCCGTCTGTATTTATCAGTCATATACTCTTGGTGAACGCTGTGAAGCTGCAAGGTAAATACCGACAAGTCTATAAACTTTAAGTGCTACCTTAATTTTGCAGGATTCAGTAGTTAAGGCTTTTTTAGTCAAAACTTCTTTCAGCTGCAGTGTTTTAATGTTACAGGATCAACCCAAACAGCATATTCATGTATTTGATGTTGTGGAGTTGATACTTCAGCAAAGCAATTTGATTTCAGTGTACATTTAGAGTTGAGTCATTCCTCTTGTATACAGGTGTGCAAGGGGAAGTGAAATCATAGGAGGCATAGCTACCCTGTGAGCATACCATAAGCCAGTTATCACTGTGAGGCACTCAAAGACAGCTGGATGGTAGCTGCTGCAGAATGGACTTTGTAAGGCTGGAATTGTCCTGGTTTCAGCTGGGACAGAGTTCATTTTCATGCTAGTAGCTCGTACAATACTGTCTTTTCGATTTAATATTAGAGTAACATTGAGAACACTGATGATTTAATTATTGCTAAATAGTGCTTATTCTAAGTCAAAGATTTTTCTGTCTCCCATGCTCTGCAAGTGAGCAGGTGAACAATAAGCTGGGAGGGAGCATGGCCAGAACAGCTGACCTGAACTAGCCAAAGGGATATCCCATACCATAGGATGTCATGCTTAGTATATAAACAGGGTGGAGTTGGCCAGGAGGGGCTGATTGCCGCCTCATGACTGGCTGGGTGAGTGGGTGGTGAGCATTTGCATTGTGCATCACTTGTATTTCTTGGGTCTTACTTGTCTCTTTTTTTTGTGTGTGTCTTTTCCTTATTTATTTATTTCAATTATTAAACTCTTCTTATCTCAACCTACAAGTTTTGCTTTTTTTAATCTTTCTGATTCTCCTCCCCATCCCACCAGGATGGCAGGAGTGAGCAAGCGGCTGTGTGTTGCTTAGTTGTGGTGTTAAACCACAAAAGGAATGAGGCATATTTTGTTTGTGACCAGAATTGTTCCCATGTCATATGTAAAACTACTTAAATCTTTATGATCACTGGTTATTATTCTTCAGATTTATACTAAAATCAGTGCCCTTTTTGGCTTCACTTTTTAAGGAGATAGGACCATAAGTCACCTATTGATAGAGTGTATCATTCACAGTGGGGGCTTCTCACACAGTTCCAAAGCCTTGGAAAGCTATCCTATCTCAGCAATTCTTTACCTAGTAAGTTGGGGTAGGAGGAAGAAAACTGTTATTTAATGTTCAAATACATTGTCTCCTTGAAGCACTCAGCACATGCAAATTATATAAGGAACAATTCTGAATTCTTGCTACTGTCATGAATCTCCAAGCTTCTATAATAAATGTTGTTGTCACATTATATGGGTTAAATGACTAATGATGGAAGTCTGTTCTTATTCATGCAAGCAGCTGCTGAAAAGTGTGTTGTCCTAAAATATACCTTCCTGTCTGTAGTGCTGACAACCATGAAATGATGGAATCAAGTTCCTGTCCTTCAGTGTTGCTTACAGTGAAAACTGTCACACAGTTTTTAGAAAAGCCTGTCAAAAAAAGAGCCATACTTCTGGTACAATGTGGACAACACATACTTTAAAATGTCTTGCACTGTGGACAGTGTTAAATGCTGTACCTTAATGCCCTTTTACATACCATTTCACTTTCCACCCTTGATTTATTTTTTAAATTATTGGCCATTGGAGGGCAATTTAAAAATAAAAAATAATAATAAAAAAGGAATTGGTAAGCCCAGATGTTACAGTAATCTGTATACTGTCTTGCCTGTGGAATGAACTGAATGGTTAGAAAGAATCTTTTTCTTCAGTTTTCCTTTTAAATAAAATTAAAGTATGGAAACTTTAAGGCGTCTCTGTCAAGCTTGCCATCAGGTACACTTTGACCCTTATATGTTGTCTGTATTGTTTATGTGAAGAGGCTGTGATGACATACATTTCTATCCTTGAGTACTGAACCTCTAGAGAAGTATGTGAATTGTGAATGTGGCTAGACTGTAAAACTGAAATCCAGAGGTAAAATGACACTTCTTACTGTGCTGCTATCTTTATCCATGCAGCTCTTTATTTCTTCTATATAATATTTATTTAAGAATTGATCCAGCAAAATATCTTCTGACTCTTCCTTGTGCTGATGCACTGCTTTGTCAAATTCATTAAAACTGAGTTGTGCAATGCTATTTAGAAACCATCGTTTTCTGAAAATATTGACATTATGCTGAGAACTGCAAACATAACTGATGAGATAGTCCCTGTCCTAGTAAGTTTTCAGTCTAGAGCTGATGTAGGTATAATGAGCAAATACCTAATTGGGGTAGCAGATAAAGAGGTTATTTTAGCTGTATTCAGTATGTTACAAACAGAATTTAGCAATAAGAGGGAAAAACAGTTGAGTTCAATAATTTAATCATGGTTCATTGAAAGTATATTAAAATATACCTTCCTGTCTGTAGGTCAGTATCAGCTACCAATGCTTAGTACTAAACACAAGTTGATACCTCATTAAGCATTAAGCTTTTTTACATTCATAAATTACCATCTCAGACTGTGTTTTTATAGCAAGCAAAGAAATGACAAAGGAATGGTTTTTCTTCCATAGTAAAGATTTAACAGCACAGAGTGGAAAATTAGAAATTTTGAAATTAGCGTTTGCAATCTTTTGCAGAGCTAGGAAGGTTTCTTTGTGTAACTTGTGTAACTTTGTGTAACTTGGAGCTCCCTGGTGACAAATAGAAACAGGAGTGGGACCTGAAAAATGGAGTCTTGTTAAAATGCAAAGTGCTAGAAGCTCCTGGACACTGAGGATTCCCCCGATATTAACAACTCTGCATATGTGACCCTTATGTCTATTCATTTTAAGGAATATCAGTTCTGTGCTTCAGCAGAGTTAATATGTTTTGAAAGGTTGACGTAAAAGATGCTCTGAGCTTGCAACTGCACATCCAACATACCAAACTGAACAAACAAAAAATCTTTTCACACAGTGTACTCAGAAGTAGGATGTTAGAGCAATCAGCTAATATTTGTACAGTATGTTGAAAAACTATAAAATTATAAAACCTTAATGTGGATGCTCTCAAGTTGGCCCTGTGTCTGTAACTAATGAATAACATGTACTCATTTTATATGTAATTGATTATTAATTTATATTAAATGAATATCTGGATATTTGTTTATTTTGTCAATTTGTTAAGCTATATTTATTTAGCCTTGGCAATGCTAGAAATTAGATTACTCAATCGGATTACTTAACAGATATCAATACGCATTTTTTAGCAATTAGCATTTATAGACATAATATACCACTATCTTTTACATTTTTAATTAACTGTTTAAACATTGCTTAGAAGTTTAAAGTTGTTGATATTATAATTATATTATTGCCTATGCAATTTTGAGTTAATTATACTGAATTTCTATAGATGTGATAAACTTTAAAATGTATCCCCTTAACAATCTATTGGTATTAAATTACTTTCAATTAGTTTTTATTAAAACCAAATTAGAGTCTTGTTTAGACACAGTAAAAGCAGTACAAAATCTCAGACTTCAATCATGATTTCTTCCACACTTATTGATTTTCAAATGTGTAGCTGCTCTGTTGCTGGACATGGTTTTAAAATTAAAATAAACCTGAAAAACACAAAGCTATTTAGAGTGCTGGTCTTCAAAGGTGCAATGCCTAATACTGCTTCCAAATAAATTTGTGCAAGTGTTGTTGATTTGTGTGGTTGGGATAAGGCCAGAGTTTGAGGTGCTTCTTTAAGAGTGTGACATGTTCAACTGTCCAACTGAAGCGCTTCTACAAGAATGTGTGTAGCATGTGCAATGAACAGGAGGAGTTGGAAGCTACTTTGATGCTGGAAGGCCACAATGTTGTAGCCATTACTGAAATTTGGTGGGATGAATCCTATGGCTGCAGTGTGGCTATTGATGGCTACAAGCTGTTCAGAAGGGACAGGAGGGGAAGGAGGGGCGGATGTGTTGCCCTCTTTATTAAGTAGTGGATAGAGCATGAACAGATGTCTCTAAAGAATAGCCATGAGCATGTTGAAAGCTTATGGGTAGGAATTAGGGATTAAGGCAACAGGGGGAACCTTGTGGTCAGAGGCCACCTGATCTAGGGGAGCCTACTGATGAAGCACTCGTACTCCAGCTACAGGAGTCATCGCACTCACAGAGACTGGTGAAATTCTCAGTACTAAGGGACACAAGTCAGACAAAGAGCATAGTCGGGACCCTGAATTTCAGGAAAGGAAAATTCCAGCTCCTCAAGGAGGTAGTCAAGAGGACACCATGGAAAATGGTCCTCAGGGACAAGGGAGCAGGAAGAGAGCTGGCAGATCTTTAAAGATGTTTTCTATAGAGCACAAGTGCTCTTCATCCCCAGGTGTAAAAAAACAAACAAGGAAGGGAAGAGTCCAGCATGGCTGAGTCAAGACCTGCTGGTCAAACCAGAAGGCAAAAAGGAGCTGCACAGGCAGTGGAAGCAGAGACAGGTATCTTGGGAAGAGTACAGAGATGTTGCCTGATTGTATAGGGATGAGGTCAGGAAGGCTGGGGCATGGCTGGAGCTGAACTTGGCAAGGAGTGCAAAGAATAACAAGAGGGGCTTCTACAGGTATGTCAACAAGAACAGGAAGGTTAAAGAAAATGTGCACCACCCCCGCCCCAAATGGCAAGCTAGTAACAACAGATGAGGAGAAGGCTAAGGTTCTCAACAACTTTTTTTCCTTGGTCTTCACTGGCAACCTCTCTCACCACACCTCCCAAGGTAAAAGGTCACAAGGTGGAGACCAGGGGGACAAAGTCCCTCGCACTGTAAGTGAAGGTTTGCAACTACCTGTGGAACCTAAATGTACACAAGTCTGTGGGACCAGATAAAATACATCTCAGAGTCCCGAGAGAATTGGCTGATGTAGTTGCCAAGCCACTCTCCATTACATTCAAAAAGCAAATTCTCCTTGAAGCTCTGATAAGGTACATAGAGGACAGGGAGATGATCAGAGACAGCATGGCTTTCTACAATGGATTGACTACATCAGTGGACAAGGGAAGAGCTATGGATGTCATCTGTATGGACTTCTGCAAAACCTTTGACATATCTCACCAAGTTGGAGAGATATGGATTTGATGGGTGGACTGTTCAGTGGATAAGGAATTGGCTGGATGATCACACCCGAAGTGTAGTGGTCAATGGCTCAAAGTCCAGATGGAGAACGTTGACAAATTTTCATCACTGAGATAGACAGCGGGACAATAGTCATCATTAATACAGGCTGGGGGATGAGGTGATAGAAAGCAGGCCTGCAGAAAAGGACTTGGGGGTTCTGGTGAACAAGGAGCTGGATATGAGCTAATGATGTACACTTGCAGCCCAAATACTAATTGCATCCTGGGCTGCATCAAAAGAAGCGTGGCTAGCAGATCGAGAGACGTGATTCTGCCACATTACTCTGCTCTGGTGAGACCCCACCTGGAGTACTGCATCCAGTTCTGGAGCCTTCAATACAGGAAGGACAGGGACCTGATAGAATGTGTCCAGAGGAAGGCCACTGGTTTTAAACTAGAAGTGGGTAGATTCAGATTAGGCATTAGGAAGAAGTTCTTTACTATCTGGGTAATGGAACGCTGGAACAGGTTGCCCAGGGAAGTGGTGGAGACCCCGTTCCTGGAGACATTCAAGGCTAGATGAGGCTCTGAGCAACCTGATCTAGTTGAGGATGTCCCTGCTTACTGCAGGGGGATTGGACTGGATGACCTTTGGAGGTCCATTCCAACCTGCTACATTCTATGATTCTATGATCTTTTTGTACAAAGTGTTATAGTCCCATTAATCTCAATAACTTTCTACCCTGTAATTATGGACATTTCTCTAAACTCAAAGGAAAATGTTGTATTTTATAGAGGTACAGTATGTGGCTGATATACACATACTTACTCAACAGGAGTCAAAATTAATCTTGTAGGCTCAGGGCTTTAAAGAAGCTTGCTTTCAGCTAGTGATTCCCAGATAAGTTACAGTTTAGATGCTTAAAAACTCTAACATTCGATAATAAAATACATTTAATCTGATATCAGAAAATATAATACACTACTTCCTATATCATCTTTTTGCAATTTATGACCCTCTTTGTCATGTAGTCTTTACTTTTTTTTTAAATTTTGCTTTCCAGCTCAGCCTTCTTAATTTTGTGCATACCCTATTTCCTTTCCAGTGTTAGAGTAGATGTACTTCATATATTGTCAAGTTTTATAAAACTGTGTATTGAGTTTATTTAGTCTTGTAGTAGTACAATAATAACCCCCAAATGAAGTCTTAAAAATGTAAGCAAGCCATGCAAATAAAGATAAGATTAACACATTAGGATGTTTACTAGAGATCATGAGATAATGCGAAGCAGGGGAGTACTGCCTCATAGAACTCAAAATTTGGGTTCCTCATTTTTTTGCTAAACTTAAACTTGTTTGCTCAGGGAATACAAAGATTTTGTTTAAATACTAGGAGAAGGAATTATGACCTCTAGAATGCCACGATTTGGTACTAAATATGTGTGAACTTGAGCAAAGATACTGTTATAGAAGGTGGTTGTAACTGCTACTGTGAAGCATATATGATCTAGAGAGAATGACAGACATTGTGTGTGTCAGTCAGGATTAATGAAAGCAGAAGCTGAAGTGGGTAATTGTGGAAAGATGGCTGGAGACTACTACAGTCACCATCAAAGATGGCTTTTGTAGGTGATGCTTTATGTGGGCCACTGTGTCTGAGCAAGAACAAAAACATAGGAGAATGCTTAGCAGAAAGAGAAGCCACTGGCTGAGAAGATGGCTTTGAAATTTGGGTGCTATTAGTACACCTGAATGTATCATCCTTGTAGGAAGCTGAGTGCACCAGTAGCCTATCATGTAAATAACCAGCTTCCGCTCTTGCAAATATTGGTAAATGGCTCAGAACAAAGGACAAGAATAATAAACAAGGGTCCAGACTCCTAATTCTCTATTTAAAAGTTTCTGAATGTACGCTTTTAACAGGTGTTTATCAAAGTCCTGAGCAACCATTGATTTCATGAAAATATATAGTGAAGGGATTTTTAGTGCTAGTCACATACCCAAGATGGAAGTATGTACAAGGTGGGATTTATTTTGGATGCAGAGGTATTGGGCAGGTACCTGTCTAGATTGGAAATCAATTTGGCTTGATGTCAGCCTTCTTTAAACACTCCCTTATGACCCCAGTCCTCTCTCTGCATCCTTTGGCTCTAAAGTGCCTTTGAAAAAGTAAGCATAGCCAGTTAATTTGAAAATGAAACCATTAGGGTAAGTGACATGTCTGCCTCTCAGTAACCTGGCAAGAGAGAGAACAAGCCCTAGAAAGAAGGGTGAGGAGTACATTTGGACAGTTGGTGGAACTGGGGCAGCTCCTTTGATGACTGCTGGATTGCTCTAATTGTATTGTAAAGCCAGATCTTTGGTTAAAAGCCCTAAGACAATAGTTATTTTTCTTGGATTGTTTTAAAAGCATATAAAGATAGCTGTATTTGTCCTTGTCTATTTGTTTATACTGAAGTGTATATATACATACACACACACACACACACAGAGGCATTCTAGTTGTTCCAGGATTTCATTGCCTTCAGCACTGGCCAAAAGTGGAAGTTTGTCTTCATGCGGTTTTTTAGTTTGCGTAACTTCTGTTATAATTCTTTAATATTAGACATGCTGGTTAGCATAACAATGGACAAATAAAATCTCTCTTTGACCTGAGTTTTGTGAGCATTACCTACTTCACAAATATGTGAAATTTGATTTGATACTTTTTCTTATGGTTTTAGACATCATGTGCTAAAACATTTAAAGGAAGTAAATGCTTATCGTATGTATGGTTGGTGTTATGTGTATTGGAAGGAACCTGACATTCTGCATGTGACTGAGACTGCACATATTTTAAAATTAAAAGCTGGTGACTCTGCAATGATAACTTTAGTCTACAAGTTGTCTTCAAGAAGTACTAATAATGACAATATTACATTGTGTGAGAGAGTAAACTAAAATGTCCCTATAGACACGTTTCCCTTCAGTCATTAAGAAGAAAATGACTATACTCTTTATTTAGAATAATGAGAGCTAATACTGGTTGTCATTAGAGTATGCTACAATAAAATGTTAATAAGAAGCAGCTTGAGAATACCACACTAATGCAATGCTTTTTTAATCAAATTTTGGAATTGATTGCCTGTGGCAAAAGAAGCAAAATCTTTAATATGATATAATGATTTTTATACCATCTCCAGGGAGAAATGTTATTCCTGTCAACTTCATAACCTCTTTTTTGGATGCAAAGCACAACACTTATTTGTCACAATCATTAAAAGATTGTCTTCTGAACAGATATAGCCATATGAAAAGTTATTGATATAGATAGTCTGATATTTTTCATGCTAGAACATTTGAGTAACTGTATGTTCTTTTCTAAAATGTGCCTGTAGTGATTATTACTAATCTTAATTCTAAGATACAGTGAAATAAAGATTATTTTCAGTGTCACTAAAGTATCAGTATTTATTCTGTGATTTCACGCTGGTATCTGACACATACCATGTTATTTTACTCTAATCAGGATATAAAGCATAAATACCATCTAGAAACAAATAAATATGAAAAATAATTTTGGGAGAGGCGCATAATCTTCTCCTTTTACCTTCAATTCTAACTCCGAGCATACGTCAGTTTAGTATTTTGCAGAAGTAATATGCTTCATAGCTTCTGGTTTTGATCTCACCTAAGCGTGTGTATGGGTGCAAAGATAGATTCCTCTCACGTAACGTTTGTGCTTGCAAGGAAATATGAGTGTGAAATGTTTTTTGTATTTTTCACCAGCAGGAACACAAAACAGAATAGATAGCAAAATAAAACTCATTTCAATATGTACAGAGAGAGCAATTCTTATTTCTGCTGATGGCTGCCACATCTTTTCAGTGGGAACAGCTGCTATCTGAATGGCTTCCTCAGCTAAAACAATGTCTATCTCACTTTAAAATTTCATCAGGAAGCTGCTGCTTCATCATTTAGTCGTGTCACATATTTATAGTGTTGTCTTTGTGTGTAGTATTTGAGAAACAAAAATGAAAGATAATTGATGCAGTGTATATCTTGGCACCAGTGAATATAAAGTCACGGTTAGTCATAAAACCTGTAATCTATTGCAAAGGGGAGGAACCATATTCTCAGTGCTGTGGTAAAACTTTTAGAAATAGAGCAATTAAAAAGTCTGCAAGGAAATATGGCCCCTGTTCAGCAATAAGTTTCTGTTCATGTTTAAGTGCAAACATATCAGCAATCCTGTTGCAATCCTAGAACTTATTTCCTAGTTAAGCACCCATTCAAATACGTGTAGCTTGATGTAGTCTAGGTGACTACATGCACTTCTCATAAATTCTTATTTAGCTGGCAAATTGTTTTCTCTTGCAAATTTCAATATGAAAATCAAATGTAGAAAATGGAAACAAAATGAGTTCCAAAAAATGGGTTAAAAAATGTATACAGGATGAAGAATAAATCAAACTGTCAATATTTACTGACCATATTAATTCAACTGAGTTTTGGTGTTTGTTTTTCTTTGCCATAGTGTTTATACCAAAGAAGCCAATAATATTGTTTAATAAGACCCAGTTCTCTGCTTTTGAAATGGAAAATAATGAAATAAATTTATTAATTCAAGCTGTGTAAAAGCCACACTTTACAAAGATGGTGTATAGTTTTCTCCATCAAAGCTTCATGTTCTTCTTTACCACCGCATTAGTGATGGTAATCATATTGTAAAACATATTGTTTGGGTATGCTAAGTTCCAAAATCTCTTAAAGAGCACTAGTGTTCAGAGACAGGGCACAAGAAATGCAGTGCTCCTTAATTCATTGAATTGCTGTGTTACGCATGCAACTATATTCTTTACAGATCAATTAGAAAGTGGGATTATTGCACCCAAAAGTGACTCTATTTAAAAATAATAATTGTGCATACAAAACAAGAACAACAATAAGATGCCTGGAAAAGACATAATGGACAGATACCTGGTCTGGTGATATCCATTTCTCCTACCATAATGTAAGTGGTAAGCATTGGAAGAATGACCTGTGTAACCACATAATAAAAAACAAAACAAAACACACAAAAAAACCCCAAACAAAACCCAACCAAACAAAACCCCACAAACAATCAAAAAACAACCAGAAAACCACAAAACAAAACAAACCAACCAAACAAAAACAACAACAACAAAAAAAACAACTCAAAATTTGTGAGGATGACAGGAATTAAGATGAAGGCCTGTTTCTCAGAATCCCATTTTACATGACCATTCTAACATTATGAATTATTAGGTTTCCTCATAAGACAAGCAGTTCATGTTTGCTGGCAGGTGGAAAATTTCATGACACCTAAAACAGGCAGAAGTTAGTATCGGAGGTCCTTCCTAGCTTAGGTATATTGCTTTGTGCAAAACTCTACTATTGTAACTTGGGTATGTTGTATGAAAAGAGGAAGAAACAAGCACCTCTTCTATACAGCATGTGGATGTAATCTCCATCAGTTGTAAAAGGTTGCACCAGTTTGCCGCAATCATGGTTGAAACTACTACTGCCTGTATACTGACTGACATTGCAAGCTCTATTTTCCCTTTCCTAGCTGATCCTGACCTTTTGACAGTGATTTTTTTCTGTCCAGAATAGCTGAAAAGAACAGTTGTATTTCATGGTCCAAGAAACTAAAATGTCTGGGGTATCCTGAGAAAGACTCCTTAGAGGTTTTGATTTCTGTTTAAAAATAACTTTTTTAGTATATATATGTATTTAAATCAAAGATGGAATCTCACTGTAAAGTCCTTGTTGGAGGCAAATCATAAAAGTCTGGAGTTAACAAGTAGGGGTCAGGCCTATTCCATACTTTTCCTCCGTTCCTAAATGGGACCTGACTTTACAAAATAAAAACTACAGTGCCTTCCTGGGAAAACAGTGGGAAAACAAAACCTTTCTTGTACTGAAACTTCAGTGCTGGAGTAACGGTGAAAATTTAAGGACTGCATTTGTAAATGGAAAGAAACACTGGCTGAGCATCTGACAAGCATAAGGCAGCTCTTTGAAGCTGTTCTAGTTAATTGTTACTTTTTAATAGTAATCAATGCCCCTGGTGAGTTAAGGATGCGGCTGAAGCCACAACTCGGGAATTTTGTGTCTGTAAGGAGTTAATTTCCTGTAATTACTGCATTGTTCATGGTTTCATTGTACAGAGGCATCTCTATGGCTGGGAAGTTGAAGAGGAGGACAGTAGATTGCTTTTGGTTTTGAGTTCTTTTACAAGCTTGCCAGACAGAGGCCGTTTCGAGCAGCTGATGGAAGAGAGAGCAGTAATCTGGGAACTGCTACACCAAGAGGGATAAAAACTTTACTGTAGCACATAGCTGCAATTTCAAAGGTTTTGCTGGCATCTAATTGTGGAAAGGTTCCTCCTTTGTTCCAGAGCCCTGTAGACTGCTTTATACCCAGAGGTCAACATGAAGAAATGGCACTTTCTGGTACAAGACAAAAGGAGGATAGGTAGTGTAAGCACATAACTGGCAGGCCAAGGTGTCATCCCACAGCTTTTGTTTTGAGCACAGTATGAATAGGAACCAGAGTGAATTTCTTTTCAGATGGAATAATTTTCCACATTATTTTTTTTAATGTATTTTTAACACCTTAAGTAGATGGCCATTAATGATTTTAAACATTGGATAATGACAGTAACACTGTAAGATCGCAGCGTTATTAACTAAATGTACACAACACCTAGTTGTACAAACCTGATAAAAATTGTTCAAAGGTGGCCTGGGAAGATTATGGGGGAATGTGAGGACATCATTGTATAGGAGGAAAAATTTGGAAGTACAACACTTAGCTCAATGTGTGTACATATTATGGTCATTATTTCTGTACATAAAATCCCACTTAATCTTTTTCCTCCTGTTTTTTCAATTCTTTGCTCAGTGAACTGTATAGAAACATTCTGCTTGGCCGTTTTAATGAACGATTTGTTTAAAAGTATTTCAGTCTCATATCTACTTAATGTCTAATATGCAAGAAGAGAGCAACTTGCTAATTGAATAACCCATGTATCAAATTTCCGATATCAATTAAAAATCATATAAGTATTTGCAGAACCAAATGAGAGGTAAGGAACTTAAAAACAACAATAAGACTCCTATTTAACTATTAGTTTGTAGTTATGTGAATCTGAGAGACCCTAAAATGGAGAGGCTAAATTAATTATGAGATATTAAGTCCGAGGCTATATTTTAAAAAATTATTTTGGTTGTGCCTGTGTCTGCCAGGGGGTTATTAAATATGTCAACATTCTGTCAATATCTGCCACTAAGAATAACTGCAATGGTCTAGCTTTGAGAAAGCCTATAAAATGTAACTGCTAGATCTTCTAGGTATAATTGGGTACAATTAACAACCCAGTGTCTTCTATATATAAGCTCTCAGAGGAACTGAGAAGCCATTGTATCCTCTTTCTCCTTCATTATCCCTCAGGAACACTGGCACATGGGATATATAAAAAAAGCTGATAGTTTTTCTTAGGAGACAGGGAATTATCTACATTTACTGGCATTTGCATTTATTTAAATTATTGAACAAATACATGGATATTTTTTTTCCTGTATGAGAAAAAGACTCTTGGCCTCAGGCTGCTGCTTGTCTACCTATCTACAGACATCTCAGAATTGCTAAATTAAGCACTGTGTTCACTTTTATAATAATCTGTTCTTATCGAGACTAATCTTATCTTCTCTCTCATGATTTTCCTTCTTGTCAGACTACTTGCTTCATCTTCTTTTAGAAAAATTAAGTTTTGGCCTTAAACTTTATACAGAGAGATATCAGAGATATCATTTGTTAGGGTTTGACTTCATGTCCAGTAAAAAGTGCTTTTAATAACGTTAAGGTGATAACTTTTGACTATCCCAACGCATGATACTAAAGATACTTTTGGAATTACTGGTATGCTTCAGGGCTTGTGAGAAACTTGAGTTCCACTCTAGGAGGTCCCAAGTGGTAACTGCCTGTGAATATGTGGGTGTAGCTGACAGTGTATCAGATTCCAGTTAACCAAAATAAAGCTGAGATTTCTGTATTTAATCTATGTCTTTGTTTTGATGTCTGTGTCTGAGCAGTATAGAGTTTTTCACATAGTCAAATATAAGTACAGAGCCAGAAGTATGAAATAGTAAAGCACTGGTGTCTTGGGGGGGGAATATTTGTTGTGTTTTTCAAGTTAATTGGTGGCCATTTATATATGTAAAAATCCATTTTTTGTTCTAAAATCATGCTAAGAATATCAACTTAGAATGTTATGATGGTGATTATATGTTTCCTTACCACAAAATAACAATAGAATGAATATTTTTAAAAAAATAAAATTAAAATAGTAACAGCCATTAAATAGCACCATGTAAGATTGTTATTCATGTTAACTTTGAACTCATTGTTAACTGTAGTTAGTTATAGTTAACAGACTAGAAATAATTTTAAAGTCTTTTTTATTAATAATTTATATACTTGGGAAAAACTAGTGGATTAAGATATTTTGAACTACAATGTTCATCTAGACATTCTGCTCAAGGAAAGACTATTTTGCTTGACTATTATAATCAAGTTTTGAACTATTTCATGCTGTAAATGTTTGAAGTACAGTCAGCACTAGCTACAAATCTTGTATTCCCCAGTTTATTTTGGTCAAACAGAGATGTGCTTGTTTTTTGATTAACTTTTTTTAATGAACTTAAGCCAGGGGAAAGTATTTTTATAAGATGGATATTATCTTATGGGAATGTACATCTTTAATTTTAAATTTCTAGAATAATTTGTGTTTGATTTTTATGCTTTTTTCATTGTTACTCTATTTTGCTGGAGCAGTTGACCACTCTTCACAGTCTTTTTTACATGGAAGAAAGACTGATAATGGCATTTTTCTGATAAAACCTCACTTTCTTACATACGCTGTCCTGTTGCCTGAAGTTACACAAGCTGCTGTAGTCACTTCCTCAGGACTTCTCATGGATGTGCTGCTGTAAATAAATGCAAATGTAAATAAAAGGCTATAGCTCTAAGGCTATGCCTCTTACAAGTCACTCCATGGAGTCAGGGTTGTTGATGGACATGATCTGGTTGTATAAGCAGCAGTAATATGCTATTACTATCCATTTTATAAAACCAAACTGTCTTGCTTTTGTGGTAACACAGGACTGTCATTTCCAAATGTCATTGATTCCTTCAAAGCAGTAGAATCCCATAACAAGAACAAATTCAACACTGTGTGCAAAAATTACACTTTGCACAGTACTGGATGTGAGGTCAGCTGCTGCCACCATTGTAATAACCAACAAAATCAATTTCAGACCCTTCTCAGTGTTCAAGGTGAGCTCTGCTACTCTTGGTACTGTAGCACTCCAGCAACACAGCAAAACCTGATCAGCAAAAAGAATGCACAAAGTAAAACTGTTATTAGGGTAAATTGCTGCCCACGGAATGATTTCCTGGTGGATATTATTTTCTAAGAACAACTTAGAGCAGGTGATATCCACATGAAATAAACAAAATCCTCAAACTGTGAGGAAAGCTGTAAGGATCCAAGAAGTTGGAGCTCAGGAAATTTCAAGATATCTTTATTTTAGCTCTGAGGTATTGAATAGCACAGAGTTGTATACATCTACTATTAACTCTGTAGTAGGCCAGGGTAATAGTTAAGTATTAAATCTTCATTTCAAATCAGTGCAGTTGCCTACACTGTCTTCCTAGCTTCTTCAGTGTTTCAGGATAGGAGGTAATGACAGTGCTAGAAATCCAGGATAATATAGAAAATGGCCTCCATTCTTTTTTTTTTTCTCCTTCCTTTTTATTTTTTTTTTAAACTGGGACTTGTGTTACTTTGGTTATTGACTGTCTCCTTTAGGAGTTTTTTTTCCTCTATGGACATGATAGTTCATAAAGGTCTTTATCATTAGTAGTTTTTGCTTTTCCTCAAAGAAAAGTTACCTTTATTGGTGAAAGAATAGAAAGAACAGGATCTTAATTGTAAAGGATGATTGTCTTACTGTAGTCCATAGACACTAAAAAGTTCTTACTGAGTGAGGCAGACTGTTTCTGAGATTACTTAACTAGTTACAAGGGTGGGGAAATAACAGTTTATTAAAACCATCTTTACTTAGTAGTTAATAATGGAAATGTTCATAGACTCTTTGCATTTCAACTTATAAATTGTACCAGTAATAAAACAGTAACTGCAGTAGGTCCATCATAATTTATGTGCAAGTTTTTTATTTTATAGGTGCTTTATTGAGTGTATTGGTAGAACCAGTAAGAAAGTTTTGGGAGACAGTAGATGACAGTGATTTTAGTAGAAGATTGAACTACTTTTCATTATTCATAGTGAAATCTTTCTTTTTTTTATTGTAATTGAGTGAAAACACCATTCCTCATGCAATCTCAGTAGTTATGATATTATACCTGCAAAGACAAAGCACCTTGCAACCTAAATTTTATTGTGGTAAATGAAGCTACAGCACAGTACTACTTACTCTTCTTGCATATCTCAGTTCTTCATGGAAGTAATGCAACTATGTTTGAAGTTTGTGGTCTAGCAGAATGAATATAGGAATTTTTGGCACTGGCATGTAGTTGAAACTTCTTCTCTTCAGACTGGCATTTACAAAAGGTTAACATATATAAGACCTGATGAAAGAGCTAGCAGCATCAGGTGCCCAGCTTAATAGCTTTTCTTCTCTACTGTTTATTTTCCAGTGATATTTCCTTGAACAAGAAGCAAAAAATGTTGCAATACTTGCCAAGTTTAGGCCAAAGATTTGGAAACTTTCAAACTTCCTTGACTTCTGCAAGCAGGCCAGATGCTATAGTTCACATGGCAACTATCTCAGGAAATATTATTGTGAAAACTACTTTCTAACATGCTGGTTTGTTCAAAAATTACTTGTAAATCCAGTCCATGAATGAATTGTTTTCTCCACCTTTGCATCTCAGTCCTTTTTAAGCCCATCTGTGAAAGAAAATTAAAAGAAAAATCTAGTTAAATGCCACATATTCCTTCAGTTAAATAGTTCAGAATCGATAATCTACTATTCCATGATGTTTCTAAACATAACTGCTGATACAGCCTAAACAATGGATTCTCAAATCCATTGCTTATACTACTCAAATTTGAGATAACTATTTTGGAAGTTTTAAAAGATTAACTTGAAAAGCAGAATTTTTTTTAAAGGATCAACTTTAAAAGCAGAATTTAAATCATAAGTATATAAAATAGGATCTGGCTATACTATTGCTCTTACCTAGAAATTATACTGCCTACATATTCCTTGTTTGAGGCTACAAGAGCAAGAAGCTTCTGAGGGCTTTTTACAGTGCAGCTATAGCAGAACAGAGATTTCTAAGTCAGCTTGAAAGTGGCTAACTGGGATATTGGTCATAGTCTAGTTGACCCAGCATGGAAATTACCTTAGTTTAAATGGCACAGTTCTTTTCTCAGGTTTGTTGATTGCACAGCACAGTTTCTTTTGTAGGTGTCGAAGGCCAAATTACAAATCCTGAGCAAGTCTTTCCCTTGTGTTCCCTTTCAGTTGCTTTCTGGAGGAGTCTGCTTTTTTTGCCGAGAAAGTTGTCAGGTGTAAAAGCTTTGCTACTGTTCATACCCAGCACTTGTGTTGACAGAGTGAGGTGTAAGTACCTAAGTCCCATTTAGAACCACAAAATGAGCATCCCTTCATTATCTGGTCTAGGAAACTTTCTAGGATTCTGCTTAGTCTATTGGTCCCACAGATGACAAGGATGAGAAAATTTTTCTCCATTCCTCTGTAATGCCTTTAGCATGTAGAAAAAAATCCCTGAAATAGCCATGAAATCACTAGAGCATAGCTTAGGATGCATTTATTTCCTTAAGAACTACTGTTACTGTGTTTACTGTGTCTGCACAGATATAATGAATGGCTTCTGTAGATTTCAGTCTTAGATGCCTGTCTTCCTGTTGTATATACAGCCGCCTGGCCATCTATCCAGATGCTGTGGATTCATTCAAGAACTAAGTGATGTAGTGCTTAGTGTTGTGATGTTCCCTCTGAGGATGTAGCTCTTAATGCATTATGGCAAGTACATTGATTTCAGATACATAACACACAAAATTATGACAAGTTGCAAGTATAATTAAAAGTAGTGTATCTGGTGTATCCAGAACCATTCTTGAAGCCTTTTCTAGCTGACAGTGATTTGTGGTTTTGGTAGCCTTTCTTTCTTAAATAGTGTGAAGTTTGTTCATCTTTTATGTGCATCTCTGCATGACTCATGTCATGATTGTGCCTTCTGGATGCAATGTATAATTCACAGAGGTGTTGCCATCTCAGAATGCAATTGCTGGTACTGAACAAATTTGTGGCACTGAAAAAATCTAAATGGTTCTAAAGCATTTCAGAGGGAAAATATGCTTCTGTCTATTAGGGAATACATTTAATTATTCCAATATCCATATACCTTGACTTCACATTTTCTTTTCTTCCAGTATGTATGAAAGACAGATGTAGCAATTCCTGAAATTTTAAGCTGTTTGGTGTCCTGTGTGTGTTACTGCAGTTTTCTGCTATGTGGATCATTTGCACTTGCCATTGCCCCATAATTGCTAGGACCAAGGACCTCCTGCTACAGCTTCAACAGAAGTATTATGGGTGCAGAGTGATCACATTGCCCCCATGCTTCTTTCTCTGAACAAATAGAGCAGTTCAACTACCTATCATTTAACCATGGTGACAACAGGCCTTTCTTTCCTCCAAAATACCACTACCTAGAAAAAGATAATGTCTACCCTGTCTTAAATATTTTGTTTTATTTAGCTGCAGCAATGGAATTGTCAGTGAACAATTTGGCTAGTTAAATTTATGTCACATCATATGATTTGAGTGTAATTGAATGGGATGAAAGTAAATACTGTAAAATAAGATAACCCAACTCTTGCAAGGACTTTATTATACAATCCATGAAAGAAGATGAAAAAGGATAGAGACAGGGAAAAGTTAATAAAGATTATGAAACATCTTAACATGGTTAAATCAAATAGCTACAAGCCATAGGTTCTAAGTTCAGTAACAGGGTTGCAGGCATCTGTCCTCAAATATAAAGTAATTACAAAATTGCTATAGTTCCAGCTGCTTTTAAAGTGTTTGGGAAATTCTGCAATCCTGTGGAACCAAGTTCCATATGTGGACTGCAGTTGAGAGTTATTATCACCTTGCATTTCATGTAGATGAACCCTTAAGCATTCCTGACACAGTCCCATTTCCAGATTCCTATCCTAATGTCCTTCAAGTGCTTCAGACTTTCTCAGGAGTATACAACATACATCAAATCACTCATAACTATATATATTGCTGTAAGATTCAATGTGAGATTTTTAATATATTCTGAGCTTATACTCCCGAAAGAAGCTTTTCATTTTTGAAATAAAAGAAGAACATTTTGGGAAATATTTTTTTAAAGAAAAACTGCACACTTCTGGCAGAATAGAAAGGAGTTGGCACAAGAAAAAGTATGACATACCAAAAGCAAGGACATCCTGAGTTTGTTCAGACTGTTACTTATTAGCATTAATCAACATGTGCTTTTAAATACACAAAAATAAATTTTCTGGCACTATACTTGAATATGTAGATGTTAAAAGTATACACATATATTCTGACAAATGTTGAACAAGTGCATATGGAGCCGAGAAAAGTGATGTTTCAAAACCAGAAAGCTTAAGCAGTGAGGCACTGAATCACCTTGTGATTTGTTATCACCTTTAAGAAAATACATTTTTAATGTATTTTAATTTAATAATTAATTTTATTTAATATTTTAAAGAGGTACTTTAATCTATACTGAAAACTCTTTGATTTTACTCTGCAAAATACAGTATCTTAAAATAACATTCAATGAGAATTCATTTGAAGGAGAAACCTCCCTAAATAATTTCTTCTATTTTATCTGTATAGGAATTTTTCATTAGGGGTAAAATTCACCTCTGTGTATAAGGACAGTAAAAAAATCACCAAGTAGTTAAGAACTAAGTGGGATCCTAGCTGTGTATAGCTCCCATACAAAAGGTTGAACTGCTATTGGAAACATGTTTCTGTGTCTCTGGAGACAGTTGAGCTGCACTTGTGGAGTCAGGATCTCACAGGCACAGCTGTAACGTATAAAGGTTGCTGCTGCAGCACAGGGCAATGATGCAGACCTGGCTGGGGCTGCCTGGGCAAGGTACAGTTGCCACTTGGTCAGATGTAACCCAGGTGATGAGGCCATAAATGATCTTGGGATGGGTACACAGCATTTAGAGCTGGGACTACTCTTATCTTTTTTCTTCAGTGCCTTATACCCTGCTGGTAATGGCAGATTATTTTTTATAAGCAGATATGGCTTACTTGTAGTTTGTGAAGGACGCAAAGATTTGTAAGTAAACTCATGACCTAGTTGAAATTTTGCCATTGATTTCTATTGGGCCACCAGTTCACTGCTGGTTCCTAATGAATATACAACTGCTCTTATTCACCATAAGATGTATTTTTCTAATTAACATATGAAAGGAATTTGTGTAACTACCTCTTCCCAGCTTAATTCATGATATCTCTCTGCTGAGCACAGCTTGAATGTCTCCTGAGTTTTGCTAGAGGCTTGTCCAATAGTAGAATCTTCATTTTCATAGTCACAATGGAAGTGAAAGCTGCAATGTGAGGCTCCTGATCAATTTACAGAAAAAGATGATACAGAGTAGTAGAGCATAAATTACAGAATAAAAGGTTAAAATGAATAGTTAAAAGCAGAGTGATTTTGTTGTGAGGCTTGAGAGCCCAATGAAAATATCACAGAGGTTAAATAAGAATAGTTTGGGATACCGAGTAATATATATCGATAAATTAGATGTTGTTATATTAGAAATATTTTATATTGAAAGTTGTTAGAAAAAGATTCTTTTGTCATGACTGTAAGCATAATGCATTAAATGCTTAAAGCTGAAGTCTCTTTTTAAAGGATATTTTCTATTGTATTAGTACAGAGTTGAATTATTAGAATGGAGAAAAAGCACACTTTCAAAAAACACTTTAAAGATTTTAGAGGGTGGGCTTTTTTGTTTTGTTTAAAAAAACCAAACAAACCTAGAGATAAATGAAGATAAGGAAAAACACTCAGAACATTTAGTCCACACACATCTCTCTCATCATTTCCATCCATACAATCTCTTGCATCATTCAGCAATATCCATAACTTGATCATCCTCTAAACAGAAAAAGGTTTTGCATGCCACATAAGTGAATTTAGCTCTTCATCTATGCCCGACTTGATGGATGTATATCAAACTTCTAGTGATTTGCATATACTCCTAATTATCTCCTCATCACTGAACATTATTATGTATAATGAAAGTGGCATATATTTTTGTTAGAATGCTTTAGGAGCTAAAATCAAGTTACTTCATCCTTTTTTTTATTTACAAATATATATTCTAATGTTTATGAATATCTTATACAGGAAATAATGACTCTGAATAAAAATGCAATTTTTTAGTATATTTCAAATATGTATGTTCTTGATTTTGAGAATCTAAGATGAACTATGCATAGGTTTTATCATGTTGTAAAATACTATACTAAGAGAAGTTTTGAAATCTAAACATAGGATGAAAAGGGTACCTTATCTTTGAAAGAGTTATTCTACATATCAGTGATCTGGTGGGTCCTCATGCTTCAGGTAATGTAATGACTTCTGGGAAAATGAGGTCTACAGTATTCCTGATGCCAAAGAATTGCTTTGGAATGGTATGAAGTAAATATGGCTCTTTTTGTTTGGTTGTGGTTTGTTGGTTTGTTTGTTGTTCTGTTTTTTGTTTGTCGGGGGCTTTTTTAAGTGAAAGTTAATTCCTGCTTCCATTTTTTTTTTCCTCTTATTATGGTTTAGGAGTATTACAAATGGATAAAGAAGGTCTGAAGTCCTTAAATAAGGTATTTTTCACCTGAACTGTACTTTTAGAGAGTCCAAAAGATTGGGATATTTTCTCTTCGAATAAGAAAAAACCAAAACAAAGTTTCCCAATTTTGCTTCTTTTACAGTGTGAATCACTATGTTTGCCTTGTGAAATATTTTCCAGGATAAAAAAAAAATAAATTCTCAGAAGGACCCTTGTTTCAGAAAGTTCTTGATGCTTGATTGTGTGCTCCACAAGAGCATCTTAACACAAAATCCAAAGCATCTGATCACTTGCATTAAATCAGTCTTAATCTCTTTATTTGTCCCTTCCCCATTCAGCTCAATTTGCTAATTTTTTCCGGTGCCATGTCCCAAAATGACTGGTCTGCTTCTGGCTTGGTGGGAGATCCCCTAGCTTGTAGAGCTGTGAGGCAGATCAGGTGAGAGATCCTTTGAAGGAGATGGATGTGTCCAGAAATGGATTTGTTTTCTCTACTGATTTGTTTTGTCTACTGGGCTCACAGTGATGCTTGGCTGCAGCTATGTAGTCCTTTGAAATAAATGAGAATTATTGTTCTGAGACAGAAAGTGGATTTTCAGTCCTTTAGCAGCTTCAGAGTAGAGAGATGGTTTAATTTATTAATTATTTTATATTTCCATGATAAAAATACTTTGTTAAAGATAATCTGTTCTGAACTGCTGTATTTTCCACTGTCTTGCCATTTCTTGACTATTGTTGGTATTGTCTTTGGCAAATAACGCAAGTAAAAGCTTGTTCCTGATTTGGAACAGGACAAGATATAAATAGTTTGAGAATATCCAGTTACAATAAAGAGGGTTTTTTAAGTTAATTTCTTAAGGTTCAACTGATGAAGAATAAATGTGGGTTATCTTATAAATACCTTGTGTGTGTATGCATGGATATGTCTGTATGTGTATTTCCATTTTGTATATAAATGTAAACTTGCATCGTGTGAACTCCATTTTTTTTTCAAAGTATTAGAGAACATTTTAATTTATTTTTTTTTTTAATTTATTACAGATGTCCTAAGATCATCTTGATTGTTCATTTCTTTCATAATTTAAGCATTCATTTGCAAAATGGAGTAAAGAAAATCTGCAGAACAGCTTTAACTGTCAGGACAACACAATATGCAGCTAGCAGGGGAGCACAAACGTGCGACTTATGTTGGGATATAAACATATTAGTTTGGGGACTACTGCTTTCAAAGCAAGTATTAAGTTGTCAGAAGTTGAAGTATATATTTAATGGTTTCATTATTAGAATTTGGTTACTATTTTAGATCTATAAATCCGTCTGTTATAATAATTTTAAAAAACAGAAGCACATCATTAATAAAAGTTTTCAGTTCAGCAGAGCAGTATGAAAAGTAAACATTATTATCTTAGGCCCAATTTGAAACAGGGAATAGATTTGAGTAGTAATGAAATTATTTTTTTAATGGAACATTTTATTTTCATACTTTTGAAATGCTCCTTTCTCATAGCCTGAGGCTGATATGCCTGCTTTATCCTCTAAAATTCTGAATAAATGGAGCTTGCTTGGCCACATGGGAAAGTTAGGTCTAGATGAAGATTCAACCTTCACCATTTATGTCTCAGGAAAAAGTAAAAAGGTCATGGAGATCATGAATGTTGTCTTATGGGTCATGGAATTCCTAATGACCTGTTCAAAGAACAGCACCAAGGCAGCAATGAAAGCAGAGTTGTTTGCTGGCCATGCTGGCAGAGGAACAAGTACTGAACTGTGTGACATTCTTTGTTTGAAGAGATCACTAGTGGAAGCTCTGGTCCCCATCTCAGAAATCCTTTAGAATTTAGGAAACAAAAAAAAAAAAAAAAAGGAGAGAAAAAGGAGAGCAAAAGAAAAAAAAGGGGAGGTGGGGAGGAGGATAACATGGAAGAAGAGCAACAACAGTTTGCAAATGGAGAATGAAGCACTAAATGACATACTTTACAGATCATTGTCTCTTCCTTGACATTTTCAGGGAGTTGAAAGAAAAAGCTAAACAAATTCTTTCCACCTAATTATGATTTCCTGGTTGTCTCTGAGTGGTACACCAAGATCAGTGAGAGGGGACTGGGTCTGCTTCATGCAAAGGCAACGAAACTTACACTTTCTTATTAGTACAGCCACAGTCTCAGTTTGCATATAGTTTATTATCAAGTCTCATGGTTTTCATCCAAAAGTCACATGCTTTTACCTCAGTAGAAACAATTACAAATACAGTATTTTTGGCTAAAGATGAGCTTTGAATTCAATGTGTCGTCTTCAGTGAGTTGGAGACTTCTGCATTTTTGCTGATGCAGAAGGGCTGAATATTTGAAGTATATGTAGAGTCAGCCAGAGAGGATGTTGAGTGAACACAAAGCTTAGGTGTCTTGGAAATAGCAGGTGTTCAGCTGCTGATCTAGTTGAATATATGGAATAAGGGTCCTGACTCCCATCTTAGGTCTATGGGTCTCACTCTCCTGCTGGGTGCTATATGTTCTACTGGTGCATGGGATTCGTGGCTCTGTCTGCACTTCACATACCCTGGCAGAACTGCCTAGGGATTCCTGCACAGGCTAGATTTATATTCGAGCACTGATGCTGATGACAAGGGTGAATGATGGTGCTGTTTAGTTTCAGGGTCCTTGAATCAACAATCTGGGTTGTAGCAAAGACTGAAAAAAACTGCAGGTAGCGTGGACTGATTTCAGACTCTGCAGGTTTGGGGTTTTTTTCCCTAAATGTGCAAAACTAGTACCTCTTATTTAAGAGCCCAAGAGATAAAGTCAATTCTGAAAAACAAATAGACCTTAGGCTCATCTATGTGTCTGAAAGTACGTTACTAAAACTAAAAGAAAATAAATATTGCTAGCAGGATTAACTTCCTTTTGAAAACCAGCAATATCCCTTAGGAATCTCTGTGACCATATTAGTAATTGTCCTAACAAATAATTTAATTTAGATTTCTTTACCTTTTATCATAATTTCATTTCTGCGGTCATTAGAATGGCTCAGGTCATTAAGGACTGTCATTGTGAATAATCAATAGAGAACACTAATCTGTTGCAGAATGCTTGTGATATAAAATCCAGTAAAGTGATCTATATGAGTCTTTACTTATCTACTGCTGGGAATGTGATTTATGCTATAAAGAAAACATTTATAAGGAGTGCTGTAGAAAAGGAAATTAATACTATAAACCTGTCATGAGGTATTTTAGTCAGAAGTGGAACCAAGGCAAAGCTGAGCTCTTTGTGATGGCAAAATGATGTTTTGGGGAAGTTGTAGTGATGAAACATTGTACCTGACCTTCAACCCCACAAGGATATAAAAAATTCCAAAACTTCGCTTGCTGTTTGCTGTAAAAGCATACATGATTTTGAGGCTGCAGATTTGTATGGAGAAAAGAATTAGGATGGGTGTGTTTTTATGATTTTATGAGTGCATCTTTGTAGCTAATGCTACAGAAAATAGTGATTTTAATGTGCTTGCTCATATGCCCTTTGTTCCCATACATCTGCAGGGTGAACTGTCACTTTTCACTGCCGTGAAAACAGTCTGGTTTACTATAGTGTTAGTCCTAAGGTGGTTTTAGGGCGATATTATTTTCTAATTAATTCTAATAGAATTAATAATTATATTAATCTGTGTCCTTTGGAGAGTTTGCTCAGACAGCTAATCCAGTGTTTTCTATCTGATTGAACTCATTTTCAGATACATTAGGAAAGGTTTCAGTAATCCCATAGGTGTTTCAAATAAAGAATTATGTGCCTGGAGATATCATGAGAGTCAGCTGTGGGCTATGGGATAATACTGATTATAAAGAATATACTCAAAGTACTATTTGCCTCTATATTATTATGATTTTTTTTTTATGCTTAAATTATCTAAAGTTTCAATACAGTTTTTCAATATAGTAAGTATTGGACTATGTTTCAGAAAGAAATCCTAACCAAGCTCCTTGATAGTTCAGTGGGCTGATCCTTTGTGAAGACATATGACTGAGTTTATGCACGTCTGAAATCTGCTGAAGGCTTGGAAAGTCACATTTATGCAAGTATTATAAGCTGCTGCCAAAAGAAAAGAACGAGGTATAATTTTTATTGAATGGGCAACTTGTCCTTGAAAACATTCTAATACCTCATTAGGATGAAATCCTTAATCTACTATATCTATCTCATAGCAAGTAAGAATTGAAGGAATTGTGTAATTTCTTCCATTTTGCCATCCTAGAATGAACTACCAAGATACAGAAAAAAAATAGAACAGTAACCTCCTCCTTACAAGCCTTAGAAACTACCATCTGGAGTCTGTGCCATTTCTTAATACTAAATAAATTAAAAGCTAATTAATTCATTTATGTCAGGCTTTCTGTATTAGGGTAATAATAACCTTTCAAAGTTTGTCATTCACCAGTCAGCAATGTACCATATGCTTGATGTCACATGATGAAAAGTATTTTCAATTTGACATGCTATAGAGTGTCTTATCACTACTTAGCATGATTTTTTTTTTCTTCTGTGATGTCTCACTGACATATGCCACCAGATACAGCAATTGTTTGCTAATATGTCCTCAGTTACATTATTGCATATTTTTACCAGCAATATTACTCTCATAAAAGTATTTCTTCTTGCCTTCCTTCTCCACAAGCTCTATTTCCTACTTGTTATTTACACCTAAATCCCACTGTTGCTTTTTGGGGGAAGGTGGGTTAGGCCTGGTGACACTTAAAGAAAGTTCAGGTGGGTGTGATTGTTTTGTCCAGCCCTGTAGTTAATCCTCAAACAGACTCTTAAGAATCATCTTTTCTAAAAATCATATTTTTCTCTGCATCAAAACATGTTAATGGGGATTCACATGTGCAAAATTAAATTATAATTTCTCAAATGCTGCATGTCAGCATTTTCTGTGGGAGAAAAAAACAACACAAAGCCCCAACAGAACAAAACCAAAAAAACAAATCCAATGAAAACTTTGTGGTCACTCATGTAACAGGTTAAAACTTCAGCATCTGCAATGTGGACAGGACTACAGTAAATATGAGGGAAGCTTCATCTTAAACTGAAAAAGACTTGGGAATTCTCCTTCCTTGATATTGCAATTAAAAACAAATACAAAAACATTTGAAAACTGCAAATCAAAAGCCTTTAACACTGCCAGGGATGGGGCATCCACAACTTCTCTGGAGAATCTGTTCCAGTATTTCACCACCCGAATAGTAAAGAACTTCTTCCTTATATCTAGTCTAAATCTATCCTCTTTTAGTTTAAAACCTCTTGTCCTGTCACTATACTCCCTGATAGAGTCTCTCCCCATCTTTCCTGTAAGCCCCCTTTAAGTACTGGAAGACTTCTATAAGGTCAACCTGGAGTCTTCTGTTCAATGAATTTACTAAGAAAACTCCCATTAAACACTTTTTTTATTTTCTGGTATCATAATTAGGATATGTGAAATTAGTCATATCCTAAAGAGTTTTATATTTAATTACTCTGTCTTCATTCTCTGCTAACCAGTTCAGCTCTTTATTTTCTGTTGTTCCATTCTATACAAGATCATTCAGGCTCAGCTACTTATTACTGTAACTCAACCATTTTGTGTTTGATTCCTAATAGAGGAGCTGTGAATATACTGTCACAGTTGCTGCCTCCTGGAATAAGGTCTCATGATCTTTGGTCACAATTTCAATTGATGTAGAATAAGTTGTGAGCAGAAACTGTTGCCTTCATACTGCTTTCTTTGATTCTACTTTGCTGAATGACCTGAGATCAATGCCCTGTAACCTCCTGAGAGGAACTCACAATGGTATATTCATAACCCTGGCCTGAAGAATTAAAACTGGCAGTGGCAGGCTGTTGCTGAAAGTCTTAAAAGGCATAGCTTGCTTGCCATAAAAGCA
Source organism: Actenoides hombroni (assembly GCA_024336885.1). Classification (NCBI taxonomy): domain Eukaryota; kingdom Metazoa; phylum Chordata; class Aves; order Coraciiformes; family Alcedinidae; genus Actenoides; species Actenoides hombroni. The sequence goes on along the minus strand of WUAM01000323.1, from coordinate 36,917,088 downwards.
GTGTGATAATGGATAGGCTAGGGGGAGGGTATCCATATCAAAGCACCACCTTGTTAGCAACATTTCGTTTTATTATTTATTATGCTTTCAAAAATGATGAAACAAAGTTCTGCATGGCTATTTCTTACACAGTGTAGCCATCTCCAGAGTGTTACTTAAATTTCAGTGTACTGAAATGTAGCATCTCCAAATTCAGAAGTAAGAATGTTTACCCTATGGTTATCAAGAGCAGATTAAGCCTTTATTGTCCTTTTTTGTTTCATTTTGGTTGCGTAAAGAATGAAACAAAAAGAATTTCACAAAGGTAATTTTTTCAGGTGGCTCAGAACAATTGATGGTAACTACTAAATGCTATACAGTCTGTCATGCATTTCAGTCATCAGTTTTAATATTTTTTTTAATCAGAAATCTCCCCCTCCCCCCGTATACTAAATAAAGTTTTCCAGAAATTAGGTCAGAATAGAGTTTAATTCATAAGAGTCAAAATGATTAACAGCAAAATGTTTGTTTGATGCAACAATCATCATAAAAAAAAAATAAAAATAAAAAAATCTCTGGTTTCCATTCCTTGCTTTGGGATTAAAGTGTGGTCTTACCAGCTTTCAGCCTTTTAGTCTTTGCCCTGACGAGTGCTGGAGAGAGAAGAGTAGTCTGTTTTAAGTCTTCATGCATTGAAGTTAGTCTGCAGTGCAGCAAAACTATACCAGCACAGCATATTGCTGTTGCACTTCTCTTTTTTCTTGTTCCCCTCCCACCCTCTTTTCTGCTTTTTTTTTTGTAGACTTTGTCTCTGGAAAAGGAGCTGATACCCCTTGTAATGCAGCACTTCACGTGTAGCTGCTAAGAAACAAGTGCTGCAACTCAAGGAAGCTGTTGTAGTTCAATTTCCCTCTGAAGCCTGATCTGTACCACAAGCATTTTGTCAAATGCTTCCTGTTTTCTTGACATATGTCCCTACTATATGCAGCATATGCTAGATGCACCTGAAGTAGCTGCATCAACACAGTGATACTTTGACCTGTTCAGGAGAAGACTGATTGACAAAGTTCCTTGGGAGGCAGTCCTGAAGAGTAAAGGAGTCCAGAAAGCATGGTCATACTTCAAGAAGGAAGTCTTAAATGCTCAGGAGCAGCTGTCCCAGTGTTTTGAAAGACAACCCAGTGGGGAATACCACTGGCCTGGCTGAATAGAGGGCTTTGGCTGGAACTCAGGAACAAAAGGAAAGTTTATGGCCTTTGGAAGAGTGGGCAGGCCTCTGTTGAGGATTACAAGAATGTAGTGAGGCTATGCAGTGAGAAAATTAGGTGAGGCAAACTCCACTAGAACTCAACTTGGCTACTACTCTTAATGACAATAAAAAAATGTTTCTATAAATACATTAACAACAAAAGGAGAACTAGGGAGAATCTCCATCCTTTATTGGATGCAGGGGGAAACAGTGACAAGAGATGAGGAAAAGGCTGAGGTACTTAATGCCTTCTTTGCCTCAGTCTTTAGCAGTAGAATTAGTTGTTCCCTAGACACCCAGCCCCCTGGGCTGGAAGACAGGGAGGAGGGGCAGAATGAGACCTTCACAATCCAAAAGGAAATATTCAGTGACCGGTTATACCACTTAAACATACACAGGTCTATGGGGCCAGATGGGTTATACCCAAGAATACTGAAGGAGTTGGCAGATGTGCTCACCAAGCCTCTCTCCATCATTTACCAGCGGTCCTGGCTAACTGGGGAGGTCCCAGCAGACTTGAGGGTAGAAAATGTGACTCCCAACTACAAGCAAGGCCAAAAGGAAAATCCAGGGAACTACTGACCTGGTAGTCTGACCTTGGTGCCAGGGAGAGTCATGGAGAGGATCATCTTGAGTGCCATTACGCACCGTATGCAGGACAACCAGTCAATGAGGCCTGGATGTCTTTAAAAGTCATATAGATGTGTTGCTTGGAGATATGGTTTAGTGGTGGACTTGGTAGAGTAGGGTTAATGGTTGGTCTGGATAATCTTAAAGGTCTTTTCCAAGCTAGATGATTCTATGATTCCATGGTAAGATTCAAAGTAGAAACTATCAGGAATGAGCAGGAATGTTCCCCCTGACACCTTCATCCAGAGTTTATGGGTGCTGGGGGATTATGAGTGCGACAGCCACAGGTAGTGTCCAAGTTTCTGTGCTCTCTCTATCATCTCTTGTGTCACTGGTGAACATGAAGACAGTTTACTATGTTATATCAACTGTTAGCATTGCACAGTGGGATATTTCTTGTTAGGTATGCAAAGCTGTATAATTACTGAAACACATGCAAATAGGTTAATTAGAAAAGAAATTAAAAATGCTATGTTCAACTTAGTTCACTGTAGGTTACAGCTAGTAATTTGTGTAGCTAAAAGGCCATTGAACCAGCATCTAAAAGCAGAGAAGATGGAAATAATGCTGTGTCTGTTTGAGGAAAGTTGACACAGCAAGGTCTGGAAAGGCATCACCCCCCCATCTCTTGAAGGAAAGATGTTATGGGAGGGCTGAAAAGTTAAGCTAATTCCTATGGTTATTGTCAGCGTGATATGGTGTGAGCCATATATTAGATCCATTTGAAAAACAACATGGTACATGAACTTAGTATACTTGGGAAAATTAATTTTTGTATCATGAAGTTCAATGCTGATGGCATTCACTTACCTAAAGTAGGGACCTTCATGCAGGATTAAGGGTTTAAATGTAAAATTTTATTTAATTTTAAGCATGCTTATTCATGGTTGAATATAGGACAATCATCTAGGAAGCATTTTGGATTTTTGCAGAAAAATGGACATTGTGACAGATTTGCATTTAAAAATGTGGCACTATTTGATAGAAATTCCTTGAAGTAGATCCCTCTTGACTTTTTTTTTACATAGTACCTTTCAATTGTAACATTATTTATAAAAAGATGAATACACGAACTTTATATGAACAGATAAATATGAACCATAATTGATAGGAATATCATAGCAGTATCTTAGACATTTCACTGTGTACAGAACCAAAGCCCAGAACAGAATTCCATGGGACAAGTGAAGTTTTGAACTACAGGGCTTAAATGCTAAAAGGGAAGCTGGCAAAATATTATTGCTAGTTTCTGAGCCTACCTTAATTTTGTTCTTTGTTTTTATTTTTCTTAGTTTGCAGGTTACAATTAGTTAATGCCTTTTTGATGTGTAAATGAATCTCTCTCTTCCACTGGGCTTATTTAAATATTCTGGAGTTGAAAATGGTGAAAAATCCACTGGCTTCCAGGTGGAATAGTTTGGCTCTACTATGAAGAGAGGTTACAACAGCGGATGCTGGGAGAATTAACAGCAGTTAAAGGGAGTGTTCTTAATGCTACTCCTACTTCTCCAGTACCATTCACATAAAAAATTCATTGTGTTATCTTTTACAGAGTTGGGTACTGTGGGAGCCTTCAGTAATACAGACCTGACAGCAGCCCTGATTAAAAGCCCATTTTGGCCTTGTCTGCTCTAGCAGGTTCTTACTTATTAGCAATGGTTGGAGATGTATTGGTGTTAAAAATCTATGCCAGAGGGATTCAACTGCTGTGTCATCAAGCTTCTCTTTCAGTGGGACTTTTAACATGGTGCAGAAAAGTTGTGGCTCTGGTTTGTACTGTCATTCTCATTGTTGCTAACAGCAGTAGAACTGCACTCCTAGATAATAAGTAGTATGAGAATTTGCAAAAACTTACTGGGCTGTGCAGTGCTGGCTTTTTTTTTTTTTTTTTTTTTCCCCCTGTTGAGAGTGAAGGCTCAGCACAAAGGACTAGATTTTCAATTGGTTTAGATCACTGTAGTTCTACTGAAGTCAATGAAGCTAAGCTGATTTGCACTACCGGAGAGTCTGTCCAGAGGCTCTCTCAACCGATGGCATTTTAAAGCAAGAGACATTTAAAATGAATCAGTGCTACTCCGATGGCATTGCTCTTCATCAAGTCAGTAGTACAATGTCTTCTCCTAGAAAGCCAGATTTTGATAAACCTCTTCCCCTTGAATTTTATATTATCTGGTGAATATGTTTTTTTCTAATACAGAGTCAGTTTCTCATCAAGAACTTAAACAACTCGCCATAGATAACCATTGAATATAAAAAAGCTTGTCTTATTATGAAAACTGTTGTAAACTTTTGCAACAAAATACTGATTTTAGCTTATTTGAAGAAAAAGTTTCAAAAACTGCCCTTAGTGAGAGAGAGAAGGCCAGAAGTTCAGGCTTAAACATCAAAACCTTTGTACTTCAAACATTGTAAATTACTGTAGTTTGAATAAATATTTCTAAATACGGTTTTGAAACAAAAAGATCAACTGAGTGTAACTTGATGTGGGTTTTAAGACATTCCTGAATGTTGAGGTTGTTGATTATAAAATATGAGCAGTTACTGAATAGCCTGGCAGCAGGGAGAACAAAGAAAGCTAACCTTGGGCCTGCCATTGTTGGCAGAAGCACGTGGGTCTGTTGTTCCTGAGTATGCTGGTTTTATAAAATCTCTGGGAAGAAAAGCTGAAGAAAATGAATCATATCAGGTTAGTCCTGAAATGTTTTACAAAACTGCAAATGAAATTGACTGATATCACAAACATAGTAGCTTAATCTGTCCTGAGCATTATTAATAAAAAAACAGGTTTTCTATTAATAAAAATGTAGTTCTCTGCAGCACAAGACTGGAACTTTACAAAGATATTAGCTGGATATGCTGAGCATCCAACTAATTTCCTGTAATATAACATTTCAGAGCCGTGGCTGAAGATCAGTACTGTTTTGCTTCTTCCTACTCTTTTTTTCTTTTTTTTTTTTTTTTTTTTTTTTTTTTTTAGTAATACATGTTACCAAGTCTGCCAGTACATGTCAGTAGTTTTTCCTGTCTTTTGACTTACAAGTTATCTTTATCTGTAACATTTTTGCTTGGGTGCTTCTGTGTATATAATCAAATCATTATCTCTTATATCTTGAGTAGATAAGGCAAGGAAAAATTAAATTATAATGAAAGAGTGGCAATTCTTCTGAAGATCAAAGTGTAATGATAACTACAAATTTTAACATGCAAAATTATTTGGTGTTGCATAAACAGTATGGATTTCATATAGCTTTTTTCTGGCCTAATTGAGTATTTTGTATATGTGTTAATTTTTATTTATTTCCAGTGTAAAATGACTAAAACTTTGACTAAAGCAAGTAGAGAAATACTAGAAATATAAGGGATAATCCAGAGTGGCACTTATGCATATCCATTAGTGTTTTGATTCATCAAGATAGCAGTTAACATATGATCTAAAATATTTCAGACTACTGATGCTTTTAGTGCCTAAAATTTAACAATGCAGTACTGTGATACTAGGAGAGAGAAGGGTTATGCAGTAATCACTGCAGGAGAAAATGGGTGCTCAATAAAAATAAGAACAAATATGTTGTGATGCAGTCAGTTCTCTTGTCACGTGACTGAGAAAGTCACTACTCTATCAGTTTGAAAATCAGAGTTTGAAGCCAATATTGTTGATCACAGGGTGATTCAGTTTGGGTGGTGTGCCTCTGTGTGCATCTAGTGTTCCTCTATGCGAGATCTCCAATATGAAACCAAAGATATCTCCAGTATATTGAAATTTCAGCAAGTTTTGTCATCTTTACTTATTTTTAAACTTCAGTTATGATAACCATACCATTTGGCTTCAGTTCCTTTCTTCCAGAGAAAGCCATTCAAATTCAGGTCATGTACCAGAGATAGAGCAGCTTTGTTAATACCAGTCTGAACTGTCTATGAACATTATTAAAACTGATAAAGTCTTTGGCTTGCCTTTTAAGGGAAATTGAGCCTAACTCAAGTGTGATTAATCATGAGCCCAGCACTGACATCATATATGGCTAAGTATCATGTGATATCTCAAAGGCTGATACCAATGTTCCTCATATGTCCAAGAAATAACTTAATGGTTCTGGAAAGATACGTATCTGAGAGATATAAGGAGATTCCTGCTGATCTTTTTGGTGTATAGGAGAAAAGATACTTTTTTTTTTTTTCTTCCCTCCCCCACCATTTGTTTGTTTTTTCGAACTGCAGTGTAGTTCTAAGTCTTGTCAAATGCTTCGTAACAAGAATGTAGACTTTATGAGCTTGACAAATCTACAAAGGGAGACATGATTGCTATATGAAAGAAGAAAATTATGTCTGAGTCACTACATGTCTCCAGCCCTTTAGAGGGTCCTTTCCTGAGCATTTAAAACACTCACTTAAATTCTGCAGGAAAGGTATTGTTCATTGTGTTGCATCATGATGCTTTTCTGATGAATATGTGAAGTTCAAAATAAAGCATGTTTTTGGTATCCAAGAGTGAGAATCTTGATCAAGGTCCTTTTTTTATGATATATGTACTGCACACAGTAACAGCCATGACATTGCTACATTCAATGTGTTTGCATTTGGTGCATTTAGATCTACCTGTAAAGGAGATGGACAGTTTATCAGATCATTACAAGATTTGTTGTTGACTTATGCATCATATAGATACTGAATAAATACCAGGGATTTTCTTACAAAAGTTTAGTCCAAGTGTATGATTTCCTCACTATTCAAGAACTACTGGGCATTCATTAATTCACTTCCTTCCATCTTTTGTTTTGTAACTCTTGAAGACAGCAGGATTTGTACAGTAGACTGAAATACTATTCAATAAAATATTCTCTCAGAAGCACAAACTCTGAGGCAGTTATTGTACAAACTGATTTTATCTTAATGCCAGGACACTTCATCTGGCCCCTTTCTCTGTCTGTGTGAAGGTATTCTCTTTTGTAAAACTAAAGAAGAAATTAAGATCCTGATAACCTTTTGGAGAAATAATAATAAGGTCTTTCTGAAAGGTGATGTCACAGAAAAATCTTTAAGGGAGCACTTCTCATTTGATTGAATAGGTACGATTTATAGCTGTCACTGTCTGAGTCCTGTCTGTTGTAAAGTTTTGCCCTTCCTAAAAAAAACCAACCCTATTATACATTGTCAATTCACATAATCATCTAGAATGGTATATTTTGTAATTCAATACATCTTTGTACTGTACTAAATAAGATATTGTGCATACAGGCAAAAACATGCAATGGACTTAACTGAATAAAATGGACTACTTTGCCTCTTCAGCAGTCTCATAAATGCAAACATTGCAAGTTGTACCTACATCAGTGTTGTAGCTCAGACCAGAAGTGTGATTTTGAAGAAATCATTTGAGAGTCATTACTGAGATATTTTGGTTCACATAGTGGAATGGTCCAAGTGTCAAAGTTACTTAGCACCAACTGATTTATTTGCTTGAGGCATCTGCTCCTTTTGAGTAATGCTCCATCCTACTGTAGTCATAGATTTCAGGAGACTTCTGAGTTGCCTTCAACTGCTTGTACCTTAAAACTGTAGGAAACTGTAAGACTTGTCTTGCATTCCAGTTTACTATAGCTGTAAACTCATCCAAAGAAAAATAGTAGTGTTCAGATGTGCACAGGTCAGTTCAGACACAAGCTTTAAGTTGTTTTTTTTCTTACTTATTCAGAGCTTGGAAAATCTTTGACATTGCTGTCTATTGCTTAAAGCATCATGTTCTTTGATCTTTAAGTTGTCTCATCTTTATCCTCTGTGTTACAATTTCTCTTGCTTTTATAGCTTCTGTATTTTTTCTTATGTTAAGTTTTGTAGCATTATAAAATGTCTTCAAGAATTACTTTGTTTCATGCCCTCAAGACATTTGTCTTTATTCCACACACTGTTATTACCTTCACATTACCATATTTCCTTTGCTGTCACTGTTGCAATCTCTGATCTTCTCTGTTTCTACAATGTGGCTTCTCTCTTGCTGTCACTGATAAATTAATTTTCAGTCCTTCCCTATTTATTTTTTCTTATTCATTAGTTTTTTCTCTCCTTCATCTTAGTGTTCTCAGGCTAAAACATGGAAAAACAGAGTTTCTTCTGTTCCTTCCTGCTTCCCTGCAAAGAAATCAAATTGTTTTTCCTACCTCAGATGGACTACTGGTACCTAAAATAGCTTTTTAAGGATTTTCTTAATTTTTTCTCCACTGCCCTGCAGAATGCAATATGGTCATCTCATAAATTAGATCAAAGTTTTAGCTCTTTTCAAAAGGTTGCACTAGCTTTGAGTGGCTAATATATAAAGCAATTCCACATTGAATTAATGAGCAGAAATTGAAATGAACAACAGTGCTATTGTCAGAGAAATGCTGAGCATGGCTTATGTGTGTTTTTAGCATAGCATCGTATCATGAGTTGTTAAATAATTCAGATTTTAGCCAAGGCATTTTGTGTGTCAAGTTATATTTGGTAATGAAGGAAATAAAGCCAGTCTGTGTATGCATCAGAGGTGTGATAGAAATCATACTGTTTGTCTGTGTCTGTATTTGTATGGAGAGGAGGAGGTTCAGTTTCACAAGACAATTGCAAACAGGCTCTGAAGGAATATTGCTCCTCTCAGCCAATAAAAGAATGCAGTACTCTTTGTGCTGGTACAAACTGTAATCAGTTTTACTTGTTTGTGGATAACAGATTTGTTTCTAGACCTGTCAGTAATACTCAAAATATTGGTTAATGTATGGATATGGTGAACTAGGGCCTGAATTTGTTATAGAGATATAGTAATAGACTCCTAAATTTTAAGAGTTCAATATATTATTTTTTCCTTCCTATCCCCTTCCAAATGTGTATGACATCAGTATGCTGTGAATGCACTGAGTGGATTTAAATCTTTATTTAGCTAGATCTTCTGGTTTGCTCAGGGAATTCTACAATGAAATATGTCAAAATTTTTCCATTAGTGTTGTGCAGATCGAAACACAGATGCTAGCTGTATACTGTGATCTAAATCTCTATCAGATGGTTTAATCTGACTCTATACTTCACACAGACTTTCAAAAAACCCTTTAGCACTTACATTCTTATAGGGTAGTTTTAAGATTTGTTAAATAGGTTACAAAGCTCATGTAACCAGTTCTCACTTTTTTCAGATTAAAGCAGTAACAATACTGGTAGCCAATAGGGAAAAAAGCCACAGCAGTGCACTGAAGGGGGAGCAATGAAGAAAAGTTTGAGATGGTCATAGCCAAAGTAGTGGAGGAATCATAGCTGTACCCCTAACTTTATCAAAGAACTGGCTCAGCAAATAACACTGCAGTTTTCCTGCACCACTGATACTGCAAGTGTTTCTGGACAAATCCCTTTATACTCTGTATTGAAAACAGATTCATAAATATGGGGAATTCAATACGTTTCTTATAAGTCACACTAAGTTGTTAAAATATTCTTGGTATATGCCTTCCAAACATATTTTTACTGTGGTATAAATCTACCATACCCTTTGATGAAAATTCTGGTATATTCTTCAGAAAGGAAAATAAAAATAAATGTCAGTAGAGTGAACAAACTGTGGAATGGCATTAGCTTTATCATTTATGCTACTGTTGTTTCTGCAGATATGACAGCGTGATAATTCTGAATTACTATCTTGTTAAGACTTGTTAAGTCTGAATACACTGCTCGTTTATATTTAGGAATTGATTTTATATATTTTAAAAATAGATATGGTTAATTTTCTGAAATAATAAAGAATGTGTAGATTTCAAAGCATTCTGAACTGCAATTCAAAGAGGATGCCTCTCTGAAAATTAGAGAGGATCAATGTGTACATGTACTTTATGTTAATGGATGCTTATTGTGGTACCACACATTATTGGATGTCTAGCGGACTCTTGGTATTACTTTGAGTATTTTCAATGCTCTTCATCAATCTGCTCAGTTATTCCTCTCAGTTTCTGAGGGCAGCTTTCAATACTGCAGATTAGATATCCTATTTAAGAGGAATTGTGTGTTTGAAAAGATAACAAATCCAAAAGCTCCTGGCCCAGACTTAAGATTGTTTTTTTTCTTTCTTTGGATACCATCCTTGTCATTACACTAACCTGCATCTGGGAATTCTGCTACAGATTTTTTAGCTTGGGATATTGTTTATTCTCATTCAGATGATAGTATCTTTGGATTGTACCGTGCTTTTATCTTTGATTCATGTATACTATAGGCTCATGTTTACATTAAAAAGCTACTTCATCCACACAGTAATTGTGATATTTAAAGGCACCATGCACCTTTGTGATAAGCTACAATAAACTGTAATTTTAATTAAATGTTAGCCAGAATTTTGTCCTGTGATGTTATTTAAACAATTTTCCTATCTGTTGGCATGTTAGTTTAGTAAAAGAAGGGAAGAGTGAGAAGAACAACGTAAGATATTCAATGATGTGTGGCAGTGGTCTTACCAACTTTGATAATGGCGCATATTCCTGTTTTGACAGGTTGCATTATTAGGTGACCTTGCAGAGAAGTAATTTGACTTGCTAATTAGTTGTGAGATGTTTCAGTTATCCTAGTGTAGAAAAGCCTGGAGTTAACATATCTCCACATTAGCTATTGCAACTTGAATTACCCAAAAGCAAGACAGACTTTTTTTATGGTTTAAGACATTCTTGTAAAGAATTTATTTGTTTTGCAATTGGTCCCTTCTTAATGAAGAGCAGAACAAGGATGAGCACAATGGTGCAGTCAGTAAGCCAGTACTCCAGCACTTACCAGTAATGATTTCCATGGAGCTACTCTTTTATGACATGACAAGATCAATGTTACAAGACAAGGCTCCAGTAAGTTGCTTAAGCCTGTAGAGGCACTGATCAGTTGTTTTAGGGCTCCCCTTGATCAAGGGTCATTATGAAAAGCAAGGTAATAGACTGTAGAGCAAGCAGACCTTTAACTAGTATCTTATTTTTAATAAGGATATCATTGAAGGAAGGTAAACTTCGAGTACAATGCAATACAAGTAACTGGTTAAAAAGTCTGTGACTGATTTATTTGTAGTTATAAATTAATTGATTTCACATGAACATAGAGCTAACTGCTTCACTCTTCGTACACAGCCCATGTTGCCCAGAGAAAGCCATACAAATACACTATTGTGAGTAGCCTTTCAACAGCTAAAGGATTATTTAAGTGAGATATGTACTGAGCACATATGCTTCATCCTGGTAAAAACTGTTTAACTGCAGCACTCTAAGATCAGTCAGGTCTACATCATATTTATTCCAAATACTCAGCAGTTATGCTCATTAAGGGGACAGGCTGCTTTCCAAAATGTCTATATGCATGTCTATATATAGCCTGTATATTATACATAGACTTAGAAAAATACATGCCAGTGTCCTCCTCTTTGCTGAATAGGAAAGAATGTAGAAATGTGAGATCAATATGAAGAAATGAAGCAGTAAGTGTAAAATCAGGATAGGCTTAGAACTAAATTAGGGCTTTGGAGAAGTTAAATGTGAATGGGATGAAGCAGTGGCAGAACCAGTCTGGGCTTTCAATAAAGGTCAGCTGTGTAGTATACTAACCTGTGCCTTTACCTCTCAAGAAAATGAAATTAAAGAGCCTTCTCAGAACTCTGTCTGTATGATAATACTTTACAACAGTGTAGCTTTGGGCAAGAGGGACCAAGCACTTGTAAATAGTAACATAGCAGTTAGTACCATTACCAGTTTCTGTGAGTCTCTGAAGATGTTTATTTACATCTGTATCTCTTTACATTCTTAAAGGACACGGTATGTTAGGGAAACAATCCTGAAATGGGTAAGAAGGCACACAGTGTCTCATGTAAGAAAGTAGTTCAACCCCTGGAAACAAAGTACATTTTTGTAGTGCTAAAATGATTTGTGTGACTTTTTATTTTCTTCTTAAGTTTGGATGATAGATTATATTTTTTGAGTTTATTCTTCAATTTTATTACCTATTTTGAAGAGTATAACTCTGTTTTGAAAAATGATCTTCAGTAAAAGGAAACTCCTGCTTGTCCTAATGAGTCAGTTCCTGGTAAATTGTGGGGGAAAGCTAAAGCTGAGTGGAATGTTCATTTCTAAAAAGTGAACCTTGAAGGGAAGCTTTCAGTTACTCAGGATATCGGAAAGGTGCTTTTGAACATCTATCAACAAAACCAAGGGATTTCTAGAACAATTTTGAGAAAAGTACTTACCAGAATGGCTGGACAGTCACTGAACTATAAAAAGATGCTATATGCATAATCTTTTAAAAGTAACATTTGAGAGAGGAAGAAATACAAAAGAGCAAATCTAACATATGGTTGGATGGTTAGCACTGACTGCAAAGCATTTTGTACTGTAATGTTCCGTACTGAAAGACTCCAAAATCTTAGAGTAGTAAGGATTTAGAGTCTTTGAGTGCTATACACAGCCTTTTTCATCCTAAACAGCAAGCTTTCTTACTGTCACATATAAATTAGAACTAATCAGTCCCTGGCAGGAATTCATGCTGAATTTATTGTGCCATTGGCTGTGCCACTCTTCCTTTCTTTGTTGTACCTGGACCTGATCCAATCTATACTGAGTTCAAGGAGATATTTTTTCCCAGGTTGCTACTTTTCATCTGAGTTTTCCAGAACCTCAGTCTCAACCTCTCCATTGTAGAGGGCCCACAGTTGCTCCGCCTGTGTGGAAACCCTCCCATGTAACTGCTGAGCATGGGAAACAGGGTATTTCTGTGATGTCAAATCAGACAGTAATAAATTCTTCCTGCTCTTGATATTACTTTGGTTTACCTATGATGCAGAGCAAAATGAAGGTGTATGTCATTTCTTGGTTCAATAGTGTGACCATATTTCTTTATCTGACTGAACTAATGCAGTTCAGAAGAAGGTTGGTTTGTTTGGTGTGTGTGTGTGTGTTGTGTTCTCTCCTCCCAGTTTACATTAACATACTTGAGGATGTAGTTTGTCCTATAGTCTATCAGTTTTTATCTGCTTCTAAAAAATGCTAAGTAGAAATCATTAGGTACCTTGGATCTTCCACAGTTGAAAACCATTATGAAAGAAAAAAATTCGTTTCATGCATTGACTTTCTTAAAGATAAGGAATCTCGTTGGCTAAGGAATATGAGCAGTAGACCCACAGAACATGTATGACCTTAGCAGAAGCAAGCATTAAAGTGATGTCTCATTATTAAAACAGTATTTGTTAAATCATATAACCTACCTGTTAACATTTTATAAGAGTAAGGAATGGAACATAATCACTGTTCTCCTTATTGAAAATAGTTCCAAAGTAGATATTCTGATCTTGCTGTCCTGTAATGTAACTTGTATCCAACTGAAAGCATACTGCAAAACATGACCATGGTTCTTGCCATTAAATTTTAGATTAAACTAAGTGTGCTTCATTTTACTTTAGTGGTTACAATTGTGGGTGCTTATCCCTTTTGCAAGTCTCACAGCTGTAGTTATATTGTACAGCAAAAACTATTAACAGTTTGGGTTTTTTTCTTTGAGAGATGCACAGACAGTCTCACACATCTTTCTGACTACTTGCTTTTCTGGCATTCATCAGTCAGTTTAAGAATAAAATTAAAATAGTTTACTACTCTGAAATTTTTTTTGTTGTTTTTTTTTTTGAGAAACAAGTGACTGAAGAGTAGCCCAATTTTCAAAAAAGCAAAATGCACAAGTGCATCTAACCTGTTAAAGTCTGAAGGAAGGATATTTTTCCACTTTTATATGTAATTGGTATTTTAAAAACATTTCTGTGCTAAATAGCTCATCTAGATGTTTTGATGACCTAAACCTAAGCATCCAGTTTTATTCTGAGATAGTTTGGATAAATACTTCATTTCACTACTTAGACCACTTCTATTTATGCTCTGATCCCACCAGATCACTGGGTGTGCAAATTCTGATACTATACTGTTAACAATTTCAGGATGGTTTTGATGTATATAAGCTGTGAAGGAGGTGTGTGACCAGCACATCACAGTTAAAATAAGGAAATATGTATGATTAAGAATCTTAGAATTGATCTTGGAAAGGCACAAGTGTGTATTCCTGCTATACTTGAACTCAGGGAGTTATCACTGTAAGTATGGGAGTGCTGTCTTTGAAAATTATTTTATTTAAATCAGTCGTCTCCTAGTTCTGTCTCGCCCAGAGGTTTTGAAAAATCTACTGTAAAACTCAGAGAAGTGCAGAGATCAAATAGTTCTTTGGGACTTTCAAAGACTGAGAGCAATGAAAAACACTAAAAACGTGATTTATTCCATTAGAATGTATGTCTTGTTTCACTATTAAAACACACCCTGTTTTCCTCTAGTAAAATGTGCTGCCACATGCCAAAAAAAAAGAGAGGAAAAATTAGTCTTTTGGAAATAAGGGAAGACTGTAGAGCACATTTTTGAGATGTATTTGCAACCAAAAAACAGTCCTGCTCAGGGATAACAAAACCAGAAAAGATACATTTCACTGTGTGAATAAATACTGTCCTGTACTCCTAAATGTCCTATAACTAGCCTGATATCATTTGTACTAATCACATTATCTTGTCTTTTTGGAAGAAATGAATGTCTGAATGCAATGACTTAAACCAGCCATAAATTAATTTTTAATTGATCTTTTTTTCCTTATTTCCAACTCAGAGTCATTTCATTGTCACTGTGAGAAGAAGTGATGGTTGGTTTTATAGGGAATAAAAGAAGAGCTTCCATGTATGCACTCATCTTTCCCCTGTTTCTACAGTTCTTAGGTTAGTTTGGGCTGCAGCACAACAAAAGAGAGTGCAGGAGTGAGTTGAATGCATGGGAGAGCTGCTCACATGGATTCCTCTCCTAAGTAGATAAATTGTAGATTCCTCCATCTTCCTACAGACTTATACAAAGGCCTGATCTGGATTTTGTGTTCCTTTCCTTTTAATTCTCTAGCTGTTATTATTCAGTAGGATGCAGGGTATGAAGGAATCTTGTCCATTCTATTATGATTAATACTCATAATGTCATTTAAATGTTTTTTAGTATTTCCAAGATAATTGCTGTGTCTTTGCTGAAACCAGTTAAGATATAGTTAGGAGACCTTCACTGCATGCAATATTCATGGTATGTAATAGATATGAAATACTCAGGTAAATGATTAAACTTAAAAATATAATTATCATTAATCATTATGAAAAGCAGTCTTATTAGGAATTCATAAACTCCGAATAAATCTGTTCTTGTGACAAACCAAATTTTTCAATCTAACCAGTTCTGTCATTGATAGTGAGTTGAATTATTTTCTAAAGAATTAAGGGTTTTTTTCACCCAAAATAAGTCTTTTCTTGTAACTAATTTATTGTTAAGTTTGCTTACAAAAGGACTAATCGCCCAGCATAATTTAATTACATATTATATTCTACTATACTGAAGATAAAAATAAATCAAGTCCATTTACTTTGTTTTTATTAAGTTTTAAAACTGAATACATAAATCAGAATTTCCTTGCAAGAAAGGAATAATAAAACATCCTTGCAACATGTACTGGTGTTGTGCTTTCATTGAAGATGATCTCTGAAACAGGTGAGCTGCTGATAACTAGTATCCAACTCTGTGTGCTTCACAAAGCACCGTGAGATCTGTAGCAGCATTCTGATAGTTTGCATGCAGTCTGTAATGAACATACCCATGCTGCCAGCCTTTGGCTGTTTTATGCAGTACCCTGTATCTTCAAGGGAAATGGATTATATTTGATGGCAGATGTGCATGTGCGAGAGAGAGTAGGTAGCAGATATTAGAGCTGAGTAAAATCCCAGCTTGCAAGT
The DNA here is from genome assembly GCA_024336885.1 of Actenoides hombroni. Lineage (NCBI taxonomy): Eukaryota > Metazoa > Chordata > Aves > Coraciiformes > Alcedinidae > Actenoides > Actenoides hombroni. The sequence goes on along the minus strand of WUAM01000323.1, from coordinate 36,901,417 downwards.
CTGTTTTAAAATATGTATATCTAATATAGTGCTCTCATTAAGAAACAAGATACTAATTTTAAGGAAACTGCTAAGATAGGTAGCAATATTTGAAACTGTTGACTGCCAAACACTTCTGACTTGTCAATGGGATGTGGTATGGATGGACTCTACTACTGCCTGTTCAAGGACTTAGGCGGTTGTTCATCTATTATGAAGGCTCTTCCTCAGAAGGTCTCTATACTCTCTTGCTCTCTTTCTCTGACAATTTAGGCACCTGTAGAGTGTATGCTGTCATATGTTTTAACTGACTTTTCTGTTGGGAGGCTGCTAGAGGTGATAGTAGGAGATTCTGACTTGTATTGTCATCCATATACTGGCTTTGGACTAAGGAAAATGATGTAACTTTTTTGATTTATTTTAAGTTCCTTCTCTGAAGCACATTAGATTAAAACATTAATGTACTGTAGCTAATATTGCTGTCAGAGACTGGATATCATCATGAACTAAAAGGAAACAGAAACATTTTTGTTGTTTCAACAAGGGAGCTATTTTATCACTGATAAACAAGAAATTCTCCATATTGGCTATTTCTAGTTATAATCAAAATCTCACCATGATCTTTGTGCCTTGAAGCTTTTTTACACTAAGAGTGGTGTAAATATTTGTGGTGCACACAGGCTGAATAGTTAGCTGGACTTAGAATGACTAAAGATTAGCAAATGAGAACTATAAATCCCAAAGGATTAAGAATAAAGGAAAGCATTTGCGGGAACTTCTGCAATGTCTGAACAAGTGCTGGAGAGAACATTAAGTACTTTCTCTTTGAACACTGTGGTGGGTTTATCCTGGCTGGGCACCAGGTGCCCACCAAGCCCTTCTATCACTCCCTCCCCAACCTCTGTCAGCACGGCACGCAGGGAGAGAATAAGATGAAAAGAGACGTGGGTTATGATAGATAAAGATGTTATTCTCTACTTCCCATCTGCAGGCAATGTCGGGCCGAGTCCAGGAAGCAGGGCTTCCAAACACTTATCAGTTGCTTGGACGACAAAGCTGAATACCCGCCCCCCCATCCTCCTCCTGCCCTCTCCCTTTATAGTTGAGCTGATGTCATATGGTATGGAATATCCCACTGGTCAG
>WUAM01000323.1:36835513-36899057 GCA_024336885.1 Actenoides hombroni | reverse complement strand
GGACAAGAGGCAATGGGAGTAAGTTGGAGCACAAGAGGTTTAGGGTAAACACAAGGAAAAACTTTTTCACTGTGAGGTTGACAGAGCAGTGGAATGAGCTGCCCAGGGAGGCTGTGGAGTCTCCTTCTCTGGAGATGTTCAAAACCCACCTGGACATGTTCCTGTGTGACTTGGTCTAGGTGATCCTGCTCTGGCAGTGTGGTTGGTCTAGATGATCTTTCTAGGTCCCTTCCAACCCCTAACATTCTGTGATTCTATGAAGATGAGTTACACTTAGTGCTTATATAGAGTAGAATTTCTGCATCACTCTGTGGCCAAATCCTCTTTAATGCAGGTACTGGTATAATGCAAAGGAGGTATCTAGCAGAGGTTCTCAGTACTTATCTGCAATCTCTTTTCTATGTTTTCGTATCAGTGAGACCCTATTGTACCAAATGAGCATCTGTGATTCCATCTTAAAAGAAATAGAAAAGTGAATTTATAAAACTTGTTTTCCAAAAATCCATATTCAGAAAGGCTATGACACTGCTTATGACATGACAGATTTTCACCTAAGTAGGATCAAATGTGTCCTACTCCAGGGTAAAGTGGTGTCGGTAAAGACTCGCACTGAAAGCAGAAAGAGCAGCTAATAACCCTGCACCTGAAAAACTCTTTTTCTAATGTTCTCCAGGCTCATGACCTGATAAGTGATTAATTAAAGTCTCCAGAGAAGGTTAAAGGAAGTAGTTTGCAGGTGTACCTGGAAGGACTGTATGAAAATATGTTTTATGGGGCTTTAGGGTTTTCTCTGGGGGAAAGGGTGGTCCCTAGAGTCCCTGTAATTTACATAGCAGCCTAGCTTGCAGCACACAAGGAAGCATGAAAACCTTGAAAGCTGAAGATTACAATCGAATTATAAAGGAGTACATTTCTGAAGTTGTGATATTTAGGAGTATTCTAGTGCAACAGGATGCTTAAGGTTCTACTGCAGTAATGTGAGTGAAGGGTCAAATAGATTTGGTCTGAAGCTGATGCTTGCAAGCTCAATAAATACGTTGGTTGGAGACCTTCCAGTTATTGTTAAGCCCCAAAGTGCAGGTTTTTAAAGGATTTACATCTAAACTGACACCTTAGCATTGATCAGAGCTGATTGACCAGGGTTGTGATGAACTTAAAGGAAAATGTAAATAAATAAGAAGGTACATGCTGTTTCACTCACCAATAAGTGTGCTTGTGTACTTAGAGCTAGGCAGTCATTTAAGTAACTTGCTGGACTTGGAACGAATCAGGGTGTAAAAGCAATATGAGACTGGTTGAGCATCACATCTCGAGTGATACACAGAAGCAAAATGGAAGGCAATACAGTAGGAGTTAGCAGTCTTGAGCCCAATAATATTTTTTTTTTCCTGTGAGAAGAATATTGCCACAAGCCCGCTCTGCAGGGAGATTTAAAAGAGGGGTCTTTTTAAACAGGGAGTTGGGTTACAGTGAAATAAATAAAAGGTGTGTTTGTGTCTTTTGAAGTAGCATGACTATACCTAATTAAGTGTATTACATAAACAGGTGGTTTTGCAGTTATTTGCACTGAAAGCCACTTCTGAAGAGAAGATGGGAAAATTAACAACTGCAGCATGGGGCATTTAGAAGGCTAAAGACATAGATGATAGTGAGCAAATGCTTGAATCTTTATCAAGAGGCTAGTCTTTGCTGTACTATCATTGCTGGATGGAATGACTAAATCAGAAAGTTAAGAGAACTCTTTATTGTCTCTAAAGATACAGAAAGTTAAATGCTTGAAATGGTACCTATACTATTAATTTGGCCTCATTAAGTGTTGAGATCTACAATTTTGAACGATGTAGTGTTATTTGACTTTTGTTCGTACCTTGTTCTTTTAAAAAAACTATGAAAAAATATCTAAGCATTTGTTTGAATGTATTCATTAGAAGCCAAGTAATAGACTGTTTCTACTAGGCCTTAATAAAGTAGAAACTGTAGGTTACTGGGATCAAGAATCTTGTAATAATGTGTACAAACTGGAACACGATTTAAAACCCAATTTTTAAAATTCATAGTTACATGTGAGGCCGTATCTCTTTCCTTTAAAGTAACTGTCAATGTCAGTTGTCAAGGAGATGAAGATCCAACTTGCGTCCTTCTGCTGGCTTATTTCAGCATAGAAGAAACCACAATAGTAATTTTCATGTTTACAGAAGAATTTCCTCTTGCTGCTGTTTTTTTCAGAGGACACTTTTTCAGAGAGTTTTCAAGCCCTGTCTCAAGTCCTCCCAGTGCCTGTATTGTTCCAGTCTTGACCTTCCCCTACCCATGCTATAGGCTGCCTCCCCTTTTCTCCTGAAACCTTTCTTTCCCCAGAACCAATTTCTTTGAAGCACCTTTTCTTAGTAACCTCTGAACTCCCACTTGTACTTCAATCTTGTGTATCTTTCCTCTTGCAGATAATGTGGTTTCTTAAAGAATTAATAACATTATAGCAGTGTAACAGTTCAATAGTTAGTACCAATAGCAATATTAGTGCCCCACTTGGTACTATTTCTCTATTTCTAACTCTGAAGTTAGTAAAATTAGGTTTGTTTTTTAATTAAAATCAGGCCTTACATAAAAGCTCATTCATATGCATAAGTGTTTCACAATCAAATCATTAGTGTTACTGCTTAACAAATAAGGGGGGAAAATTAGATTATAGGGTTTACTTTTAGGTGCTTACATAAAGATTGTGCCTGACTGTCTAGCCATGTGAAGTGCTAGACTCATTTGGAGGTTTTGTACTTCTGCTTGTTTTTGAAGTTTAGATTGTCATGAGCTTGTTGGATGATAGAGGAAGGTTAGTAATAAAATTGCAGAGGGAAAAATCAAAACACTATGGAAACTCTGTGTTCAAAGGTCTCTGGAAACTAATCAGACATCCTAGACTTAGAGTAGGCTGTATTTTGCTCCTGTTGCTGCTGTGCCCATAACCTTTGTAGAGGGCTAGTGGAAACTGTACAAAAAGCTAGCATCTTAAGGAAAGCACTATTGCTGCTAGTTAGGGACCACAATTCGCTTTTCACCATGTATTCAGTTGACAGGAGAGCAGTGATGATGAGAACAGGGAGGGTTCATACCACAGATCAAAGGAGTTTTGCCATTCTCTGATCTGAACTCTGAGACCTTCCATAAAAGCATTCAGATTATTTTCCATTAAATATTTTTTTACTGCTTCTGTTAGGACCCGGAGAACACAGGAAGAGTAATTTAGTAGTAAATTAGGTGGCCTGTTTGGAATGCAAGTACTGCAGAAATCTACACTTCTGTAAAAGCAGTTTCCCCTCCACGGGGTATTGCTGCAGAAAGCTGGTCTGTTCTCTTCCATGTCAATTTGAACTTGATCACAAATAGCAGCAGATCACTGCTGTATGTAAAAAAACCCACCTCATTAGATTATTTTACAGACTCACTATCTGAAAATCTCATTTTACCATTGTTCTTGGAGGCATAAATTGATAGTTAGTAGAGATGGTGTGTACAGTGCTGTACACAGATGAAACTGCATCCATTTTTCTTACATTGCTGGAATTCTGAGTATTTACTTATTGCATTATAGTTTCTGACAGGAAAAATACTGTGATACTGGTTACTATTTCAGCAGAGTCTAGTTCTGCTAATCCCTCCAGTAACTACAGTTCAAGAGAGTTTTCACTACTGGGTTTCAACTTTTTTTTTTTCTCTGGAAGTAGTCTACTATCTTTTTCCCCAGCTATAGTGGGTGCACTAAAGTGTTTCTTTTCCTCTGACAGGCTTTGGCAGTTTGTGGAAAATTCACTCTGTGTAATGAGGATTACACTTAGACATAGTTCTGACTATCAAACTAAAAGGCAGGCTATGCCACCCTGTTGCAAAAGGAAGGTGATTTTTGATCGTAGGATGAGAATTATATTACCTTCATCTCTCAAAAACCGAGGTGCCTTTATGCTCCTGTTTTCCTTATAGGTACATGTTCTTAGGGAAGTGCTCTAGACCTCAAATCAGAATATGGCACAACGTTTTCAGTCTTACGTGTGTAGTCTTCATGACTGACAGCTGAAAGTCTGGTAAATTTTTATTGTACATCTCCTTTCTACAATATCCCTGAGAAACTGAAAATTACTTTTATTCCCATTTAATAGCTACATCATTTTAAACACAGAGGTAGTAAGTGCCATAGTGCAATTTAGTGAGGATGCCTGTGGACAAAGGATAGAATGGAGGTGTGGTCTCCCAAGTTTATGTAAGTCCCTGAAAAGAGCCACATCACGAATAAGAAATGACAGGAGGACACTGTGCCCGACCTGTTTTACAATGCATAAGGTTTATCTTGAAAATTGTTGTCAGTCTGGAGTTGACTGAAATCATCTAAGGAAACTCAGAGAGAATACATTTCTGTGTCAAAAATTTTAAATATGTCTATAAAACAAATTTCTTGGGATCTGAGAAGATTCCAATTTACTTTTGGTTAAATCTGTAAGAGAAAGAAAATTTACTCAACTCTGCTTATACAGAAACCAAAAAACTTTATAACCAGAACTCCCTTTCATTATTCCTTGCAGACTACTAAATAAAGACCTTGCTTTGTGCTGAATGCATGGAATAGTTAAATCTGGGAAATTTCACTGGCTTTCATCATCTTCTTGACTTGTCAGAACAGGAGGTGTGCCAAGGATAGAGTACTTGGTATTTTACTACTATGTTCTTTGTCTTTTTTTGCCTTGTAAAACAACAGAAAAAGAGATGAGGTTGAAGGACCATAAAGCAATCAAGAATTTTATATATAATTTTTATGGACTTACTAGTCAGGTTTCATCCACAGACAGACTGTGACTTGATGAAAATAGTGAAAAGCCTTACTCAGACATCTGACACTGAAACCCTACACTAGTCCTTTTAAATGCATGGCGTTCTGTATCTGTTGTGTATAAAGCAAAATTATGATGACAAAGCACAAAAAATTGAAACTATATAATTACATCCCATTGTTACCCTCCTGTCCTTCCTTTCCAAGTGAGCATGCCCATCTGGGTTTTTTTCAGTGTGTTGCAACAGAACACATTTTGAAATTCAGGGTGAATTTTGGGGTTTTGATGTTTTCAAATACTTGCCTGCACAATGGTTAATCCCTATGGTCAAAGTAATCAAACTGTCTCCTTTATTTCAAGCAGAAAATGCGAGCAGTTCTCAGAACATACAGCTCCATCAGGCCCTTCCACCCAGTTGGCATCTCTGTATCCATCACATATGTTATACTCCTGCTGCACCAACCATTTCCCAGCTCTTTTTTCTAGTCCACCCACAAATTACTTTTTTTTTTTTTTTTCCAGTGTATGAGAAGAAATCTCAGGTAAAATCACATTTTTTAGGGGCCAAACTTGACAAAAAACCAGACCTGCTTTCAACTGTAACTACAGCCTTGACTTTGAATCAATCATGTTTAGTTGAACATTAGATGACACAGCATTTTAAGCATATTTTCAAATGTAAACGTGACGGGTTCACATAGAGAAATGGAAGGTAGATAATCTGGTTTTTCTGTAACATTTCTAAAGAGGTAATTATATTCCACAAAGGGAAATGGTACCTGATTTTAGTTGTGAACCATTGTATTGTATATAAGCAAACAATTGCCTTGCCTATTCAGGTCTCATGCTAGAATGAGTTACTTGTGAACATTTGAAAATAAACATTGATTTGATCCTCTCCATTTTCTACTTTGCACCTGTAGCTACTACAGCTGTTTAATATTTTATTATGCAGTTAAAAAGGGGAAAATATCATCACTTTCCTTTCATATCTTTTTTCTTTTTTTTTTCTACTTCGTGTAAAGCCTTTTTTGATTTAACAACACTTGTCTGTGCACTTTCATGTTATTTCTTTAGAATCACTCCCTGTAGTGTGAATAAATGTTATTTGTGTCAGCAGCAAATCTTACTCTAAAGCCCATATTGTTATGAATGTGTTTATTCAATGCTGTTTATTCAAGCCCAAACTTATGTATTTTCAAGTTCTTTATTTATGTGTACACAGTGTCCATCAATTCTAACCCTCAGTTGGGATTAGAAGGATGAAGGATTACCCATGCAAAACATCTGTCACTGTGACTGCTGGAAGAGTTGCAAGACTGAGGACAGAGAGAACCAGAGCTTGGATTAGCAGCTGAACCAAAGATCGGTGGTTCTTCTCACTGTGCTTGATTACATGGCCATGGCTGCTGTATGCATTTGCACCACTTCTTTTTCATGCTGGAATATATCACAAGTGTCTGTGTTCAGCATTGCTGTAGTCAATTATAACCCTCTTACAGTGCCTCCAGTCATTGTTTAAATAGGTAAAAAAGCACAAAAAGTGATATTAATTTGAGTATAAATGCTAATGGTTTAATCAAAAAGTAACTTTGAATAATGATGTTAATTTATTTATAATATCATCTAGGTTTAGAAAAGCATTTAATCCCCAGAGAATCTTTTGCTTCATGCCCCAGGGTGCAATATCATGTAATTTGAATACAGCTGCAAAAAGCAACAAGAGTTATTTCAAAGAGCTCAGCACTGAGTTCTGGACAGCCCAACCTTGGAGCTGTAGACTTGCATGTAGCTAGTACCATTCCTCCTGTGATGCAGCCTCATAGTTTGTGGGAGAACAAATGGAAATTTTCCTTATTACAAACTTTCATTCAAACTTAGGTTTAAGATCTTGAAGCATCAGCAACTTCTGGAGTGTCAGCTCTTGGTGTCAAGATTGACACCATGACACTAACATCATTTATTTCTCCTGTGGTGGAAGAGGGTAGAGACAACTCATCTTCTAGAGATTTCTACAGTTTTCCTAAATGTTTCTTTGGGAGAGCCTGTGAGAAGCAGTATTGTTGCTTCTAAATCTTACATTTGATTCAACACAACCTTAATTTGGAATTACAGAAAATTTTCCTAATCTTTCTATTGTTATTATTTTAGAAATTTCTTGCTTTTGTGTTTTCTAGCTGTCACTGAAGTCAAAGCAACTCATATATGTACCATGTGTCACAATTTGGCTAGTTAAATATTATTTAGCTAGTTTATTTCTAAAGTCACTTCTAATGCTTGAGCTCCAGGTGTTTCAAAATGGACACTTGAAGTTAAAGAGTTTTTCAAAAGTCTCTTTTGATTATGTTTGTTTTATGAATATCATAAGTTTTTTCCCTCAGGAGCCTTTATTACCTTTCGTGTACTAAGCCATCCTCATGCTTACATGGGTTCCTGTGTTATAGAGAAAAAACTTAAACAGTAATTCATAAGCTATGTTTCTTTCCTTTCACTTGCCTCCTAGTTGTCACTGGCAGAGCTATTCTTTTAAACTTTTTGATTGTTGCGTAATTGAAGAGGTATATGGGACAATAGCTTCCTATTTTAAAAAGCCATGAAGACTTAATGAGAACATGGCTCCAGGGCCTTCCTTGTTGAGGAGGGGAAAAAAAAAAAAAAGAAAAGAAAAGAAAAAGGAGAAAGGCACGTGTATTCCTAGTTCTTAGAGAACCTTGCTGCCCTGCTATAGTACAGTGAAGTATTTCCAGACTGCTGTGGAGATGAAATACTAGTATCTTTTGAAGACACAACTAACAACAGGGAGAGAAAAGGACTTAATCAGAAAAATGAGTGTGCTTTGCAAGGAAAATGATTCGGGCAAAGTAAATCTGGTATTAGGCAAGTGCCTTTTGCTGATGGGTGAACCTTGCTGTGTTAGATCTGCTGCCTTCCATGTGCGTCACATCTGGTCAGCCTGGTTTATATCATAGCAACTTTATTGTAGAAACAGACCTTTGCTTTCTTGGTATTTTTGTCTGCCTAATTATTCTTAATTTGTCTATTACGATGGCATTTCTCTTTTAATTTTCACTCTGGAAATGTTTTCCTTTCTTTGCTGCTTTGTTCCATAAGAACTGCTCTCACATCCTCTCTCTGTAGCCCTTTTAATCTGTCTGACAGGAAAGCAAACTGATGCATTATCTAAGACTCCTCTCTGGGCTACTCATCAGACTGACTGATGTTCTAGAGGAACAGAGGGATCTATACCTTCCAAAGGCAAAATATAAAAACTTCACAGTGCTAAAGACAAAAATATCCAAGTTTGGACAGTGCTGTCTTTTCAGATCCGCTGGTCAGGGTATGCAATTCTTAAGAGCTATTCTTTAGCTGGCCCCTTGCAGCATGAAGTACTGTTTGGTTTATGTGGTCCTATAATGTACAAAATTCCTTTCTTACAAAGTTTCTTACAGTAGTGTTCATCATCATACGGAAATACTGATGTTTTGTTAAGATGATGTGGAAAGAGGAAGTGATATTTATAGAGCAGATGCGAAATTAACCGAACGCATTAACATGAAAGAGAGAACATATTTCTAACAACATCATTTGCTGTTTTAATATATTTATATATATAAATATACATATATCTTGAAAGGTGCTGTGATTGACTGACTTTTCAAGGGAAAGCAAGGTTCTTCCCATCCCTGCATAAGTGACAGCACAGAGAAAAAGATATCAGACAACTACTATGTGAATCATGATCAGAAGGGAGTCAAAACCTCGAATAAATGTGGAAGCTGAACAGAAACAGGTGGTGGCACTTTTTACCCCAAGGCATACATCAAGAAAAAAAATAAATACAATGGCCCTGCACCTTCCAAGTAGGTTATATCCAGAAAGAGCAGGGAGGGGCTGTACATTGTCCTTTCATGCTGTTCTGCCTGTTTTCACATACCTAAGTGACACTGCCACTGGCTTCTAGCTATTCAAATATAGATACCTGAATCTAGATTCATCTGATGCAACCAATTTCTGGCCCTTTGGAAGTTCTGGTTTCTTGCAAAGCTAATCCAGAGCTGCTATAATCAGTGCAACTTTTCCATCCGTTATCACTGCTGATTGTGGATCTAGGTTTTAAGATGTCTGCTTAGCGAAATAGCAAACAGTTAACCTGTACTCTTTCTTCTCAATAATTATTGTAAAAACATCCTTTTCATATGTTATCACTTTTACCATGTGAATTACCTTACCATATGCATTTCCACACATTTTTCTACAAATATTGTTTCCAAGATGGACTAATATCCTTTCTAAAAAATTTGATTGAATTGTTCCTATTGGACTCTGTATAGAGCTTTTCAGCTTTCACTCTGAAGTATATAGGTCTATGAAGTTTGATAATTACACATATGATCTGTATTTTCAGAAACCTTTCTTGTGCTTCAAAAATTGTAGCTTCTTTTGTATGCCTCTGTTCAGCAAATTTCCTGTTGGTCACTGTAGTTAAAATAGCTTGCAGTATGATTTTTACTCTTGTTCTTAAAAGATTCTGACCCTTGTAATAATGATACGTAAGTAGCTAAGTTTTATTTGGTACCTTGTCCATGTAGATGAACAGATGGATTCGCTCACATACATGCTTATTATGGAATAGACACCGCATTATTTATCCCTGGTTTCCTGCAGCAGATTCTGCACTGTAAGGTAATTCTAAAAGCTTTAGTAGTCTTGTAGTACATGGTCTCAGCTGTAGGATCATCCTTAGCCTCTAGAAACCCAAACACAATGAGTATTTTGACATGTCAAGCTCTAAAGCTCTCTAGGAATCTGGAAATATTCTGTGACTGAATAAAGGATCTACAGAAGGTTGGAATGTAACTTAGAATGAAGCAGATGTGCTCTAACCTAGCTTGTAAAAAAAATAACAGTAATTTAGCCAAGGAAACTGTGCTTAGAGTTGAGTTTGATTTCTCTGTTTTATTTTCCTAGCACAGATAGAATAGCTTCCCTGTGAGAAATGTTAATACCAGTCTGGGTAGAGACATTACATGAGATGTTACTGCTGTGGTTTGTTTTTTGACTGGGAGGAGATGAGGTGACTGCAGTTTGCTATCAGTCTGCTTAGTAACACCAGACCTCTCAGAGCTGCCTCTCAGTTGCCTTGTTAAGTTTGCACAGAACATTTTTAGTTGTCTGCCTGCAAAAATAAGGAAGACTAAAGGACATTCCTGGGATGCTGAACCCTCTCAGCACAGGCATGCAGAGCTGCACTGCAGTATAAAATGTGGTTTATAGCATGTGCAGACCCTCTGTGTCCCCTCTCCCTGTCCTCCTCTGATTGTGCCTTTTGTTCTTCTTCATTGTATTTCTCCACGTGCACAGATACTTGTATAGCAATTTCTGGTTTTCTTTGAAACATAATAGCATGGTTTTTGTAGAATAGATCAGTATTTGATTTGTCCTAATCTGTATAGTGTTGAATCAGTGCAAAATTGTAGTAGAAATTGGTTGTCTTTAAAGTGTACATATTCCTTGATGTGTTGAGGTCCTCAAGCGTGAAAAAGTACATACATGTGATTCAGAAGTTCACATTTTAGAATGTGCCCTAGTAGCACTGTCTGCTGTTAAAGTCAAGTGATGCTTTCCATTAATAACTGTTTTTCATTGCTTAAGATTTTTCCCAAAGTTGTAACTGCACAGACTGAAAGTCTCCACAGTGGGTGCTAAACACTATACTGACAGGCACAGTGGAAGGCTCAAGATTAATTGTCTGCAGAGCAAGGTTTAAACAGGGAAAAATAAATAAAATGTAGGTGATACATTGAGCAGTGATGAGAAAACAAAATATGGAATAGCTGTCCATTAAGTAAGTGCTGCCTGTTGCACTGTGTCAATGTGGCAGGGATCTTGCAGGGAAAATATTTTGAAATTGTGTAATTGTAAATTGTATCTTCAGGTGTTATGTGTGTGGATAGACACTATGGACAGATATTCAAGTTGCATGGTAATCTTAAAGACATTTCCTAACTTCTAAGTATTTGGTGTTACAATCTTAATAGTGAGCTCTGCGTGTATATTATGTGTGTGATATTTCATTCTCTGATCAATTCTTATGAAATTAGCTATGTCATCAAGTCCTGAAAATACATTTCAGTTAATATCAGTGTTTCTGAATACCTTTGGAATTAGAGAAAAAGAGCTAACATGCTTGGTTTCCAATGTAAGCCTTTTATCTGGCAGTACTAACAAGAAATGTATGCAAAGTCCATCAAATGAATGGTGTGATTGTAAACTGATTATTGTGTGAGAGGGGACAGAAATGGTATTTACATAGTATTGCTTTCCTTTATGTTTTGTAAATCTTAGTTCTAGGGAATACAGTAGAACTTCAATTTAAGCCTAATTGTGGGCGTTTAGTGTTGTGCTGAGATGTCAATTTTCATTTCATAGCAAAGCTGAAACTTTAGAAACGCCATGGGATTCCTTGCCAGCTTCAGCGGAGAAGCTGCAGAAACCTGCACAAACTTGTTAAAACGTGAAAACCTCTAGCTTAACATACAGATCATGCTCAGAGGCAAAGCATGCATTATTGCTTAGACTCAACCAGTGCAGCAAGAAAGGTTGTTGTTTGGGATATCTATTGGTAAAACAGTTAAAGGCCAGATACTTCACTGTGAGGCAACTGAAATGACCCAGGAGCTTGATTTCATACCTCTTTGTGTCTGCTTTCTTGTACATTAATTCTTCTTTCCTCTTTTAACTTCATCTCCAGGTCCTGATAACTGACTGTGCAGCATCCTCTGCTTAGTAAAACCCTTCCATTTCAGAACTGCACACTTGGCAAAGACAGACTTTCCTGTATCAACACAGGCAAGTTACTGCATATACCATCCAGTCCTCGTTTCTGCCTCTGTCCTGATTTAAAGTTTGGAAGAGAAAAAGTAGCACCCTTGGCTAGAATGGGTCCTGCACTTCATGGCAGAACAAGAGCTTTGTACTAGGGCTGTTCCTTTTTCTTCCATGCTCTACTGTGCCATTTTATATGGGGACTGACTGACATTAGAGACATGTAAAAGCTAGGGCAGAGGACAGTTAAAAAATGATTGAAGAGCCGTATAAAATGTGGAAGATGCAGAAGGGCAGGATGACATTGTAGAAGGCAGAGGATATCCTGTAGTCAGAAGCAGTGAGGCTGTGAAATACCTGTGTCTACATGAGGTGGCATGAACTGGAGAGGATATTTGTTATTCAAAAACAAAAAACAAACAACAACAGAACCCAAACCAAAAAAAATTAGAAAACAAAAAACAAGCAAACAAAAAACACCAAACCAAACCAAAAAAAACCAAAACCACAACCAAACAACAACAAAAAAACACCAGAGTTTTTGGGAGAAAATGAAATGTCAGTATCCTGGTGATCAGAAGGGGGGAGTATGATCATAATACTTTTTTTTTTTTTAAGATTTGAAGATGGGAGTGAAAATGGGAAAAAAAAAAAAATGAGGCGGCAGGATAGTATGCATCTATTGTTGGAGAAAACAGGGCTAAAGAGATGTAGAGAAAGTAGGAAACAGTCCAAAAGTTTGTAGTTGACATTGCCAATGTTTTTTCAATAATAATATAAATGGAAGTTTTTCCGGAGGGATGGGAGAGAAATGGAATGGCAAAATGCTGAGGATCATCCCACCTCTTATTCTGATTTTAATTATCCAGTAGAGGAGCAAGTCATCTCTGCACAGCTGGGCCTCTTTCCTCATTCCATAAAGTGGCTGAACCCTAACCTGTCTGATGTGCTTGGTAATTATAACCTTTACACATTGAAGTGTGGCTGGGAATTGCCAGCACATTTAGACACATAAGGATGTAGATATTTTAAGAAGCCAATCTTTTTATTCCATTGTCTTTATTCTGAGCCTGAAGACTCCATGTGGCTTACAGCTGGAATGAAAACCATGGTTAAGATTTTGCTGAAGCTCTGTATATCCAATTTAAAACAAGATCAGTATGAAAATGGGGTCATCAATTTTATTGCAACAAGTGCAAATCAACCTTATAATGTAAGGCTATTTCATCTTTCATTTATGGAATTGAGTTAAAAGTGCATATTGGTATAAGAAAAATAACAGGAGTGTTACAATCAACACAATGACTTAAAAAATGTAGAAGACTTCCAAAATATGCTATACAAGTGCCCTTGCTTCATAGAGAAAAACTTCTCCTGGCCTTGCAGGGTTTTAGCAATGTTCAAAGATTAGGCTTATTTACTAAAATATTGATTTGATTATACTATGATGTTAGAATTAATATGGTGTACGTGAATATCTGTGTTCTCTTTGGAAAGATATTTGATTCTGCAATAAGGAATGAATGTGCTGAGGGAGTTAACATGATGATGTTCAGCTAACTACTTGTTATATACAATACTGAATTTGAAGGCCTTTTATTTTAGTCATGATGAAAATTCTTTTTTCCAGTGCTCTTAAGGTTTTGTTTTCAAAGAATTATACCCTCTGCTCCTCTGAGTGTTTCTTTATGATGGTCTCCCCTAACAATTGCTTTTAACTTGAGTTCAGATGAACAAAGCAGTCAGCTCTCGCTGATTTTAAACCCAAGAGATTTCTCTTTCTGTACATTTCTTAATTACATGGGTTATTAAGTAGGGGGCAGAAATTCAGCAAATTCTATGAAAGGGCTGTACACGATGGAATGAAAATCCTGCTGAAGACTGACCCACGTCCACATCATATACCCAGGTAAGTAGGAACAAACACAGACTACTGAAGGGCTTGGTACTGACGTGTTAAAATTACTGTCAGATATCTCAGCAGACAGCCTGGCATAGGAATTACAAGATAGCTATATGCCTAGAGACTGTACAATAGATATACTGAGACTTGTAGTTCACACAGGATATCCAGATCCTGAAGAAAATGTCTGTAGTATCTACATAGACACAAACCCCCACACCTTCTCCCCAAAGCACAATCCTGCCTCTTCACATTTCAAAAATCACTTTCTTATTTTCTCAGCATAGGAAAATCCACACAAGGAACCATCCGTACCCCTGTTTATATAGTCTGTCTTAATACTTGGTTAAGTTTTTTCTAGTAGGTTTTATTCTTAGTGTTTTGAGAGGTCTGGGAATTGATGAGTGCTTAGTCTGTTTTGTGGAATTTCCTACCATCTCTCCGTGCCTGGAAAAATACAAAATTTAATAGCAGCTTAGTTTAGTTTGCTTAAGCAGGTTTCTCTCTGCCTGTCCCCAAACATATGTTCTCTCAGCACATGAGTAGGTGGCATCAGTATTGTCACACTGTATATCCTCCTGGATTGGGCAGTGGATTCACAGTGTTCCCATTTATTAAAGGTGCCTGCAGAGAGAGAAGGAGAAAATTGCTCTGTTCTTGATTAGGGAAAGAAGCAGTAGACATTTATAAATTGCAGTGCAGAAGAACTATTTTAGATGTTAGGAAAGTTATACAAATGGCAAACAAGCTAAGTATAGAAATAGATTGTCTTGGTCTTGGGGAACCCCCATCACTAATGATTTTTGGAGAGAATAAGGCAAGTGTCTACCAGGAGTTATATAGGTATCGTTGATCCTGCCTTGGGCAGGAGGATGGACTGGCTGACCTGTTGAGTTCCCTTCCAGCCCTATTTGTTATGATTTTATGCTCCTAGAAGAAGCTGTATTTAGAGTTTCACTGAGTACAGGATCTCTGCCTTTTGAGCTTGCAGAATTGAAAGGACAGCAAAGCTTTAGTCTTAAAAATTCTCATGAGAGCAATCAGGAAATTTCTGTTCTATAGATTTTTGTTCCTCTCTTTTATTTTCATATTTTGTTTTAATTCTAGTATGAGTTAGCTCATTATCCAATGGGACTGTTTAGCTGCTGTGTTTAAACCAAAATGAATGTCTTATACATAAACTCTAGTACTTGCTTCTTGAGCTGATCAATGATTCTCTCTGCTCTTTCCCCAGACCCATGAAATTAATGACTTTATCGTACAGGACTCTTTTCAGTAAGCAGTTCACAGTTATCTAAACTGTTGTTTCCCTGTACTCCTTTCCCTTTAACTTTTTGACTCTCCTGACTGTGTGGTTTTTGTGTTTTTCAAGAGGCCATTTACAGCCCCTGTAAGGTCAACTCAGTGTTTTTCTTGCCCGCAGTTCTATGTTGTAGAGCTTAATAGATGTGATAACAATCTGCAAAAGTCTTAAGACTTGAAAACTGAAGAGAAGCAGGAATGAGTCCGAGAATGTGTGGGAAGAAGCTGACCAAAAGAGCATGTATATTGAATACTATGATAAGTATCTTCACAGCTGGATCTATGAGAATGGAATATGCTTCAGACCAGTTTAAATAAATGATGAAAACTGTTCTGCAGTGTCAGCTATTGATGGTGCTGTGGCTCTCTTGCCACACTGTCAGAACACATATGCTCATTCTTTCCTCCAGAAAAGTAGTTAAAGAGCATGAAAAACCTCTACTGCAGCTGCTACATATAATAATGAAAAATTCCTTGGAGTTTTCTTTCTGGTTTGAAAATTCGAAAACTCCTCATGGTCTTCAGTATAAGCTGAACATCTCTAAAAAAATCAGCCCTCCTGCTCCCCCTGTTCAAGATTTCTGTGGGTCTCCATTAGAAAGTTTTTCTCCCTTCCTTGCAGGATCTATTATTGTTTCCACTTCCTGGTATTCGAAACCCACAAGGTTTTAATGAATTCATGTACTTTTCTGCTCCTTGCAAGCACTGTTTGCTAATGCAATGTGAAAATGCTAATGGCAGTAATAAATTTGGTACATTTACTATCTTCTGAAACAAAACCTCACTGGGCTAGGTGATAAGAATGTAACTAGGCATCTTTATAGGTTTGTCTTGCCTGCTTAGCTCTGAGAAGCTGGGCACATATGGGGCATGACAAGGCATGCAAGGGACAGCATCTGCCAAAACTATGGGATTGAAATCTTTGAGGACACATGGATCTGTGATTCAGTAAAAGGTCTCTTCACCCTGCCTTCCTTCTAGATAAAATTTCCACAGCCACACTTCTCTTGAGATAGGCTCCCTTCTGCTGCTTTCAGATGTGGTCTCAGAGACCAGAACACTGGTGATGCCTCTGTATTATTTATTATGAGACTGTGAGCAGAAAAACTAGTCTTCATTTTAAGTGATATTGTGGACATTGTCCACCTACCCTTCTCCATGTGTTTACTGCAGATGGAGCCCATGGGAACTGGTGTTTGCTTTGTGTGCATTGCCAATGGCTTTTCTACCAGATACTCTGCACCTGTCCAGAATCTGGGGGCAAATGTTATCACTAATGTTACAACTCAGAATCTGATAAGACTTTGAGTTTTTCCCACCTCACTTTAAAACACCACTATTGGTTTTCTGTCACTTGACTTCAGGCCTGATTAATACTATGTAAAACTGAAGATTTCACAGCTATTCTTCAAAAGGATTTGAAGTCCCACGATTTCCCATCGTAAAACAAGCAATTGCATTATTTCAATCTGAAGGAGGGGAAATTGAGATCAATATCCCATCGTAAATACAATGCTGCAATTTGTAATAACAATGGTGGTTTAATTTTTTTCAAAAGTCAAGGGACCAAATATGTGACAGTTACTGTGTTTTTTAATACCGCATATTTATGTGCGAGATTGCTCCAGTGATTTGGCCTGATATCACAGGGCTCAAGGAGTATGTTTTCTGTATCTGTTCTGAAGAAAATCACAAGTAACATTATTTTAAAAAATGTTGGTAAAACACTGTTTGTCCCAAGCATTTTTGCCTTTTCCAGACTCTGGGGTGATTCAAAGTTCAGTTTACCTCCAGACTATCAAAAATTAAAGGGATTTTGCAAGCTGGAAAGCATTCATCTGAGGCCTGATTAGCCTATAGGTGAAGATTTACACGGCTACCGCCAGATTCAGAAAAGGTAACAATGAATGATGAGTGGTTTGAAGAATTAAGTTTTCTTGCAGATAAGTGGGGAGTTTCTCAAGTTGTGATATTCTGCCATGATGCTTCATTTCAGAGTCAGCAGTAGCCTGGATGTAGCAGGACAGCAGAAGTGGCAATTGGTTATTCTTTTAGAAGTGATAAAGTTAGTGTGCTTTCAATTAAATCATGTGAGAACTGAAACTCAGTAGACGTGCTGATACAGCTGAAGAACAAGGCTTTTACATGTGAAGACATTACTCCAAACACAGAATCTTTAAGTCTGAACAGTAAATCCTAGGAGGTGGGGATGAATATTAATATAAATATGAAGCAGAAAACTCTCTTAGGGACTTGTGGAAAGTGTAAGAGGCAGAGTAACTGTGCATTCAAAGTAAGAATAGAAACAGACTAGAGTACATAAGTTGCCTTGTCAAATTAAATACATAGATTACCATGTATTAAAAGATGGTAACTATCTGTTTTGCTGTTATTCCTATTGACCTCAGTAAGGATTTTATAAACATACAGATGCAGGTTCTGTGCAGCTAAGCAGTATGGATGCAGGTCTCTCTCTGAGTAAAAAATTCATATTCCTGTCATCCACATCCAGAAGGACTTCGGTTTCCATGATTCCTTATGTTCTTGAGAAGCCGCTGAAAATTTTTGTTTTGGGGATGAATTGGCTTGTTTTCTGTTTTCAGAGCCAGATGGGGGAAGGGCAATAAACTCTTTTGGGGGTGGAGGGATTAAGCTGGTGAAGTGTTGTGTAGGAATTTGAATTAATTTCAGATTCAAAGATGTTTGCATATTATAATTTGCAATAACTCTAAGAGTCTGACTGTTGGACTAGATTTACTTGAAGAGAATCTATGCTAAAGGAGAGAAAAAAGTTAGATGCCTCTCCCAGAGAGAGATTAGGGAACTGCAGAATTTATGGATCCGCCCTGTGGCTGAGATTAGATAGCCAGAGATAGTAGCCTGGGGGAAAATGTACTATAATTTGCATTCAGCTAGGTAATTACAAGTTCCTCCATTAAATCTTCACCTCTGCTTATGGATGTATGGTTTAGTTGCGACAAGTCCAATTACCTTCCTGCACTCTGCATGGAAATACACTGGAAGTTCATTTGATACAAAATAAGGCTGCCAGTGTGTTAGGTAGTATTAGTTTGATGTGAGTATACTATACCAGCTGGAGAACTGTGATGTGTTTCCATTTGCTTCCATGTGTAATTCAGGATGTTTGTAAAGAGCATGAACATCCCAGATATCTGAAGGATAGTTTGTGGCCATCATGGGATTTCAATTGATTAGTTATCAGGGGAGCAGTTGCAGAAAGTTTCACTCCAGCTAGTGAAATAATTTTATGCTTTCAGTTAGTATAACATTCAGTCTGTTTCTGTAGCAGAGTTGCAGGAATAGATGCAGGTAATGGGACCCTGGATTTTTTTTTATTGGAATCTTAGTCCTTTAATACAGCTTTGAATACTAACAGCAAGGTGTCATCAGTTCTGTACATGGATTGTACTCTTCCTCCAGCAAGTATTCTTGAAAGTTATGCTTCTTTGTGTCTGTTGCTTTCTCTCTGACCTGCTTATCCTTCCAGTCGTGGAAGCTTTTAAAGTACTGTTTCTGCTTATTCTTTTGCAAGATCTTTGTTAAGACAAGGTAAAAACAAGATTAACATTCTGTCTAACAAGACATTAAAAGTTCAGTTTTGCCAAAACTGTTTTTTCACTGGGTCTGGGCTGTGTCCTTGTAACCCATGCTGCACTGAGAAGGGACTAATTCATTTTTCATGTTCCTCTGGTTAAGTGATCTTTGGAGGGAGACGCAGTCTGATGTCACGCTGCTGTCTAGTGATAGCTGTAATGAAATGACTGACCACATTTCACTACTCACTCATTTCAGCTTATTTTTGACTTTGTTATCTGAAAGATTAGGACTTTGCATTGAACTGCAAGATCTTGCTTTCTCTCCATCAGTCTCTCCTTGCTGATAAATAATAGATATGGAAGAATGAATAAAGCACTAAACTTGTTCCCCTGGGACTGAAGTTTCCATCTAATCAGTGGTCCAGTCCAGTGTGAAATCTATTTGGTGGTTTAGGCTTGGTCTTTCTGGAACAGTATTCTTCCAGTAAAGATATTAAATGTAAAAAAAATGCAGCACAGTGAAACAATCACAGTGTCTGTTTGAGAAAGGCCAAAAATTAAGTTAACATAGAAGCAGATTTACCTCCCACTCACACAGAAGAATGTCTACAGGTCAAAATTTACTGGAATGCTACAAGGGAGTCAGTATTGTGCCTACTCATACTCTGTCTAGGTTGTATTCAATAGAAAACTTCCGGTTTTCAGTGCTTGGGCTTTCAAGTGAAATTATTTTTATGGATTGCCTTTATTTTTATGTATATATTCTGAAGTAGAATTATATATGTATGTATATATGTATAAATGTATATACATATGTGTATATGTGTGTGTATATACATATATAGAGGAAATTTAAAAATACTTCTCCAACTATTGGCTCACACAGGGGAAAACACCACCTAGCTATGACTGGGAAAGCAAATGTCTAATGTCACTCTAACATCACTTTAAGAAATGAAAAAAAAATCCTACAGCTGATTCCAATGTGCTATTTACAAATCTTCATCGTTTGTAGGCAAAAAATACACAGGGTTTTATTTTTTATCTTATATCATTTGTAACTTGAAATTTGAATCAAATTAGACCTAAATAACTCATAGAGTTGGGCATTTCAGCTCATATTCTGTGCCTTTTGGATTCCTATGAAAAGTACAGTTCTATACAATCATTTGTCTTCCTTCAAATGAGTAGTGATAATTTTATGTAATTTATCTTCACATGCCAGAATGACCTCAGAAACCTAGCTAAGGTTTGGTGACAGAAAAATTGTGAAAGGGAACATTTAAGCACTCAGATACAAATGCAGAGACAGCTCAGTGGTTTCCAATATATTCAAAAGTTGCAGGTCAGAACTTTCTGAATGTGTTAATTGGTGCTGTGGTCTGAAATCACATGTATAGTTTGTAGCTTGGGCTTGATCAGTGGGTTACTAACTACAAAAATGTTCATGGTGGTGCTAAAAGTATTCTCTTGTGTCTAAAAATTATTTTAGTTTTGCTCTGACCTCTATAATCCCAAGGGCAATTGGTGGCATACGGTGGCAAGAAAACTATTTTTGCATTGAGAGTATTAAAATTGTTATCAGTAAACTAGTCCCTTCCCCCAGACTTCCACTGTCCAAGGCTTGGGGTAGGTACTGTAATTCCTGAGATTCAGTCAGTCTGCATAACACTTGTTCAGACACCGGAAGATGTTTTCATGAAGCCAATTAAAGTTGGTGGTGGGTGGGATACAAAGTTTTGCAATCATGCTTTTGTTTGTGGATAACAGACTGCATAAGAGATTACAAAATATGCCAGACTGAAGAATTACTGGTAACATCTATCTTTTTGGTGTTTTTATAAATCTTAATAACGGAAAAAGAGTCTTCTAACATTCCCTGTAAAGCTTTGTTAAATTGCAGAATAAAAAAATCAAAGCATGCTGAGGTCAATGGGAGCTTTTTGTTGCTTTCAGTGTATATTGAAGCAGCTGCTAAATGAAATCTCACCAAGATTTCTACTTCCTTATTGTGGGGAGAAGGCAGTAGATGAGAAAGGCAAGATATATACAAAAGCTATGCAGTTGTTCACTGCAAAGTAAAGCCTAGTGAAGAGATTTTAGAAGAAGGAAAACAGCAATGGTGTCTAATGGAAGAACTTCAAAACAAGCGATAGCAACAGTGAAGTTTTCCATCTTCCAGTAATATCACTATGTCTGTCTCAATAAAAAAGTCTTGCAACAGTCAGTGCTGGCAGATAGTGAGAGGTCAGGTCTGTATCTCTAATGCAGAGTCTGATGAAGCTGTGGGAGTCAAATCAGTGACTCTGTCTAAGCAGAACTTCTGAAGGGTTTCAAAGGCAATCTGCTTAAAAAGTGGGTGGTATGATTTAGAAACCCTGTTTATCTTCATCCTTGTGAAATCCCTTCAATAACAAACTAGGGTATTAAAAAATAGCGGCTAAAATTTCTGACCAAAATACTGGATGTGCTAAATAAACAGCTGTCCTATTGGATAGCTTGTGTGATATGTCCAGAACACAAATTTCAGCAAGTTCCTGCTCATCACCATCTCCTCTCTTGAAGGAAATAAATACTGACCTTTGGAAATATGTGGCTCAATGGTTTACCTTGGCTTTAGATCTTGCCAAACCTCATGACTATGTCTGAGAGGATTGTTTCAGATATATCCCTGTTAATAAGATCTTCTGTGAGCTAAAATAACCAAATCAAGATTGCAAGACCCAGTAACCTTGTTGACAGGATGCCTTCATGCTAGATGTATTTTCTGTTTTGATGGCATTTTCAGCAGATCCCAGAACAATGCTAGGTGAGTTCTAAAATTAATATCCTTTTTCATGGTTCATTAATTTGACTAAGTCTGGATAATTAATAGAGTTATAAAAACTAAACAAGCAAACAAAACACCACATTTTATCTCAGATCCAATTCCAAAATTGAAGAATGTGGGGGATTAATAAATTTGAACTTTGAGGAATCTTTATGGAAATTTTGAAAATGGCATGCTCATTTTTCTTTTCACTTCCATATGCCTACAGAGTCCCAGTCAGTGTGGTAATTAAAATGCAATGAAATAATCCATCTCTGAAGTGTTTCTAACCAGAAAGTGAGATCTCTTATAAGATTTACAGCTCAGTTTTGCAGACTGAGAGGATCTAGCTATATCTGATAAGCCCCAATAAGCCCTTGGACTTCTGAGTGGTTACCAGACCTGAACTCAAACTCTGAGCATGGTGAAGTTCATTTGTCTCTAGCTTTAATTTTGTTTTATCAGCTGTCATTGTATAGCTTTCCTTCCTCCTCTCCCCTTCAAATGCCCGTAGAATCCTACCTGGCATTTTAAATCCAAATCCCACTAAAATATTAATGACTTCGATACAATAGTTATTAGATCAGTATTTCTTTAAATTGCTATCTAAAGACCCTGGTAGAGATCAACAACTGTATTAAGCAGCAAGGGTGTCCCAAACCCTCACAGGTTTAAAAATCTTTAGTATTTTGGACCACGTAACTTCAACCCATAAATATTTACTTGATAAATAAGTAGTTCAATGGAAATTAATGTAGGTTTATGCATATAATTGCCTCCTTATAAACACTAATTTCTATTACTGTATTAAACACAATCTTATGTTCTTTTAATTTCTCCAAGACCTCAAAATATTAGGAATGTTATTTAGTATTTTATAATCTCAGATTTCATAGCAAAGTAAACCTTCCTGAATGGTTCTGATGATTTCCCAGACATAATATATATCATGTTCTTATTGTAATTAGGGAAAATTCATTATAATGGTGGGATGATGTGAGTTTTTTTAAGAGAGTAACTTCTGCATGCTAGTCTGTATTTGACAGTGCTCATCACTTTAAATTTAGAAATGTGTAACGGTAATAATACATATCTTGAGCTGTAGTGAAAAAGCATACAATTATAAGTTTGCTTAAGGGCTGTACAATATTTTAGTTTTCTTTTTAAACCATTCATGCTTCAAGATTTATAATTGTCCAGGACACTCACATGGTAGCCTAACTGACTTTGTTACCAGAGTGATACTTGGAGATACATAAGCATAGCTCTGAGAAATGTGTTTAGAGATCTAACCACTGTCTAATCCAGACTCCTGGAGTTCAAGGGAGTGTCCCTTATGTTCATGATTTTTAGAACATCTGATTCCATACTAGAATTCGCATTTCATTATTAATATTTGATGCCATAATTAATTGATATTTAACTGTTTTATCCCACCTGGGAAAGGTTGAAAAATGATAAATGATAATTTTCTGTGGGACAAAACTTCCAAATTCCAATCAGTTTGATATTAAGTTGCTGCATATTCAGATACGAAATAATTTGGCTTAATTATTCTGTCATTTAAAATGCCATTTCACTTCAGTCGAATATTGTTTCCATTCCCTATTGAATTTCTGGATACTTTTAATGTTCTGCATAGCACTTGGAAAGATATTAATGTCAGGAAATGAGAACATACGTATTTCACATTTCACATACAAGGTGCATGTGTAATCTTTTGCATTCTTAATTCAGCTTAAATAGGAACATGAAGTTTATGTAAGCAAACATTAAAAAGCTGACCTTTTAAGATGTGACATCAGATGCTGAAGAAAATATAAAAGGAATGGGGTTATATAACTTTGCAAATTCAAGATTTAGTGTGAAGAAATGTGCCTTGTCTAACCAATATTAGAAGAATAAGGTCATGTCTATTTCCAAGTGCTGCTGTGCCCTACAATTGTGGCGGTAATGTAGAGCAATTATATGTCCATGCTATTCTGTCTCTCTGAGAAGAAGTTAGCAACTGTATTCTTTTTGGAGAAATTTTACAGAAATTGATAACTAAGGACTTTGCTGATAAATACTGTAAGACAAAGATTTATGCTCTGAAACGTGGCAAAGGGAAATTTCTGGTCTGATTTTCATCTTTTGTTTGAAAGTAGAGGTGAATGTACTATATACACAGACAGCTTGGAGAGCTTTATCTTTCCCCCTCGAGCTGTGCATTTAAAGGTCCTTACAAGATTATATGAAAGATGTTGACAGTTTGTGAAACACAGGAATGCTGCAGATTCATCTGCCATGTGGATGAATCTTTATTTCTAACAATTATGAAGTAATTATAGTCAGGCAAGCTTAAAAAGCTGTAGAGTTGTCACTTACTGTGCCTGTTCAGCTGAAATTATTAATTGAAGACTTAAGTTTCTAGAACCCCCATCTCAGAAGACTTGAAGCAACTGTTCAAACTCCTTGTCGAATGGTGTTGCTTTAAATACACAATGAAAATATAACTATAATGTTAGTTATTCTTTATTGCAGAAATTATTTTTTTTCTTTTAGCAGTAAATAACAAACATAGGGCAGGGTGAATAGGACATGATTCCCAGTGGAATATTAAGTAATTACAATTTGAACTGTAACTGTTAGATGTGGATATTTCATGGGAAGACCCTGCTTTTATCATGGCTTTTTCTACAAAATCATATTTGCATTTTAGGTAGGAAAGGATGAACTCTGTGTAGTTACAAATTTTTACTCAATTTCATAGTTTTGGGAAGGTTGACTCATATTCATATTCAGTTTCCACTATGAAGAGAACTGGCAAAGAGCAGCATGGAGACTAAAACGAGAAGACTCTCTTTCCCGGATGCAGGTATGAAAACACAAGAGAGGTAAAAAGCAAATATAGGGCAGTAGGATTTTTGGAGAAATGCAGCCTGGAGTTAGATTCTTATATTTAGGCTGAAAAAAATGTTCATCTTCATCTTCAAAATTATTCAGTACTTTCTAAATTCGTTACGATCTAAGCTCTGCACTTCTTAAAACCTAGGCACTTATTTTACCTTAAATATGGACAAGAGACCAATTATAGCCCTTCTATTTTACTCTGGGCCTAAGTGTATTATATACCATCATAGCATATTCAGTGAATCTCTACCTTATGGAATACATTTTTCTACCCCTTCAGACATTTATAAAACTAATATAAATACCTCTGCCTGGTAAAATGGTTTGAGTTACCCAGAGGCACATCTTGCTAAAGCAGTTGAGTTTTGTGAGCCTAAAATAGCCTTTGAAAGATAAGCACCTTATCCAGTCTCACATATTGCCTATATGATCCTCAGGTAAGCAGTCATTTAGGTGAGAAATGGGCTGGTTAGGCAAGGTGTTGAGCATTTTGGATTCTTGAATATCTAGTAGGATTGAGGGTTTCTGTCATTTTCTGGACTGGGTACAAACTGCAAAGGTCTGCTGTAATTGAAGACAGGACTATTTTTAATAGAGTCTATATGTTTGGTAGATATTGAATGTGATCTAAAATATGTTAGGTGTAAGACAGAGACAAGAAAGACTTGAAGAACCACAGATGGTGAGTTTTTCCACAGATTAAGGATGACTTTACCTTTTTGATAGTGCTGTAGCGATCACTTCCAGCTGGTGACTTGATCACTGATAGAAACAACAGACAATTGGATTTGTCTGGAGATGTCTCCTTGCAAAGGCCTTCTCCAAAGCAATCATCATGTCACTAATCCACCTAGTGCCTGTGAAATAAAAGTGAGGTCTTTCTGGAAATGTTGAAATCTATTTTATTTTATTTTATTTGGTTTTCTAGTCAGAAAATTGGCTTTTCAGGATTGATTTCTGCTGAAAACTTGGATCTTGTTTGTCCTCCATGCTCTCTTTTTTCATGGCCTGAGATTTTCCTCTCTAGGAGCTGAGCAAGATGGAAGGAAGCCTATTGCACATCTGGCTAAAGAATTCAGAAATTGTTGATCGCTTGAGGAGAACAAACAATTAGGTGCATTAATAAGCTCTCAGTAACTACTCTAGAAGTATTCTGGAATCAAACTTTTTCTTCATCATCTTATATCCCAAGAGATCTATGTCTTCCAGTGGAAAAAGAGCAGTCTTTAACTGATTATATTTAAATGCAGATCTGTGGTTCCAGTGTGAATAACTGTATTTATTTGATGAATACATCATGACATGGAAGTTTACTTTTGACAAATTTATTCTGAGAACAGAATGGATGTGTGAGAGAGAAAGAGATGCAGTCTGCAAATCATCTGTTTAATGACTAAGACAAAATCCAGGTTACCTGGAGGACAGCCATAGGGCAAGTAAAAACTGTGGGTTTAAGGCAAAGCCCTGCACAATGCCAAAAGAACAGTCATCTGCATTTTAGCCCTACTTCTATGAACCTTGGTCAATTTATGCTTTCAGAAACATATCAATATTTTACACCTATTTCTGTGGCTTCTTCTCTGGAGGAAATAAAAGCATGCTGATTTATTTAGAAAAACAGAATGCTTTGCAAAAGAAATTTCCACATTCCTGTCCAGCTGACTTTTAATCCCTAAGTCAAGAATTGTTTTACACAATGCTATGCCTGCATGCAATACAAATTAGGAAAGACTGTGTTTTAAGCTTTTTGTACAAAGCATAATAATACTGACTGTGGTAGTAGAACACACCATTTATTTTGCGTGTTATGCAGCATGTTAATGTTTATTGTAGCTGGTATTGACTAATGCAGTTTGAGTAAATGTACAATTTTCTGGAGCAGATTCAGTGATTGTGCATCACGTACCCTACAGAAATAGTTCTTGCTAATTGTGCTGGTAAAATACAAGGGGTCTCATGGACCATGTTTTCCTTTTGCCCCACCCCTCCCCCAAAAACACTGTCATGAATGACGATTTATAGCTCACATGATATTTTCAGTAATCACGTGTGTTTGCAGGCAGTGTTTTGAAGCTTGGCATGTGGTAATGTATAGTACCAGTTAAATTAACAACAGGAACTTTGCCGATTTATATATTGTTTTTATTCTAGTTTTTGTTGTTTGTTTGTTTTTCTTTTCATGCTTTTCCTCTTTAAGCTGAAATTCTGTACCATATATCAATATGTAGGAGTTCCTTTAAAAACTCTTCTTCATGGATGGCTTGATTATTAATGCAGAGATCGGGAGCTAAATGCAGGTAACTTCTGCCAAGAATGAGGGCAGAATATGACTATGCTGCACTGCAACCATTCAATACGGCAAATCACACCTGGTTTGTCATCCCACATCAGGTAAACTTTCTCAAAACTGACTTGACATGTGATGAATGGACAGAATGCAGATTCACCCCTTAGCCGTATCATCCTGTAGTGCTATAGATCTAACTGTAAGTCTAAAAAATGCCCAAGATTTTCAGATTTACTACATTGTTTTCAAAATACAATTTGATTATTATTAAACAAATATGTAGAAGTAGTGAATGGCTTTAACAGTTACCCAAGGTACCTGTATTTATAAGTTATTTTAAAAATATAATAGCCATAGATGAAACTAGATAATACCTACATCATTGTAATTTATCATTTATGAAATGGTCTTGAAGTCAAGTTAGTAACTTATTTTGCTGTCACCTCTGCTCATCAGTGGAAAAAAGAATAGAAATAAAGAAGCAAAATTGTCCTAAAAACTAATATTTAAGTAAATGTGTGCTAGTGTATCATTAAGGCTATGCTAATAAGAACTTTGCTGTATTCAAGTGGAAACATAATAAAAATATTTCCTTCAAATTAATTTCCTTGAACAGAATATAATGTATAAGATATTGAAGACCTCACGTTCCCTCCTTCTGGTATCACCTTGTTTACCTCTGTGGCTTTTCTCAGGTTTGGTTGGCCTGAATTGTTTTTGACCCCTTGAGGAAACACTGGGTTCTTATTTTTCTGACATGAGATGATAATTGTAATAAACTTTGTCCTCAGTTTCAAAATGAGTTGTTATTGGTGTGGAGTAGAAGAAACAGGAACAGGAAATTACTCTGTTTTTAAAATAGGATTTTTATGAGTGCCTGCAAGGAGTGCATTAAGCAACATGACTTACATCTGTCTCATGTGTTTTGTTCTCTGATTCTCTCCCTAAGGGAGAATGGTATGTGCAGTGGAGCATTTTCTTTTGGTAAGGTTTATCATTTGATTTGCTTTATATGCAAACTGTCGCTGTCTATATTGGAAAGGAGTGTGCCTTGCATTTGGGGCACAGGTGGTCAAATTTGTGGTGTCTCTTCAGCCCTGTAGGAGTCATTGAAGGAAACACCATGATGCTGTCCCAGTGACATCACTTTAAAGAGTGTCTTAACAAGACAATTCTTGTTAAACATTTTGAAAACTAGTTTATTCAAAGCATTTTGTTGGGACTTCTCTTAGTTTTGATTTGGGCATTTGTGTTTTCTTAATTGTATTAGCAATTCATATATCTAGGTGGAAAACCTCTGTATCCAGAGTGAACACTTAATTGTATCATCACCCACAGAATGGAGGAATTTCAATTTAGGAAATCTCAGTCCTCTTAAAGACTTGTAAAACAAGCCAAATTTTTCATTTATTAACAGAAGTATGTTTTATCTTCTCAGTGAAGGGCACAAGAAATAATAGGAATAAAAGCTAAAGGGTATTAGCATGGTTTGCTATTATTACCATTTTTTATTGGGTTTAGGTGGTGTCCAGAGAGATTGGTTAGAATTAGACTCCCCTTGTATTAGACCCTATGTAACTAGAATAAATTTTACAGCTTTTTCTCAGTTGTATATCCTTTATAAGTACACTGCATGATATATGCAGACAGGCTGGATACCAGGCAACACAGACAATGCAGAAAAATCCTTTACAATATATGTAACTATGTCATGCAGTATTTGTTTCTGCTATTGTGTTCACCTCTGTACAGCAGAGAAATACATATATATCTGGGATGGGAATTTTCTGTGTCATACATTATCTTCTAGACAGCCACAGTAATTAGACTAAATTTAGAATCTACAGAGTGGTGAATATAAGTTTTCAAAACAAACTTATTCTGGAGTTATGCACACAAGAATGCCTTAAATTGTGTATTGAAAGAAAAAAGAAATGGACTAAATCACTTGCAATTTTCTGGGGAAAAAAAAAAGACTGTAAAATATGCTAAAGGATACAAATAGGCAGAAAATACCATTGTAAACAGGGATTCAGACCTGATTTCATTTCTTGTCAAGCTGTAAGACAACAAAGAATATAATTTTTATCAGATTGATACAGTCTTGACTGTGTCACTGTGATGCTACCACTGCTGCAATGAGATGATTTCATTTTTTCATCCAGCAGATGCAGAAAGGATGCATATATTTCTCTAAAGAATCTAACATGATCTATAATCTGTAGTGGGGAAACAGCATTGCTCCTGCAAGTGGTATGAATATGTGAAAGTAAAGAGAGAAGCACAGTCTGATTTAAAGATGTGTTCTAGAAGGGACACTGAAATTTTTTATTTTTTTTTTTTAATATTTTTTTTTCAGGGTGTGTGTGTGGTGGCTTGTTTAAAAAAATGTACATTGGGAAATTTCATCTTGGTATAACTTTTGTCCTATTTACAATTTTGACACAATTATATGGCAAATTTAGTCAGACGTTTGAATGAAACAGAATGCTGAATAGCTAATATAGCTATTTACTATTGGAGAAGTTAAGAATAATAAGGAAAACTCAAATTTTTACTCAACATGCTTCAGCTTATAATTGAATCTAATCTTATAATTGTATGCAAGACCTATCTTCTTAAAGAACATGTTACTAAAAAGCTACTTAGGGCCAGTGGATCTGTATTTAGAAGTCTATATATGTTTCTCTAACATTTGAAAATTACCTCTGTAAATCATATCATTAAGAGACTGTCTGAAAATAATAAAAATACCTTACATTCTTATATCACTGTTAGTTTTGAAATCAAAAGGCATAATGGTCTCATCTTTCCTACAGTAGGCAAAGATGAAAAGTAAACACCGAACAAATGATTCATGTGGCTTCTGTTGGCAAAGCAATGCCAGAAGGGTTACAGCCTAGTGCCAGGGAGTGGCAGGTTCATCTTCCCCTGATAGGCAGTTCCTTGCTGTTTTCTATGTTGGCAGATATTAAATATTCTTTATTTTGCTTACTGTACCTACTTGGAAGTCATCAGTTGCTTTATCCTAAGTAATTAGGGTAGTTTCAAGTAATAGGGATCTAAATTATTATCCTTTTGTTCTATGGGGATTTTTTTGTTTGGGGTTTGTTTGGGTTGGGGTTTTTTTGGAGGGGGGGGTGTTGGAGACAGGGGAAAGC
This sequence comes from Actenoides hombroni, assembly GCA_024336885.1. Taxonomy (NCBI): domain Eukaryota; kingdom Metazoa; phylum Chordata; class Aves; order Coraciiformes; family Alcedinidae; genus Actenoides; species Actenoides hombroni. Next base: position 36,869,507 of record WUAM01000323.1, on the reverse strand, counting down.
ATATATTTATTTTACCTTTTTAGAGAAATAAAACTTATTTTACTTGGGGATCTGGGAACTGTAAGAAAAACATACAGTATGTCAGATTTTGCAACAAAGTAATGAGCTCTCATTAACACTGCATTCTACCCAAAAGTTTCTTACACTGTGTTATACCAACACAGTTTTCCCCAGTACAATTAGATACTATGTATAGTACCTAACTTTAAAATGATAGATAGATTCAGAGACATGTTGGTGAGATTTTTACTTACCAATTAGCTAAAATAAGTACACTTATCCTTCTAATTTCCATGGCCAGCCAAATAAAGACACACAATTGCATCTTACTACAGTGCTAAGTTTTTCTGCTTTTTTTTTTTTTTACCTTTTTCTAATACACAGATTTCTTAGAATGTATATTATATTTAAAGATATAATGTTAACTAAATTCTTGCAATAGCTTTCTGCAATATTTCCATGGAAAAAACCAAAATTGAAAAGGCATTTAAATAAGGGTGGGGTTTTTATCAGTTAACTAGAGTCATTCTAGTTATTTTCCTGCAATCCATCACCAAAACCACACACAAATAGAGGATTTAAAATAATATTAATATACAAGACACAAGGACTGCATGCACATGTAGATGGCAGTGGTCTGTTTATTTAGGTCTTGGAAACTAAAAACTGAGTTTGTAGTGGGGTAGGCAGTGTGTGTGGGTGGAGGGTGGAGGTGGAGTGAAAGAGAAAGTGGGTGATAGCTTGTTGCATTATAAATGTTTCAGCAGGAGGTATTTGGAATGGCTCCCTCACTTCCGTGTTGTGAAATCATAAGGGAGTTATGCTGCATCCCAAATGAGTGCTAATGAAACCTTTATACCAAGCACCATCATGTATTCTGCATCTGCTACATATGATGTGGGAAAACTCAAATTGAAATTGAGGGAGAGACAGAATATGCAATGGAGTGGCATAAAGGTTTTATCAGCATGAGGTTGGGAGGGGGTGCCTTACTCACAAAAGCAAAGCTCACTTTATTAGTTCACATTTTTTCTCTCTGTCTGAGCCCTCATTCTTGGCACTCACTGTAGCACTTGGGCTTACGGGCACAAGCTACCAAAATAATCTATTTTAAAACTCCTTTTTATCTTTCAATAAATACTTCTCTGACAGAATGTATGAGATAGTTCAGGGTACAGAAGTCTTACTGGAGCTTGTTTGGAATGTTCTATGTTTTTCCTAATTTTGCAGTCTGAACACATGTGTGTCCATTTTGAGTGCTTTCAAACTCCCATATCTGAGCTTCAGCCATTAACATAGCCAACTGAAACAAAAACTTCCTTATAAGAAGCAACATTTCTTCCTTCACCTTCCCTCTTCCTCTTCTCTGCAAAACAAAATGTTTTTTTCCCTCTCACTAGATGTATCACTTGTTCATCTCTTCCAAACTCTTAGCATTTGGACACTGCAATTCTGGATTAGTGAGTTTGATGTTGTATCCCAAGAGTGGCCAAAGCTGGACATGTGAGAGTATGCTGCACAAGGTCTCCCAGGAGTTTAATGTCAGTGATGTAATGCTCATTGTAGCTATTGGAGGTCATTTTGTAAAACTATTAACACTATTGCCTTCCCAGACTTTCCAAGGTCAGTACAATTTTGAGTCATGCTGCCTTTGCAAATCAATAAACATTTAAAATAAGCTAAAAAAAATAAAAAAAAAAAAAAAAGAAAAAGAAAAAGAAAAAAAGGAAAGAAAAAAGACTGAGATCTGTGGTTATGCATAATTTGGCTTGTAGTAACGATAGAGTCATATGAGCAAAACCGAGCTTTTCTAAGAAGTAACCACTGTGAAGTTCTTGTATCCTTAGTAAGTACCTTCCTATCTTTACCTTTGCTTTGTGCAATATTATTTCAGATCTCTCTCTCTCTCTCCATGACATTCTGTTTGACCTGTCCATGACTGTAGTTCTAAAACAAGTAGTAGTAGATTTTTTTAATATGCTTGCTGACTTCCAGTTTTCAAACTAGAAATAGGCAGAAACAGTCTTTAATAAAGATGACCTTTAGTTATGCTGGAAGATAAGCAGTGAGAGGGAGGCAAAGTATACTAAAGCATGAAGAATCTGTGGTACTTGTTAGTGACAGGAAAAAGCAGTTCAAGTCTTATATTACTCATTAAGGTCAATTGGTCATTATGTTCTTGCATCTATTGACTTTGAATCATGAAAGAAAATCTTTTCCCCCAAGGAGAAAAGGTAGCATGGAGGAGGGTTTTTCCTCCCATGACTTGTCTTCTTTCTGACATAATGCTTTCTCACAGAAGGAGAAATTTTTACCTCACTTTTTCCTGCTTGACCTGCCCAAAATGAGTGCTCTAATACACCTCCCCCACACCCAAATAAAATTAATCATATCTTATTTACCAACAAGAAAAGAAAATAATAAAAAAAGACAGATAGGAGGTCCAGAAGATTTGTTCCTATATCTGATAAAGTTTTAATATTTTTTTCTGGTTACTGTACTTGAATATCTTCTCTCTGATATGTGGAAAACAGGGAGAAAAAAAATCAAATCATGGAGAAAGAAATGGAAATTATTCTTGCCATAAATCTTCCCTTTTTCTCTATTTACTGAAATAGAACATTGGCCAGAAGTTGAAATGCAGTGTGTATATGCGTTAGTGCATGCTTCTGAACCTTTCTTACCAATGTAAGAAGTGACATTTTCCTAATTTCAGTTTATATAAAAAAAAGCTTTGCATGACTTTGATTTTCATAACATGAAGGTCAAACAATTCAGAATAGAAACAATAATATTCTTCAGAAATTGACCCATGAAAATGTATTTAAGTTGTTTCTGGAAAACTGCCCTTCAAAGCTCCTTCCCAAGTAAACTTGCAATGACATTTCAAAAACAGAATGTGGATGCCAGTAACTATGGGGAATTTTTGGATTGTTTCTGCTAATTTGGTAACCACATATAAAATACCTGTTACACAAATCAAACTCCAGTAATTTACTGTCCAGGTGCCTGATCTTGTAACAGCCAACATGCTGAGAAAACCTTTGAGGATATTCAGCTTAGTTTATATATGTTTTGTACTGCTTTTTCTATTACTTTGATTGCTGATCTAACTTCCCAAGGCCTTTAACATTGAGAGAGATAAAACTGCTACCCTGTTAAGACACAAGGAATTGAAATATCAGAGTAACTTGATGTCAGATTGGTCATTCGGTTAAGAATTAAGGTTTCATCATGGTTTTATATCATTTTATGTTCTTTTTCATAAAGAAACAAAATGTGGTGTTGTCTAGCTGGACTTAAGTGTATGGGTAAGATAAATGTACTGACTGTGTAGATATAACACCCCTATGCCTTTAGCAGTAAGAGGGACAGGAAGGATTATAGAACTGGAAAATCGCAGGTCTGGAGTGTCCAGGGATCTGTGTTATCTTTCCATCTCTGTCAGACTTCATAAATGTAGCTTTACAACAGCTTTTGGAGGTAAGTGCAGATCATTCTCCTTTTACAGAAGGGAAAACTGAGCAACGGAGTGATTCTCAGGAACTAAAAGGCAGTGTGCGCATTTTACCTGAATACACTGAAGTAGCCTGGCAGAGTTAGGAAGCTAGCTCAGAACCCCTTCTGAGGCTTAGTACAGAGGATTTGTGTGGCAAGTTCACCTGCAATTTTCTTTGAATGTAGACAGTCAAGTTAGGAGGCTTTGCTTTTTATCAGAGACATTGCAAAATGGTGAGAAGAGGAAGGGGTTTGGGTAGAAAATGTACAAAGAAGAAATCTTTTATTTAACCTTCTGTAGACATTCTTTGACCTCTGTCTTGAGAGCAGTCTCCTTTCTTGCAGAATCTTACTCAATACTTAAGAAGTATAAAACATATCCATAAAGTATTCTTTATATTTAAATACTGTATTGAAAAACATACAAGTCACAATAGTGATGAAGTTCTGGTGAAGATTAAAAACCACCATCTCTGATGAATTGTTCATAGGTATGGAGGAGTTCATATGCTGAGAAAGCTCTGGCTAGATCCCCTGCCTTGTGCTGTGAGGACAATGATGCAAAACCAAAAGGCCTCATTCCTAGAGGAAATCTTGCTTAATGTCAAGGTAGCTTTGCCTTCGTAGGTAGCACAATACTGGCCTGGTGATTCTTTTTACATAATTTCTTAATCCTGGAAAAGAATTACTTGATGCCAACTCTCATTATTATTAGTCTTGCTACTATACCTTAGATAAAAGTTGAAGACGCTCTATAGAGTATCTGGTGGATTGTTATTTTAAATATATATATATATATCTTCTTAAAGACTAAGTGTAGCTGTGAATGAATATATTGGTGCATTAGCCCTAAAAAGACATACCCATGAGAACAAATGTTGTGCATTGTCCATGTTTCATTTTTATCATTTTGGGAGTGATTACACCATGAATCTCTTCTATTTGCCCTCTGCTTTTAGTTCTTTAAACTTAGACCTTTTTCTCTCTGCATTTAAAAAAAAACTTTTCAGACTGAAAACCTTATGAAATTATTTCTAAAGGAAATACTGTGTATTGATCCATCGTCATGTGGTCTGTTGTGGCTGGCATCATTTTATTGCCTAGGTTTAAATGTTTTTTGTTGGTTAAAGCTTTTAGTCTCAAGTCACAGTAGCTACAAGGGAGCACTGTGAATGTCTTGTGGATGTAAGTAGGGTATTAGCCTGTCTTGTTTAACTGCTAGCTCATTCCTCTAGAGGCATCGTGTTTGTCAGATCATTTTTCAAATGTGCCACACAGGTCTGTGTGTGATATTTATCCTCCCTGTAACAAGTTTAATTAATTTATAGATGGGGCACTTAGAAGCTTCATTTTATTACTTACTTATTACTTATTATAATAATTTCTAAAGTTTTGGATAAGTCTTCATTTTGTCGTGTTTGTTTGTTGTTTGGTTTTTTTATTAAAGGCTACATTTTGCACTGAGTAATCCTCTTAGGAACATGCAGTAACAGAGCATTACATGGATCTGCTCTGGTTTAAGCATGAGCACAATGTGATCAGATGGATGGCAGTAGTCAGCGTAATTTCTTTTGTTGCTGCTGAATTTCAGCTTAGCTTCCTGTAGCTTCCTTCAGGTACTTTCAAAGGCTTCTCAGAGGGAGCTGGAATTCTAGGGTTATCACATAGCTTATGTGAAACTAGACCATGAGGAGATAGATGTTTTCCCCAAACCTTTCAAGTTCAGTTTATTTTATATATAATCCAGAATCATAGTTCATCATTCCTGGATCCAAACCTTGAAACTGTGTACCCATTGCACAGAAACAAGCAAATGGAGACACAGCTATGTTAGAAAATCTAATGAATGTGCCCTAGCAGAACAAAAGGGCAAGGTTTTTGTGTCTGAAAAGCATATTCCTGAGGTGAAGACAAGGAAATATTTCTTCATCTTGAAGTAGTTTGCTGCATCCTTTTAGCTCCTGTCAGCCACCTTTATCTATCTCAGGTATTTATAAGGCACCTATCATCTCAGGATCTAAATGGCACAGGCCTTCCATGTTTAGATAAAATAACCACATGGAAAAACTAACTGACAGACTGCAGAGTCACTTCAGATGTGAATTCACTTTGGAGAATGAATATATCCCACAACAGTTAACTACTAATATATAAACTCAATTGTAAATATTTATACTTTTCAGTGTAGCAGAGTTTTGGCACATTGTCCACATACTAATCTCTTGATATTTTGAAACTCCTAGGATTTAATTTTCATATATTTCATGCAGCTGTATTTTTAGTCAGGTTTTCACAGAACTGTAGGCTGACCTGCAGCAGAAGTAAAGCAAATACTAATGAAAATACATTGGACATAATCTTTTAACAATGAGGATATACTAGGTGATACCAGACTATATGTACACAAAAATATAATTGGCTAAATTCCAAAGTAATACTGCAAGATACTCCAGAGCCTATTTTAGCAGATAACAAGTGGAGGAATGACAGATTTGAGGTAGTATATTTTTTCCTGTAGGTACAAAGGATGATGGGTAGAAGCATTTTGCAGAATGTTGCCTGGGTATCACTGAAGTGCTACTTTCTGCAGCAGTAAAATTCAGCATCAGATATCTATTGCTCTTTTACACATAGCTTGAATTACAGGGAGAAGTTTATCTTTAATAGAATATCTCAAGTTGGGAGGGACCTATAAGAATTATTGAGTCCAACTCCCAGCTGCTTGCAGAACTTAGGGCAGAGTAGCATATTTGGGCCACTTATTTCAGGTAGCAAACTGTATCTTAGGTTCGAAAATTTTCTAAAAAGTCAAAATTTTATTGGAACTAAGGATTATCTAATGAATAAAGTTATTCCTCACATTCAACTCTTTCGTCAATCTCAGTAAGACAAAGACTAAGCCATTTCTTGAAGAAAATCATTACATTTTTTAAATATATAGGAACCAAAACAAAATAGCATGGAAGCACACATCCTTTTTTCTCAGAGTGATTCTGATGCTATTCCCAGTGAAACCAGCAGAAATATAATAAAATATCTGATAATCATTTTAGTGTAAACCAGAGCTATTCAGAAGATAGAGGTTACTTTAAGTGGAATATGGTATGGGCAGAGATAAATTAAAGAACTCCTTACACATTCTAGTGGAAATGCTTTAGAACTATCTAAATGGGTGTATATTTTAACTCTAGTTTCTGGCTCATGGTCCTTAATTTTACTTAATACTGTTGTTCCCAGTAATGTTGACATCTTGATTGATGTAACTGTAGTGAATATACAATGAAGAAATAGGTACATGTAGTTAAAATCTATAAATCAAGGGAAGGGGAAACAAGTCAGAAATTACCCACTGTTTTGCTGTTATTAGAAAAGCAAAAGTTGTGAGGTTTGGGGTCGTTTTTTGTTGTTTGCACTGAGTACATTTCATATGTTCAGGTGTTCCATAGGTAAAAATACTACCAGGCACTGAGAGAGCTTCAATTTATCTCATCCAATGAGCTCTAAATCTGAAAAGGTGACAAAAAATGTCTGTTGCAGTGAGTTCTTTCACAGCGTCATGCCAGACTTAAAACCCAGAGTCTATATAACATGTGTTCCATGCAAGTAGAATACATGTTCTTTTTCTAAATAGAAATTTAATGTTTTTCATCTGGAGTTGGCTTTCTACTGTCAGCAAAGAAAAAAAAGACCATGGATGCAGTTGTGTATTTATGAGCAAGTTTTATCTCTAAACAGATTTGTAACTAAAAACAGAAATATCTTTTTATGGGAGACAGCTGGTTGAGAGATTAAAGAAACACAGCAAGGGAGGGGAGTTCAAATTAACAAACATTCCTAGACAAGGAATGCCTGTAAGCATTAGCAAGCTTTTAGCTTGTGACCTAAAAACGTATCTAATCTCATCCATGGGTCTGTACTGATGGGTTTCACTTTGTTTTTGCTGATAAAGAAATCTTTGCAAAGCCTAGCATGGAGCCGTAACTCTTATACATCTTTAAGTATCAAACACACCCTATAAATATGTGTTGATTCAAAAATTTCCAATTATGCTGTGAGTTGAGGCTCAAATGGTGTCAAGCAGGTAAATCTAACAGACCTTGTTCTGGTTAAGTTTTCACTGGGACAAACTGTTCTGAGTCTTTAGCAGCTTCCTGGGAAGCTTCAAGATCCTTGGGCGGTCTTGCAGAGACATTTTACCACAACAGGCATTTTGTTCTAGGGAAAGCAAAATTGCTTTCTGAAAAGCAAAATATCTGGAGATTGGTAGAGAGAAATCAGCTTGTCCACAGCCCTCTCAGTGTGTAAGTCAAATCATAATTATTACATTTTATTGGTCATTTAAAACCCTTCTGTCCCAAGGAACTGCACAAGAATTTTTGCATCATGATCTTGCTGGTATCAAGATGGTAGCCCTCAGCTGGGGCACATTTCTAATAACTACACATTTTTAATAACTACACAGAAAGTCAGCTCTTGAAGAAAGAGGCAACTGTTCTGTGCACTGAGCATTTAAAGAGTTAAACCTTGAGTTACTTGACAAATTTGGTTGAACTTGTCTCATAAAGTATACAATAATACGTCATTTAAAAATAGTTGGAGTGTGCCTGTGTGTATTGTATTCCATCTTCCCTTGTTTAAATATTATTATTAGGAATTCTGCCAATTTCTAACAGAACTGTTGTTTGTTTTTAAATCAGTATAGTTACATCTGGAATTGTCTTCATCCTTCATATTGTGCTAATTTTTATATGATTTTTCAAGTTTGTCTTATAATGGCACATCTTCTAATGGAGTAAGCTAGATCAGATTTACTGACTTCCAATTGCACCATAACATAATCTTATCTATGTTCAGAAAATTTCCAGAAATATTTAGGCCAAGGAGACAAAGTATCAGCATTCTTAATACCAACTACTTTGAAGACAGGTTTTTTTCTTCTTAAGCTTTACCTGATGCATGATTGGATTTTTGTGCTATATCTCACTCCCTCAATGTAGTTAGTTATATCCAAGTTTCCCAATATACGTATGTTCATTGTATCTTCTTTACTTGTTTAAAAACCCAAAGTTTGCTCTGAAAGAATGAAGAGAAGAAGGGAGACTATTTATTTTTTTTTTCTGATAGCTAATAAATGCATGGAAGAGTGAGAAAAAATGGCCAGTATGTGACTTTTTTTGTGTTGCAGATAAGAACTTCAAGAAAAATTTTGAGGAAATTTGTATGCTGGAAAGCATGTGCTTGACCCCAACTCCCCCAAGAAGCTTCTGAATGCTGATATTCAGCCACAAGATATGGCTAAAGAAGGGGTTGTAGTTGAATATGAGCAGAAATGTTTTGAGATACTTTAGCTCTCTTCCCTGGTTTCTTGTATTCTGTTTCACTCTGTGATTTTATTTCTCTTGCTCCACTCAGGATTCCAGGTACTATGTGGAAGATAATTTATCCCACCTATGTCTGACGTGCATATTTCTCAGTAGAGGTTTGTGTGAAAACTTGTAAAATCAAACCTTCCTAGAAAATACAAAAGATTATTTGAATATTGTACCTCATACAAATGCTTAATCTGTTTGCTCTGGAAGATTTCTCATTACTGGCTTTTATATAGAACAACAAAATAAGTGACTGGTGAAAGACATGCAAATTAAATTTTAAGAGTTGTAATATTATATTCCTGTCAAATCATAGATCTAATGGAGATTTTTTTTTTTTTTTTCCTGTCTATTTGCTTGTTTGGCTTGTTTTTAGCTGGTATTTTTTTTAAAAGAAATATATATTTGGCCACTTAGGTATATTATAGGAGTGGATATTTTTCCCACCGGATTGTGACTTAAATATTTGGGGGTTAAATATGAAATTTTAGAACTGTCCTATTTACTTTTTAAGGTGGAATGAATGCAAGTGTTTGTATCAATTTATGTTTTTACCTTCATAGTTGCAGTTATGTATGTATATTACAAGATTAGACTCCTGTCTCTGAAAATCTGTTTCTTTCATTGCTTTGTGAGAGTATCATCAGTTTAGGCCTTTCTCACACATGTTCAATATTATATCTGAGTAAGGAAAAATTTTTCAAATTCATAAGTTAAAAAAGATTCTGATTCTTCAACCCAAGAAAATAATGTGAGATTTTCTTTATTTTGACTGGAATTCTTTCTTCATTTTGTGTAATTCTAATCCAGAACAGATTTTATTTCCCTCAAACTGACAAACTTGAAGCATTTGCTTGGATGTAGATCTGCGAAAAGACTGAAATACAGTGTGAAAGCGCAGATTATTTTTTTTTTTTACATAAAAATGGTATTGGTGAATATTTATTCCATATATTTATGCAGGGAATATTGCCCTTTTCATACTTATTTCTGTCAGTTTTCTAGTCATAAAAATTGAGATGGAAGGGACTCATATATTGTTTGGTGTATTTGCCTGCTATACAAAGATATTTACTAGGTATATAAAAATTATATTTCTTGGTTTGATTGTGGCTTGTTAGTGTTTTTATCAAAACTATATAATTTGTCTCTTCCATTTACGTTTATGCCATATTAACTCATCTTGGAAAGACACTTAGATATTTCTGTAGATGGCATTTAAGTCCTAGTTTTGGTAATTTAAAAATGCATCTTAAAAACATCAAAGTACATCCTTTCTTTCAGAAAAAAAATTTAAAAAGTCAAAGTGGAATATTTTTCATAAACATTAAAAAAAATAAATCATATAAACTTTTCATTTGAGAAGTGTTCTTTTTTTCAGTGTGAGTAGGCTTTGCCTGGGGCACACTGTAGAACATTCACACTCTTTCTTGGTGAGGAATATTAATGTTGAAAATAACAGCTATAAAGCAACTAGTTCTATAACCTGTATTGCAAACAAACAAACAAAACCAAACAAACAAGTTAATGGACCTCATTTGCTATCCTATTTCTTCTCCATTAACAAAAAACCCCCAAACCAAACCAAAAACAACCAAACAAAAAAAATAGCATGGACAACAATAGCAACTGCAAGTAAAGGAGCACTGTGAAGGAAATTCCTTATGTAATACAGTCATTTATGAAGACATGCCTGTCTTCATAGAGTTTAGAGAGCAAGTAATCAAAAAGTGTTTTAATTTCAGGATTTGATAGAACCATTAGATTATCTGGTTTGACCTTTCTGTGCAATAAATCTTGCCCTTTTATTTTACTGTACTGTGCTCCATGATGCGAATGAGGCAATAGCATTTTAATAAGAAACACATCTAGATGGGAAAAGATGAAGGCACCATCTTTCTTTAATTATTGCCGTGTTCAATTATCCATTGCAAATATATGCCCAGCTTAGATTTGTCTGATTTGAGAGTGTTTTATGTCAGGTATGTTTAGGATTTCCCCATGTAAGTTTGCTGTCTATTAAGTTCATTTATTCTTCAAAGAAATTAATACTCTTCTTCTGTAAAAAAATAGTGTTTGGTCTCACATGTGCTCCATTTGTCACTGAAAGTTCCCATTGTCATTGTGACATTACTGAGACAAAGTAACATTTTGTTGGTACACTTCTAGATACAAATCAAACTGTTAAATTCTAGTCTTGCTTGTGTATTTCAGTGTCTTTGTGCAGAGGATCTGGTTAGAATAATGTTTCCTAAGTCTTTTCTTTGTGCTATCTCATCTTCTGGAGTACACACCATTTTCAGCATGCATAGTCAGCTTAAATGATTTTTCTAATAGCATTTCTGTGAGTGAAACTCAAGGATTAATTAACATAAAGACCCAGCAGAAAAATTCTTATTTAATTTCACAGTTTAATTTATGTGCAGTTTGTTTTAAGCATTAATGTTAATATTTTTAATGCTTTGCAATATTTTTGCTAGTACTTTCTTAGTAGCCATAATACTTACAGTTATTAATTCAGTTAAGATGATGTTTATACTCTGCAGAACTGAAATCATAGAAGTTCCTAATAATAGGTAATATAATAGGATATCCAGAATTACAGCAAAACTGAAAAGCAGGTGTGTTATTTTTTTCTTTAAGCTTGTAGTTCCCCTTATTGACAGCAACAGTATTCTAGGACATCCCTGTCACCTTAAGAAGTGAGAATTCCAAGGACTTTTAATTCTTATTTAAATGTTGAAGGATACAATGGATTGAACAGTTGCTGTCATACAACCAGGTCTAGAGTTCTGCATGGATCCAAAATAAGTAATTGTCAGGATGATAAAATTAAGCTAAGGATCCTGTCACCGAAGCATTTTTCAGAATTTGGAAAATAATTAGTAGAGTTGCAGTAATATTTGAAGCATTCTTACAATACCGGAAATATTACTAAAGCAATGCCAGAAAGAAGAAAAACTCCTAAAATTACTGCAGAAAGCAGGATGATTATATACCACACTATTAATTTAATACAATTATTACTGCTGTTCAGTAGTTGTGTAAATGGTTAGCTGACAGGTAAATATGAGTAGAAGTAAAGTAGAAAGAAAGAAGAAATAGAAGCAGAGGAAGAGACAGAAAGATGGAATTACCATATTGGTAGCCTGGATCAATTATTTTTTTCCCTGGGAGGCTTTATAAGATGTCCTATCATGGTCCATAATTATCTCCTGCTACTGCAACAGTTTTTTCCCTCTTCTAGCAGCCAGACTGTTCTGCATCTAAAATGTAGAATCCAATTTATTTTTATGTTGTATTCTTCATTCAACGCATAACAAAAAGCTTTTCAAATAGAGGCAATGTTACATTTTTTCATAATATTTTCACTACTGTTTTCCCCAGTGAATTTTTCCAGATGGAAGCACTGTTCACTATAGCAGTAGTCCAAGATGTGTAACATAAAGATTGTTTTAGATTGGATTATTTGGTACTGCTATATTGTAGTGGGCAAGTCAATAGCAACAGGTCACAGATGGAGTTAGACTAACAGGAGATTTTATTAAGAATGTCTGAACTAAACATTTCTTCACTGGATGTTTTAGTATGTTCTAGTGAGTATTTTAGTCCCTATAAATCCCTCAGTGCTGTCAGAGTTTGAGGATTTCTTTGGCTTCCTCCAGGGAATGTGTAAATGCTAAGAGTTTTATGACTACACAACCTCGAAGTGATATAGAAGATTTAATGATGACTTGTGGGGCATGCTCTGTGTATTTTCATACTAATAAATGAGTCATTTTATACAAGAAAATTCAGAAAAGTAAATTAGCCATGGTGCAACTTTTCTAGTTGGATAGTAACTCATGTCTTAGTGTGGCTTGTACCAAAAGGATTGAGGGAAAATGAAATTTTGTAACACTGGATAAGAGACTAAAGTTGGAATAAATAGTTCAGCTGAAATGGGATGGACATTTCAAGGTGAAGACAGGTTCCTCCAGTATCTCTGAAACAGGAAGATTTCATGTAGATCAGGTCCCAAAAAGCAAGGTGGAGTCAGATGTACCCCACTGTTTGTGCAATGAAAAGCATTGTAAAGGTTGGAAATAAAAAGAGTAATGGCTGCGTAAGTATCAAGAACTTGATCAAGAAGATTGTGTTTATCTCTGCACTAAATACCATATTATTTTTAATCTACTTTTAAAAAAAACCAAAACAGTTATGTGATTTAGCATTTACTATTGTAGATTATTTATTCTTCTGTTCTTGATCTTTTGGAACATTTTACTTTAAACTTTATGTCAGTGAACATCTTAGCACATTCAAAGAATTGATAGAGGAAAACAGAGCTACTTCTTCTGTCAGAAGACATTGAAGTGTATGAAAGCCTTGAAAAAGAATGTTTGGGTATAGGCACTCCTACTCCATAGCAATGGGACTGCAGTTTACAATCTGACTAGCTCCCAAAAGATTCCCCAAGGGGCTCTTAAGGCTTAACTCTAGCATTTTCTGAGACTAAGAAGTGATTTCAGCCACTCAGTTAGGATTCTAAGTGTATAGAAAGAGCTCCAAAGATTCCATATTTCCTTGACTGGAACCGGTACAGCTGAGAGTATATCTTCCTGCAGATTTCTGTTGACTAAGTGAACAAGATACCTGAAAATCAAGAAAAAAGTACATTCAGATGTGTTTACTTTAACAGTAAACGTGAGTTAAAAAGCAAACATTTTTTAAAGTGATAGTTTAAGCAAACCTCTTGCAAGAATTATAAAGGAAGAAACCCAGGAACTCCTAAAATAGTATTTTATGTATCTCCAGATGGTTGTGCTAAATTATACAAATAATCATGTTAACCTACTCACTAAGACATTACTGACAAAGGATGGTGTAATGATTAAAAACAGTGTACTACATTCTCTTGTTTTGTTTTTACAAATCCAGTGAGTTTTGGTGCAATTGTTTTTGTGCAATGTACTTAGAATATTCTGGGTCTTTTTCCCTTAGGCTTTGTATTTGTTCTACCTGAAATGTTATTCTTCCATACTAAGAGGAAGAGTATGGCTAGATACAGTGCTTTGGAAAAATGCATACTTTTAAGATGAGTGACAATTAGCATGTTTTTATTTTAGGATTTCTATAGCATCTATTTTCTTTTACCTTTGTACATTGCCTTGTAGCTATTATCCTCACTGGTTTATATTGCATTTGATGTCTTACCTAGGTTTTTTCTGTCTTGTGACTCAAACATCGAGTGTTTATTATTTTGTAGGTCACTTCAATCTTATATTCATTGATTCACGGATTCTTTCAGGTGGTTTGTGTTTTGAACAGAAGCAGCAATATGTAGTTTCCTTCTGCACCTTTCCCTTCACTTGATATTGTTTTATTGGGCTTCCTTCATATGGCTCTAAGTTTTATTGGAGGACCAACACTTTATTTTTTATAATCACATTGTGAACTGGAGAGGAACAAGGATCAATATATAAATAAAAAACCAGAATATTTCTCTTTGCCAGTAGCATAAATGTAAATGAGTTTAGTGGTGACTTAAGAGTAGCAGCATAAGAAAAGATTGTAATCCAAATCAGAGGCATGATCCAAATAAGTAGCTGTGGAGAGCAAATGGTACTTTAAGCAACATTAGCTTCCCTATGTACTCTGTGGCCTTTCCATAAAGACTTGGTAGTCTGTAAGCCAAGTACAAGACTGCTGGACCTTATACACTGCTAAGATTATAAGAACTACAAACAGGTGTGGAGTTGACACCTCAGAGCTTCCTGAGATTTTGGTGGTTTGGTCTCCTCTGATTTCTGAGCCATAGAATGTGTCCTATGTGCTCTGCACTGGTCTTGTAGATGGGGTATAGAGCTTGTATAGCTGCAGAGCGTGAAGATTTATTGGTTCCCTTATTTGTCCTAGTATGAGGGAAGGATGGAATAGATTGATTTTACATGTTTTTATTTTTTTGTATTGTCTTTGGAAATCATGTTTTAGAAAGCTTTAGTCAGCTACTGTTCTGTAATAAGACACTTCAGTGAGCAAAGAGGTCAAAGCCAGATTGTGATAGACAGTTGTATGTCTATGGTATGGAGATGTGATACTGAACTACTACAGGAACAAAATCCTAGACCTCCTTAGTCTGCAGGATTAGCACTGATCATCGTTTAGCAGACAGGATTAGCACTATGCTAATCATTCCTCTGAATGATGAGTATATATGTCCAATTTGCTTTGATGGCTGGTCTGGGTCAAAATGAATAGCAATGTCATCTGCTTTTCACCCTTTGTACATGGCATATGTGTCCTTTAATTACCCCAAACCATTCTATGTTAAGAACTGAGAATGCTGATAGTTATTTTTGAAGCCATCAGAAAAATCAAAAGAAACTGCTCCAAAACTAATATATTTATAATTCTATTAAAAGTAACAAGCATGTTAGTTTCCAGTGTACTCTAATGGAAACCTTTTTTGTATATCTGGTATGATATTTCCATAAAGAATTACTGTTACCTTGAACATTATCAAGGCAAAATGAACTCATCATTCATTAGAGGAATTTACATAAAAATGAAGCCATTCAACCCCCGTATTGTAAGTAACACAATAATCTACTCTTTGTACTCCCTTGGCTTTTTAAGCCCTTTCTAAACTGTTGTACGATACAATACACTTGATTTATATAAACTGTTTTGTAATAAAAACAAGGAGACTGGTAGAGCTTTTCTATAATGGTATGATGTCAGAAACAAGGTGCAGAATATTCTGTACATAAAAACTGGCACAACTCCATGGACTTCGAAACAGTTTTACAAATTAATACCAGAGTTTAATAGTCATAGGTGTAAATCAGGCCCAATATATGAAGACTGGACAACACCACTGAAGTTACTTGACTACTTTAACTGGAGAAAAACAATGAGAGCTTGATCCTTCTTAAATAGGAACAAATTCTTTCAGCTACAATCAGTATGTTACTTTTATAAAGAAGAGGTCCAAAATCTAAAATACGCGTACTTTCTTTCTGTCCCAAAACAGTAACAAACAAATGCAAAACAATTCAGGAGAGAAACAAAATAGAGATGAGTAGTTAATTATGTTTTATCAATATATTAACTTTCTGAATATTTTATTGGACCAAAGCAGGAATATTTAATTTCAGTGCTATTCAGCTGAGGAATCTTGCCAAAACCAGCACCTATGGAAAGAAAGTAATACCTGTCAGACTATGGTTTAAGATCGATAAAAAAAATGTAACCTTTTAAACTTTGATGTAATTTGCTTACTTTTAGATAAATGAGGAGAAGTGACATATTACCAGCATGGTATAGCTTAACCTTGTAAAGAATCATTAATATTAATCAGTAGGAAACATTAGTGGCAAAAACTGTAACTCAGCCACAAGTCTGCCTGGCAAAAGGGTTTGTTAGATATCTGGTGCTTGTGGGGAGCATCTGCAATGCTTCCCACAAACTTGTCTGCTTATGAAGGTGCAGGCTGAGGCAATTCTTCTGCTGTATCACAGTGAGTGAGAGTGTTGATACACAGAATTAGAATCTCTCCTTAACAAAAGCAGCACAGCACCGTTATTTTGATGACATAGATCTCAAAGTGAGTGTATTACTGCCTGGAACAGCAAAAAATATTCTCAGTTTTCAGCTAACACTGAAGAAATTTGGAGGAATTCCATGTATTTGTGAAGTTAAAATACTTGCACAATTGAAGGGGAGGATGTTAAAATACAGAGGAAAATGGTAGTTTTTTTAAAAAATATTTTCACTTTTTTATTTTATGTATCTGTATATATTTTTTCTCTGGCACTCAGTGCAATATTCTTTAGCACAGCACTTGCATGAAGTGAAAAGAAACAATTAATATGCACAGTGTCCTGGGGGAGAGGTGCTTCTAAGCTGCAGCTGACACTCACAGAGGTAGAAGCTGAATTGACAGGCGTAGACTAAATGTACCTGCTGCACTGTGCTAAACTGTAATTCAGTTCTCTGTAGAGCAGTGACATCTCGGGTCTGGGAATGCAAGAATATAGTCCTGATAGTTTCACTTCCTGGATCCAGGTATGGATCTAACAGTAACTGAAGCTTTACGTTGGAATAAGTGACTGTTAAAATCACAAATTACTTCATGTGTAAAAGTGCCCTTTCCTAAGGCACATTGTTTGATGACAATGATAATACTACTTTGTATTATGATGATAATATTTTCATTTCTTTGGCATCTTTCATCTTAGTATTTCAAAGTGCCTTACAAACATAATGAATCATGCCTCATGACACCCTTGTAAAGCAGATGAATGATAAGTCTCATTATAATTGTTTTGTTATGGAGAGAGATTTTTAACATTTATATTTCATGGCATTACGGTATTTGGTTTGTTAAGAAGGCAGTACATAAGTTTTAAATTTATTTGCAAGTCCATAGATTCTTTAGACAGCATTTAATTTTAACTTAGTTTTTCTTCCCTTTTCTTGATGTGGATCACCTTTCTGTAGATTAATATGGTTAGGAATCAGATTAGATTTTCTGTTCTTGTTTTCTTTCCGCTTGCCACTGCTAGTATTTCAAAATATTTTTTAAAAATACATTGGAAACACTTTATTTTGAACATAAGTGCTTAATCTTTAGAAAGAAGCCATGTCTAATGCTTCTGTTCACTGACATGAAGTTTCCTCCTAGATTTTAGCTATCGTCAGAAATTCTTCTGGTTTTTTCCCCAGGTTAAGCTGGTAGCATGAAACACAGGTCACCAGTGCATTTAATAGCTTTCCTGTGTTTTCCATAACTATTTCTGTAAATGGGGCAACTGTTTATTCTTGTCATATAGATTAAATTTTATTTTTTTTTTCCTGAGTACATCTTACAAAGATTACAAAACAATACAATGCTCTTGTTTTCTGTGGAAGAACTATATTTTGTAATTATAAGCAACACTTAATACACATATTGTCCTCTTATTTTTATTCATTTCTATGATTTTCTAGTTATGTAACAGTTTGTAACAATGGATGACCTAATCTTCTCTCTTTGCAATTTAGGTTTTCAAATATGTGCATTCAAGGACTTTGATTACGATACAATATTTTGATGGCTAATGAAGCTTACCTGTTAATTCCATCCAGAAAATGCATAACAGGTGAATCACCTCATTATCTTGAACACTGCACTGCTTTTAATAGAACTTCACTTAACCATCTTCATCAGTCATCAGATATCATGTATTGTGCACCATGAATAAGTTGGAATTTGTGCTCAGACTTGATTATACCATTATAAATGTTTGGTTTTACATATTTTAACTGCTGCTTTTTCATCTTTCATTGCCTTTTATATACTTAATATGTATGAAGATTGATAAAAGTAGGCAGGCTGGTTTGGGTTTTTTTTCGGGGAATAAGTAAATTAGAAAATATATTTATACTGGATATATTATCATAAGAACTCATCCATAAGCTCCTGGGGAACAAACTCATAGAGTACTTTATAATCAAACCAGTGAATTTCATAATTTGAAAGTTCAGAGGAATATTTCTGTGCATATCATTATCATATTAACTGATACAAACATTCATAGGTGGTTTCATAGAACTTATTTAAACTGAGTACAGAACCTGATCTTTTTCCATTTTGTTAGTTTGTCTCACTGAAATGAAGCCTAAAATATTTTTATAGTTGCACTGAATGCTGTATTCTGCTCAAAGGGGACATTACAGCTAGGTTTTAACCACTTAGATTTGCAAATTAGATTTTAGCTACATTTCATTTTGGTTTACGTTTATAAATAAGATTTTCACATGTTTAATTTAAAATATATGAAAACAATGTTTTGACTTTTCTAAATTGTTTGCCTTTCCCGATTCCTCTCTGTCAAACCTGCATGCTGAATGTCATGTCAATTTACCAATAGTTTGTTGTTAAAACTTCAATGTAATATTTTGACTAATAACAAATAAAACTTCAAGTAAATGTGTTATGGAAATGAACATTCTAAAATGTAGCTAATAAAAAGACATGCAGATTAAGGCCCAAATTAAACAAAGCACTAAATCTTTTGTGCTGAAAATAAATGTTCTTTTTGTTAATTGGGTTTTTAATTGGAGATTTACGGAAGCTAAAGTGCCAAATGCTTTGGAAGGTGAGAGATTGAGTGCCATGAATGCTATCTGATTTAGGACAGAGAGGTAGAAATGCATGGAGGCCATAGATATAACTTCAGTCTGCACAGACTAGGAATACTATACTACAGAAATAATTTTTATTTCATGGACAACTCAAGAATGTCATGCAGGACATGCTTCAGTACATGGTATACATTTTTGGGTGGGTTTTTTTGCTATAATGAATAATAAATACCAGTATTATATTTCCTAGTGACAACTTAATTTCTATAGAATGAATTTATACTGAAATTTGAATACTTTCTCTGGTTTTTTATATTAGACTCTGCAGCCTTTATCTCTGATTGCAGACTGTAATTGCTCTGGGCAGTAAAAATAAACTCTTTTACTCTGTACATTTTCATTCCATTTTATTTCAGAAAAACTTCTGCATAATTGTATGAAATGTGAACTAAAGCATTGTTGCGTCATATATAAATAACAAAAAATACCACTGCTGAATTAGAGAAAATGCTTTCTTTAAGATTTTTTCCTCAGACAAATTTAAGGGAAGTGGAATTTGAAGACTTCTTCAAATTAGTTCATTATATAATGTTTCTTGGTTTATGTATAATGCCTATATGTAGTTTAGATTATTTAAAATCATTTTGGTATCTTTAAAATTTGCATACTTCAGTTACTGCAGCACTGAAGAGGATGATTTGACAGTGCTTGATTTTCAGGGTTAAAGGTGCAAAAAAATGTGTATGTCTATTTTGTGTGGGTTTTATTCACCACTTTGGTCTACAGAACCATTATACTTGTACTCAGAAAGCATATGTATATCTTCTCCACTTCATAACTAATCATTTTGTAAATGCATGCATAAACAAATTGAAAGGACGCGCAATACTCAAAATTGCATACACGGTTTGGGAATGTAGCATTAATCTCTTCTCAAAATCTTACCTATAGATCAGCATGAGAACAGAATTCACTGTTTGTTAATTAGTTCTTTGGGTTTCTCATTTATTCAGGAAAATTTGTCAACTGAGTCTATGACGTTCAGAGTGTCAGAAGATGGATATTGTGTCCTCTTATGCCAGATGAGAAATTAATTTGAATGAAATGAAAATCATCCTCTGCCTCAAGAATTACAGATTAGATTGATGCACTCATATCATTGATGCTGTTAGAGTATCCTGCAAATAACAGATACAAAAATCTAAGAGCATAGGCCTCCAGACAAAAATAAATTTTTCCGTTACATTCTATAGGAATACTGTTTAATAAATGAAAGGAAGGAAGGTGAGGCATCATAATTGGAATCAATATTCAGAGGTGGAAGTGCTGAAGATCAGTCTTGTGCCCAGGAAAAAGCAAAATAACTCAGACCAAGATGCGGAAATATCTTCTGAGTTGATTTCAGTATTAGGCTATCATCAACAGTAATTAGGTAGCCAAATGTGGGCCTTGATATCAAAATACGTACATCTGTGCTTTAAACCTACACTCAATTTTTTAATGAGTGTCTAGAACAGCATAAACCTATCCAATAATTGAAGTCAAATAAATCCAGTAACATACACATGCTCTTACATATGTCCTTGGAGCTCCCTTCCACTTGCTTACAGTCTTGCTTGTTCTGTTAAACTCTTCCATGATGCTCAGTTTTTCTGCCAACTTCCAGGTCCTTAAAAGAGGTTCTTTTGGCAGCTGGAAATGCTTTTATGAGCAACTGCATTTGAAATTTATCCAACTCTCAGACAGTTGTAAAATCTTGCAAATTGAAAATCCTTGGATCTCCTGGGATATCACTGTTTAAGATCATGTTTAATCTCCTTTTAATATCCTCTCAGCAGTTTGATCCTGATCTTACAGTGATGTAAATTCAGAGTAACTCTACTGAAGTCAGTGTAAAATCTAAGTAAGCCAATGGTGTTATTTTGGATTTATGGCATGAGAACAGAGTATGGCAAAGCATCCTTTATTTTAACTTATTGAAATAACAAGTGTAAAAGTTTCTGAACAATGTACTCTTCCTTCTTCATCTTTACTAGCCAAAAGGTGTGTTTGCTTTATCTGAGCTTGACCTGAAGAATAATGACGTTAAGAATTAATTAATCAATCAGTTATATTCTTTAGCTTCTTTACCTCATCTGTTTGTCTCTTTATGTTGCAGTTCTCCTTCTATAAAGTCTTTGTTAACTTTTCAACAGAACAGATACTGAAATGGTATAGGAACGATATTAATTTAATTGCCTCAGTCACTTCAAGAAAAGAAAATATATCTCCCTTTTCTTTGCATGACCAGGAACTTAAAACATTTGGGCATATTTTTTAATCTTAATTTTGTTGGACACTTGTAGCCATCACTACTATCACATTTAGTATGACAATTAAAGGACTAAAATGTCCAGTCTTTTTTCAAATGTGTGAACATGTGTAACTCTTGGGGACATAAGGTTGTTATTTATCAATACTATTCTTAAATTCTCTGTTTCTAAACATTTCTTTTCATTCTATAACCTGAACATAGGCTGAAGGAGCCTAGTCCATGTGGAAACTTGTATTATTTTTTTAAAAATATACAGTTTTTCTTCCTTTGTTTGAATTAATGGAGATGCTGTATTGAATTTTCAGCTGGAACATGTTTTTCTTCTAGTTGTATTTGATGGGGTGGCAACATAGTTTGAGCATGTTTCACTTGGAAAAAAAAACTGACATTGTTTGATGATTTAAGCATCTCTGTTAATCTACCTTCTGATTTTGAAAAATTGAAAGCAAACAGTTGCACATCTCAGCTATTGAACCAAAAAAGATTTGTGTGGTGTGGGTTTTTTTCTCAAAAACTAAAAAGTATCACCAAATATACAGTTCAAACAACCAAAAGCATCAAATGACAAGAAGCAACAGAAATGCGTTATAAAAAGCTGTATTTCACACTGGTGTCATAAAATACACTGAGGACAGAAATGTTATTTTTTAAATAGACAAACATCAACAATTAAACTGGCATCCAAAATGTATGTAAGCCATATAAGAGTTGTTTACATTAGTTTATGTGATTGTTGCTGTGACATTATTTCTGTCACAGTGATAGTATATTTGTAGCAGCTGTTTGACTGTATAGATACACGTGGGTCTGTGTGATGAGTTGAGCTGTGCAGTTGAAGACTGACTAGCCAACATGTCTTCTCATGAGCACTCAGTCGTTGGTCAGAGACTAAAAGGCAGCTCATTCAGTCCTCCCTGGTGTGTGGATGCTGCAAAACTACAGGGCCTGATGTATAGCTCACAGAAGTCTATGTGAAGCCTTCCACAACTTCTGTAGTCATTGGACGTGCCCTGTTGTAATATTCTGTCTCATGTAGACAATCAAATGTAGAACTTCAATTCAAACTTCAATTCAAATGTAGAAACTTAATATTTGTACTGAGTTCTAATAGATGCCTAAAGTACACCATTTTTTTTCTTACAAGCTTGTTAGATTATCTATCTAGACACAAATTAAAGGTAAATGTATATCTGAGCTTTCTGAAGTAAAGCCTATAATTTTCGAGCATGCCTCTTGTCACCTCTCTGAGTGTGATTTATATCCCTTGGCCTACTTGTATGTGGAACTGGAAACACTATGCAATATTAAGTTTATATTATTGGGAAATACACGAAAAATCCCACCAGACTCTTTAAATAATTTTCTGGACTCAAACAAAATGATACCTTATTATACATAGAATTTTTAAAAATATATCTTTTACTTAGTGTTCAATAACATTTTAAAACACATGGAAGATTTATAGTAAAGCAGCGCCATTTCATTTTTCAACAAGTTTAATAGCTGAGATTGCTTTTGTATTTTGTAATTGATTATTGTGTGAATCATCTAATGTTTTTAGTTATGATTCATCTGACAAATTCTAAAGTCTAGTTATATTTTTATCTTCTGATAAAAGTAATGTGTAAGAAATATAATCTTGTGGACTTTAAATATTCAGGAAAACCTATATTTCTTTTTTAAACTTTTTTACTCTAGCTCATTAGAGAAAAGTTGCTTTGTGTTTTTTTCAATAGCAGATAGAGGTTAACACAGTGATAACATATCACTTGATTGAATATTATGTACAGCTTAAAGTCAAATTTAAGGCTAAAAATTTATAATTTCATCATTATTTTTCTAGTTTATATACAACAGCTCAATTTATATTTGTTTACCAAACTCTTGCAATCATGATAGTGATTGATCTCTTGGATCTGTGCAACATGGTTGTTCATATACTGATGTAAAAATGCCTTTGATTATGGCCTTGTGTGGATAGATAAGTAGGTACCAGCTCATAATGCCTGGAATAGCATGGGGACATATACAAAAATCACAAATAACAATCTGAAATACTTGAGGCGCATGCTGGGCAAGATTGACTATCTCAAGCTGTGGGCATTAAATGAAGAAAGATCTTTGTGCTAGATAAGCATGACTGCCTGGTGTTCATCAGTACAGAAGGGTTAGCAGCTGAGATTACAGAAACATCATTCTCCTTTAAATCTTCTTGGGTAACCAGTTGGGGCTATTTGAAAACTGATGTTAGATATACCCAATATACGTGTAAAGACTATTCATAGCAGAGCAGAAGTACATTCTAACAAATCAAATGCATATTCTTTAAACAAAACACAGGATAATAAAAAAATGCAAAATTTTGAAGACTTAATGTATTTTTTTCTTAGGTTTTGGAAACCGAATATTAATCATTAATTGTACAGAACATCCTGAACAAAATAGGTGACGCTCAGAAATGGAATTAAAAGACTTAATTGCTATCAGTTATTTAGCTATGCTATATCTTACCATCAAATGATGTGCGTACAAGCTGTGCATGCTCTCTAATAAGATGCAGTGATTTTTTTTCAAACTTATTTTCTAATAAAAGAAATTATATAAGCTATAAATTGAATACATTAGAGGAATATATTTGGAGGCCTCATCCTGCTTGACACCCTATGCAGACAGTGCCATATACGCAGATATGTGTACATGCACATATATAAAAAAATGCATTTCTTTCTTTTAATGTGCAGTGTCAGAAATAAATGAGTCTCAAGTTTCTAACTAAATAATACCTTGTCCAAATGAGAAATTTAATTTTCTGATCTGTATTTCTAAAAACCCATTAGCAAAAGACATTGATACATTAAAAAGTTCATGAGGTCTGTCTGACCCACCATTTAGGCCTTTTTTCTCCCTGAATTCTTTTGTGCTCTAATTTTTGGATACTAGGTTGGAACTATAAATAGAGTCTATATTTGCAAATCTACATTGGTTAGGAGACCCTTTGCATACAGCATTTTTCAATTAATGTCTTTATGAATACTGTTCTCTGATAATCTACTTCAGTATTGTAAAAACCACATAGCTGGGGCTTAACCCTTGATTGGGTCAAGTCTGTAACCCAAGGCATCCAAAAGGATGTCTTGGTGTCTATGGTTATTTCCCAGGCTTGAGAGAACACTTCAGAGCATAAAAGCTGACTAGTCCCATCCTACCTGGTCTTCAGTACATCAGAGTAGAGATGAGGAAATGGGATGTTGACCGGAATGCTGCTACATCTTTACTTACCACAACAGGTTTTAAAACTAAATAAAATATTCCCAAAAGATTCTAGGGACTGCAGCAGGGCAAGATGTTCTTTAAAGCTCAGTGAAATGTCTAGCTGTCCATACTCAGTACATGCCAAATCACTTTGTTGGATTTTATAAACCAAGGTAGCACACTTCATCAAAGTCTTAATAAAAACAGACCCATCTTTGAAATGTCTCTGAAAAATGTAGAAAATTAGACTTTCTATTCTACTGCAGCTAAATGGAAATGGACTCAATTCTGTTGTATTTTATAAGTAGGCAGGTGCTTATTCTGTGGTCTAAGTCTGACAACTTGTGTTTGACTGAAGATGAGGATTTTCATCTTCATTATGAAAACGGGTTAAAATGTGAAATGCTATTAAGTCCAGACTCCATTGGCAGCTTAATGAGAAGAGCTTTGCTTCACTCTGGTATGAGACCTTTTTTTGTAGTGAACAGGGAAAGGAGACAACCAAGCCCAAAATACAGATTCCTCCTTGACATACACCAGGCACATCAGTCATGTATTTGAAAGTACCACCCTGGGCGTCACTTGGAATAGGTGATTCAAGCTGATGATTTATCACTGTATCTAGTGCACTTGTAGGAACATACATGTGCACATCTGAAATTTAAAAACCAGCCCCCCTCCAAACCCTGCATAGTCCTGTTTATAACATCGTAGTATTTCTGTACTTCAGGTTGTTTTTTACTGTAATCCTCTTCCCACTTCATAATTTCCCTTTCTCTCCAGATTTCAGTGCTCCAAGTATAACCCACTGATAGAGTCAAAGAAGGATTTTTGCATTGATAACTTTGTGGAGATTACAGCTGATACACAAACTATGTGTAGAATTTTTTTAACGTCAGTGTTTTTGCCTTTGTTTTAACCTTCCTCAAGTAAACACATGTTGCTATAGTCATATTTCTACAAGGATGACATTTGTTATTGGTAAATCATCTTTAGATGCCAGCTGCTTCAAGATGTCCCTTCTTCATTGTGTAAAAAGCTTTGTTTCCTTGCCACAAGATGCACACTTTTCTTAAGTTATACTGTTTTTACATGTTCTTCACACTGTGCTGGTATTGTGGCTTTAATTAGTTTTCCTTTTTTTCTGGACTTGTTCAGAACAATTTTTTTCTCTCCTTCAATGCTACTCACCCTTTATATTTTCACATAGGAATCAAATTTTGCTTTGTTTCATTAGCAAAATGACACTGAAATTGAAGGGCATTTTGGACAAAAACTTCATTCAGACTGTGTAGAATATCCTTTATTATAAATCTTTTCTTCTCTTTCACTGTCTCTCTTGCTTCTTCCTAAACTCCCAGCTCCTGCAGATACTAATATGCTCTTCATGTGCCTTTTAAATCTCTAATGCTTTCCAGGTGAGAAGAAAAGTGAAGGAAATTGCAGGTCTGTTAAAGGTAGCTGAGAAGGAAGAGAGTCTGTTGGAAGTGATGTGGGAAAAGAGTCTGTGGGGACTGGAGAAAACAGGGTCAAAAGATAGAAGGAAGTTCCTTTTTTCATGCTCTCTGCGTATGTGTGTCCAAACTATTGAGTAAGGGGGACATTGATAAATTCTTTTGAATTGCAAAAGACTTTTTAGAGTTCATTTTCCAAAGTTCACAGTTCGAGCTTTTTCATGCACCCTAATACAAGTGTCCAGCTGAAACTTAAATATACCTGCTTATGCTTATTTCATGAACTAAGCTGCAATGTTTCCTAGTACGATGATTGAATGCAGAAGCGTGTGTACCCCTGCAGATGCTTAGAAAACAAATCAGCTACCTTATTTTCAAATGATAAATGGGTTAACTCCTCAAGCAATGAGCAGAATTTTTAAAAAACTTCAGATTCTGTAAGCCCACAGTAGATAAAGAGATTTTTTTTTTTAGGTTTTGCAGATTTGTTATTGCAGATGTTCTTAACCTAAATATATGGATATGCAAAAACAAATACTGTTTAAAATTTGTATAAACTTCCTTTATTTATGTCTGACACTGATTTCATTCTGACACCAGGTTTCAAGCAGCTGTATATGCTAACTCCAGGCCGCACTGTACTCCCCTGCTGCTCTGCCATAACTTCCATGGCAGCAGGATAGCTAAGGCCTGCTCTTTTGATTTGCATCTAACATTTTGTGAAGAGAGGTGGCAATTCTAATTAGATTTCCCACTAGTTGATCTGATACTGTTCACATTGAATTTACATTGGTGTCAACATGCCATTCATAAAGTTACCATCTAGCCTAAGGCTTCATAGATGAAGAGTCACCAGTCAGTAGAAATAGTCTGTAGAGGCAGAAATTTGCAGTAGCGTGTCCTCTTTCCCTCGATTCTGTGTATGGTGTGAATGGCAAGGTCTGACTTAAGCAGTCTGTGAAAATCTCCTATGTGATGTGCTGTGAATGCACACATGAACAATGGTTGAAATTCAGTGGAGTAGTTTTGCAAATGTTCTGGGGTACCCTTCTTCCCTGTACACTTCTCTTTTATGTGACCCACTGTCATTTCTTGTGCAAGGACTCTGTGCAGTAGTTCTGTAATGATGTAGAGTACTTTGGAACTACCTGAATGTAAACTGAAATGGATGAAGACAATATATACCAAATGTCATTTATCAGCATCACATATTGATTTTGATTTGACCACTTATTTTCTGTAGCTAACAAAAAGTAGGACTCATATGACATTGTAGATGGTTGTTGGTATATTTCTAATCTGAGCAAGTAGTTAAGAACCCTTTGGTATATAGAGAGGCATCTCCAGCTATTGGCGTATCCCATTTAGAGGGAATTCTTTTTGTTGATATTAAATGAACTCTTGCTAGAATTGCCTGTTAGACATTCAATTTTGAAATGGCTTAAGGTAGGCAGAATTAATTCCACAGTGGTTATTAATGTAATCAGACTTGGGACTTAGCCAGGGGTGCAAACATAAAGATTTCAGCAGATTTATTTTTTTTCAGATAAGAGTGGTCTATCTATAGGAAGATGAACAAATGACAGAAAAATAATAGCAGAATCTGATTAGTTTACGCTGAAATTTCAATGCAGAAGGAAGGGAGGAAACAGGCCACTTACCAGATCAGATGTTACTACACTCATTTGTTAGCATGCCTGCTTGAATGTAATTAATGAAACCTTTCATTATAGATCAATATGCTCTTTGACTAGAGAATATTATGGGTACCTATTGTATATGCTTAATTAGATTGAAATTGCTTTCACATTTCCTTTATATTAAAAAAATTCTGATCTCAGCAGTTTGAGAAAGAGTATTACAAAAGTCATCCCCTCCACTGTGCTGCTAAAGCCAGTAAAAGAAGGGAAAAAGGAAAAAAATCCTCTGCCAGATGCCCAGCTCTGGGCTTTGGCTTAGTGGAAATTTTGGCAGAGCTACACTTAGTAGTACTCACTACAGTGTATCCATAAAAAAAACAAATGGTAATTCTCATGCTACCATCACAGGAGACTGATGGTGTCTATTAAAGGCAATAGCTTTGGGCTTGGACTGTATGGAACTATTTTGAGATATATTTCCCTTCCTCTCATATTTTCTGTCCTAAACCAATTTCTTGACAAAACTGTTCCAAGTTAATGTGCAACACCCTCCTTCCTCAGCTACGTCTTCCCAAGAAACATTCTCAAGTGATCCTTTACATGTTTTATTTTTCAATGACAGTTTATTATGCCTTGAATTTTCTATCAAAAACCACTCCTAAACATAGTTTTTGTAGCACCACAGCCCTATTCCTATCAAAATCCTATCCCTTAGTACTTTGATACCAATTAATTAGCTGTCTTGTTACCTCATGCTTTCTGCTGAGCCCAGGATGTTTCTGGCTTTGTTCACTGTGTTCCCCTGTCTGAAAACTGAGTTTTCCATACCAGGGTGGCTTCCCTTCCTTACTTACGCTCAATCGCCTGGGTGCTGCATATCCACATCAGGCCACCTTGCCCTGTGTTTGCCTCAGATCCCTCCTGCCTGTGCCCTTTCACCTCATGCTACACACAGGCTTTTCCCTGGTGCATATGTGAATCGAATTGTGAACTCTCAACATCTCTCTGAAGCAAATTTTAGGCTTAAATTTCCAAGGCTCCAGCTCTGCAGCCAGGAGGCTCCTGCTCTTTCCTTGGGACTGACATCAGGTAGGACTTGCTACTCTGCTGTGCTGAGATCAGTGTCCCTCAGCCTCCATAGGATGCATTGTTTACCAGCTTTCCTCCTTCCAAAGTCTTTGTTTATACAGTGACAGCTTTTGTGCCCTTTTTTTTTTTCTTTTTTTTTTTTTTTTTTCCTTTTTTCCCCTTTCTTTTGCCTGGAGTTATTGGCGGAGCTAATTAACCACATAATATAAAAGCCTTGTTCTTTGGGGCCAAGTGGTGCAGTCACAGAGCAGCATGAGTTCTGCCTTGTGGATGGGTTGCCTGAGGATGGGTAGATTATCTATACAAAGAGGTACCTAGTTATTTCCAACGGCGAATGCAATCCTTATTCTTGAGAGGCTGCATATTATATCCTTCCTTGCTCTGCACTGCTCTGCAGATACACAGATGGTACAGACTATTCTGACAGCCACCAACCTCAGAGTCTTAGCCACTGTGAGAAAAGCTAAGAGAGCTGGGTGAGATGGGACTTGCAGGCTTACATGTGTTGGTGTGGGCAGGACAGGACAGGACTGCATGCTGCTGCTGGGTTTGGATGGGTACATCGACTCAGGGTACTTCTCCCTGGGCTCATTGAACTTAAGTCCCACCTGGGAATCCTACCTGGGGTTTTCACTTTAGCTGATGAAAACAGAGAAGCAAGGCAGAGTGAGATACCTGGGTCAGATGTGTTTGAGAAGGAAAGGGTCACCCCTTCCTCTGCCTGCTTGGGCAGAGCAGCCTGGCCTCAACCTCTGGCTATAAGCTACAACAGATCAAGATTTTCCACATCCAGAAATGCTTGGGGAACTTCTTTTTTTTTTTTTTTCCCCTGGATAAATGTCTGATCATGACAGGAATCATGACTGGATTCAGTATAAAATGCTCCTGCTGTTTGTCCAGCTCAGACGGTTTCTGTCTGCTACGAGGTAGGGGTAGTCCCTTGAACAGGAGACCTCCAGCAACAGTGGCCACGGCTGGCCCTGCCCAGGGCTCTAGCGTGGGTTTCAGCCCACCCGCACCGCCGATGCCGTGGGGTGGTCCTGGGCTGCCTGCAGAGGAGTGGCGACAAGGAAGGGACAGGGCATCCCTCCCTGCAGCCCGCCGGCACAGGAGGATAGCTATCTCCGTCCCCCTCGCAGCCGCACGTGTGGGGTGGCTGTGTGGCTGAGGGGTTGCAGAACCGGCCCGTGGGTGTGGACAGCGTACCCTACCCATCCCCGGACCTGGGTGGGCAGAGGGAGAGAGTGCCCCGGCTCCTCACCCCCCTACTTAGCTCGTCCAACCTCAACTTCTCCCCCGCAAGCATCAGAGGTTATTCAGGACGTGGGGCCCTGCGGGAGGGGAAGCTCTGGGGTCTGCTTTCCTTTTGTGGTGGGGGGAAGGGAGAAGAAAATAGAGAAGAAGCAACAGCCTCCAGCTTTCCCCTTCCTCTAATCTTGCTTCACTCCCCCTTGCTCCTTCTCCCTCCCTCTCCCCTTTCCTCTCCCCTTTCCCCTCCCTCCCTCTTTCTAATTCCTGCCACTAGCTCGGAGGCTCATTCAGCAACCGCTGCCACTGGAGTGTAATAGGCTGAAGATGCAGCCGTGTCTGCTCAGTGTCTAGTTGTGAATGGGACTTGCCTCCTCTCCCTCCTCCGGAGGTAGCGAAGGGAAGCAGCCAGCCCCTCCGGACCCGCAGGTAAGCGGCGGCCGCAGCCCAGGGAAACCGTGAGAAAGTGTGGGTCGCGCCGGAGTAGTCTTGGGTGAGCAGGACGGCGGGGTGCAGGGTGCGCTGCTGCTGAGCGAGGAGGCGGCTCGGCAAAGGGAAAAGGGAGGGAGCGGGGTGGCGAGGGGAATGATCGTTTCCTGTAGCTCCGAGCAAGAGGACCGAGCGTAGGATGCGTGTGTATGCACCAGAAACTTGACAGCAGCAGCGGGGCTGGGACGTTTGGCGGGGGACAGGCAGCTGTGCCGCGGAGAGGGTTCGGGCGAGCGGGGCCGGGGCCGGGCAGCGCCGGGCGAGGTGCGCGGCTCTGCCGCAGCTCGGCGCGGAGGCGGCCGCCGCGCTCCCGGTGGGGGGAGGCAGACACAGGCTCTCCAAAGGGAGAAAGGAAACACTGTCGCAAGCGGTATTTATTTTTATTTCAGCTCTTGCTCGGGGGAATGGGGAGGGCGAGCATTTGTCCGTTTTAAAATGTTCCTCCGGATAAGCAGATATTGAAAGCCCCGAATTGAAAATCTTTTACTTGCACTGTAGCTCCCAGGCATGAAATGGATACGCAGAAATTATGAATGCATGAAATGAAGGATACTCTATGGTGAATAAAAAAAGATAAATACTTTGATTTTTATAGATAGATTTTTTTTTTTAATGGATTTTGTTTGTTGGTTTTCAAATGTCTTACTATTCACAAGGTACCAAAATGGTATTTGTTGCTATTATGGGCTAGTCCAATAATCATTAGACTCTTGGGTGATACGTGCATAAGCACATCTCTAAGAAAGGTAAAACAGATTAGGCTGTAGGTACCCATAAATGCCATATAACTTTTAGAATGAAAGTGCTTCCTGTGCAGTCCTTTGGGAGCACATATAGCAGTCTGACATCATGATACAAATGCCTTTACCTTCTACAGAAGTCCCCTCTTTATTGTCTATTCTTTTAAATATTCATTTGCTGAAGAGAGAACCAGTATGTGCTAGGAGATCTTTGTACCATTGCTACAAAGCACAGTGTGGCTGTGTAACACAGTATTTACCTACCAAGATATCTGTGACAAAGGAACCTCGTTAGCAAATGAGGTCACTAATTCAGAAATTGGCCCTTTATAAGAATGCTCATTTCTTTTTCATGTTCCAATGACTAGTAACTCCCTGGGAAAGACTTTCTTCCTGTTGATTTGTGATGGCAATACAATAAGAATTTCACAGACTCTGCACCTCTCTATTAAGAAATTAAATATTTTTAATTATTTAATAATGAAACTGTTGAATGAGAAAAACGCTAACAGATTTAGAAGCAGGGAAGCACACACTCAGATGTTACTGAACGTCCCTCTCTTTTCCCCCTCCCTTGCTATTATGCTTGCTTCAGTGTTTCCAAAGTCTGTGTGATTCTCCAGGTACATACCTTATTCTCTTTTTCTTCACTGGCTAAGGTATACAAATTTATTTTCAGTGTAGAAATTCTGCAATAATTAATCTGATATCCTCCTCAGTCAGGTCTGTCTGCTGAGATTTGAAACACAAATCAATGATTGTACTCAATCCTTTGGGTGATTTTATATGGAGAACTACATAGAAGTATATGGAAGTGGAATTGCAGATGTTTGCTTATGAACAACATTTTCATAGCAGAGCGGCACAATTCATGTTGCTGGGGAGATGGGCAGGAAGAACAGTAAGGAGATTGAGAGCAGAAGGTCTGGTTTGAGCTTCATACCTTAATATACAAAACATTTTTCTAGCCTATTTCTAGGCTTCTATTTATTTCTTAGTCTACTGTGCTCTAGAAAACAGAAGTTTCTGACTATACTTCCAAAGCAGTTCTCCTTCCTCTTGCAGGAGTGCACCAAAGTTACAAAAGTAAGAATAAGATCTTCAATAAAAGAATTGGTAATTCTTCAGGAAAATTGCCTAAAAGACATTTTCTCCTGCAGGCTATTTTTCTTAGGCCCTGGAATAGGGTATTGGGGTTTTTTTGGATTGTTTTGTTTTTGGTGGTTTTTTTACCTTAACCTTGCATTAAACCATCAGAGAATGAGCATGGACAGAGAATGCTGTTTATAGACTTTACATCAGCTTTAACTTTGCTGAAATTTTAATTGTTGCCCATCTAGAAAAATCACTGAGAACTAGATTACTTCATTACCAGAAATGCTGTTACAATAGATTATGTCAAGAGAGGAGATAAGTCATTACAATTTATCATCAGCACAAGGAAATATATGTGGCAATGGCTGATCGAGAGACAGGACAGCTAAATTAATTTCTCTTTTGCATAAAAATATGGGGAAACTACAAATATTAGAATTATTTCTGTGATTTATCTGTTAAATGCTTTAAAATATATTATGTGATTTCAGCTTCAATTAATATGCTATTCTGACAACATTTGACATATTTAATTTAGTGTAAGAAACATATGTAAAGTTCAGATTTCCAGTAGACTGAGACATTTTTTTTCTGTGAATGCTGTAGCTAAACAAAGCATAACTTGAGAAACTAATGTTTTGTTGCTGAGATTTCCACACTAGAATTTATTTCTAGCTTAGATGTCATAGAAATTTAAAGTAATTTCCAACTTAAACCTAGTGTCTCCTCTCTTTGGTGAACACACTGTACCAATTTTGAAACCATTTTGTGAGCGGGATGTTTAGCAAAATATCTTCTGTGTGTGAGAAACAGAGGTCTCATCTGGAATCAATTATTTTGAAACAATTTAGCAACATACTTTCTAGAGGGTGTTTTGGGTTTGTTTGGTTTGTGGGGTTGGTTTTTTTGTTGTTTTTGGTTTGGGGTTTTTTGTGTGTCTGAGTTTTTTCTACTAGCATTTTAAGTTTAAAAATCTGTGTGTAATTCCTATGCTATACCTTTTGGTTGGTTGGTTGTTTTTATCCCATGGCACTTCAGTTTTCATTGTCCTTTGTTGGGACCAACCCAAAGCTTAGGGAAATAAATTGAAAGATGGCCATTGATTTAAACGTAGTTTGGATGAGGCACTTTGTCCATGTGAATTAAGAGGACTCATTTTACACTTAAGCATTGTCATTTTATGTCATATATGTATTTTACTTTGTATCTTATCAGTTAGGGAACACTGTAGTCATATACTTCTAAAACTCTTTTATAATATTTTAGGAGAAAATGTAGTCCTGTGGTTGGGTTTTGACACTGAAGACAAAGATACTCTTAGGCTGTGAAATTATTGATTCATTTTAGTGCAAACCTGTGTATGCTGAATTATTAAACCCATTCATTTTCTTTTCCTGTGTAAGTAAGGACTTTAAAGTCATTTAAAATATTACCGAAGGGTAGCAAATTTGCACACGGTGCTCCCAGAGGAGACATTTGACTGAAGGAGCCGGGATTTGAGGAAGCCTTTCTTCTCCCGGTGCTGAGCCTGGCCGTCGCTCCGCCTTGCTCAACAAGTCCGCGGATAGGCGGCCCGGTGAGTGGCGGCGGGGGCACGGCGGTGGCAACGACACTGCCGATGCCGGGCGTTCCGCAGCCCGGGGCTGGCTGGCCCGGCCCGGCGGGGCCGGCCCGGCTTGACAGGCCGGGCCCGGGT
>WUAM01000323.1:36822509-36835413 GCA_024336885.1 Actenoides hombroni | reverse complement strand
TGGCGGAGCGCGGCCCGGCGCGGCGGTGCGGGGCTGGCGGCGGCGGACGGGCGGGCACTAGAGGGCACTGATGCTCTTCGGTGCCGCGCCGCCGCCGGTCCGCTGCCTTTCAGGGCGCGATGAAAAGCCGTTTTGTTACCTCCAGCATTGCTGGCCTTCTCAGGGGAGACAGGACGCAATCTCGCTGTGGTTCGGGCTAATGCTCAGGCAGTTTGTCAGGATTAACATCTTTCTAGTCAGTGGATCACGTTACCTTGGTGTCATATTACCACCTTGGCTCTCTCTACAAAGTTTTGGAATCCTGTAACTTCAGATTGTCTGGAGGGTGCCACAGCTGGAGTCTAGGTGTAAAATAAACAGCTCAGTCCTCTCGGTGACAGTGTTTTTTAAGGGGTTTGTTATCTCTTTCTTCCCTTTTCAAAGACAGTGTCAGTTCCTGCTATGCCGAGAGAAAAAGTTTAAAGATCAAAAAAATGATATGGCGAAACAAAAAAAAAATGTTTCTTTCAAAAATATTGTCATACTTAAGAGGTCTTATAAAGATATCCTTGATAGAAAACAAGGCTGTGTGATTCTCCAGGTAATATTAGGCCAAATTGGTCTCATTTTACCCATAAACATCTAGGTCAGTGGAACTTAGAGCTGAAGAACTGAGAAAAGTAGATTGATCCAAATAATTTGTATATACCCCATGGTGCCTCAGAATATAAAAGATATTATTACGACCTATCATTGCGAACACTGACCAAAAAGGACATACATGATAGTGTATATATATATTTGAACTGTTGCAGGCTTGGAAGGAGTCTCATTTCCACCTGCCCTGTTCTGATGTTCTTTGTAGACATCCACTTTGGGATATTGCTAAAGGCAGGATGCTGGGGTGCACATATCTTTGATTTGACTCATAGACCAATCAAATTCCCATGTATAAGAAATATATACTTTTGGTAATGGAGTGCAGAATTGTGTAATATTGTATTATATTCACTTGGGCAGATAGGCAGCCAGCTAATAAGTCTAATAGAAATTGTTGTCAATAACTTTGATGGCAAAAATGAGCAACACAGTGTCATAATAGTTGTACAGTTTTTGTTAATCACCTGATTTAGGATATTAATTAAGAATAATCTTAAAGTAACAACTCTTTGTTAGTAACTACTGCACTGAAAACTGAGCACTGCTTTGCTGAGGAGCACAGTGTTGTAAAGAGCAGTGGAGACCTGTTAACTGTCCATACTCTGTGCTTCAAGGCAGGGAACATCCCTTATGCTGTTAGATGCACTCAAGGTGGGTGGAAAAGTTAAAGCTGCCAGTCATGTTCAAGGCCCTCCAGAGAACATTACGCATGGCTGGGACATTAGCACTGCCTTGCAAGCCAGCAGGAATTCAGAGGCAAATATCTGGAGCAGCCAGCCCTGCTGCTGAGAAGTACCCGTGGGGAAGGTGACATTACAGTTAATTTTGCCTGACAAAGGCATAAGGCCTTCTCCCATAACTGCTTGGGTGGTGCGGTGGCTTTCTAGCATCACGGTCCCACTGAGCTCTGCTGGCTTCATGAGCCATAATTTAGCACTTTAATTTTAAAGTGCTGGCTTAAGCAAATTCTAAGGGGTTTTTGTGGCTTTTTTTTTTTTTTTTTTTTTTGTCCAAAGTTTGGCAATGAGTAAGAGCCCATTCCCTTCTGAATCAGCAAGAGTTCATCAGAATTCTTAATTGTAATGCAATGGCAGGCAGAGTTGGAGTAGTAGAAATCAATGTAAATGGATTAAAAGAAAAGGACCAAGTAGCTGAATGTAAAAGAGGAGACAGGATTTTCCAGAGTGGGTGGTGAACAATGCAGCAATAGATTTTTCAAGTATAACTCATTATTATAAAGATCATTTACTAGTTTATCAACAGATAGACTGTAGCCACATTACAGATTTTACCAAGCATTAACCTCCCTTATCTTTGAATGGTGCAACTAGTGCAGGTTTTCTTGCCCTACCAGCATGTATCAGTACTGCCCCACAGCTTGAAGAAAGCCTGGCTTAGATGGCTGTGCACAGGTTTGTTCCTTGCTTCTATCCTCACTCTAGCAGTGGGATAGAGATTAAGTTTATGGTGTACCTTCTTGCAGCTACCACTCCTTTTCATGTGAGCTCCTAATTGCACAGTCTATGCTAATTTGGTGAACTGAGAAGTTCCATAACTTGACATCAATGTCATTGAAGAGCTCCTTCTTTTGCACTGCACTTCAGTACTCTTCATTTTGTGCCGTGCAATCATCAGATGTTCCATGTGAAAATATTACATTTAAGGTTAAACTGGTGCCATAGAAAGTCTGGTTCAACATAATTTTTATCCCAGTGAGGCTGCTGATATATATTTTTAAATAAAATAAAATTCCAGAAACATATTAATTGGTCTCAGTGGCTAAGTTAAATAGTTAAATACATGAATACGTATCATTCTGCCAAGGATAAGTCATTAGTTCAGTCTAAAACAGAAATGATAGCTCTATTTGAATCAGGAGACTAAACCCTATTTCCATTAATGCTAACTGTTTTATTAATACATGCATGTGTCGGCATTAAGTCATAAATTTAAATGGCCTGTCCCTTCTTGATTTAAAGTAATTATCTCAAAGATCTTGGCTGCTGAATGAATAATGGCATTACTCTTTTCATCTTTTATCAACTAATTTTTTATTAGTTGTTTGTTTTGTTTGGGTTTTTTTGTGTGTAGACATTGTACAGCAAACAAAATAAATAGAGTTTGTAAAAAGTTGGCTGGCATTTGAACCAAAAATAAATGTATTGTCATTACCAAAGCAGAATACCTGTAACTATACCAGCCCCCAGACAAGGATTCTCAGACCTTTTTATTGTCATATGACATGTACCTGCCTACATCTTATGTGTACTTATGCACATTTATTTATATATCATTTATAGAGCTAAAATTATTTTTTGTGTGTTACTAGAAAATTTTAATTGAAGCAACAGGTAAAAAAATGCAAACTTTAAATTGAGAAAACTGGCATTGAAAAGATTTATACCTTCTTTTTTTAAATAATAATTTAATTTCGTCTGAGAGAAATCATGAGGGTATATGCAGGACTTTAAATAACATTTACAAAATAAAAAACCTGGTCTCGTTAGCACTAGAAAGCATACTTGAAACTTTAGGATTAGATCTTGTTCTTTTCAGAGCAGTGCTTCCGACAGGCAGTCCTCCCTATCAGCAGACTTGACCACATATTGATGTAGATGGGTATTTCAAAGCCTCACTCAGTTCATTTTAGATCACTATTCAAGACAAGAATATTGTGCATATCTTCATTGCAGGGTACTTTCTTGTCAGGACAGAAATGATTGCAAGCTTTCTTCTGAGGAATGACCAATATTAAAATAGTTGAATACTGCTGGGTTAATTCAATATATACAGAGCAGTGATCAAAACCGCCAGTTTCATATTGCATGTAAGCATAATTATTTAACTACAGAGATTACCAGACTGATATATCTGAAGAATGACTCAAACATTTATCCAGTGCACTCAGTGAACAGATATTTTTAAAGATAACATCTCCTTCCCATTCTCTTTGAGCATATTTTTCTTGAAATTGAAATTCCAGTGAAGATCATTATTTTACTTTAGTGAAAGTTACTGTTCATTCACAATTTCAAATCCAATTTCTCCATACATAAGAAGTTCCAAAACTTTGAAAACCCATTGAATAATAATTTCACTTGGGGCTCTCATTCAAATAGAAAATTTGTCCATCACTGCTTGTTGCCTTTTTATTTGTTACCATTCCAGTTATAGCTGGTATAGCTCAGAGAATTCATCTGATTAGTACACATTTCAGTTCGTTTTAGCACAGTAGCAATTTAGATAGCATTTATTTTTTTTTTAAAAGCAAGAAGAAAATATAGCAGGCATTGTCATTTACATACAAACACTTCATCATTTACATACAAAAGGGCTGATAAGGTAGCAATGCAAGTGACTGTAGGTCAGACTTCAGATGGTCACTATAGTTCTTTCTGTCCTCAGAACTGTGAATTTATATGAAAAAAAAATGTTCATAAACTATGAATATGTAGACATATTTCAAGTACTAAATTTAACAGTTCTCTTGGAGATCCTCAAATGTGGATCCTTCTCCTTTGGCTATGAGTGCTACCTGAATTAAAAAAGGGCTTCCCTTTCATAGGCTGAAGTGTAATCATACCCCTCGCTTACAGTCTTACAGTTTGTAATGTCCGGTTACCTTCTGCACACATTACTTAGTTTTTTGGATCCATAAGCAGAAGTCTTACTTTGTAATTGGCTATGTGTATGTCAGATTACTGGGAGCAGTTAGATAAGATAAAAACTAATTCTCAATATGTTCAATGACTTCCTATGTATTTTTAACAAAAAAAACCCAACAAACTTCCACATTTAAATAAGGTGACATTAGTGTCATCTGAGAAATACTGAAGCAATCTCATGAAAAAGGAAATGGAAACCAACCTTACTGCCTCACTAGACCATTTGTACAATATGTACAATATGCAGATGTCATATGTAACTAGGACATGATGAACTCCATTGAAAAAGGTAACAAAGATTTACTCCATGCTGCTGTGATGTGCTGTGATTCTATAGCATCAGAAATTAGTAAGTTACTGCTGGCCTGGACTTTAAAGGAGAAGTCAAAAGAAATGAAAATCAAAAGTCAAATTACAGAAGTCTGGTTTTGTGTTGTTTTTTTTTTAATGGTATTGAAATTAGATTGAATGACACCTTATTGTGACCTGCATATATTTGCACATTTAGAAGACTAGGGATATGTCCACCTTATTTAATGTATGTTCACAATTTTGTTATTGTCGTTAGAACACTTTTTTTAATAACTTCTGTGAGCAGACAAGTTTAAACTATTTATCTGATGTTTACACTTTATTGGTTAAAATTCTGTCTGGTCAGAGAAACTACATTGGAGACCATTGGGTTATTCAATTGATACTGATATTATTGAATTATATCCTTGATATGGAAATTTAAAGTAGTTTTGGTAATTAACATTAATTCATATTTTTAAACAGTTTACATAAAGGTGTGCATTTCAGCGCTAAGCCAGTTTGTAGTCCTACTAGCTAGGGATGCTATTGGTACACCACCATATGTAAGAAATTGCATTAATATTTGTTTCATTATCCAATCAAATTGAACAAGAAATTAGTTTGGCTGAAATAATCCAGTCTATAGAGAAAGTGCCAGCTCTGATACTTACCAAAATTTCACAGTTGCTTGTTGTCATGACCTTGGCTTTTTCATAAGTTAGAGGTCAGAAAGTATGCTAGCTGCAATTACTGCCTTCATAAGATTCTGTAGGTCATCCTCTGTGGCAGATTGTCTACATATACCAGATTACTGACTCACTGGGTACAGATCTGTATTTTGTTCTCATAGATGTTAAATCCTGGGTTCATCACCATATACAGTCTGTGGAAACAACTTAGCCTTTATGATATTTCCCTTCAAAAATAAATGACTAGCAAGTTATTTCTTGAAAACTGTACATAATGTGACAGCTATCAAAAATTGGACTTTTAACTTTTATTTATTTTTTGCAAAAATATTGGCAGAAAGTCATTGAAAATTTACTAAGAAAGTAATGTAAATGAAATTAATAATGTGAACAAAAGACTTTTCCATTGGTATTAAATCATTTTGCCTAGTGGAGGAGAGAAGAAGAATGTTTTTGCCTAAAGGTATACTCATCTGGAAATTAAATCCATTTTTACTAGAAATGAAATCATTTAAATTAAACTGCAAAAAAGCTTGTGGTTTAACTGTTTCCATGTGCTGAAAAGTAGACTATATTTAACCCATAAATGCATTGGGCAGTTTATGGCTTTGAGTTAATGAATGCTAATCGCTTCTTGTCTTTGAGATCAACAGCTCCTCCTTTCATGATTTTCAGTAATGTTACAAGGAGTATTTTAAGTCACTCAGATATGACCGTTTCCTGTTTCACATTAGCTGTATGTGTGGCTCCTGTGACTTAACAGAAAAAGCACAAAATTATATATGCATTATCTTCTTTTCTCAGTCTTAACAATTGATTATACACATTTCCCTTTTGGGCTTTATAAAGGGCCCCACGTTTTATTTTCCAACAAATTAGGAATATGCCAACTTTTTCATAACATATCAAGTGTTTTAAATGTGAAGACATGAATTTCTATCTATATCCTCATGCCTGAAAATAATTTGTTTGTTATCTATAGTAAGCCAGGCATGTTCATTATGCTTTCTTAAGCCTGTATCCTTATGAATTGAGATGTCAGTCTTAATGACATGAATCCTTTCCACAGCTGTGCCTTGAAGGACAGATGCATTTCTACCATGAATGATATCAGAAAAAATCCTGTTGCAAAACTGATTTTACCACTTCTCAGTAGTCTGGTGAAGCAATTTCCATAACCCAGGGAACTGTTGCTAAAATTAAAGGAGTATATATGTCTGGCTGTCTTGTTGAAGCTGTATAGAGAACTGAGATCTCTATATATTAATTATGCCTTCTAATTATACCCATTTAGTAATGTACTCATGTCCCAAAAGAATCCTAGAATTATTGAAGAGGAGTATAATTCCTCATTTATAGGAAGGGATTCTTTCAGTAGTCATATTCAAAATTACACATCAGCTGAGAGGACAGCATCTGTATTCATTTCTAGTTTCTGTTCCAGTTTTCAGGCAGCATGGCTAGGACTTTGATTTGTTAATGTCAAAGATGACTTCA
Organism: Actenoides hombroni; assembly: GCA_024336885.1. Taxonomy (NCBI): domain Eukaryota; kingdom Metazoa; phylum Chordata; class Aves; order Coraciiformes; family Alcedinidae; genus Actenoides; species Actenoides hombroni. The sequence goes on along the minus strand of WUAM01000323.1, from coordinate 36,828,629 downwards.
TCCAGGTGCTTGCATTTGAGGAGAGGGAAGAATAAAAGGCTTAAATCTATCTATTTGGTTTTTTCCTAATTTAAGAACATTCTTTCGCCTAACTAGATGAGTGTGTGCCCACTCACATTTCTTTGGGGGGAAATAGTTGGAAAACATGGAACATGATGAAAACTCCTGTATGACAATGTCAAAGCCCTTTGCTTCTAAGAAAGAAGTATTTTTATGTCTCAGTGACATGCCATCTAAAGAGTGGCCTCCAAAGCACAGTATTAAGACAAGTTAATTAGACTGAAAAATAATTTCAGCTTGTTTAAGAGGGAGAGTTTAAGCCTTTCAATAAACATCGCATCAAGTCTGTGGTATAAAGATCCTGTTGGACCTAGTATACCTACTATACTCCTATTGGAGCAGCATCCCCAACTGACATTGTGGTGCTCACTTTGAAATGCCAGAACATTGCATACAATCTGCTGCTAGTGGCAAAAGGGTTAAAACAACATATGGGCTAGTTATCTGTCTGGAGCTTCAAACAGCCGTTCTACATAAAAAAAGGAACGGCAGCAACTTTGCGATCAAAGTTCAGGTAATTTAATTATTTGCCTTCGTGAATCAAGGGGTCATTGAACAAGCTCAAGATGTCTGGATATTACAATATAGGAAATTTATTGTTTCACTCCTAATATTCCAACATCAAAGAGAGCTTTTTCCTGTAAACAAAGCAATCTGAAATCAAAGAATTCAAGCAAAAGCTAGTGTGGAGACGTTCAGTTTTCTAATATCTTTGTGAGCTGGAAATTAAGCTGATTCTTGTGGAGTGAGATATTTTCCACTGTGATTCTTTGTGTTTCTTACATGATGTTACAGAATGAAATCAGCTATGCTCAGTGGTAAAGACATTTCCAACTCTTACCATAACTCTCAGATAACTCCATTATTGGAAAAATACACTTTTGTGTGAAAATTTTGCAACCATTGAGTCTGATTTTTCAGTTTCTTCAGTTTGGACAGAAAACTTTGTTTTAAGCTTGAAAGACTTTGCTTTTTATTTCAATTAAATAAACATGTTCAAATTATTACCGTGTAGTAATCCCATTTTGTATTTGCCAAGAGATCCGCCAATAGAAAGGTGATGATTTCAGTGAGGTTACTTGGTTCATATCACACCAAATCTAAAGCACCGTTCAAGACAGCGGTATTGGAGTCAGCCAGACAGTATTGCCCAAAAGTTTTATGTGTGTGTATATACATATGAGAACAAACACCCTTCCTGAATGTCTGTCATAGTTTTACTGTGAAATCTATTATGGTAAACAGGAATGTATACCTAAGTTTATGGAAGTCTTAATTTCTGCAGTATAAACTATGTGGTGGTGTGAGTGGCTACATTTGCTAGTGAATGATGTAGTGACAGTGCACATGCCTGTGCCATTACCAGAGAAGGAGGAATTGATTAGTAATAACACACTTCATTAACACTGCACTTTCTCAATCATTGTAATTGTGGCTCTTCCCCTAAAACATCAAGTGGAACAGGTTTCATTTCAACCAAATCAATCTAATGTGTTAAAATTTACATAATTTCCTCTTATTGCATTTGTAGAGCAGCAGGAATTTTAATTTGCATTGTCTGTATAGTCTATAATCAAAGTGTTAAGAGCACAAGGTTTATTCATTATGTATGGCGTGTGGTGACAAATTTACATAACAGGCTGCATCTTGATGAAATATTCCTTCTTTCCCCATGCCGACCTTTGCAGTTTTGGCTAAAACTTATTTTCTTTAAACCTGTTAATTCAATTACACAAGCCTTTGAGTTCCATTGAACATTTATTAGGGAGAAGTATCCATATCAAAATAAGTGGATGAAATGTCATACTGAAAGGTGAGAAGTGCTAAGGGAAGCCTTGAATACTGGACTATATTTCATGATTTCAGAAGAAAGCTGGTATGAAACCACTGTGGTGTGTGCTATGACTGTATACCAAAGGTAAACATTCACAGATTGAATGGAAAGGTACCCTTTTATTTGTTTTGTGATGAATAGACTAAAGAGAGCCTATTCTAAGAAAATTTTCAAAACTAAGTTAGGGACTAAAGAACAATTAAGAAATTAAGTTGTTGTAAATCCATTATCAGTTGTTGCCTGCCAAGGCCAACATTTGCTTTATAAGGGCTTAATAATATATTTTTAATAGAAGATTATTATATTCTAGTAAATAGAGAAAAAAATTAGAGTATTTTAATTACATTTCTAGCAGATAAAATACTATCTAAATGAGGAATATAATGCATCCATTGGTTTAGACACATAGGTCCTCTATGGAGTGTCACAGAGCTACCATAGCATAAGATTTATCATTTAGATCTTTGAATTACTGAGTTTTATATGTGGCATGCATCAGAAAGTTCCTTTCTCCCTTTTACTACTCAAGTAACAATATTCAGACTAAAATGCAGGAATGTACATTTATTTTTATTATATTATACTATCTTATAATGCAACAGCATAAATGTATTTTGTGCTCTAGCGCACAAACAAATTGAGGTAGTACAAGAGTTATCTAGCTTCGTTCAAAGAAAATCTCTCTAGAGCCTCTTAACTGAAATGCAAACTATATTTACATGTTGACATTCATGCTCTTAGTAGGAGGTTGTAGGGACAGGTGTTTCAGTTCTCTTCCAAAACATTCATACAACTAATTTTATTAATCCATAATTAACCCCCTAATCTGATGTTAAAAGTTTAAAACTGTCATGTATTGTATTTGAATTGTATTTTAGTCCATGCTAAGAAAAGCTGAGGCGGGGGGAAGAATGGTGTATTACAGGCATGATGATTTCTATTTTAAAGTTACATAAGTACAGGAACAGACACAAATCTGACATTTGTGAATATTTTAATCTCTGTATGAAATTGGAATGATACTTTGGTTTATGTAGTAACTCTTAACACCCAACATGTGCCAAAATGCTTCTAAACAGTGTTATGCCTAAGTAAAAGCAACAGCTGCATACATAAAAATGGGAGTGAAAGCTATATATAAGTTTGTGTACTAAAATTACAAGATTAATACATAGTCAGATAATGGTCAGTAGGTTTAGAGAGGTGCAAATGACACATGTAAATCTAGTTAACCTTTGAGAGAGAGAAAATCCAAGGAAAGAGGAGACTCAGTTTGCAACTGAAATCAGCAAAAAAAGGGCCTATTAAAGTGATTATCAAGCTCTAACATTGGCCCCTTCTTTTTTTCAGCTTTTCACAGAAGTTACTGTATATTCTGCACAGTCATTGAAAATGTCATCTCATTCTGCTCTCAAGCTCTTCTGACAAGGACTGTTTTGCCTGCCTTCCATCTTTTTTCTTCCTTACCTATTTTGCTACCATTTCTCCATATCCACTGAATATTGTTTAAAAATTTGCAAGGAAATATCTAGAGGGGAAGGTTTACAGATAGAGCCATGTAGCAAGGCCAAATAATGTAATAATGGTTGTCTGTTTGTCCAGTCATATTGTCACAGATAAACAATGTGTATGCTCAGTGTTCATGTTCTTATAGTGGGCCCATTCTGATTGCATGAGCTGTAGAGTAGTGAGTGAAAGGATGTGGTACAGTTTTAAAATGCTTCCTTTCTATACACATTACGTGACAGCTATATGAACCCCAAAGTGATTTTTAGAGCTCTGCAGAATATTCTTATCAAATTGAAATCTTTGCACCTGGTTTTGGATTCTGATGTTCCTAAGCGTCAGCACATCTTGCTTTTGGTTAAGCATCAGCTGAATAAAATGCCAGTTGGAAATGTCACCAAAGCTCCTCTTTATTAGAGCTGCTCCTGGCCATTGCGGGGGAGCCTGCCTGCGTAGGTGAGAATGGATGTTCCTGAAAAACAGAGAAGAAAAGGGGAAAGGTGGAAATATATGAAGAATCAGGTGCAATGCCAGTTCATACCATCTCAGAATGTGCCCTCTCTGGAGAATTGCACCTGGAGGTTAATTGAACTAAGCGGAGCTCTATGTTTACGTCTAACATAGATGAATTAAACTGCTGAGTTCAGTTTGGGAAATTGCACTTTATGTAGTAACACCTCAGAGTTAGCTTAGTCCTGCTGCTGTGAGCTTTCTAGGAGAATAAGACGTGCTGCAGTCTAAATAGAAGTAGACTCAGTCTGCTTTTGCCAGGAGAATAAAATACAATAGTCAAAGCAATATATCTTAACATGCTCTGCTAATGCGATATTCAGCAATACACCTACTACTGAATGTGCTGTTGTTTTTATAAAATAGGAGAAAATGTACATTAATCATTTGAAATTGCTGATGAAGATATTTATTGTAAATACTGTGATGCTACAAATAAACAGGAACACTTTTTCTGCAAACTGAAATAAAGTTTTGCTATCAACTCAGTCACTTAGCTTAGTTTGAAAAGGCTATAGCTAATCAAATTAGAGAAATGCCTAAGGTGATTGTAATTAAAAGACTGACAGCACTTCCTTTCTAATTTCCTGAGTTTTGGTATCCAGGCAGGAGAACAAGGGAATGGTTCACCTTTCTCTTAAATGATGCAGTTTGGGCAGGACTTAGGCAGACTCAGAACAGACTCACTGGAATTTATTTCAATTTGTACTTTTTTTAATTTTTTTTTTTTTTTTTTTAATAGTATCATCAGGGGCTTTTCTGTAACACAGGTCTCTTCCAGGACATATGCTAGTGGTGAAACATCTCTTTTTATGGCACATTATATTTTCAGGTTTTCCGTCTTGTATTGCAAGTCTTAAGTGTACTACAGCATGCATTGAAACCTATATGCTATATCCTTATGATTGTGATTTTGAGTGAATGCACCTTTATAAAGTGCTTCTGCTTTGCCTGTTTGGTGCTCCACTTCTGGTTTTTTTCAGTAGTACAACACCATATGTATAGAGGCAATTTCTTTGCTTCTTTGCATGATAACACAGAAGTGAGAGAAGACACACCTGGTTTTAAGTGCTAATATTTACAGGATGCTTTAAAAAGTTAAAAATATTAATATTGACAGATTTCAAAGGAAATAGATCAACTACAAATGAACAAAATATTCCACTAATTTAGTGGTTCATTCCCTCCTTGATCCTGTTTCTGTCCAGGGACTATACAAAAGTTCAGTGTTTAATAGGTATTTGGAAATGTAGTTTTAAATCAGCAAAAGAACAGCAATATGACATTGCCGGTTCTAGAGGAAAAATGAAATGTCATGTAACTGAAATAAGTGCTGCAACTCTTTGTGAGGCAATTTCTATATTTTTTTCCTGCATGATTAGATTTTATAAATATCCTACTGTGTACAAGTATGTTCTAATCTCCCCATCTACCAGTACAGGCTGATAGGCTGTCCTGCTCTCAGATGACAAGCAGCCAGCAGCAGTTAGTGGGAGAGTCTTCTGTTTTGTGCAACTGTTTCGGTTTAGCATGATAAGAACATGGAAAATCCACTAGATTAAATTCATGGAGCTACAGAATATAGAGATGACCTTTACATGTAACATGTCTGAAATTACCTCTTTTTTCATCTTAGTATTTGAAATTAGTTTTAGGTCAGGAAAGTAACAGAAAACAAAATTTACTTCAAAAGCAAAATATGTTACCTTTGAAAGAAATTAATGCTTTCTATACCTTCCACTCCAAGTTTAAAGTTTTTTGTGGTTCCAAATCTTAAAAAGAAAAAATTTCTAGTGAAGATGATATGGTTTTGGTCTTGTTCTGCAGTAGGAAGTGTTTGCTGTTATAGTTGCCAGGATATCTATATCAGTAGCAATACTTAATTTAAGCACAGTGTGTGTTGGCAAAGGAATGCTTTTGTCAGTTCATGATTAAAACTCATATAGCAGAAATTACTTGTCTTTGCTATCTGAAATACTTCTGTTCTCAGGTTTTTGTCCTACACCACTGTCAGTGAGGAGAGGCTGAAACCATGCATCTCTGGCTGATGTAGGCTGGACCATACTTTCAGGGTGCCAGAGAAAGTGACACAGTTGCTTATTTAGACATCTCTAAAGTTTGTGCTATTTAAAAAATAATAATAATAATAATAATAATAATAATAATAATAATAATAATAATAATAATAATAATAATAATAATAATAATAA
>WUAM01000323.1:36811478-36822409 GCA_024336885.1 Actenoides hombroni | reverse complement strand
TAATAATAATAATAATAATAATAATAATAATAATAATAATAATAATAATAATAATAATAATAATAATAATAATAATTCCGAAGTCATAATGTTAAAAAAACCAGTGACATCACCAACAGAAAAAGGTATCAGTGAAAAGGGATTTTAGGTCCTGTAAAACCTGACAGAAAAAAAGATTGATAGTGTATATGGATTAATGCCACATTTTCTGATCTAGGTGGATCTCAGTAAAAAATGTGGATTTGTTTCCTACCATTGCAGATTCTTGTAATGAATTGGTTTGTGGCATTTATCCAGGTCATTCGTCTCTTTACACCTTCCCTGATGGCTGTGCCCATCTCTTTTAATATGTTTGTGCACGGTTTTAGAAATCAAGAGCCTTTAGGGAAATAGATCCTACTGTCAAACCAGGAATAATTTCCAGTCTAAGCAATCTAAAACGTCTGAAGAGTTTTCTTACATAAATAAAAGCCTTGTGAAGGAGAGTAAAAAAACCTGTGGATATAACATAGCCCAAATACAACAGACTATGGCCAGCAGTGGCCTTCAGTTCAGAACCTGCAGAAGTAGTACTGGTTAACTATACACATCAACATTAAATTATCAAAATTAAGCAGTTAGCTTGGAAATGTCATAGTTTGCTGGTGGACCATGTGCATCATTCGTACAGAGTACGATACAATCCTTAGTGCTTATGTTTAAGCACCATCTTCCACTCTTCTACGTATAAGCTTTTAAGGGCAAAGCATATTTTGTCTAGACCTGGGGTGTTTTTCTCTGTGTCTGAAGGTATGATTGTTTAAGGAGAGGTAGGACAAAATAAATAAATTTTTAAAAAAGCTCTCAAACCCCTTTGTTATGGATCAGTCTTTGGATATATCAATACCTGTTACACAAGGATAACACCACTAAATTGATACAGTCCTTTTGCTTCTTGCCCACCAAGAGAGCTAATATTACGGCAGCACACATGGCTCTCTAGTATTTTTCTGCTGTGCAAAAAAGCACTTCATTATTGATGATGACTGAGAAACTATCAATGCCAAGTTCTTGTTCTTTCAAAATTGGCCGGCTAGTATTTCTTATGTCAGAGATGATCTGGGTTATGATTGTCTTGGGTTAAGTGTGCTAGAGCTGCTAAGCAGAAATGAGACACTAAGGAAAATGGTCAAGTAGAGAAAAGATGCAAGTAGTATGAGATACAGATACGAGGAATGCTTTGTTTTTCTGAAGGTTTTTTTGGGTTTGTTTCCTTCCCATCATTATTTGTTTATATGCAATGCATCTGTGAGCTTATGCTGTGGGGATTTAGTACAAATCAAAATGAAATGCAATGAGTATCAATCAGCTGACACTAGATCTTTTCTGCCAGTAGGTTGAAAAAAGTGCCTGCCAAACATATTATTTTGGGTAGTATTGTCCTTTAGCATTAATTCCTGTTCTTTTGTTGTTTTTCTAGTTCCTCTTTCTCCAAAAATTAAAGGAAAATGGAGTGCAGAGTTGGTTTCTTCTTTGTGTATGTGACAGAGTTCTGACTGAATTTTATATGTTCCATATTTTTGTTACTCCTCTTTATTTAACAGACTGCTTTGAGTTTTATTATTTTTGTCACCTTTTCTACATACAACAATCCAGTGAATTAAGAAAAACATGTTCTTTGCTTTTAGGATTTAGGAATAAGAAGGTGAGTTAGGCCAAAACAAGAAAAGAATGACCAATGCAGATGCTAGAAACATACTTAAGGCTGTGAAAATAACAAAAGAATTTGTAAATTTTAAGGCACGTAAAACTAGCTCATCTTGGGATGGAGTGTGACATATTAGCACAGTGGCTCTACTAAAGAGATCTTAGAAATGTCTTTGGCCATCCAGAAAAAGTTGTGCTCTTCTTAAAGACACAGACAACTTCATCTTGCCTGCCTTCAAGCTACTTAGCTCTTGTTAAACAGATAGCAGCTACAAGATGTTTTATCCCCAGCCAAAAACTGAGAAAAATCTGAACTGAAACTGTTACTGTAAACATGCTAGCATTTAATGCAAGACAGTAAAAAGGTTAATATCAATTTATTGAATTGGAGTTCTTCCTGCCCAAGAACAGGAAGAATTTCCTCTTGAACTCTGTGTAATTGATTTGGGATGGTACTAAATGGTAATGAGGGAGGATGAAGTGCTTGCTAAATACTGCAGAGATGCTCCTAATAAGAATACAGGCATCAAACTGAACTTCTGCTACTACCTTGCCAGGATTACAGAGTGTAATGAAAGATATGACTAGATATAGTACAATGCTTTCTAAGATTTTGGATTCGTCATGGTTGTGTTAATGATGATGGAATATATATGTTCAGCTGAATGGGTTGTATTAAGAAAACAAAGCAAATGCTGCCTCAGAGGTAGCTTTGCTGGATGACAGTCGCTACAATAAGCTGAAGCACAGCCTCATGTTGAACAGAAAATGGAATGCAAATATTGACCAAAGAGTTAATATGAGAGTTGAAAATGTGTTGATGTGTTCTAATTACGAACTTGGTAGTCATTTTTTTTCTGTGTCTGTATATTTGTTCAGGATAGTATACATTTGGTGACTTTCCGAAACTGTTGCAGTGTTCAAAAGTGAAAAAAAAATAAAAAATCATTAATCATGGATTTCATCAAAAGAATGGCTAATATGTTAAGGTACGAACAAGTAGCTGCCAAGAGCATGCATTTACCTGGCTTGCATTGATTTCAGCTGGAGGTACATTGGGTTCACAAGGAGTAATACTAAACCACATCAACTTAATTTTCAGTTGTATTATTCTAGAATTGTATCTTTTAATAAATCATTCTGATTCCATTTAATATGGAAATATTTTGTTTATATATACTTGAGATTTTCAAGTATTTTTCTATAGGACGGTAGTTTGTAACAAAATTCATTAAATGAGGGTCTTGCTTTTCCATTTGCAGTATGTTCATGCAATAGTTGCATACTAACATATAAATAGAAAATTTGTTAATTTCAGTAAATTGTTCAGCAAACACTTGTGTATGTCATCAGCTTTCCTCATTTCAGTAGACCACTTTCACAAAGTCACTAACATGCATTGTTAGTATAATTGTACTTTATTCTGGTAATTTTTGTGAGCATTTTGAACTGTGTTGATGGGATATCAAGCAATGTGATAACCTTAGTTTCCTTAATGGATAAGCGTAGTTCTTTGAGCTAGATTTATGACACGAATATTAGCAATTAGAAGTCAAAAGTCTGCTCTGAACAGTTACTTAAAATACACTGTTTCAGCAATTGTGCTTGATAATGTGAATTCCGGGAAGTATTTGCAAAAACAGAATCTGAAAGTGTGTGAATCTGATCAAAAAGATTTAATATGAAATGAATATTTATAGATACATTAGCAATATTTACATAGCTTTTATAATTGCTCATGTGTGTATCAGCGTATCTTCAATTTATTATCATGTAAGGGAGGAATGAATTAGATAGGAGTTAAGTAGCTAAATACAGAAACAAACTCTTCTCTGCTTCCAGATCATTGTAATGAGTGGAACTTAATTCCAACTGATGGCTAAAATTGTATCAAAGAGTCCAAAACACAACTGCTCATCTTTATAGGACAAATAGCAAAACTGTAATAATGAAACTGGTGATAAATAGCCCTGGTTCTGCAGTACAACATGAGCCAGACTGTTGTGCAGGTGCACCATACTGCTCTGAACCTAAATATTTGAGAATACCCTTAGCATACCACAAGAAATTGTCACTCCTGTAGGATCCCCCGACTCAACACAGCCTTGCTGTTCCATACTGCATACTGGTATTTTTACATATCACAGAATCACAGAGTCATTTAGGTTGGAAAAGACCCTTGGGATCATCGTGTCCAACCATTAGCCCTACCCTACAGGTTCACCCCTAGACCATATTCCCCAACACTACATCTGAGCGATGCTCAGATTTGTTTATGTTATATATATATATAAATTTGTTTATATTCTGTCCAGATTTAGAACTTAATTAAGTTGGGTTTTTTTCTTGAAAATTGTCATTGATTTGTAGACTCAAGAATCTAATTTGCCTTTTTTTTTCTCCTCACACTAGGGTACTCAAAATATTTCCATTGTTGCCTCATTCAAAGACAAAAAAGGACTTGTCTGTCTTGCTTTCTGTCATAAAGTTGGCAAGAATGTGTATTTAATACCAAGTGCTCATATAAAAATTTCATTATAAAAATTTCTTTACAGTTCCCATCTTTAGTTGCTTTACAGCCTTGCTATTGAAGGCAATGAAAAGCTTGCAGTTAAGTCTTCCTGCCACTCTTTGAATACATAAAACTTATTTTTAACCTTTTATTTATTGTTACAAGCTAATGGCTTTAGCTCTCTGATGCCATTTTCTTACTGACATTTGAGTGAGTCATACAGTCCCTTTTATTTATTGTTTTGTTATTTTTCCTGTGCTGCTGGTATAGCTTTTGATCTGTCTGGCTTACATATTCTTAAGATTTGAATTCAGCTGCAAGGTTGGGCACTACTCAGACTAGTTGTTTTCAGCTAGCGATCTTTATTTACTGCATCATACGTACATTTGACTGAAATCTTTGCAGCTGATTTCCATTGAGGATTATAGTTTCTTGCTACTGTGCAATGTATCTTCCATACAGTCAGGACCTTCCATTTTGGCCAAATTCAGCTTTGATCCCAAATTTTCTCATCCCTAGTCATCAGTATTTTTTTATGTGGTGACTAACAATCAGTATTTGTTTGATTTACAGTTTCCTCTGAAGTTCCTGGTTCTTACTCATAGTAATCTTTGTTTGCCTGGCTGTGATCATTGCTGATAATTGGATTCTGAAACTAAATTTTTACCTTCCCTTAATATCAGAATGTCTCATGCAGTTTATTACTGAGCAGTTTAGCATAAAAGGTAGTTTTGGATAAAGAGATTAAACATAGGCGGGTAACTTTCAGGAAATATCAAATGTTTCTTTTGCAAAGCTTATGAGATGTTATGTGCTCTGTTTCTTAAGGCCTGCAAAGTCAGCAACATTTTGGATAGCTGTCTGTCTAACCAAATTTGGATGATAGAAACAAATTTGGATGATAGCACCAAATTTGGATGATAGTTTTGTTGAGAGTATGAAAGTTATGTAAAAGTAACTTGACTTTGACATTTTATTCACATCATTTATATGTCCACACAATTTATAATGACAAAGCATTCTCTGATTCATTTTAAATTTCAGAATGTTTGATGCTTTTCCAGTCTATAATTAGGTTAAAATACCACGTACAAGCAACTTTCATTCTTCTGGCTAGCACCATAGATAATGCACCTAACCCTGTCTGCTGCCAGCTTAGAACTCCCAAGGAAGTGCATACGAAAAGTATACTACCTATATCTTTTTAACTTTCTCATGTAGATATTCTATTTATTACTGCAATATACATGTTAAAATTAGATAATCTTGCTTTTATCTTATAATTTCTGTAGAATTTCTTTATCTATCTCAGTCATTCTTAAATTAATTTCTTACAGTTGTTTTCACCAAAATAATCTTGCATTCCTTTTTGGGCTTCAAAATGGTGTTCAAAACCAGGGCAGATTGCTCAACAGGAGCATTGTTTCAAAGTTCTGCAGCATGCTTGCTTGAACATAAATCCTACCAAAATCCATGGTCTCCCCAGTCTTTACATTAGCTTTGAAAGAGGTATCTGCTTGGACAATTGCTTGCCGATGCAAGGGCAGATGTGGTGCCCCCCAGCCATTCCTCCCCAACTCTCCTGTCCCTGCTGGGTGTGGAGTCAGGGAGGGAAGGACAGCTGTAAGGAAACACACGGGAATAGTCCTAAGGCCTGTTCTCAAGAACTTGTAGCTTGTTTGACAGCTTTTGATTCATATTAGTTAATGTGTTAGATTAGCTATTAGTTAAAAGAACATTTTAGGAAAAGCTTAATTTCTGGATCAGGCCTATCTTTTGAAAGCCATGTCTGCTGTATAGTTTGGGAAAAAGAAATATTTTTGTAACAGAGAATGGCCCTTGCATCCTTCTTTTCCATGCAAGACCTTCCCTTCCAATATCTTAAATTACTCATTTCAAATACTGTGCTATACAACTAATAAACAAGATTGCGGCCTATTTAATATCATGGAAGTGAAAAGATCAGCAGGAGCTCCTTTTTTAGTGTGTTGTATTATTGATGGAAATAAGCACTGAAGAAAACAGTCTGCACAGAGCTTTTACCTTTGCTTGTGAGGAAGGTTACTATGGTCTGCACCAGGTGTTGCACCTCAGTCAGTAGAGCTGTATCAGGTGTGTTCCCAGTGAATCTGATCAAAAAGATTTAATATGAAATGAATATTTATAGATATTTATCTATCTATCTATATAAATCTATATATAGATTTATAGTGTGCTTTTGAGTAGGTTTAACATTTTGCCACCCTTTACTCATGGCTTGAGACAAACTTCAGCTCAGATCTCTGTGTGCAATTTATATATATATATGTTTGGGGTTTTTTTTTTAACAGTAAGATATAAAGAATGCCAACAAATGAGGTCTTATGCTTTTACTACCAACATATTTAGAACAATGTCATCTGACTAACAAGATAAAGCCTTGGAAATTCCATGTTTCTGTTCTGCAAATGCACACTGCTACTGAAACACGTTGAGAACTTGATTCAAGTAATCTTGTCATTCAAAATGGTAATGGTTCTGTGTCCTTTGACAAGTTTGGGAAATAACTTTCATATCAGTAGTCAGTTGGTCTTGTCTTTTTTTTTCCTTTTGAAATATAAAACCACATCAGAGCTCTTTGATGTGGAACCCCAAATCATTATATTATTTTTGTGGAGGACAGTAGAAAATACTGTTAAATACAGCTTAACTGATAAGCTGCTGTTGCTTTAAGAAAAGTTTGGATTTTGGCAAAAAAAAGTAAAACCTTTATGGTGGGTTATACTGTTTTGCAACTAAATACTACTTTTCTCTGAAACAACCCATTCCCTCATGCAACTAAATACTGCCATATGTTTAAATTCTTGCAGGCCTCCTAAGGCTGACCTAGAAGAAATGTCAACAAATGTTTGTGAGTCCTTATGGCCTTGTAACATTTTCTATAAAAAGTGAAGAATGGAACAGCAGGAGCTGTAACACTCCCACATAACAGACATATGAAGGCATATGGCTAACATGGGAGCCTGCTGGCTCTTCAAAGCTTGCTGGCTTCATTCTTAAGGCTCCTTTTTTTTTTCTTTCTTTTTTTTTTTTTTTTTTTTCCCCCCCTCTCAAGACAGCTAAACTTGTCTTTCTCTTCCACAAGTTGCTCTGTTCTACTCAACTGAGTTTAACAAGCCTGTGGTCCTGTATGGCCCCCAACCTGCCACAGCAGAGCAAGCATGTCTGTTTCTAGAGGTGGCAGATTGGTAAATGCAGGTGCGGTGCAATGTGGTGGACTGCTTCTGAGTTTGGCACAGCCCTGAATTATCTTTTAGACAGTTTAGTATGTCCTGTATATACAAGAGCTCGGATAGTAATCTCTACCTCGAGAGTTTCTGGGAAAGCATACTCTTTAGAGCATAAACCTAATGCTGTCTTTGATTTTGGAAATTAAAATAAATGTTATTTGCTGAAAGGTACCAAACAGTGGCACTTAAATTTAATTGCATATGTGGGTTGACTACATTTGACGATGATGTTTGAGTTTGCTGTTACTGGCGAAGATCTTCAAATGCACAGGATCACAAGTTTTTTCAAAGTCAGTGTGATTTAATCACATAAGAATTTAAGACTTTCAATAGGATTTCTGCTCCTTAATCTCTTTGCTGCTTTGGATTATTTTTTTCTTCCCTGTAACTATCCTTTTCTGCAATTATTATTTTTAATTAAAATATTTCTGTGCTTGAATGAGGTAACTTTAGTACTGGAAAGTTAGGGCACAAGGAAATCTGTAGGGAAAAAGTACAGCTTAACTCCACTTATAACTGTGTGTCATGCTTTTGATAAAATGCAATTTTACTTCCTGTTTGAGGCATTTATTAACATCTGTGTAGCATAACTTACAGCTTTGTAGGGTTATGTGCTTCCAGAGGCTATAAAGGCCATGTCTGCACCAGGCAACCTTGGGTAAATGAATGGATTGTCATATACGAAGAGAGGAGGAGACCACCTTGACTCAGTTACATAGTGCTCCAGTATGAGCGTGTGTGTGGGAACCTTACAGTGCATTTTGAAAGGATGTTTTGCCTTGATGCTGTGCAAATGCGTGAGCTTCCCTGCTGTCATCTAAATTCGTGTTTCATGAGGCACAGGATTTTGCTCTGAAACTTGCAACTTTTGGTCAGTTTTGTTTCAGTCTATTGTACCATATTCATGGATGTGAAGCATTTTAAACCATGAAATCTTGACCTTTTGAGTTAGAGCATTGTGTATTTCTCAATGCCACAAGATATTTCTTCACAAAGTATTTTGGAAGATAATTTATGTAACCACTCATAAGATTATACTGTCTTGATGTGGGGGATTGTTGAGGTTTATTTTCTCCAATGTGGTCGGGGAAGTTCCTGTGCCCCGAAAAGTAAAAGCATAAAACCACCACATGAATAAAATACAAAATATAAAAGGAAAAATCCAAAATTTAGTGGAGTTTCCGTGGCTTGTTCATCATCCTCTTTCTCTCTCTGTGCACTAAAGTTACAGTAACAAGTAAACAATAATATAAAATAATGAACGTTTCACTTGAGATTGACAGACTAAATAATTAGATTTCTTTCTGTAAAGGGAGTGGGGAAGTCTAGTATTGTAATTTGAAACATCTCAAATGAATTTTCTGAAGTGTTCAGCCATAATTCAACATGCAAAATTCTGTCTCTGAAAAAGGACTACATTATAATTAAAATCACTATGAATACTGACTGGTGGTGCTGAAGCAAAGTTGTCCACATTCTTAAGTAAACTTACTAGATGACTTGTTCCCATGTAACTCGCTTAGGTTGATACTTTCTGAAAATGAACAAACAAACAAGAACAGGTTTCTTGCGATCTATTGAGTTGCCAAATACTCCTAAGTCTTATGAACCTGAAGATAATACCAATGACATGAGTATCTATTTATATTATGTAAATGGAGAGCTCACCAAATTGAACATTACATGTATAGCCTTATTTTGGCTCAGTTCCATAGCATGTATATGGAAAAAGATTTACTCCCTTAATAACTGCACAGCTATATTATTCTAGTTTTAGAGCATCTTAACATTCATTGTGAAAGTAAATTAACTTATCTTCACAATATCATTTTCAGATACAGGCATTAATTATTATCTCCTGTTTAGCTGTGGACCTGAGGACCAGAGGGCATGTTGACAAAGTGTATTGTTGGCAGGTGGAATCTCAGCCCACCTGAGCTACACAAACATGTTTATCACAGTGCCAAATTTGAATTAGCAGGTCTGCTCACAAGCTCATATGCCTCGGCTCACAGTAGGACTTGGTGGGTTGGACACAGTGTGCAGTGCTAACCACATTTATTCAGCTTCAACTCAGCTTGGAACTTGAGTGGAAAAAGCTCACATCTGCCAGCAGTATACTGTGTAGATACTTCCAGCAAATTGGCCCAAGACCACCCAGAAGGCTTAAATTATGGCCTGGAATATTTTTCCAACCCTGTCCAATTCAGTTGAAAAGGCAAAAAGTTACTGCTGTATGAAAATTATTCCACTTAGATGTTTTTAGATAAGCTTTTGGCAAATAGACCCTTCCATGCTTTTTGCTGGAGAGTTACATTCCTCCACAGATGGCAAAGTGACTTCTTTCATTATTATAAGGTTATCTTTGATTTTTATCAGGCATTTGGTTATTTCTATATGCAGTCTTGCTTCTTGTCTGAATATGTTAATGTTGGGCACTCCTGTCTGAGTCCCTAAAGAGAGCAACCGAAACCTACAGAGTAGATGCATTTCTGAAATCATCTGAAGTAGTAGGGAAAGGTTCTCAGCTTTCAGCCAACTAGGGAGTCTTTGTTTCTTTGTGGATTTTTTTTTTTTTTTTGATTTTTTTTGATTTTTTTTTTTTTACTTTTTTAATCATCCTTTTTATTTCGTATTTTCTTTGTTGGTTGAATATGAGTTTGCTAAATGATTGTTAGTGGTATAGAACTCCAGAGCTCATTTATTGTTATTTGAAGCAAATGCCTTTATAGCAAATAGGACTATCTCTGTCAGGTGAAACTCCCATAGACATCAGTAGGAATTCTTTCCTAATTATGCAGTTTCTCCTGAATATGCAGAGCACTTGCTCTATTATTATTTGGTTATGCATATTTCTATTTCACAATCATTGTTTTGAAGAAACCTCATAATGCACTTGCTCAGAGCTTATAGTAGTTACACAACAGAAATTAAAGTCTTGATGGTATTTGGGATGCATAATGAATAGCAGACAAATGTTAAATAATAATATTGTAAAATATTCTGGTTAATTTTGGCTGTGAACTTCTGTGTTATGAACACTTCATTACCTGATGTAGCTGAAATACAGATTTGTGTGTTTCAACTCTCAAGAACAGGTAGGTAGGCAGGCTTGTTACCAAATAACAAAATAACTCCATAAAGAATAGAAGCATATTGTAATTTCTAGAGTGGAATACCCTGAAATGTTAGGTAGTAGAAAATAATATCATCCTTGCTATAAACATTGCTGAAATTCTGGAAAGCTGTATTAGTTTTGAGTAGAAACTGCACACCAGGCATCATGAAATGGTCTTAGTGCTTGCCCATCTTCCAAATTCTATACTTACTTGTTGACATTTGGCTGTATCCTTAATTATCATTTCTTAAAAATTATATAGAATTGTAAGGGTTGGAAGGGACCTTAAAGATCATCTAGTTCCAACACCCCTGCCATGGGCAGGGACACCTCCCACTACACCAGG
>WUAM01000323.1:36760733-36811170 GCA_024336885.1 Actenoides hombroni | reverse complement strand
GTGCTCCAGCCCTCTGATCATCCTCGTGGCCCTTCTCTGGACATGTTCCAGCACATCCATATCCTTCCTGTAATAGGGGCTCCAGAACTGGATGCAGTACTCCAGGTGGGGTCTCATGAGAGTGAAGTAGAGGGAGAGAATCACCTCCCTTGAGCTCCTGGCCACGATTCTCTTGATGCAGCCCAGGGTACAATTGGCCTTCTGGGCTGCAAGTGTACACTGATGGCTCATGTTGAGCTTCTTGTTTGCCACTACCCCCAGGTCCTTTTCTTCAGGGCTGCTCTCAAGTCAGTTACTGCCCAGCCTATATCGATGCCTGGGATTGCCCCGACCCAAATGGAGGACCTTTGCATTTGGTCTTGTTGAACCTCATGAAGTTGGCATGGGCCCACCTCTCCAGCCTATCAAGGTCCATCTGGATGGCATCCCTACCCTCCAGCGTGTCAGCCACCCCACACAGCTTGATGTTGTCAGCAGACTTGCTGAGGGTGCCCTCAATGCCACTGTCCACGTCTCTGATGAAGGTGTTAAATAAGACTGGTCCCAGTACTGATCCTTGAGGGACTTCACTTGTCGCTTGCCTCCACTTGAACATGGACCCATTGACAGCCACTTTTTAGGTGCGGCCATCAAGCCAGTTCTTTATCCACTAAATTGTCCGTCCATTGAACCCATATTTTACTAGCTTGGAGATCAGGATGTTGTGTGGGACAGTGTCAAAGGCTTTGCTTAGCTCCACGTAAATGATGTCAATTGCTCTTCCCTTGTCTATTAATGTTGTGACCTTCTCATAGAAGGCCACCAGGTTTGTCAGGCATGATTTGCCTTTGGTGAAGCCATGTTGATTGTACCCAGTCACCTCTTCGTTATCTTTCTTCCTCGGCATTGCCTCCAGGAGGATCTGCTCCGTGATCTTACCATGGCACAGAGGCGAGACTGACTGGCCTGTAGTTCCCTGGTTATATATATATACTGTTGAAGATATATATATATATATATACACTGTTGAGGATGGTACTGAAACATCAGTTGGTCTGTATTGTTCAGCCCTGTAAACTGAAATGTATCATTTAAAGAGGCCTGGTTTTGGAGCCAGTGATATTTAGCTTGTCTATCTTCATTTTTTAAGCTTTATTTTGTCAACACTTAAAGATGCTTTCATGAGCAAATTAATGTGTTTGACATTCACATGTCCTTGATGGAGAAGCCAACTGTGTAATGTCCTTTGAAAAAACACAAAAGGAAATGAGTAAAAGAGGACTAGGAAAGGCAGAGGCTGAATGCCTTTTGGTTGACCTAAAATGAATTTGCTATCCTTTTTCCCTTCCTTCTGCTCTCCCTATATCTAGAAAAGCTATGACTTGTGGGAGTTTGGGAGGAGAATGAGGGGAATAGGGAAAGAGGTGTATTTGATTCAGAAATAAGATGGAATTAAACTTTTTTTAAAAGCTTTACAAATGTTTGAAGAATCATTGTTGGGTTTGTGATAGGCTTCCCAGAATGAATCATGTATCTTCCTGGAATGACAGAGATATTCAGTGAGTTGAATGAGGTACACAGAAATTCAGAAACTTCAGATCTCTGTGGTGACTTTGAAGAACTCCTCTTTTCTTTATTTATTAATAAAAGGGAGAAGGTAGGAAAAAATGTCCCTAAGACCAAAGAATTCTGTTTCTTGAGTCTCTTGGATGAATTCTGAGCTATTCTTCTTTGAGATATCTCTGATGTCCCAGAATTACTCTTTCTGGGGTGTCTCCAGTGGACCTGGAACCAGCAGGATGATTTTGTAGAACATTTATATAAAGATTTTTTGAAAGGTTAGTTGAATTTCTTTTTTCTGTGCTGAGTGTCCCCTACAGCTTAACTAATGGGGGCATTCAGCATATACTTCAGTGACTCTCAATTTTTAGGTTTTCTTTTCAGGTCACTAGAAGAGATTGATAAAAGAGAGCAGAAGAAAGCCAGAGGAAAGAAATAGAGAACAGCCTACTGTAACTGACAGCAGAGAAAGATAAGATAAATAAAGCTCCAAATGCTAGTGAAGACAGTCTTTGCTATAACTTTAGTCTTTGCTGTAACTTTGCTCCAGAGGAAGGATCTGGACATTTGTGTTTGGTGGAAGCAAAGAACCAAAGAATATGAATATGAAAATGACAAGGGGAGGAAACAAACAAGAAAAAAAATCTGCAGGGAAAATTTGCCATACAAATATTTCAATGATGACAAGATCCTCCTCTAGTAGTCTCTGACATCTGCTGCCTGTGGAGCTGAGTTTCAGCATCACTTAGAAGGTTTTAGAGCAATTCTGTATACCTCTTGCAGTGGTAGTAACTGATTTTGTATGCTTTGTATATATAATATGTTTATCCAAGAGGGAATATTATGAGCATTTTACTGGTGGTAGTTCAAGAACACACATTTAAATCAATCTGTTAGACATTAAATATAAAAAGTGAACCTTTTAGAGGACAAATGAAGACTTTTTCCAAATGCAGGGAATTCAAATTATGTACATTGTGGTACACAGATATATTTAATTATGCATGAAAAAATGTATAAAATCTTATTATTTTTATATTTATATAAATAATGCATATTTATCTAGGCATGTATGTATAAAAAGTATGTATCTGCTTGCTGTGGATCCTCTTTTTCCAAATTTAATTTTTAGAAGTAACTCATAGAAGTTGGGAACATTGAAATAGAGGGCTTGATTTATGATATTTAAAATGACAGAACATACCTGCCTTCAGGCCTCCAAATTCACTTGTATTCTTAGTACCTGGATAGGATGGGACGGGAGCAGCATGAAGCTAATTAATACAGACTTTATCCTTAAGGGTCTATCATCTGCCTTCAGGCACTTGTGACCCAAAAGCAAAAAAACCCTGAGAAAGTCATACTGTATTGGGTAAGCACAAAGCCTGGGTGCTCATAGGATCTGCGAAGAGATTTTTGAGGGGGGTATTATTTGTTCCTTTTGTAAACCCACATGAATGTTTTATCTTACTGCTATCTATTTGGGCAGTCTGCAATCTGTTAATATTCTGAAAAGCATTTTATCTCTTGTGAGAACATACAGCTATTCTGCTCTTCAGTCTGTTAATTTCTGCTGTTGTTCATGGCCTTCACATCTAACAGCTTAGCATTTAGGACCGTCGACTACCTTTCAATGCACAATGTTTGGAAGCAGTCAGTCTCACCAATTCCCTGCTTGTGGCATTGCAACCTGCTGAATGTCAGTCAGAACTCAACAGTGTGGTGAAGGGATGAGAATACCAAGGGAAAATATTTTTGTAGAGAGTATAATGTAAAATCAGAATAGCTCTTAAGAAAAAGAAACGGTCTGTGTCCCTGCTTTGAACAGAACCTTGTTTGTTTGAAACCTTCTCTGAAGCTCTTGGGTTTTGTCCTTTTCTTGCATGTCCTGCCCTGGCTGGCAGAGTCCTTCTTTCCTTCTGGAGGAAGGTACAGGATGTTACAACTGTTTGGTTCAAAATCCGTTTTCAAGCCTCATTTTATGGCAGACTTCTTCTGCGAATCATGGGTTGAAAACTTCGCTCCTCCAGCACTGAACTCCATGCTGTAGAATAGAAATATTAACACTTTCCTACCTCAGAACCAGGAGGTAATAAAAGCAATCTAAAATGTTTAAGTACTGTGTTGATGGAAGCCAATAACAGAGAAAATGTGTGTTCCTCCTCACTTCTGCTTAACATGGGGTATACCTTAGTTTGACTGCAGGTGCTCTGGGTGCTCAGGATCACAGAGAGAATGGCGCAAACACCTCCAGACCCTGAAGTGTGGTCAGTCATCAGAGTAATCGGCCCTGACCTGCTAATAGACACTGTAATTGTATACATATATAAGGCAAATTATGCAAGATTGGGTTTTTTTTTTCTTTCTGATGCAATTCTTGGCCTTTTTGTTCAATTACTTTTCATGTTACTGTCTTTCAGCATAAGATAAGCCCCTAAAGTGTTCATGTCACAGAGACGTGTCATCCAATGTTAGGATAAGAGGCAATGGGAGTAAGTTGGGACACAAGAGGTTTAGAGTAAACATTAGGAAAAACTTCTTCACTGTGAGGGTGATGGAGCACTGGAACGGGCTGCCCAGGGGGGTTGTGGAGTCTCCTTCTCTGGAGGCGTTCAAGACCCGTCTGGACACATTCCTGTGTGACTTAATCTAGGTGATCTTGCTCTGGCAGGAGGGTTGGACTAGATGATCTTTCTTGGTCCCTTCCAACCCCTAACATTCTGTGATTCTGTGAGACGTTAGTCATGCTGCTAATTTCAGCTGTTAACATTAATGAAGTGATAGCCTTAATAACCTAGGAGTAACTTTGAAATTGGTGCTGCTTTCAGTGGTGGAGTTGGCCCAGATGACCTCCAGAGGTCCCTTCACACCTAAGGTATTCTAGGATGCTATATTGGTTGCTGCATGTGGGGATTCATATTACTTGATTTAGCTGCCTGTAGTAAGTAAGTGGAAGAAGATAGATTCTCCTGGAAGGTGATTCCAAGCATAAGCTTATTTATATGAGAAGATAAATTGTTCCTGCAAGCTATTATGTATAGCCAAGGACACTACCATCCTAGTCAAGGCACCCAGAGTTATATATTCTAGCAGGGTTAAATGCCAGTTTTACACTGAAACTTAAACTTCAGTGTAGATCCATTTTTTTCATACCTAGAGACTGCTGACTATATAAATACATGATGTGGTTGTGTTGTGTAGTAGGAACTAGAGTAAAACCATGAGAGCTGGCAGGAAACAGATTTTGTTGAAGACATATTCCTGCATTGGGAATTGCCTAAATGATCAGAATAACTTTATGCAAATTATATTTATACAGATGATACAACTTTGAGAAGGAGGGGAGTTTGAGCAATGCATAGCATAGAACAGCAAACATTAAAAAATGGCGTATGAGAAGTCAAGTTTAAACTTTATGTTAAATCAGAACTTACATCTTTAGAACAGATAATTATTCATTGAGGAGGGAAGGTGAGAGAAAAGTGGTGAAGCTCAGCACCCAAACAGTAGAGATACTCAGCTGGTATGTGGGAGGTCTCAGTTCAGGCTTCTTTCCTCTATGTTTTGTACCACTAGTGCATTTTTCATAGGTGAAATGTTTTATAGCGTGTCTTTGTTCACTTTTAGAAATGGCTCCAAGGTTAACTGGTGTGTGGTAAGGTCAGGTTGCAAATTCACAGTAGAACCATGGAAAATTCACATATTCCTGTCTTGAATTCTGTCTTGTGATTGTGAGCTTAAACCTGTGTTATTTTTATTTGAAATGTGGTTAGACTCTTTTTTTGCATTTTGACAGTATTGTTGTTTATTGTGTACATTCTGAATATTTAATTTTCCCACTTGAATATCTGTTTAATATGCAGGTTAGAAATATCTGTATGTTTTGTAGTATTGTAATAATTAGACATAGGGAAGAAAAAGCTATTCAGCCACTCAGCCCATTTGCCTGGGCTCTGTAAAAACATTGTTTCCTTACTCTATTTGAATATGAGTGATAATTCAGTCAAGAAGTTTCAGCTTCTTCAGTCTTTAATTCAGCCATACAAATAGTCTGGCATTTTGAATATGGCCAGTACTGTTTGCTTGAGCCATACTTTAGATTAGTAGGGGTGTTCCTTAATGGCTGTGTATGGTGTAAATGGTCTTTCCCTAAGCACTTTTCTGCTAAGTTGTAATCAAATAACTGCTTATGCGGAAACTGGATGCAATGGAATTCTGACTATGTTACAAATGGTTTTTGAAGTTGCACATACATATATTTTCAGAATATTTTATTCTCTTTTTCTTTTCTGTGATAGGTGCCAGAATTTTCATTGGACTTGAAAAAAATTGCAATAATCTGATGACCACTGAATTTCAGAAACTGATCCCTAATGCTTTTGTACCTCTCAGTAACAAGAACTTAAGCATATGTAGTTATAAATCCATAGCTTAAATCCTTTTCTGTTTGTAAATATTTTCTCTTTCTTACATTTGATTCTCAGGTATGTTCCCAAGTTTATTTCCATAATCACTCTTCTGGAAAAAATTAACTTTAAAAGCACATTGTATAGTTTTGCTCCAATCTGAGATCTTTGTAGATTTAAAATATTTCTCATCTCTTTCAGTGAGTGTAATGTACCGGCATTTATTTTGTATATACAAATGTGCATTCAGTGTACTTCCCCGCAATCAGGAAAAGCAAAAATGAAGAAGGAAAAATAAATAGAGGTTTGGGGTTGCCCTGGGTTTCCTTGATTTAAATCTCATATTTTGCACGCTCCTTGATTGTATTAGATTATTCATTTTGCCAAACAGACCACAAAGCTGTGAATATTTATTTAGTTCTGTTCCTAATAGTTTTTCTAATAGGGAATTATTTTGGTACAATGAAAGACATTTGTAAATGAAGCAGATAAGCCCTTTGGCAGACAAGGAGTGTTTTGTTCAACACAAGAATTCTATTGTCTACTGCTTTAGTTGTCAAGTGCCCGGGGAGCCCAGGATTTATGATGATCTTACAATGGCCCTTTCAGAGCAAAGTCTAAGAAGCTGTGAGATTCCGTTCCTCTGCTTTTCAGACTTTCAAATCTTTTTATCACACAAGGACAATGCAGGATTCAGCTGCTTCTTAGGCCACAGGACTGCCCATTTAACATCAGGCATTGTGAAATAATTACCATAGTGACAATGGGTTTGGGGTTTTTTTCCCCTCTAACTAGTAACATTTCAAAATTGTTCGACTTGTCACTTTGTGTAAACCGATTCTGAAGCCACGGCTTATTTAAAAAAAAAAAAAAAAAATCTTGTTAGAAGATTTGATTTAAAATGCCACTGTGTCAAATCTATTTGGAGCATTTGAACTGTTTTTGGAGTTTTCTTGTAACTGTAATTGGACTTTGAAACAGCCTTCTGTAAATACAGCAATTGTTTTTCTTTTGCCTTTTCTCCCTTTTGTAAAGGTTACAGAGTTAGTAGAACATTAATGTTGAAGCCATATTCAACTGCAGCAGAAAAATAAGAAAATAAAAACATAATGTGCAGCAAAAGTAGTATCTGATACTTATGTATCTATTAAGCAGCTAAACTATTTCTTTTGCTATATTAATGATAGAAATAATTCAGCAGTCCTAAATCATTTTTTTCATTAAATATGTGGAGGAGTCTCTCTTTCTTTGCTTGATGTTAGTATGAAGATTTATTTGCTTCACATAATGATTACAGATACAAAAATTATGATTTGTAACCTCTAATGTTTGTTTAAATGTAGTGTAACTGGAAAATGGAGCCTTTACTTGACAGTGAAATTATTGTGTACATGAGTACTTCACTGCTGGTCACTCGACCTGTATGCACAGGAAAAAAACTAATAGTGTGGCAGGTCAGGTTGAGGTCTGATATTATCTATTATCAACTATTTGCTGCTTTTAAAAAAACAAAGCAAATTAAAAAAAAAAATTAGAAATATTTATCTAAGCAGCTTTAAATGTCTTGGGTAGAAAGGTATCTTGAGCTGCAAAGTCATCCGTTGTCTGTAAAGATGCTGAACAAATTATCAAAATGAGAAAGTTTATTCAGTTTTAGTATTTCTTTTAATTCGTATAAATTGTGAAATGCTTCAAAAGGGTACTCTATGAAAAAAAAATTGCAAAATTAGTATATTTTAAAATACCATATGTCCTTCATAGCATATTGCATAAATATGTTGCATTTGTAGAGTAATTTTATAAAGGAAGTGCTTTATACGTTAGTGACTTGGTCATCACACAAAATATGCCTTACTTCATAGAGCTTACCTTAGCAAAAATCACTTTCTAGGGATGTGGTTTTTATTGAACGTGTATCACAAATTTTTAAAACAGGGAGTAAACATATCTTCAGTCACAACTGGCAATAGACCACATAACTTTATTTCCTCCTTTGATGGAGTAAGTGTGAAATAAGTTTATGTAATATTGAGTATGTAATATTCAAGTCAATGTCTATTCATTTCTTCCCAACACTTTTTTCTAGCAGCTTTGGAATTTGGCCTATGCTGCTGAACTATATTTTGCAATTAAAACTTGATTGCTTTATTAGGGATGAAAAGTGGGTAAAAAATGGAGGTTTGATATAGATGAGACAGCTTTAACAGTTAAATTACCAGGTTGCAGAAAATTACTGATTTGGACATATCTACCCAAATTACAGTGGCTATTTTGCAATAATTCTTCCTATAAATTCTCAGTTAATAAATTTGAAAGTACTAGGTAATATAGCCTGATTTCCTTGACTAGAATGAACCGTAGTCCTAGGATTCATTTAGTACCTATTTAAGAGTCTATCAAGGTATCAAATGAGCACCAGAAATGCAGTGTCTACATCAGCACATAACAATAAATCACACTGAGTATTTCTTTTGCATTCAATCATATTAGCTATATTTTTTACTTGTGTGGGAACACATCAGAAACACACAGGATGATGAGGTACTGATCTGTGAAACTGTGAGCATTCTTAACTTCCTAATTTAAATTCAAGAAGGACTTACCTCTCCTCATAAGGAATTATTCAGCTGGTTTCTTTTTGTGTCTATACCCTTTATACAGACTGTCTCCACTCACTATCTTATTTATGAAAGAATTTTAACCACTGAAACAACTACAGATGAATTTCTAACAGGCAGAGGCATCTCTTGCACATTCCCTTAGTTCATATGTTTTATCCTCGATATCTTTTCCCTACTGTAATGGTAGTTCTACTTACTAAAATAATCTACTCCCTTCTCCATCATAATAGTAAACCCACTAATTTTCTAATATGCCTTTACAGCACTGAGAAATGTTCAAAGAACATCTTGTTGGCTAATGGTATCTGCAGCTGTTACTTTTTTCCCCACAGTGTGTCTTGTATTGGAAAATGTTCTCAGAACAGATTTTTCCATAGAAGTCTGTTTTTTCAGGAGATAATGAAAAAGATATGAAGGTATTTTGGTATGGCCTCCAGCATTTTAGTTATGGGAACATTCTTGTAATAGTAAGTCTGTTAAGGTAAAAGCTATTTATTAATATCCTGCTTGGAATTATAAGTAGTATTTAATTGCTAGTCTTTAAACCCTCTTTAGGTTACTGTGATAGTTATTAGGCTAGACTTTAGTTTTCTTTTATTATAGGACCAAAATTGCATTGGATTTCAAATGAAATTTTTTATTTTTTGCAGCCAGAGCTGAAGCACTGGATCAGTGGCAGCAGAAAGCTTACATCTGCATTGTCTTCATAGTCTCATTAAGTGGCATTTCAGATGTGTGGAATATGCTACATAAACTGGCAACAATTTTCCAGTGGGTGAAGGTAAGTAGTACATCCAGAATTATGATCTTTTGAGTGGTTTCAGGTATGCATAGCTAGTCTCTTGTTTCTATAGTGCTTGCAATATTTGTAAAATATAGGGAACTTCAGTGACTATTCCCTTCCTTGATGTGTGCTGTCAGCCAGTTTTTCTCTTGCATCATAGAGTTTATCCATTGGTCTTGATTGTCACTCGGGAGAGCTGGTGCTGTAGGACACTGACCAACTTTCTATATTGTAAAGTGTGGTTTGATAAGGTGCTTTTTTTTTTTTTTTGGATCACATTTTTTACATTTCTTGTTTAAAACCTAAGCGAATCTCTTGAAAACTTGCAGCAATGTAGAACTGGAGAAATGCAAGAAATTTTCTAATATTTAGGTTTCCAACTTGATTGAATCAATCAAAAAGATTCATACGTTTCTTATACATGAGTGAGTAATTCCATATTTGGTTTATTTCTCCAATATTGTGCAATACCACTGAGCTTAATATAACTACTCTGAGTTGGGTTAGAAAAAGAACTTAGTGATGACTGTTAGGCTACAGAGAAGGTGGAAATAGATTATGAGAAAACTCTAGACATAAAAATAGTTATATCTGCTTCTCTGATGTCTTTAATCTTTCATATCCTCTATGACTTTCAATTGTGCTATTACTGAAACCAGTGATTCCACAGAGGTGAGAATTGTCCACTTACAGGAGTATCCATACTTTTTTAAAATGAAGACAGAAACAGATTAAATGTAATAGATAATAAATATGTGAATACTATCATTTTTACAGAATCAGTCATGATCCCATCTGAATTGTCTAGGATAAAAAGTACAAAGCTCTTTGTCTAGCTGACTCATTCACAGGTTTTACATTCAATGTACTCATGTCCTGCTTGACTGATGCTTCATTTCTGTGGAAATGTTGCTTAATGATGATAATCTTCTTTCTGGCAGCCAAACAGGCCATATACCTAAAGATCCTCATGAGCAGCTATATAGGATATTTGTTTATGGTATCGCTTGACTTGTTAAGGTAGACTGCAGCAATTAGTATCAGGCTGAAACAGAGTGTATTTGACAGTGATACCAACAGTGTTCAATTTAATTTAGGTGGGAAATGTGTAGGCTCCTTTGCTTCTTAGCAAGAACTGTAGCTCAGAATGTGTGATTCTTATCCTGTCATTCACTAAACACTAGGGCCAAATTTTGCAACAAAATCACAGAATCACGGAATTGTCATGCTTGCAAAAGACCTCTAAGATCACCACGTCTGCCTGTCAGAAACAAACAAACAAAACCAGCATCATCTCCCCCCCAAAAAAAACCCAACACCAAATAAAACCCAAGCCAAACCAAAAAACACTTTACCATCCCACTAGAGCAAGTCCTGAAGTGGCTCATATACATCTTTTTTGAATACCTCCAGGGATGGTGACTCCACCACCTCCCTGGGCAGCCTGTTTCAGTGCCTGACTACTCTTTCAGTAAAGAAAATCTTCTTAATATCTAATCTAGACCTCACCTGGTGCAACTTCAGGCCATTTCCTCTAGTCCTATCATTATTTGAGAGAAGGGACTGCACCCACCTCGCTACAACCTCCTTTCAGGCAGTTGTAGAGAGCGATAAGGTCTCCCCTCAGCCTCCTCTTCTCTAAACTAAATAGTCTCAATTCCTCAGCCTGTATCAGGTGCTGCAGCAGGTCATTAACTGCTTCCTCCTGGATTAAGGGGGTTTGTTCTGCTCTCCATCCTTATCTTCCAGCTCAGGAGGCTGAATACCCTGAGGGGTAGCTGATGTGACTAATAAAGACAGAGGCAAAGGCAGCTTTAAGTATCTCAGCCTTTTCCTCAGCTTGGCTGTAATGTTCTCCCCTGCATCCAGTAAAGGATGGAGAGCATCCCTGGCTCTCTTTTTATTGTTAATGTATTTGTTAAAACTTTTTTTTGTTGTCCTTTATGACAGTGGCTATATTGAGCTTCAGTTGGGCTTTTGCGTAATTTTTTCTCTGCATCACCTAATGAGATCCCTTTACTCATCCCAAGATGCTTGCCTCTGCTTCCAAAGGAGGTAAACTCTTCTTTTTTTTCCCCAAGTCCCAGCAAAAGCTACCGTTCAGCTAGGATGGTCATTTTCTGTGCCATTTCATCTTACGGCACATGGGGACAGCCTGCTCCTGTGCTTTTAAGAGTTCCTTCTTGAATATTTTACAGCCTTCCTGGACCTCTTTGTCCTTTAGGACTGTCTCCCAAGACACTCTCAACCAGCATCCTGAACAAGGCTGAAGTCTGTCTTCCAGAAGTCCATGGCAGAAATTTTGCTAACCCCCCTACTTACTTCACTGAGGATTGAGAACACAATCATTTTGTGGTGGCTAAGCCCAAGACAGCCTCTGAGCACAACATCTCCCATCAGTCCTTCCCTGTTTATGAACATCAGATCTAGTGAGGCACTTCCCCGGTAGACTCACTTACCAGCTGTGTCAGGAAATTATCTTCCATATGCTCAAAGAACCTCCTAGCCTGTCTCCTCTCTGATATGTTATATTTCCAGCAGACATCTGGTAGGTTGAAGTCCCCCACCAGAATAAGGGCTAGCAATTGTAACACATCTGCCAGCCACTTGTAGAGTGCTTTGTCTGCTTCCTCATCCTAGTTGGGTGGTCTATTACAGATGTAATTCTTATTCACCTTCCCCTTCGTCCTTACCCATAAACACTCAACCTTGTCATCATTATCATCAAGGTCTATACAGTCAGAACATTCCCTAACATACAGAGGCACCTCACTGCCTCTCCTTCCCTGTCTATCCTTACTGATAAGCTTATAGACATCCACTGCAGCATTCCAGTCATGAGAGTTGTCCCACCATGTTTCTGTGATAGCAACAAGGTCATAGCTGTCCTGCCACACAATGGTTTCTAGCTCCTCCTGTTTGTTGCCCATGCTGCATGCACTGATGTAGACGCACTTGAGCTGGGTTATCGGTTTCAGCCCTAACATTGCCGTGCCACCCCTGCACTCATCTGTAGCGGCTCTGGTTTTATCCCCTTGCCCCCTTCAAACCTAGTTTAAAGCCCTCTTGATGAGACCCACCAACTCCTGGCCAAGAATCCTTTTTCTCCCTTGTGGATAATTCCACTCCATTTTTGCCAGCAGGCCCAGTGCCATGTGGACAACTCTGTGATCAAAGAAACCAAAAGAAAAATGCTCAGTTCTTGTTTAGATACAGCTTTTCAATACAATGAAGTTAAAGAGAGTTTGGTTTGAAGACTGAAGATTTCCTCACTAGGTTTCAAATTCATCTATTGGTATCAAGAAGACTTACCTAGTTTATGAAATAAGTGAATTTAACAAACTGGGTCTCTACTCAACTTTTTTTCAAGTCTTATCTAAGAAACTGTCTATTTTCATTGACTTTTACATTTCAAAGTGCAAGCAAATAATTTCTGAAAGAAAGCTTCCTGCAGAGTGACTGTGGGATGTTGCCTCTGGTTGGAGTATGAAGTACCTCCCTGCGAAAGAGGAGGAACAAGAACGCTTTTGTTGATTATCATGTAAACCTGGGCATCCATATGCTTCTTAAATTCTCTTCTTTTGAAGGATCTTTCTTAAATTGTTTCCAGCTGTGCCTGTTCAGGAATGCAAATTTCCTTTTATAGTATCTATATAATCAAACAGTTGAGAAGGTAAAATATTCATTTTTAACTATTGTTAGTGGAACAAAGAACAACAGGGCAGATAGAAACTGCTGAGCTCATTTGGAGCTATAGCATAGGCTTGACTACTCAGTCACATTGGAAAATTGGTAGTAGCTTCATTAAGTGAGAACATCCTGACTAGAGGTTTCCTTTTTATATATCTTGGATTTTCTATACTGAAGTTCTAGAGGGAAAGAGAGTAGGCACAACAGATAAATTTCTTCTCAATTATATTACTCTGAAAGGCACTATATATAACTAAATGGTCCATGGGACCACCAGAAAAGGATACTGCCATATTTAAAAATCCCTCTCATACATGATGAGAAACTTAGGTTCACTTACTGAATATATGTCAGTATTGTATAATATATATTTTGTTTCTTTCACCTCTAAGACCCTTTTTATTACTTGCTTTTAATTTTCACATAGTAAGACTAGGCTGTAATGGAAGAAAAACATGGTATTTCTGGCATACAAAGTAGATCTTGGAAGGAAATTGCTGTATAGTTTTGTTTCTGCACAAATGCCATGTGGAAAGAATTATTATTTTCAGCGACAGTCCTAGCATGTTTAATGAGGCCCACATATCTGAACAGAAAATGTTTCATCTCCAATTGCCTACTTTATCCTGTATTACACATCTCACTTTGATTCTATAAAAGTAGCCATTTATACAGGCTTTAAGACCTGAATTTTTGAATTCTCAACTTCAACTCACAGAAATACAACACAGGACAAACACTTGGTGTATCTGCAGGATTATTTTATTACATATATTTTTCAATGGACACTAGTAATTTAAGTGAAATAAGCTCATATATAAGGGTAAAGTTTTGATTTTAGTAAGATAACACTCCAAAGTACAATTAATTCTTAGGTTCTTAAATTACGGCCTGAGAGTGAAATGTTAAGAAGAGTAATCTGCTTGTGTCAGCCTCATATCGCGTAGTCTGTTTAATGAGATGGAGTCTAAACATGTTAATTCTACTTTGTTGGTGCTCTTCAAGACTTGCTTGTGCTAAAACACCTTTAGAAATATTGTTAAAATTTAAGACTTAGAATTCTGGTCAAACAGATGCCAAAGAATGATGATTGTTTTGTTATAAATTACAAGGAGTTCTAAAAGACATCAAATAGGGAAATATGTTCACACTGCCCTCTCTTATAGTCCCGATACCTCATCATATGGACATCTAAGTTTTCACATCTGCTTTTCAACAGAAAGTTATTTCTATGAAGTACTGTTGCCTTGAAAGAATCCTGACTTTGTTAAACTTGGTTTTTGGAAACAGCTAACTTGGACCTGAACTGAAATTTAGGTCTCGGCAACGTTTGTTTCAGTTCGAATACTGTAACAACTGAGTCATCAAACACTCATCCCTGCATTTTCCCAGCCTTCTGGGAAATTCCAGCCCTATTTGGGCTACATTGTTCTTTGCCTTCTGGGTGGTACCAACCTGTCTGGGCTAAGTCACAGGAAACTCCTGAGGTTCTCCCAAGGCATAAGATTTGACTAAGTGAAGAGAGGCTGCACTGCACAAATGGCAGAGACTGGCCATAAAAGGAGAAAAAGGCATTAAAAGATCGATACATCAACTGAAACACCCCAAAACAATCCAATTGCTTGCGAGTCAAAGCAGCTTCAAATATTTTGCCTTTACTTGTGAAATATGTATTCTGATAAAATTTATTTCTAACAAAATTTCCATACTAATTTTAAAGGTAAGAAGTGTGAACCAAAAACTAAATCAAAGTCTTTCAGAAACAGTTTTTATAGGAATTCATTGAGAAAACTGATGCCAGCTTGAACTATGAATACTCTCTATAGTTGCTCTCTTTGGGCATTAATGATAATGAGCGTATATTAAAACATAAACCATCATGCCTTCAAGAACAAACACACACATCCAGGGCTAGAAAAAATAAACATAAGGGAAAACTAATTTGTGTGTCTTGCACATACATACACACACACATATATATATAGCTTACTGTGTACTCGGCCATTCAAGGTTTTATATATAACAAAACCTGTCTTGAATTCTGCTCAGAAGCTGGTTTGCTGTATCAAACATCATCATATTCTCTGTGCTATAAAATAAAACAAAATTCAGTGTATTTAATTCTTCTGAGGTATTTAAGCAAACCAATTCCTGCATTGTTAATCACACTTAAAGAAAAACTTCTTTAAAATGGCTTCAGTATCTTTCAGAAATATTTGCTAATATTTCTATGCAAACATATGCAATTTATGTTGCTTTACTAATCTGTATAAACACTCATAAAGTCACAAAGTTGTGATTGGTGAAATCTAATGTAATACAAAACATTTTCCCACTTTATTCCTGACAACCTGCATTTGCAACCATTCAGTTCTTTATTTTAAAATGGCTTTTCAATTACATTCTAGTGCTGTAGGGGAAAGCCTTTTGACAAAGGCATGACATAAACCATTTATATTGCAGCTCCATCATAGTTCCCATAGCTAAACTAGACTGGGCAGTTCATTAAAAAGAAAAATTAATAGTACAAGGTTGCAGGGAAACAATAACAGATTATGACTGGCCTGTGGCAGCCCACTGAATGCATGTAGTGGAATAAAAATGATTCCCTTGCCTCATAAAAGAAGGTTTGTTCTGAGGTTTTAGGCAAAGTCTATACTTCCATTCCTTTAGAGGAAAAAGCTATACAGTTTCTTGTCTATAAAAGCAATACTTTGTGATTCCTACAGAAGATTAATATGTACTCTTTGGGGATGGAAAGCATATATTTAATCTTTGAATGCATAATAACAAACATAAAAGAGAATATAATAGAACACATTAAATGGCTATATCAAAGCAAAAAAATATCCTACTCAGGGCTGGGTAGAGGCATGGTGGGTCAAAAGCAAGGACAGAGTGAGGACTCAATCACATCTTATCCTAGGTAGTAACTGCTCTAGACCAGTCTAAAATTGCTGTACTTCAGTCTGCTAAAAATGAGGTGTTTGTGATTCACTGGCATTTCTTTTAGGTCCACTGCTGCTACCCGTGTAACATCATATGTGATTTATCTGTTGCTTAAGGTTGTTCTTAAAGGTGTAGCCAACTCCTAATGTCCACTTTCTAGATATTGCTGCATGTTTTCCTACTTTCCTCAAGGTTTCATGGTTCAACTTTTCTGTATAATTCTGGTACATCTGGCAAGTACACAGACATATTTCAATGTTGAAATCTTAGTTTTATTATAGTAATGCTATAAATTCCTGTCTTAGAAAATATTTCAAAGAATATGGGCTCTGGGATGCATTAACCATTTTTTTTGGCCGGTAGCCAGAATGTTCTGATGTATTCAATAGGATAATAGGAGAGGCCAGAAAAGGGGAAGCCTGCACCAATATAATGTTTGGAATCAAATACAGGGCTGACCCTCCAGGGTATTCTCTGGTTCTCTTTTTGAACATGATGATCTTTTATAAACAACAGCCTTATAAAAGTCATGGCTCTGGGATCTGTTGCCCTTGTAGTTTTACAGGTTTATACCTATTTTTACAAGAGAACTTGGGTACTTGGCCTCCCGTTCTCCATCCTCTCCCCCTAAAATAGAAAAACAGATTATGTAACCTCAAAAGTCTGGCCACTTGGAGATGCCTCCTGGCAGCCTTGGCTTGGTTTCATTCTATAAGCTATATTTTGTGAACCAAGGCTGCACTGAAACAAAAATAACCAACCAACCAAAAGACTCTCTCTTGACCTCCTAAGCTGTTTTCATACTTCCACTGTGGGCAACATGTATTGATTGCAGCATGTTGGAGAGAAGAATATTTCTCTTAAATTTTAAAGGTAATGAGTTTGCACAGACATTTAGCGTTCCTGTTCATTTCAGGAATGGGTACTAACTGCAAACTTCACTGCTATGTTCTTATGTTTACATGTCCAAAGATAACACTTCTGTTTTCTCTCTCTCTCTCTGCCCTGTGTAAGACACAGGGGAGAACAGCTCCATCACAGGGAACAGTCTTTCAGTGAATCACAATGACTCACTCCAAGGAAAGCTCAACAAAGACTGTGCTGTTCCACAGTAAAGCTAGTGACCCAGTGGTTACTGCTACTTTGCTGCTTGCAGGATAAACTGTATAATACAATAGTTGTGTATTCAAGAAACTTCACGTCAAATGGAATGATCTTTTTTCTCCTTGTAAATCTGAAACAAATTGATTTGCTTAAAAAGTGCTTTCATTTAACAAAGATCAATTAAATGTTTAAGTGGGAAAACTTCCCAGCAAAGACTAGAATGACAATGGCATTTTTAATAACTGCCCAAACCAACTTTCCTAAGAGAGGTTTGTGCTCTTTTGGCCCAGCCATTATCCAGGTTGCTTCTACTCCCCACGTGCTGTTACCTTCTTTCAACAAAAGCTTCATTTCTTTTACCATGAGCTCACACATGGTTGACAACATTGTCTTTTGTTCAACTGAACTACTTCTACTGTGTATCCAGGTTTTAGTGGAGGTTGCTTGAAGTCTTCATCAATTTATTATGCTACTGCTTGTGGAGGTCATTTAGGCCAAAGGAACAAACTTGTATGTAAAGCCAGGAATGTACTGTTATGTACACTTAACAGTGTGTATTCACAAGCTTTCTGGCATCCACCATTTCTCTGATGTCTGCCTCACAGACAGATGTACTCAGGCAAGGATGCCCTTGCATTCCAGAGCTATACAATGATGATTCCTTCTTCCTCCTCATACTAGAATCCACCTGGAGTAATTTGTACATTTGCTAACATGCTTCATATTTCTACATCTCCACACCTTGCACTTTCTTCATTCATCTGTAGTTCAGCCTTATATTCAGTTTTTATTGTGATGTGTTTTACATATATTTAATATTGTCCTTTGTTCTCTGCATTATCTCTAAAACTGGTTCAATGGTTGCATTCCTTTAATGGCCAGTAGCAGACACCTAGTAAGCAGTTTACAATCCTGGGATCTCCACTATTGTCTTGTATCTGGCCTTTCAAATCTCCTCGTATGATCCCATGCCTGTCTCTATGCTGCATTTTATTCAGGGGTCATAGATAGTTCATTCCTTTTGAAATAGTGAATTGTTATTTTTATCTTGTCATTGCAAATATATACCTAAATCAACTGTATTACAACACACAGTTGTCAAAAGCTAAGCAAAAAGCCAAAACAAATTAGGCATTAGTCACCTGGTCCTTAGGTAACCTGTTGCAGCCAAGTAAGTTGACCAAAACCAAGCCCCAGGCAGGCCAAAAGAAGTCCTGATGAAGCTTGACAAGTCCTAACAGGTCCTGAGGCCTTTGCTGTCAGCTTTATACACAGCCTTTGGCATGTTGCAAGCAATGGTAACACCATTGTACTTGTTAAAATTTCAGAGCTTTGTAAGCAAGTTCATGTTAAACATGGAAAATTATTTTTTACACTATTTAATTAAACTCCATTATTAAATATATATTTAGTAAGCATTCTTATTACCAATCATTCTAACATAATTATTCGTGTCATGTATCATAGTTGGTTTTAGTTATAGCTGTGTTTACAAATAGCATAGCTTAATACAGGTCTCACATATGATCTTCATGAGTTCCTCCTCCTTATAATAGATATTTATCATTCTTTCAGTTTGATTCTAAGCTGATTTACTGAAGTTTGAGCCAGAAGGAGTCCACAAAATTTGCACAAGGAGTTGGTTGGTTTTTTTTTTTAAAAAAACCACATTAAGTTTTTTAAGGCCATGTTTTCCCTGGCAGCTATTACATTTGAACAAGAAATATGTCTGTCTGTTCAGAAAGATGTTCCCAGTTCTTGGATGAATCCCCAGATCCAGTTTCTACACCTGGTGCCTGTCTGGTGCTTTATTCTCTCTGACCACTGGATCTCCAGGAAGCTATTTTTGATTGTAGGTGAAGTACAAATAGTACCAAATGATTCCTTTTGCTCACTCTTGTGAGTTTTTGAGTTGAAAACAGTGTCTTTTGGTCTTCAAAGTGGCAAGAAAATATAGGGCTATCATTGTAGAAGAGCACTGTATCACTATCCTTGGATATGATATTGTAAATACACTGTAAAGAAATTCAGATACTAATCCATATGGGTTAGTTTTATACAACCTGATATTATTTACCAAAGAGCTTTAAAGGAAAAAGGAAGATGGAAGTGTTCAGCATTATACACAAAGAAAAACATACCCACTGAAGTTTTGCATAGGCTTTTGCATGAAAAACTCCAGATTCCTTGTAACGTGAAAAAAACCAGCAAATATCAGTATTGCATTTAAATTCTGTGACATCTGTGATACCAGACTAGACCAGAAAACAAGGTAGAAGGTTATGTCATCCTATTCTGAAGATTAAATCTTTGGATGCTACAGGTTGCTTAGCAGCCATAGGTCAAATTTCCACAAATAATATGGAAATCTTTAGCAAAATTAAGAAAAAAAAAAATCTGAGAAAAAAACATAAACAAAGCTCGTGGTAAGTTCTACACAGTGCAATTAAGGATTTTAGCCTAACTTCTAAGCAAAAGGGAAAGTACAAACAAAACAAAGTTGTGTATTTGGAAATTACTTGGAACTGTGAAAGCCTTATTTCTATCAAAGATGGTAAAATTCACAGAGATGAGAGTGACAAATTGCCATACACAGAACCTTCTTAATAAAACTATAGTAACCCGGTCTCCAAAGCCTCATGCTCTTGCAAACATGATGTATTTGTGCTTGCATGGAGAATGCTGTTTTATAAAGTATACTTGTTTATTAGTCTTGGACTTTTAGACACCTTCATCTTGTGCACCACCTTCTTGCTTCTAACATGGTAATTTGGGTTTCTACTTCGCACCAGCTCTCTTGGGCTTGAAATTGGTCTTTAAAAGCTTTCCATTGACACAATTTCCATTTTCTTTCTCTATGCATTCTCAGGACTGTCAGCAGTCATTTTAGTTTGTTTCTTATTTCAACTGTCAACTTGACATTTTATTTACAAAAATATAAAAAGGTCCAAAGTTTCTAAATATTCAATCCTTCTTTCAATAAATCTAGCAAGTACCAATGTATTTAGAAAGATTATGTTTGGTGACAGGCTCTTTCATCTCTCTTTACCCTAATAGTTCCTTTTCCAGAAAAAAAACTTAATTACACCAAGAGCAATTTATTTAATTACCATTGTAAGAGACTTCAAAGGAAATTGGTTGGATTGAAATAGTGAGATCACCCTGGTAACTTCTTGAAAGGAACATTTTGGTAGAGAATATGCTGGATTTAAAAGTACATTTAATGTGAAAAAAAATACCCAATCCTATTATTTTGACTTGAAGCCTTCAGTCTTTTCTATATATACATGTAAGTTAATTATTTTTGTTATTGGCCTCTATTTTTGTTCTGTGAATATAAATTCCTCCTTCTGTACTTGCCTCATATTATGGTCATTCCATCCAAAAATTATACTGTTCTCAATCTAGCAGTTCTACCAAGTCTCAGGTTGTTTTCTTCTTTGTTTTTCACAAGCTTATTTTTAAGTAACACTTCACTTTCTTCATTAGGGAGAAAACTATCTGTTATTGATTTTGAAGCTAAGGCTTTACCTGACAGGACACATATTTGTTCACACTCAATTACTTTTATACTGTCCCATTAGTTAAAAAGAACATTGGTGATCTAAGATGCAGAGATATGCTACAAGTCCTGGTTATTGCACTCTTAAGGTCAAGACTTGCCCTTGACATCAAAGAAAATGTGGCAAAAGATGGATATTAATATCTCCAAAACATATAATGAACTTCTAGAATATATCAAATTACAGATGATATAGCTGAAGCTATGAATAACACTAATCTAATTAAACAAATGCCCATTTTTGCCAATTTGCCATGAGCAGCTTTCTGTGAAACATCACTTTCTAAAACTATGGCTTTTATGAAAAAACAGCTATAGGTTCAAGGTATTTAAATTTTGCCTCTTCTGCATGATATCACGAAATTAAACATTGTTCAAACTGTAGCAAGGCACTGCCTTGAAACTGTTTTTGTTAATGGTTTCTGTCAGAAGAATAGAAATAGTTTTGCTGCAATCATCTGTAATTACAGGTCAGAAATAGTGCTGATCTGTAATCTCAGGGATGTATTAGTGTTTCATATGATGGGTTACAAAAATGTATTGAACAGATTTAATTCAAAATGAATTATGTTCATGCAAAATATACTGAATCATTTGCCCTTTTCTGCAAATGTATCATTTTCATGAAGAACAAATTTTAATTGCAAACTGCCAAGCCTGTCTTTTTTTTTTTTTTTGAGCTATTTATGTGCTTAGTATCTAATTGCATCACCTTAGCACCTCTTGTTGCATTTTTGCTTTTGTATCATAATATAGGGAATTGTGTCTTAGTCTTTATAGCTTTGGAACACTGAAAATACGGACAGTTTCTCTGATTTATGCTCAGAGCTCGTCAGGATGTGCAGGAAGCCAAACTAAAGGTTGTATCTAATGAAGGTGATGTTTTCTTTGTGTGTTTGTTTTTTAAGTTAAATGGAAACATTCTATGATGGCTACTTACAACAAGACATCTCATACAATACTTAAGAAAAGAATTGTCTTGAATTATAATCTTGTGATTTAATAGATTGTAAATTATAATTTAAATTTACAGTTTTGGTCCTTTCAGCTCTAGCCTCCTATTAGGTACTTAAACAGTAATGATCTCCTTTATTAGACCTATCAGTGCTGTATTAGGAATGCTTTAAAATATTCTGATGTTATTATCTCATGCTGTCAAGCCGAAATAAGTCTCCTCACAGACAATCTCTGCCTATGAAAAAATTAAGTATTGATTCAATTTTTTATTTAAAAAAAATCACAAAGTGGCTTTTTTGGCTTTTTTGAAGAAATTTGCACTAAACTGGAACAGCTAAGCAAACTATCAAAAAGAACCTTACATGGTTCAAAGATCTGAATTCTTCCTTCTACAGCTTCAAGAAAGCTGAGAAAAGAAGTCTCTTTGATTAGAAATTTAGCTCTCACCTTTCTTTCTCTAGCAAATATATTTGAAAAAGAGACTCTTAGTAATTCACTAAGTTGTTCAGTTTTATAAAGATAAGTGCTACAGGTGGTCTAATTACGTGAACCTCTCTAAATAAGAGTCACAATGGTTGCTACACGTGTGCTTCCAAAGTGGTAATCTTTTATCAGAAACTTTCCTACTTGAGGAATATGAAATTGAAGAAGACTAGGATATTGAGTAGTCTAGTAGAATTATATTTGAAGTGGAAAAATGTTTTGTACAGGAACCCACTGGTCATATCAGGACCACACAGTTGCTGTAATAATTTGGCATTTCGACAACACTGCTGAAACTGCCTCTAGAAATAAATTTGTAAGTACAATACCACAGATTGAGTTTAGATTTCTGGTTGTATGGAGGATGTCAGCCCTTCAGCCAGAGATTATAGATCAAAACAGGAATGATTACATGTTGGAATTCTTCCTGGTTTGGTTTGGTAGCTGATTAGGCCTGCCTGTAATCATTATTTTTTGATAGGTTTTCAGTTATCAGTCTTTAACCTTGACTTTCTGTCTCATTTTTGGCATAAACCAGAAAGACTGTCAGCCACAGCACAAGTGTTATTTAGCCATTCATAAGTATAAATTCTTAGAGGAAAAAAAAATATTCAGGGTTGGCTTAGCATGCAAGCACAGCATTAGTGTTGGAAGTAAGTTGACTTTAGTTATCATTTATTTCCTCCTTGAGGTGTCATTTATAGCCATGTACATAATAGCAAACTGTATTGAAACTAGCATGGGCATAGGCTGCAGCTATATTGGCCTTTAACTATACAGGAAATTATGAGAATTCCAGTGTGTCTGAGATGCACAAGAAAAAAATTACTACTTAAAATAAACTCTACCAAGAGCTTAATCATTGCTTCAAATGACTCGATCAATCACCATGTTCTTTAATAAGACTACCTTTCTTATGCTAGTTGTTTTCCTGTAGAGTTTATGCTTAGAACACACAGACTCCATCACATTTATCTTAAGTGAATCTCCCAAGGGCAGCAAGTAAATGTAAAACTCTGTTTACAGCAATTTTTCATTTTCCAAGCCTTTTAATATCATTCTTTCACGCTTATTTCCATGTCATTCACTTCATAAGGTACTAAGTTGTCTTCCTACTTTCTACTTCTTTATATGAGGCACACTAAATGGCAATTTCATTCTTCTTGAATGAATACTAATTAAATCAAAGCCTAGTGAAAATACTTTTCTTCCACGATGATTTCAGAGATGGGCACTGAATGATATATCACATCATATTAGCCAGGAGATTAATTTTCTTCCTTTTTCATGTATGTTTTCGAAGAGTCATCATTTTATGGTTTTTTCTATGGTTTCCTAATACTGAGTCTCAAAGCTGCTACAGGAAAATATGGCTACATTTCAAAAACTAATCTTTGGAGCAGCTGGGTATTATTGTCTCTAAATGTCTCAGTATGGTAATACAGTGCTATAAAACATCATTTAAAAATGCAAAGGGTTAAGATTTCCTTTCACAGGATTGTAGAGAACTCAGAATAGGATTCTACAAAACTTACTTAGCATTTTTAAGGTGATTTTTATTGCTAAAGATGAAAATCACTAGTTCTGTAAGAATTTTTTTCTTTAATGTATTTAGAACATAAAAATCTTGCCATGACTTAGAATCTCTCTGCAATAGGATACCCCTACAAACCTGGTTGTTTGCACACCTTATATAAAGTTATATAAATATATTTAACTGGAACGTCAGATTATAATCCTTTACAATTGCATCATGCTCATGTACAAAACATGAACTGGAGGAGTGTGAGGTTCTCATTATTCATTGGAATAACTAAGGGATTTTTTTTACAAGTATCTTTAAATGTGAAAAGTTTCCTTTCTGGACTAAATACTTTTGTCTCATAGACTAATTATGTTTTGTGAATGACACAAAAAACTTTATATCAATTTGCATTCAGATGAGGCTTATTTTCTGTTTGCTCCAGTGAGATCTGAAATATGCTTCAACAAGAAGAGAGATTCAGTGTTTCAGAAGGGCTCACAGGGATGTAGTTGCTGGCGGTCTCTTTTAAAATCACAAATTCAGAAAAATGAGATTTACCAGTTATATATACAGGATGAAAATCTTTTCCTGTATCAGCCCTTATCATTTAAACAAAATGTTTCACATTAGACTACTGCATATTGGCCTTTAATGCTTGATTCCCAGTAGATGCATATATATGCGATTAGTCTCATGTGGTTACTCGTACTCATAAAATCAGTTTGGTGGGCACGGAGCCCTTTAGTTCTTAATTTAACTATTTTGTATGTGATGAGTAAGGGCCATGGTCCTGTACCTTAGAGAAGGAACTCTGCTGCTGTATGAAGAGCACTCTATGTCCAGTGCTGCCCTGGGAGAAGGGGTTCATTTGAGGAAGTAAAAATCCATCTCCTAATGGGATGATTTCCTGACTGGAAAGACACGCATAAAGCCCTTAACTGCTGGTGTGCAGGTGAAAGTTAAAAAAGCTGACATTGTCTCCTCCTCCAGTTCAACTCATTCCATTTAAAGTGGACCTTGCAAATGAAGATACACCAGTGTTGCACTTTTCTCAGTTCTGTATATCATATAAGTAGCTGTAGCAAGAAGAAATCAGGCATACTCTAGTTTCAATGGAAAAATGCAATAATCCTAATTCTAATCTTGACCAGATTTAAGCTACCTGGAAACTCACAGAAAGTTTGGCTTTTTTCAGGATGAAAATATTTATTTTAACAACTGACTTTTCTGTGTCATGCAAACTTGATATGCTGCCTAGCATATTTTGATACATTATATAATGTTATTTCAGGTAAATAAAATAAGATGTCTTCTTTTCCACAAGTATGATTTACAGTGAGTCTAAAATAAAAACTATTCAAAATTTGAACTAATAATGCAGAACAGTTTAAAATCAAAAAGTAATTGAGAGAATTAAGTTAAATGTGCAATTTTATCGTGATATTTTATTGCTTCATAAACAAGAGGGATCAGGCTATTTGTTTAACTTATGTTAATTAATTTATTTTATAATATAATTTGTTTATAATATACTTTGTTTCACTTATGTTAATTAACTTGTGTTAATTATGTTAAGTTGATGTACTATTTTCTTGAAATGGGTCAAGGAAGAGAACAAAGTTTTGTTTATCAGAAAAAAATAAATTAAAATGAAATATTAGGTTATCAAGATGTGTGAAACCTACTGGTTAGGGCTGAATAGATTTCCGCAGAAAAAAACCAAGTATTTTTCCAAAATATTTTCATATTAATTTATATAAATGTCTTGAAAATATTTAGGCATCTAGTATTTGAATACAGCAGTCTACAAAAGGATAAAAATACATGCTAGACTGAACTCCTGCATTCATACTGATATGCATACACTCACCAGTGCACAAGTAATGAAACAGTTACACACAGAACTATTCCGCATCCTTAATTTATATGTTTTATTAAAAACTCTGAAAGAAGTTAAATCCGTGATTTGCCCTAAGGATTAATCAATATGGGCTCAGTGGGTCTCGATGGTAATTTGATCTGGAAATCTTTTTCCTACCTTCTTTCCTTGTGAACTGCTCATTTTTAACGCTCCCCTACTACAGTATTCAAGGAAAAAAGAGACTCTTAACTACCCATTTAAGCTAAACCATGGAGTATGAACCCTGAGGCTGCCCAGAACAGCCCTATCCCAAAAGCAGAAAAATGATCAGATTCTTGACAGCTTTGCTACGCCAGATTACATGGAGGAGAGGCCTCTGCAAGACTGGGTGCATTGCCTGGCCACAGCAGGTCACTCCCTGCCTCATAGCTCAGCCAGCTATGCCTACCCCTCCATTCTTATGGCCAAAACTCAGGCGCTCTGAACTCCATAACTAATATGGTCCAATATTTATTATATCATTAAAAAAAAATTCATTTCCTTGTCTGACAATAAAATTATTGTAAGATAATTCATTCATCTTTTCAGCTAGTTCTAATTGCAGCTAAAATCTCATTTAGACTGGGACTTTGCTATATTGATACTTTTACAAAATATTTCAGAACATAATAATCCATTATTATATTGCTACACTGTGCTCTTAACTGCTTTCTTCCAAGTGTATTCCTGAGAACAATTGCTATTTTAATGTATCATCCAGAAGTTATGGCCTTGACAAATCAGAAAAATTGTTTAGTCTATTATAATTTGGCATATGGTCATTTAATAGCATACGGGAAATCAGCATGAATGTTTGGAATTATTTTAATATAAATATAATGAGAGAAATTTAAAATTGGCTAGACTTCACTTCCATGACTGCTCTTGTCATTAAAATGATCTTTGCAGGCTCTTTATTTTTATCTATTAGTTAGCTATGAACAGTCATTCCAATTTGTGTGTGAAGTTTTGTAGAGCAGACTGACTTTTTAGATTAGCCTGTTAGCATAGGGATAAACCCATAACACCACCTCTCCACACTTGGCAGTCTCTCAGCAAGGCTGTGAGAGGAAAGTGGCGTTAATGCTTTGTGGAGCAGTCAAGACCCTGGCTCTACTCCATGCCGTAGTCGGTGAGCATGGTTATATAATTTTTCAGGTTTATGATAGATGTGTTCTTAATTAGTTGTATGTCATGTTTCCATTAGGAATTTTGATGGATTTTATTTTCTAATGGTAGAATGGACTTTTCCTGTGTTACAATTGAAAATTACAAGCTTTGCATTTCCAAAACTAAGTAGCAACTACAAGTACAAAATCTAGAAATATTATCTATGTAGCTAGAAGTGCCCTGAAGGCACATTCTCAGAATTATATAGGGAGATAACCTATTTCCATGCAAACATTTTGTGTATACACCTCACCAAGTCTGTTGTTTTTCAAAGTGTGGACTAGATACTGCTTC
The DNA here is from genome assembly GCA_024336885.1 of Actenoides hombroni. Taxonomy (NCBI): domain Eukaryota; kingdom Metazoa; phylum Chordata; class Aves; order Coraciiformes; family Alcedinidae; genus Actenoides; species Actenoides hombroni. The sequence continues at coordinate 36,784,186 of WUAM01000323.1, read as the reverse complement.
AACATTTCTCAGTAATGCATACCTCTACAGATCAACTTATGTGGGCAGTATTAGGGAAGCACATTGCATTCATGTGCCTCTCTGATAGAGTTTGATATTCCGTGGTTGCTGGTTAACTCTTGCTTTCCCTTTATCCCTGATAGTTATGATGCAGTACCAAAATTGCCAACATTTGTCATCAAACATAAGTCCATCTTAGTTCAAACCTGGCATCCACTACGCTTGAGGAAGTAGGAATCAGATTTTCTTACATATTTCTTAGGAAAAGTTAGGATTTCAAAACTAAATGTTGTGCAATTCTGAACAACAATGGAAAAAGATCATGATACTGCAGTTTGGTCACCTGCCCACTGAGAATTGCTTTGCTGTCTTTGAGGAATACAATCTCTGTGCAGAAATAACAATAATATTGAGGACATCTCTAAAATAATAATTTCTTTAAAAAGACTAGAAACATTCATAGCTAATGATTCTGACAGTTCACTATCTGTATAGTGTTGTGCAGTGTCTGAACGGAAGAGCTGTGCACAGAGAATTTACAGACACTCAGCAGAACAGCAGTCCAGTCAACTGTGGCAATTGCTGCCCTCAGATCTGTATTCCATGCTTACAGGATTACAAGGTATTTTTCTACAATAGAAAAGGAAATGCTTTAATTGTTTAGTTGGTCTTCAATATTTTCTGCTTGAAGAAGTAGGAAACTAGACTTTCAGCAGCTGGGTTAACATTAAAATGTTTGAAAGGTTTTAGTAGACTGTTTTGAAGAAAAAAAAAAAGGAAAGAAAAAAAAAAAGACTTCTTTCTCAATAATACTGCATTGTTTTTTAATAAAGTTTATTTTAGCTTTAATTTAAGAGCATCTTGTGCACCTTGCCTTTAAGGAAGAAAGTAGTTTATAAAAAGCCAAAATGTAGCTGTTTTTAATTTAAAGAATTTCATAGACTTCAGTGGAACCCTGTTGATTTATTCTATTACCTTTTCTCATGCCAATAGGAGTTAGAGGGCTTACTCCTGTGACAACTGCTATGTAACTGAACAGAGAGTATGAACAGGCAAGAGGGGCGCAAGGAAGCCAGGGAGACCTTATTGCCTGCAGGTTAGCTTTAATTGCAGCCTATCTAGCAGTAGGTCACTTACTGAAGAGCCAATTTGATATTACTAGCATAGAGTCCTTCCACATTATAACTCAAAACAGAAGCAATTACCATAAACAGCCTTAGTGATTTTTTGTTTGGCTTTTTTTAGCCCAAGTAGTGGATGAGAAATAATTTTTTTTTTTCTCTTCAGGACATGTAGCCTTATTGCTTCCTCTACAAAAGGTAGCAAACAATTTTTGCTTTAAATCCTTATTAATAAATTAAGAATGGATTAATATTTTGTTTCCAGCACTTCACACTTGAATAGCTGACAGTAATCAGGATATGTATCAGTTTGGCTCTTCCATTATTAAGCATCTTTAAAAAGTGTTTACTGATTTACATAACAGCATTGGAAAATTTGGGAATAATGGTCGTATTTGTTTACTTACTTTTATTGTTGAGATCATTATGTGATGTTAATGAAGAATAACTGTCAGTTTAATTTTCAGATGCATCCAAAATCTATACATGTAAGTATAGATTCCTTTTTTTGGTTTGATTTCATTTGTTTTTTTACAGCAGGCTTAAAAATGCTCAGTTGTCTAGATGCACCTTCCTATTTAATTTCTATCTGAGACATGTAGATACCAGTTAACAGTCCAGGAGCCCAAGTACCTCTAAATGCTGCACAGGAATAACATGCTATAGATCCCTATAGCAAGTGTACTTGTCCAGCATAATTAACTATGCTGGGCATGGCATTGAAGACTCTTTGACTCAAAGGACATGCCACAGCAAACTACATCTCTAACAGCAATATTAGTAGTTAACTGAATGCTTCATAATTATGAAGCAGACTGAGCTAGTCTTTCTACGTAGAATTTGGTTACATCAATATATTTCTGTAGACAAAGCAGCCAAAATAGCTAACCTCAGAGCCTTGCTTGCTAAATTTATACCTGCCATAAAGATGTCTTTGTGGATTTACTAAACAGGACAGAATTACTTACTATGGTTTAATAAAGTTAAATGATAGGGAAGCTTGGTAAGAAGATACTGCATACTGGGGGCTTCAATTTTATTTTTTTTTTCTATGCAAAACTGTGGGGAGGGGAAGTATCCTTTCTTACTTGAATTAACTATTATCATAGAAAGACACTATAATAAGTAATGTTGAAATGCTTCTCATATTTAAGCCACTTCCAAAAAAAGGTTAAATCTCAGGTTTCAGGTCCCTTAATTCCTATCTTACTTTTTAGCTCTCAACAAAATTAATATATGAAATAAGCTTTAAAACCACAGACCTAATGGTCCAAATTTCACACATATATATTGTGTCAGAATAAAAGCATTTTTCTAAACAAATTAATAGAGATTGGTTGGGTTTTTTTGTGTGTCTTCTGTGCTGGTATGAGCTATCTGTACTGCAACATCATATGACAATAGTAAAAATTAAATGGATACACCAAATGTTTTACTTATTAAATATGCTTAACAAATCCATATTACCTTTGTATCTATATGTGTGATTTCATTTAATTCCTTATGCTATAGCTATTGTGGTGTTGAAAACTGAAACCCCTTCAATTACAATAAAATAAAAACTTACTTTTTGTTTTTTAGAAAATAAAAACAAATTTTTCATTCCTTATTTATGAATGAATTACTTATAAACCCTTGTCTGTCAGTGTTGGGTGTGTATTTTTATGTAAGTGTGCAGCGGGACTTGGATGGGAGAATGTGACTGCTCAGGATTTGAGAAAGGCATCCTAAGATAAGTGTGTTTGGTACTAGTGAGTTGTTTATCTGTTACTGAAGTTATAGAATGTGAGGTAGATTCATGCTTTTCCCTATGTTTACATTTTTTCTGCTACAAATACTATGTGTAAGATGGCCTTATTTCTCATGAAAATCATTCTTTTTTAAAGAAGATGGTAGCATATATTTATACATATGCCTGTATGAATATAACTTTGAGTATTTTATTAGAATATTGCAGAACAGTAATGTGAATTATACTAAAAGCTGAAACAAACATTGTAGGGACCTTGTAAAATTGCCTATTGTGTAAAGATTGAAGGAGGATATATTGGAAACCCCAGGGATAAGTTGAAATGGCCTTTATGATGGATTGTTAGCTGCTGGAGGTATAGACCTTAGTTCACGTTTCACTGTATTATGTAATTTCTACTTCAAATATTAATTGTGACTTAATGTTCTAAGAATTATTAGAAAGTAAGAAATCAATATAATTCTTGTTATTTAAATCACAAGGAAAGTAGGAATAAATAGCTAAATCAATTGTTACATTATCAAAAGTAGATAAATATGTTTTTATTGGGTTTGGGCATTTAAAGTCACCAGCCCAAAGGCAGCAGAATTGGCAATCAGTGCTACTTCTCTGCTTTGTTGACTTGATCCTCAGAAGGGAGGTAGAAGGACTACTTTAGTGGTCTAAATCCAATCTAAGTCCTCAAAGTTCTGTCAGCCACTACTTCTACCTACAAAAATATAGGTATTTTTTTTTAGCATGAAAATCTGTTGGTCATGAAAAGGCCTTTTTCCAGGCATGTGTAGAGAAATATTCTATTCTCGATAAGCAAATATCTTGATATTTTTAATATATCTTAACTTATGGTTGAACAGCTTATCTCTAAGACTTATATCTAAACTCCAAAGAGGGTTTAGATATAAATTAGGTATTTCTACAGTTACCGTGCATCTTGGGCTAAATCCATTTGGAAGGATCATGAAAGAATATGATTCTTTATCTTTCAACTTCCAAATAAGTGCCCTAACCAGCAGGTCAGGTGGCAGTTACATGTAACAAAACATGAAATGAGCTCATTACTTAGTATTTAATAATTATTACTCATTGTTTCTTCTTATTATTATAGTTTTATTTTGCTTAATAAAAAAAATTACTGTATCTCAAAAACATGTAAGAACTGACAATCTACTCTATTTTACTTTCTTTCAGGAATTAAGTTGGGAACCTGCAGAGCATTGAAGTGATGTGTTTAATGTGTGGTGGCATCCTATGTGCAGAAAATTTTATCTGAAACTTTTCAGTAGCCCCAAACTTTTTGACATCCAAGGTGGAAGGGGTAGATTCTTGGATACTCCTGTGCCTACAAAATAACCAAAAATGAAGGAGGACAATTGTTTACATGCTGCTCTTATCTGCCTGGGAATGCTGTATTACAGCCATGTCGTAACTACAGAAAAACTGAACCACACAAGGCCATCACTTCATGGTCACCATGAAAAAGGAAAAGAAGGGCAAGTTCTGCATCGTTCAAAAAGAGGTTGGGTGTGGAATCAGTTCTTTGTTATAGAAGAGTATACAGGACCAGACCCTGTACTAGTAGGAAGGGTAAGAAATTATTCCTTTTTCATTCATTAATTAATATTGTTTAGTGTTATTTTTATTTTGAGAGTTGTTTTTTTTTTCTTGCCATTACTTTTCTGTTATATTAACTGCTTCTTCAGCTGCTACTTATTCACCTAGAGTTCATTGTTTCATGGTAGCTCAGTTAAGGTGCTAAGCAAAATACTACCTAATACAATTTTTTTCCATTGATCTCAGCAGTCTTTGAAGGTGTACAAGCTGTTCTTTAACACAACAGCAAGAATGACACCAACCACTTGAGCAACAATATGTCGCAAGAATATCTGCTATCATTCTTGGGTCTTTTAAAATAGTTATTAAAAATGCAATCTCTATCCCTGCAGCTAAATAAAAGTGTACAGCTCACTAAGTATCTCTTCATTCTTTCATTTTCAAGTTATCAGTAAAATTAAATATAGGAGGGGTATGTATAGAGGGAAATATGTATGTAAAACGTACATGTCTATGTGAATACATCCTGAACTTATGTTTTATTCTCTTATTGTCTAACATTAACATAATATACATATATAAGTAAAACAGTATAGTTGCCAGTTTATAAATTGTCATCAGAACTGTGTTGACTTAACCCCAGCACAGAAAAAATTGGAGAACAGAATCGATGACAGCAAACACCACTCTGGATGTTCTAGTTTAAAAGATGGTTAGTATTGTGCAATTTGTAGATGTCAATATAAAATCAACAAATCTGTCATTTGACTTAATGTTTCCCTTGTTCATCAGAATGAAGTGTGCATTGGTTGCAAAAGTAAGAATGTGTAGTAATCATTTGCTATTTCTGTTATATTAAAAAGGTTGTAATTAAAAACTAACAGGTAACACTGTCACGTAACAGCTTTTTACATGCAGCCTAGTAGATTAGTATGAACTGTACAAAATCCTTGTAAAAATAACTCTTCCTTCCAATGCCATTTGAATAAAAAAAAACCCTGTTAGAACTATCTTCTCATATATTCTCTTTCTTAAATCTTAAAGCTTGGGTCTTGGGAGGACACTACATGTGGTACCATGCATGTCTGTGCAGGCAGCTTCTCTGAACACAGAGCAGATATGTTCACAGCATGTGCCCAAGCATGGATTATTGCCCGATACAAGACAAGATTTTTGAAAACTATGAAATTATAGTAATTTCATGAACTTTTTTGTTTCATAAACACATACATGAAATCGATCATCTTGTTAAGGTATGTCTCTTTCTTGTTTTGTAGCTTCATTCAGATATTGATTCTGGAGATGGAAACATTAAATACATTCTCTCAGGTGAAGGAGCAGGAATCATTTTTGTTATTGATGACAAATCAGGGAACATCCATGCAACGAAGACACTGGACCGGGAGGAGAGAGCTCAGTACACTCTCACGGCACAAGCTGTAGACAGGAACACTAACAGACCTTTGGAACCACCTTCTGAATTCATTGTTAAAGTTCAAGATATAAATGACAACCCGCCTGAGTTTCTTCATGAAAACTACCATGCCAATGTGCCAGAGAGATCAAATGTAGGTAAGTACTCATAAATGCACTTTAATTCCTGGCCATGTGGAAGATGTTGCATTGTCAGTATGCCTTAGCTTTACTTAATTTTTATTGCCTAGAATTTTGAGAAGTAGAATTTACTTCATGCTCAGCCAATGTCTCAGTCAATTTATCTAATTTGCTGACCAAATCAAACGATGCATAGCTACTAACTGTCATGATTGAAGTGTCTCTAGATGGCTTCTAGAAGAGGACTAGTTCATCCTAGGAAGGAACATGAAGGTCCCTGGAATTTATGGAGTGTGAATGCTCTGGGGTAAACATCAAGATCATTCCTTTGGCAGAGCTGTGTGATAAAGCTATTGAGTTACTGCCACACTATCCCATTTTCATATGCTGTTTGAGCTTGTGTCTATCTTAGACATTTATACAGGAATGATTTGTCTTAAACTCACAGAGGAAAATGTAAAAAGAAAACTATTGTTTGGCTGATGACAAAAGCAATATAACGCTTAAACTACTGAGAACAAAAAAACATAATGGTACAGAATGCCTGCTGACTTCTATATCTTTATTGTTTAGAACATGAATCCACGTCACAGCTGGTGACAAATGTTTTTGTATGAATCTATTCTGTAGTATATAAATTGCCAAGTAATTATTTTTTTTTTTCATTTACCAAACCTGGAAATAAAACAGTTAAGAAATAGTTATGCTGTATGACTGAAAGTATCTCTACATGGTTCTCACAGATATGTTTGCTTGTGACTGTATTCCTTTTGTATTTGCTTTCCATTTTTAGGTACATCAGTTATTCAGGTAACAGCTTCAGATGCTGATGATCCTACCTATGGGAACAGTGCCAAATTGGTTTACAGTATTCTTGAAGGTCAGCCGTACTTCTCAGTGGAAGCTCAAACAGGTATTATTGAGCAGTTTATTTGAGTAGGACCTCATAGCTGGAATACATTAAAATGAAAATCTAAATATATAGACTGAGGCAGTACAGTACAGTTGGGTATATCTACTGAAGTGTTTGAGCAAAGCTTCATTCATTCCCTCTTGATTCTACATAAGCTCTTTTGCAGGTTGGTCCCCTGACATTTGGTAGGGCTTCTGGGTACACTACATTAGAAAGATGATACGATTTCTTTTTTGGCATGATATGGTATGATAGAGATAGCAGTTACTGTGCTGAACTGTAATTCTTCTGAATTGTTGAACTGTTCTATGTTCAACTGTGTTGATTATTTGGGCTACTTTCTTTGCATAGCATGATGCAGTGTAGGAAAAACAGAATCTGCACCATCAGTGCAAATATTGCTGTATTTTAATGCAAGGTAAAAATGTAGAATCCAATTTTTCGTGATGTGAATCTGTGAAAATTTGTATGTGTCATATTTCCTTTGTATTTATAGGAATTATCCGAACTGCCCTTCCAAATATGGACAGAGAAGCTAAGGAAGAGTATCATGTTGTTATACAGGCAAAAGATATGGGAGGACACATGGGAGGACTCTCAGGGACAACCAAAGTGACAATTACACTTACAGATGTCAATGACAACCCACCAAAGTTCCCACAGAGTAAGTAATAACAAAATCCTTACTCACATTTGCTACTAATACCCATATTTATATAGTATTAGATATATTCAAAACTCCAAAAAGTACTAATTGGTGGATTATCACAGCACACATATGAAAAGAGAAAAATTATTCACACATTTTTGCTAGTAACACATACAGCTTTAGTATCTGGATTATTTGATTGTGTTGCAAAGTGAGACATTTTTTAAGGTCAAGGTTAGATTACAAAAATTCCTAACCCTGTGTTTCATTTTTGAAACTACTGGAACAGGATATGTTAGAAATATACCCATGATATGATCTGGGAGACATAGTCTGGACTTCTCTGTTAATGGAGAAAAAAACCCCAGTTCTTGAAGTCTTCCTTGTGTGTTAAGTCAAATTGGTCAAAAATGCTAGAAAATGTACCTGCTCTGCAGCAGTGCTGGGGTAAGCTGGTTTATTTCTTTTGCCATTTTCATAGTCATAGTGTGGATATAAAAGACACTTTATAAAAGCAAGGGGTGTTTACTCCTCTGCTCAGACCACAAGAACTTTAAGAACTAATTACAGGGAAACAGGAGGAGGTTAAAACAAAAATCCCTGCATTTATCATGTAGGAACAGATTCTTCTGTGTTGAGAGCATTATAGTATGCTGTAGTCACATTGTGTGCATGCAGCAGAAAGCTCTCCAGTTAGTTATGGTGTTTGAAGGACATCTCCAAGTTCATAGCTATTTAAAAGCACAGTTACGATAATCATTGTCAATGAACAAATTGAATGAACAAATGAATAAAAGACTTTGTTTTTTGATGAAGATGGACGAAGGAAATGGGGCCTACTTTATGTTCTTCCAGCTATATTTCTCAGGCTTGAAGTCTCTTGCTTTTCTTGGCCTTGATGAAAGTGTTGGACAATGTATTAACAGCTCCTGATTATTCCCTTTCAGTTCTTTGACAGACCTGCAAAGTAGCGAGCATCATTTTTTATTTCATATAGTCATTCATTTTAAGAGTTGATGCTTCATCCTTTATTTCTGTAGACAATCTCAGTGAATGGTGAATGTCCATAAGGATACAAGTTAAGACTGGATACTTGTCAAGACGTATTTACCATGACAATACAAACTAAATCTAATACAATTGCATTTTTAAATTGATGGTTGAAGTATATCGCTGGTGGTCAAACAAAGTCTTTTTTAATACCTGTGCTATTTATTTTTCACATATGAAATTAATCAGGGCTGACATTAACAGATTCAGTCTTCACAGTTGGGTGGAAGTACATTAATGGATCCACACATCTGTTCTGCATCTCATCTCTGCATGGCTGGTTTGGTGTTTTTTGGAGTGCAGTGTAGACACCATCCCTATTTCTTCTCTGAGCAGCCATTATGACACTTATATGTCCTGGACATGACCATCTCTCTAACAGCGCTTCTTTCAGTGTTGCAGCTTCCTGGACCCACATGCAAAAGCTTAAATGACATAGTCAGTCCCTAAATGTAAAAATCTATGTCTGCATTTTCTACCATTCTAACAGGAAAGTATCAAATCCTAAAAATGTCTCATTTTATATAGCTCACAACCATACCATTTCACTCCAAATCATAACTTGGGACCCCAATACACGGTATTTTGTTGAGTAACTTCATAGTATCATAGAATGCAAGGTTGGAAGGGACTTCAAGGATCACCTAGTCCCACCTTTTAAGGTTTAAAAAAAAAACCCCAAACCACCAACAAAACCATAAAGCTATATACATAGAGAGATTAAATGAGTCAAACTGAGTCTTACAACCTTCCAGAGCATATTTTCTTGGTTAGTGGGTAGCAAGTCCAGCAGCACCTCATTCCTGGTCGGCACATCTGATATCTGTATGAGGAAGGAGTCCTCTAAGCATTCTAGGAACTTGATGGATGACAGGTGAACTGCTGCGTTGTTCTTACAGCAAATGTCTGAGTAAAATCTCCCATAAGAACCAGGTTTTGTTGACCTGAAGCTTGCTTAATTGACTCAAATATCACTTCATTGGTCTCATTGTCTTGGTTTACGAGTCAGTAACAGATGCATACTGTAAGGACTTTCTGGAAGATGACCCCTTTGATTTTGACCCAGAGGCATTCAATAGGGCTTCAACAATTACCATAGTTGACTTTTATACATTCAAGGCTCTCCTTAACATAGAATGCAGCAGCTCCTCCTGTTCTACCCTGCCTGTCTTTAAAAAATAGCCTATAGCTGTCTACCAAAATCCTCCAGTAACATCACTTATCTTAGCTCTGGGAAGGCAGCATACCTCACATGACTCCCTGTAAGGTCAGTAGATGGGTGCTTCTGACATGATGGATTTTTTCTCTACAAATTCAAGCCACTTTACTGAGTGTTTTGTGAGAATAATTAAATTTTTCAGGAATACCTAATAGAATTTGGAATGCTTTGTTACTCAAAACTAGGATTTGACCTGTTTATATCAACAGCCAGGTGGTTTTTTTTTTGTTTTACTGTTTTTGTTCATTACTCAAACCCTTAATGAGTTATGTGCTTAAACTTTGGGTTGTGACGGGAGTTAATGACCTATTTCAATGACATGTGCCAATTTTTTGCATGGGTAATGAGCCAAATCCCTACCTGCTGTAAGTCTCCTGGTGATCCTAAGGTGCTTCTGTACCAACAAAGAGCAATTATGAAGAGGGGAATAAATTAGATTATTTCTTGTGCTTTCTTTTTTTTCTAATTTATTATTGCTGATGAATGGCAGAAAATGCTGACATAGATTTGTACATTTAGGATCAAGTAGTCTTATCTGAACTCTGGAGTGTGTTGGGAAGGTCCTGGAATCAATGCTGCCTAAAGGACAACTGTTGGAGAAGGAGCAGTATTGCTTTCCTGTGCTCTCCCTAAAAATGCAAGGAAAAACCTGTATAGCAAAACATCTGTGGGATGCTTGGGGATGGTTTTCCTGTTGGAGTTTGATGAGGGAAAGACATTTTTTGTTTGGTATGGAAACCTGTGCAAATTGGTATGTATTACCCGTTGGGTTAAATTTTGATAATCATTGGTAAACGTGAAAAATTACTGTGTTTATTTGGAACTTACGAGTTAAACGTATAAATATGCAGATGGAAAGAAGACTGCATACTTGAGGCAAATGCATTTTTGCTTCCACCAGGTGTGTACCAGATGTCAGTGTCAGAAGCAGCTGTCCCAGGAGAGGAAGTAGGAAGAGTGAAAGCCAAAGATCCAGATATTGGGGAAAATGGCTTAGTAGCTTACAGTATCATTGATGGAGATGGCATGGATATGTTTGAAATTACGACAGATTATGAGACTCAGGAAGGTGTTGTAAAGCTTAAGAAGGTGAGTAATACTTACTAATGTGTAGTATTCTTTGTTGCGGACAGAATATTTGATAATAATGGATTGCCACATAAGCTAAAATATCACTAAATGCAGTTTCACTTAATTTGTTTCTAAAGCTGTGATTAACTCTTAATATTCCATTTCCCCATTAGCTGAATTGGAATGGAAGAAAATAGCCAAGAAGAGTTACATAAATACTGTACAGTGGATTAATTGCACAAACTAAATGAATTCATAATAAAAAGTCACGGTAAAATACAATGCCATCAGCTTCATTGTTAATGAAGTTTTGCCTAGTGCTGATAAGTAGCAGACATTCACTGTTGCTTTATGTTCAGTCTGAATAGCCTCATGCCCTATAGTTTGAATTTTTCAGCTGTGCATTGTCCACAATATTGTTCTGAAGGAGTCACAGGCTATGCAAAAAGCAGCAAAAATATTGATGTGATTTCATATACAATTTGTCAGTGTGATTTTTAAAAGTGTCTGGGTCTCAGAAAGAGACCAAAGGTCTCTTCTGATCAAAACTATGCTGTGGTTCAATTACTCTATCTGTTCTAGAGGTGGGAGTGTATTTTTTTGTGTATTTTAAAATGTGAGTGAACTGTCACACCACTCAGTCTATGGTGTTAGCATACCTTGTGAATTGTGTTTGGCACCTGCATGATCATTTTGAGGTTACCAATACTGCAACACTGCAGCTATTTCATGTCAATGACAGTGCAGATATGCTGTGACTTTGATCAGGCTCCCAAAAGGACTTACATCATTGGGCATTCACCCCTCCCCTTGTGAAGTGCTATAAGATCTATGGATGGTAAGAACTGCAGAAATGAAAGCACTGCAAACCATCTTCATACTTCCCCTACTACTTAAATAATTTAACTTCTCTGTGTCCTACCTCATGGTGCACTCAGTAGCAGTTCAAGCCACAATCTCTAAAAGAATACCTACCAACTTGAGATAGACCAAGCCTGACATTTTGTAAGAACCACTTTCCTATCCATTGCTCTTTTGTGCTACCTGGAAGGCTGCATAAAGAAAAGGTTACTTTTCCCAGTAAAGATGATTTCCTGAGTGATACAGCAAGCAAAGAGCAAGACAAGGACTCTGTTGTGATATTTTGTGTGCCTTTCTATGCTGCTCCATACATAGAATGTAGCTCCTTCCATTTGAGTCTTTATGTTTTTAAATACACACATTTCAGTCTAAGCTTGTTGACAGATGCTCACATTTGTTTTATGTCATTGAATACTAAGGGACTGCTTACTGCTTTTAAAATACAGTTTTCCTAATTGTGGAATGCATTGTCTTCTTGTTTATCGCAGGTCTTAGATTTTGAAACCAAAAAGTCCTACAGTCTGAAGGTAGAGGCAGCCAATGTACATATTGATCCTAAGTTCATCAGCAATGGGCCATTCAAGGACACAGTAACAGTGAAGATATCAGTGGAAGATGCTGATGAACCACCGGTATTTTTAAAGCCAAGTTATATTTTTGAAGTACAAGAAAATGCAGCATCTGGTACTGTGGTTGGAAAAGTACATGCCAAAGACCCTGATGCTGCAAACAGTGCTATAAGGTATGCTTCATTAGAGCAGATGGTTTCTTTCTAAGCATTAGCTTTTAGGATTGTTATGCAAGTTGTGCAAGCACAGTAATATTCTAAATTAACCCAGAATACCTTTAACTGTAAGGCATTTTTTTTTTGTCTTGTTCCATAAGCTACTAGTTTCTCAAAGCCTGTATCACTACAAAAGCTGTCTGACTAAGATATACTTCTGGACATCTGGGTTAGACTCTATTCTGAATTAAATCTTCTATAAAATATCCTATATTGTTATCACAGCATGTTTTTCCTCAAAAGATAGAAGTCTTCACAGTAGTTTAGAGATTATGTTGAATAATTATTAAGAGTTACTTGTTAATGACAAGCACATACACACACTTTCTACAGTTACATTGGGTAGTCATCTATTAATTTCTTTCTGATTGTCATGTTCTCAGTGTAAATTAAGAAACTGTTTTCTGGATACAGTTAATATTTGAAAGAATTGCAAGGTAAAGAGATGAAAGCTAGAGCTGTAAAGCTATGCCAATGTGTACATAATGGATAATATTTAATAATCTGGTATGATCAATTAACATTTTAAGTAATCCAAGTAACAGGAGACTTAAAAGATCTTAATGATTAGTGTGAAACAGAAGAAAACATAAATATCTCAGTAGATATTTTTATCATGTTTTATAAGAGATGAAAATAAAGAATATTTGGGGGCTTTAATATAGAGACTTCAAAGACAAAAAATTTTCACTTACTACAAACATTCTGATGTAAGATTTTTTCTAAATGCAGAAACCAAACAGGTGAATCTCCTTTTAAAAGAACAAGTATCAGCCCTTTAACAGTGATATTAATCATAACAATAAGTGTACTATTTAAAAGTATTTTAAAATAATAATGATATAGAATAAATTTGGACACACAAAACTACCAAGTCCTTCTTTTATCTAATTACTGACTTTTAATCTTCTGTAGATATTCAATTGATCGTCACACTGACCTTGAAAGATATTTTATTATTAATGCAGAAGACGGCAATATCAAGACAATAAAAGCTTTGGATAGGGAAGAAATTGCTTGGCATAATATCTCTGTCTTTGCAGTTGAAGTCCGTAAGTATTTCACTGAGGTATTTTATAATGAATTATATAAATTCTGTAGTCTTTTAATTGTCTAAGTCTGATATGCTGCACTAAATCCCAATAGAAATATTTTAGCCTATTTCATTTTTACCTGTATACAGCTGGGATATGGTTTGTTTTCAGGAGTTTTCCTACTTCTGTATCATTTTGGGTTTGCTTACTCTTATAGACAAACAACACCAGGAAGCCAAAGTTCCAGTTGCAATTAAGGTCATTGATGTCAATGACAATGCTCCAAAATTTGCAGCAGCCTATGAAGCATTCGTCTGTGAGAATGCTCGAAGCAATCAGGTATGCCTGTGCCCACCACCTTCCCTGAACATGAATTTCTTCCTTCAGAATGTTTGTCTAGGTTTGTGTTGGCAGCTCAGATGAGTGATAGTAAATGAACATTTCTTTTGAAGTTTTGGTCAAAATGCCTAGAGCACACAGAAAAGCACATTACTGTGTTTTTATTTTGAACTGATATGTGAATATGACTGATACTGAATAAGTACCTGCCATCACATGGGCAACAAAGCTGGCCTGGAGCAGCTTTCACAGTAGTGAGCCTGTTTGGTATATTACAGAAATACTCAGCATCTTATGGGAAGACTCACAGTATAGTCCTTGTAGAGTTTACCCTACAGATTTATCCCTGAACAATCTATGAGAAAAAAGGGTTAGTATCATTCAGAAATATGACTCTACACGTTGTTAGTGTAGCAGTTTGAAAAGGACATTGTGCTACGTCCCTCTGAGCTGCTGAATTTTCTACAGAATTTTTAGTCTATTAAGTTATCATTAGCACATATTTGTATTTAAGAATATACATAGGTGTACACTTCTACATCTATAATTCTGTGTTGATTACATGTAATAGCAAATAAAGGTTGCCTCTTCTAGTTTTGAGTCTGCTCCGTGCTTATAATTGCATACATCTGTTGAGGTCATTCATTTGTTGAGGTCACTCATGCATTTTCTGCTATTTCAATATTCTTTGTATTCAAGAGATTTCTCAGAATGCTGTTTATATGTGATAATGGGATATATGTACCCAGAGAAGGATTGTTTACAGAGTACTTCTCTTTTACAGCAATTTATTACAATTAGTGCTGATGACAAGGATGACTCGGCCAATGGACCAAGATTTATCTTCAGTTTACCACCTGAAATTATTCATAACCCAAATTTTACACTCAGAGACAACAGAGGTTTGTTTGAAGATTCTCTCTATGCTAGAGTCCAAAGAAATGACAAAGGAAAGCTAATGGTCAACATAATGTCATGCAACAGCATTTTCATTCACTTTGACACAGAGTGTCTATTTTCCACAAATTTAGGGAAGGAAGGCAGAAAAAATATAGCTGAAATACAAGAATGTTCTTGGGTAATGTAATGCTTGTTAACTCAATTTCATTTTCTTGAATACATATTTTAAATTATATAATAATACCCTACAAGAAAAACCCATTGCCATTTTATTTCCTAGGAAGAGGGTAAAAAACATTGACAAAAACATACACTAAATGTAGTTGTGAAATCTTGATTTAGAGAAAATTTACTTGTTAATCTAAAATCAGATGAGTCAGGATAAATTGTTAGGTTGCTTGTACTTGTTTGCTTCAGTCTGCTTGATAGTTTTCTAAGTTATGGATCACAAGAGACATGGACTATATTCCTAATGGAATAAAATCATTGCCACACTAACCTTTTGTAGGAAATACAAATGTGGATTTTTGTTGTGAAACATACCCAGATTGGGTGTATCTCAGGATATGAGTATCCTGATCCCTTTGCCAGTTTTCTGTTCATGAATTATTATTGTATTCACATTGAAGTGAGGGTAATTATCATCAGAGTTCCCAAACAAAATTTCTGTTATTCTTGAAGGATCAAAGTAATACTGTTGCCTAGTGCTTGACACTTGTATGTACATACATAAGCAATTCAGAAAGGATCCAATGGTGGTGAAGTATTTATTCCTTTTAAAGTAGTAAAACAATTTTTCAAAAATTGATTGATGTACTTTTAGAGAGAAGTAAATAAAAATGCATTATTTTCTTGATACCCTGAGGCCACGTTTCTCCTTAAAAGGTATTTTATGGTCACTGTATCAAAACTGAAAATGGATAAGATTTTATAATCTAACATAGGAAGCATAGGTCAGAAGTGAGATGCTCTAATACAGCTACAAGCATATGGTATTATGGTTCCTGACTCCAGACAATTCCACTAACTCTTCATTGCCATATATAGCAAATTAATTATTTCTTTTGCGAAAAGTTAACCCAGATAAAAATGTTTTGTAATTGAAATTAAGTAAGTTGAATGTAGTGATTGGGCCTGACAATACTGCACAAGGTTATTTCAGCAAGACAATATCTGAGGATTGAATAGTTTCCTCAATAGTTTCATGTTTGGGAAATAAATAGTATAATGAAATTCATCCATTTTCATCCTATCTTTCCCTCATTTTTGTACAATTCTCATTGCAGTGTTGATGTTGGGGGGACAGGTGTTAAGAGGGCATGTTAAGTATGTTATGGTATAAAGAAAAGTAAAAAAGTTAAGATGATATGTACTTCCCTATAAAAAAACCCAACCCTTCTAATAGTATGTTATCTTTTTTTTCCAGTTGTAAATCTGAGTAGTCTATATACCACACCACCGCTTTCAGGTGGAATTGCTAGTTTCAAAGAAAAATGGCTTTATTAACTGTGGAGAACAGCTAATGATAACTCCAATATTTGGGTCTGTTACAGAACTTTAAAGTGAATACCATCCTATAATTATCATTTAATAGAATTTCTTTCTACCTACTCCTAAAAGTAATCACATATTGAAGTAATCCAAAAACTGTAATCACATTCTACATCCTATTAATAGCCTACTGTGTTACAAAGTTTTTCAACTGAGACTATCTTCCATAGAAAACATGAGATAATGGCTTATCACATGCTGTGATAAAGCACTGAATTACTTTTATGCTGTTTACTTACATTATACCATGTATATAAGCAGCACTGTGTTTGTCCAGTCTCTGTTCAATTTTACTCCCATTGAAGTCAGAGCTTCAAAAGAGCAGTAAAAGCTCATGGCAATTCACAGCAGAGACAAATTTTTAGAAAATGGATTTCCTCCTTTTAATCTTGCTCTGTCCTAAACTGAAATACCCTTTACTTGGTCTCACTCACCTTGTGTGGAGGCCTGGCATATAGCCAACGTTACTGGAAGGATCACAACCATCTTGCTTTACTGAGCTGCACAAGGACGAATTACATCACAATGGCAAAAGTGAGATGTTGTAATGTTCTGAAATACAAAAGATAGTGCTTTACAAAGACTGAAATTAAGCTTGTCAGTCTGCTGAAATCAGTGTCTAAAATCTACTTTTTAAATAGATACATGTCCTCTGGCTCTCAATTCCCGATCTTTTAATCAAGACATTTTGAAACATGAGAACAATAATGTTACAGGATTTTGCCACGGATTATCCACAGTAATTGCCAGTGCTTGGTAATGATTTTAGGAAGTTGGACCCCTGAAATTGTCCAGGTTTCTAGATGAATCAGCACTCACATTCTGATGTAGGTGATAATGTTTACACTGTAGTCAGCTTCTTTAATCTAGAAGCCCTCTTACACAGTTTATATGGTAACAAGCCTCCAAAAGATAAGCTACATTTGCCTGTATGTAGAGGGAAAATTGGAAAACCATCAGTCAGATCACCAGAGAAAAAGACAAAAAAACAAAGGCCAGAAAGATCACTATGAAGATGACCGTGCAATTTTAACTTCTAATTGTGAAGTCTTCATGGAAAGTATAGGTAATCTTCACCTTTGGATATTGGATATCCCAGACTATAATATCTGGAAAAATGAGAGTGTGTGTATTTTTCTTTTTGATGTTAAGAAGGCTATTTTCTTTCTTCTGTCTTGTGTTAACCCCCATTGTGTTCATTAAGACTGTCAGTCAAGTAGTTCCCATATGTGTTAAGTAATAGTTTTAAGCTGGTATTGACATTTAACTTCTGTATCTTGGCTTAAAAAAATGCCATTATACCTGGATTATAGTTATACTTCTGGGACTTAAAAATAATGAAAAATAGTTTTAAAAATGACCTTTTAGGGTTGATATATGGTAGTCCTTTTTAAACTTAGCCAGGCATGTTGGATCTTTCTTTCTGAAAAAATAGATTAAACTAGAAATCACTTCAAGCTAAAACAGATAAATTCACAATTGGATCAAATTCAGCCTTAGTGTAATGTAATTGACAGCAGTGGTATTGGCCAGTCTCTATAATAAATTAATAATTTGCCATCCTTTTCTTATTTCTGGTTAGAAATACCGTTTAAGCTGCCAAATTCAAGAAAAATACAAATAAAATAGTGTAAGTGAATTAATATAATTAATATATGTATAATATACATAGCCAACAAACTAATTACACTAATATATGTTATTTCCTGTGTTTCCTTCCCTATTCCAGCCTCTAGGCAGTTGTAGCTCAGCCCACTATTAATGTTCATATTTTTTGCTTCAGGAATAATCTGCCTATTGTGAACTTTCATTTAATAGAGCAGATCTTTTTTCTGATATTGAGGAACTGAATTATTAAATGCATTTCAAAGAACTCTGTGGAATAGTTTTATTCTATATCAATATATAGTAGTTCAAGTATTGGTTGATAGGTTAATAGATATTAGATGTTACATTTCTATTTATACCAAATTGTTATGAGCCTATTAATTTAAAGACCTAAAATAAAACTTCTGTCACACAGACACTGATATCACTAAGGTCCTTTTAAAAATTGTGCTACAAAGCCTAGCTGGGCAAATGTTGCATGTAAACATTTAGGAGGTTAGAAAGACTCTGAAAAGAGATAAAGGGCATTTCCAAAATCCACAAGTAATAAATAATCAGATTTTTTTCATCTTCTCTGTGCTTAGCAAGTATGACCATCATGTGAAGGAGAAGGTAACAGTCTGTTTTCTAACTAGACATTATTTTTGTGAGACTCCGTTATCAGAAAGACTACAGTTCTGTCAAGCTGAGATAACCACACTGGACTTTAGGTGTGGTAGGCCTGGAAGGAGAGGTGTAGGTATGGGGAGTAAATTAATTTGGCATGTAACAAACAGTTCCTATCTAGGATAGTCCTAAAAAAAATGCATCCTTTCTGTGGTGATCTGCAGAAGTTACTAGTGGGACAGTCAGACAAGCAGGGCCTGAGTGTAAACATCCTTCTCATCCCATGAACTGACCTGTATCCACCAAATCTGGGGACAGTTTCAGACCTTGTCCTACATCAGAAGTACTGCCTGCAATGGTGGTTAATAGAAGGCAATAATACTTCTCTTTTGGTATAATTTATTCTCAAACTTTCATGGAAATAACAGTGATTAGATCATTAAGAGAAGTTTTATGATTTGCATTATTAAATTCTGGAATTTATGCTGACTCTTCAACAGGAAAATGATTAATCTTCTGCAGTACCCCGAGGCAATAGTAAAATGGGTAATATTGGAGGTGAATAACCCTCCCTTAATAGCTAAAAGACCTTTCTTTTCTTTCTTTTTTTTCCCCATTATATAGTGAAGAATAAAGAATGTGGCAAAACAGAAAAGGTTGTGTGAAGTAAATTCTCATCCTAAACTACTTCTTGAAGGTCTGAAAACTACAGATATGATTGTTTCATTTTATTTACTTCAGGATGTTTACAATTTTATAAACTTTAGTTCAGTCTGAGAACTGAGAAACAAGGGGCACAATAAAGAAATGCTGTTCATGTTTCCTACCCTTTGTCTGGCATGGCTGGGAGCAGGAAGCACAGGGCATCTCTTCCCAGTGTTTCTTGTCACACACTTTCCTTTCAAATGCTTTTGCTCCAGGAAGTGTGAAGGACTATCCAAAGTGATATTTTGTGCTGAGATGGCAGCTTGGTTTCCATCTGCTGCACCTCGTGGCCTATGGCAGGCAACTGCTCAGTAAGAACAATGGGAATAGTGTTAGAGCAATACTTTAACTCTTCCTCATATCCACGTAATTCAAAAGGTGCCCAACATACTGTGCATGTATGATATCAAACTTTCTGAATTCTGTCTTTGGGAGTTTGAGTGAAAAACAGGTTCTGATCGAATATTTTCTTGTTTTAGTGTTTCTTAGTGAAACACATCAACACTGAGTCTGAAATCTGCTAATACACAGCAAATGTTGGAGTTAATTTTTGTGGGAGTCCCATTAAGACAGGATATTTTGGTACAGATTTCTGCCTTCTGTTCCCATAGGTCTAACACCGAGAACAATAAAGCAAGCAAATTTGTGTTTTTCTCCTACTCTGAAGGCTTAACTTCTGGAAAAAGACTAGAACCCTCTCAAACAGCAATGACAAGGCCTGGTCATACTGGTAGCTGATGAAATATTTTGAGTTTCCCATAAAGTTAGTGGACTGCTAAAAGGAGAGGTTCTAACAGATTTTTTTGTGTGTGTTCCTTATGTTATCCTCATCACTCTACAATAATTGCAATTTAGTGCGGTACTTTATGAATGAAACACAATACTGTAATTGCTCTTGAGTAATTTGGAAGGTGATAGTTTATACTGGTTTATTGTACAAATAATGCTAAGGCATCTGAAAATTCAGAGCTGTTGTAGTAAGATATATTTTTTCAATATTCACTAAGAGGATGACTGGCAAAAATAATGATGACTATCTCTCTTTTTTAAACAGATAACACAGCAAGTGTTCTTGTTAGACGTGAAGGATTTAGCCGCCAAAAGCAAGATTTATACCTTCTTCCTATAGTAATAAATGATGGTGGACTCCCCCCTATGAGCAGCACCAACACCCTCACCATTCGGGTCTGCGGCTGTGACAGCAATGGCTCCTTGCTCTCCTGCAATGCTGAAGCCTACATCCTAAATGCTGGATTAAGCACTGGAGCTTTAATTGCCATTCTTGCTTGCATTGTGATTTTGTTAGGTAAAAAATTTCTATGCTTGTTTATGATAAAAAAATTAACCTTGCTTTCAGCTCCAACATGGATAAATAAATCTTAATTTCTTAGCTTTTATTTTTATAAGAGGTACTAATCTGCCTGACTGAAATGCAATAATATGGTAACTGCAACAACAACCACCAATGAATTTGTTTAGGTGTGCTCAGAGAATGTCCTTTTGTGGCTTAATACCAGTTAATCAGAGACACTGTTTAAAGGAGGTCATAACATACAGTTTTAAATTTTGTGATCTTCCCAGGATGACAAGTTCCTTATTGAGGTCACTCAGGATTAATGGCTTCTGCCAGCTATTTTCCTCTAACTCCTCTTGTGTTGAAGACAAATGGATGGCTTAGAAGACCTGCTTTTAAGAAAGCGCTATGAAGCATTTCCTGATGATTTGAAAATATTTATATAGAGCATTTTCGTTTGCCCATAGTCTTTCTTTTCTGTGTATTTTTAAGTTATTTTGTAGAAATTTGAAGTGATAAGGAGCACAACAACAAAGGCATGTATTTTGAGGTGTTTCTTAAGAAAAATCTCATTTTTATGGAAATGAAACATGGAATTAGGTTTAAGGTTTGGGCATACAAGAGAGAGTAAAGATTAATCTTTGGTTTGTTGCAGATATACATGTGATTGGGCTGCTCAAAGGCAGTGTTACATGCAACACAGGGGGCCCACAAATGCTTTTCTTGAAATAGTCTTGCAGTAATGAGCAATTAGTAAGAGCAATGGTATTCAGTCCAAACAGAAAACCTTAATTCAGTATGTTCTAGTTTGTATACAAACATCAATGCTTTTACCTAGCTAGGTATGCTAAAAATGCAGATGTTAGCAAAAATACATGACAAAGCACAGTACAAAAGCTGAGGTTTCAGTGAATGCAGTGATCTATTTATAAAGGAGCTCCTGTCTGAGAGTACAGTTTTAACATGTTGTTTGGTTTTTTGTCCTAGTCATTGTAGTGTTGTTTGTAACACTGAAAAGGCAGAAAAAAGAACCCCTGATTGTTTTTGAAGAAGAAGATGTCCGAGAGAACATTATTACTTATGATGATGAAGGTGGAGGTGAAGAAGATACTGAAGCTTTTGACATAGCTACTTTGCAGAACCCCGATGGCATCAATGGATTTATTCCTCGTAAAGACATAAAACCTGAATATCAGTATATGCCAAGACCAGGACTTCGGCCGGCTCCTAATAGTGTTGATGTCGATGATTTCATCAACACAAGAATACAAGAGGCTGATAATGATCCAACTGCACCTCCTTATGACTCTATTCAAATCTATGGCTATGAAGGAAGAGGCTCAGTGGCTGGTTCACTTAGCTCGTTAGAGTCAGCGACAACAGATTCTGATTTGGACTATGACTATCTACAAAATTGGGGACCTCGATTTAAGAAACTTGCAGACTTGTATGGCTCCAAAGACACTTTCGATGATGATTCTTAACAATAAAGTTTAAGATTTGGCCTTAAGAACTGTGTCCCATGTTCTGAAGAATCCAGAAGAAATGTAAGCAGGTATTTTTTTAAAAATCAAGAAAAATCTCATTTAAACATTTGACAGAGAGGATTCCTTTGATAAAAAAGGACATAAAAGTGGTAAATACTGTGAAGTACCTTTTCCTACAAAAGGCAAATATAGAAGTTGACTACCAACTTCACTAAAGGAAAAAACCCACTTAATAAATACAAAATATTTAAATGAAGGAAAATCCTAAAAGCAAACTTACAAATAAGGGAAATCTTCTATGTATTGTGAACATCTAAACCTTTTGTCAAAGAAGCTTCCACAAATTAGAAAAGATAACAGTTCTGAGCTGTAATTTCGCCTTAAACTACGGACACTCTATATGGTAGTGCATTTTTAAACTTGAAATATATCATATTCAGCCAGCTTAAACCCATATGATGTATGTACAGTACAATGTACAATTATTATGTCTCTTGAGCATCAAACTTGTTACTGCTGATTCTTGTAAATCTTTTTGCTTACACTTTCATCTTGAACTAATACGTGCCAGATATAAAAACTCTGTCTTGTTGCAGTGGAAGGCGCCCTATTTCTATGTCATTTTTAATGTATCTATTTGTACAATTTTAAAATTCTTATTTTAGTATACATACAAATATCAGTATTCTGACATGTAAGAAATGTTACAGCATCACACCTATATTTTATGAACATTGTACTGTTGCTTTAATATGTGCTTCAATATAAGAAGCAGACTTTGAAATAAACTGATTCTTTTTTTTTAATTCTTGTTCTGGTTATTAAGCATATAAGGAAAAACATAGTGTTTCTAATGTCCCATTTATAGTTCTGACTAATTTACTACAATTGTGACCTTTTAATAGCCTTATTTATTATGTGTTTGTAGTTGGTTTGTTGCCTTGTTAAGTGATTATTTAAAAATCAAGTACATTTTACAAATGTTTTTTAGATTAAGAAAATGTAATGTCTGGTGAACATTTTGTACCCTCTCTACAGCTTGTGGCTGCTCCCAGAACACAGTAATAATCTTCATATTATACTACTGTGTTTTCTGGATTAAATTAAGTGTAATACTTTTTCAATATTTCCCTTGTAATATGCATTTATCTTATATCTTAGAAATTCCAGAGGTTTCAGAAATGACTTTGTAAGTGGACAGGAGTACTCTGTACTTACAATTTACTCCAGGCTTGTGAATTTCTGTATCTGTGCTAAGCTTCTGTGGATTCTAGAGACTTAAATCTGACCCAATTTAGCTATAAGTTCCCTAAAGACTGTTCTACCTGACAATTACCTTACTTGAGTAGTAATTAAGATTCTGACAATTAATTTTTTTTTAATTATTATTATTATTTTGATTTTTT
>WUAM01000323.1:36706200-36755817 GCA_024336885.1 Actenoides hombroni | reverse complement strand
TTCTTGTGAGGCCTCCACACTCTGCCTTTGTCACAAGGAGTGGCTCCACCAATCTATCTCCCTCTCACACTCCCTGATAGTCCTTAACCTCTCCACCTTCTCATGTAGTTCTGCCACCATGCTGAGCAGATCACCCATCTGCTCACAACAGACAATGGACACATTGAAAGAGGGGAAAAAAACTGAGCTACTGTAACCAAAGCTGAACAATCAGCACCAGAATCACATTCTTTATTTAAAGAAAAATAATAACAAAAGGAGAGAAGAAAAAGGAATGGCTTGTGAAAGGGAATGAGTGAACTTGTCAGTATTAGATGCAGGTCTCTGAAGCTTTGCTATTGTTCTCACTAATTTGGACTGAGACTGGGGATCAACCAGTTTGACCCAGTTCCATGCCCAGGTAGGCTACTGAAAATGTTTTACATTATTTAATATCACTAATCTCAGCATTTGATAAGGAGTGCTGTTTCAAATCCTTGACTGACTGACCTGGACTGGCTACAAATACCCAAGTCATAAGAAGAACAATTTTAACTCAGATTTATAGATTCATAGTCATTTGAAAAAAACCTGCTGCTTGTAGCTCTGCACAGTTCTGGGCCTTGCCTGCTCACCATCTTCAGTTCTGTATTTGGTAATCCCTCTCTTAGTAACTGCAAACCCTGTTTCCAAAATTAGGTGTCCTGCCTTCTTACATCAGAGAAAGTGCAGAAGCTATGACCTCGCACACAGATATCAACTTTGCCATGTATGACATTATAACTTCATGTGTGCATACACACGGTATACTTTACCAATGTCCAAGACCTATCTCCTAAACAGAGGTGGTGGGTTGTGCATGGCCCCATGAGGGGGTTTCTGCAGAGTACATGGAGCATTTCAGGTTTCTCCATGGAAGGAAAGAAAGGGAACACAAAGGCCCAAAGAGGAGGAGACTTGCTTGGACTGTATGTGACCTCTTTGCAGGTCGGAGAAGTATTCTTTTCAAGAGTCTTTCAGACTTTGCATTGAAGCCAGTTTGTGCTCTGTAAATAATTAAATATTAACTGAGTCAGAAAATTGAACCTCGGATTATCAAAGTCCTTGTGAGTTCTCTAACTGCCAAACTCAAAATCTGATTTTATTTTTATTATTTTTCTTTTTAGCACTTGTTTAGTACATTTGCAGTAGCTTATAGCTGTATCAAGAACAGCAACAGCCAGAACACCAGCCAGGCTTGTGGACAAAGCACTCTATATCTGGGGAGGCTTTGGAGTGGCAACTTGAGAGTGGCAAAATCATAGCTGGTAGTGATGGTGACTAAAACATTATCTTCTACACCCTACTGTATGAAAAGTGAGAGGAAATAGACACCTCTCCCATTTTTTCACATTTCTTTTTCCTTTTAAGTTTGTAATATCAAGACCAATACCTAGTTACTTAGTTAAGTCTAGAAGGCTTTTGATTTATCTTGAGTCCTCTTGGCTATGGCTGTTGGACTCTTGACTACATGGGGTGGTCTTTTAAATAAATCAAAACAAAAGCTTAATAGTTTGACCTTTAACAGGTTTAAAAACTATAAAGAGGAAAAAAAAATCCAACACCTTATTCTGTGGTTTTTTTCTAAAGCTATCCCCTGAATTGTAAGACATGCCTAGCATTTTTGATTATTAGTGAAAGACCTAAACTTTGTGACTGCTTTGGAATGAGGTTATCACTTGATTGCATATTTTTTTTTTTTTTTTTTTAAGAAAAAGTTAAATGCGCATTTATTTTAATTGACTAAATCCATATGCTGTTCTCCAGGCCTTTCTGCAAGTGAATGGTTTATTTTCTTGTTGTCTTCTTTTCCAACCTAAATCATTCCATGAGTCCATGACTCACTACTTCGGCTGCCAAGGCAAATTTCCTCCAGCTCTATCACCAGCAGGCTTCGCAGCCATACCACTCCTCTCACTGAGCTGCTTTATAAATATGAAGCACTTTTGTACTATTCTTTGTGATATATGGAGATCTTAAGGGGGCTGGGAGGGGGTGGATTTTTTGTTGTTGTTTTTGAAGCTATGATTCTTTCACTTCCACAACTACAAAACTGATTTTCCATGTTTGCATGCTGTGCTCAGTGCCCTATCTCAGGGTGGTAAGGAGCAATTTTTCAGGAAGTAATAAACTCCCTCGTACTTGGCAGAGCATCTTTAGAAAGCCCCATTGTTCTCCTGCTGCCAAAGATGGCCTTCCTTCCAGGAGGCTATTCTCCCTGCTGCAGCTCAAGCTCATATTTTCCTTCTTCTTATTAACGCACTAAAGAAAGTCATCATTAATCAAATGCAAGCACATTTAGCAAAGTTCAATGTGTATGAAAAATTTATGTCAACCTTTAGGCTCTATGACAGCCCCAAGGCTTCACTTAATAAGTTCTATAATGACTTACTGTTAATGGCCGATTCACATTATCTCTTTGAGGTCTATTGGGCCTTTCAGTAACATTTTCTATTATTGATTATGGAGCTGTTGTACATTACTCAGACATATAAGCAAAACTGTTGTTTACATTCTTTGCTTTCCTGAGTGGAAAGTTGAATGCATTAAACTATAGAAACTCATAGGAAATTATTTTCTCCTGTGTAAATTTATGTGGCACTACCAGAGTGCAACAGGCAATGAAAGAGTAGCTATTTGTGGGATGCTGACAGAAGTTCTTGGAAAGTCCTAGAGATTTTACATATCTTGCTTATTGATTTAGCAGAAATCTACACTCCAAAAACTGTCATCATCCAACTATCTATCACCCTTGCTAACAATCTCAGAAGAGATCAAAGACAGAATGGCTGACTGCCCTAGGTTCTGCCATTTTGGTCACTAAAGATATTTAATCTCAGACATTTCATTTCTTTCAGAATTGTACGTGGGGAAAAAAAAAATCAAAGGGTTTCTGACAACAATGCACTGCCTATTTCTGTGACTTTACACAGTACTCCAGTAAATGCTTTTCACTAAACACAATCTCTCAATCTTGTTCAGTACTCATAATTGTATTATATGGTAAAACCTAGCTCCTGTATACACTTACTGTTTAGCACAATGTTTACTACTGTGAATAAATCGTAAAACTCATAATAATAAGTATAATGAGGTAGCACTACTGTACTCTAAGTGCTTTCACACTACTGGAAGCTAATACTTGCACTGTGTTGAAATATCATTAAATGAAACAATATGAACACTTTATGTGCCTACATGTACTACTACTGCACTGCAGACTATTCTGAAGTGTCCTGTGTCATGTAGAATTCTTTTCATGGGGAAAAATTCCCCCAATAACATCTAAGCATCTCATTAAGAACTGCTAAAATGGCATATTTTTTTTTTTGTCACAGCTACCCAAAGAGAACTGATTTTATGTTTCATTCATGTAAGTGACAAGAGGTAACTGTAGTGAAACAGGGTAAAATAGAAGAGCCAAAAATAAATAAAGTCATAGGTCTTGCTTTAAAACATTTTCAAAAGTCAAGAAAAAATAGCAGGAGTTCATTGTATTGAGATATACAGTAAATCACCACTCAGGTCAGCAGCTATCATCTAGCCACTCTAACATGTAGATCAAAACAGAATTTCTTTCTTACTGCCCCCTCCTCCTCTTTCCCATCACACCTGCAAAACTAAACTTGCTCCAAGTGCAAGGTCAGAAGCCAGTTTACTGAACATACAATCACGCCAGCACCTAGAACATAGACACAAGGCTTTTTTTTTTTTATGTGCCCAACAGTGCATTTTAAAACCATGTAATACTGACTGGATCAATCTGTAAATACATGGCATCTGAATACCCCGAATCTTCCAAAGCTACTATTGCTGATAAACTGCTCTCAGACATAGTAAATAATCAGAAACTTTAGTAAAAAACTCCTTTGCTATTAAGTCTGCTTCAAAATAAAAAGGGCATTTGTACTTGACTGAAATAAAAAAAAAACCTAATGCAAAATGTCTCCATGATAATAATAGACACCATAGTTCTAATGAGAGTTGGGAAAAAAGAAAGACTAGAATTTCTGAATGTTTATTTACCCTTGGTGGATTATGAGATAATATGAAAGTCCCTGCTTTTTTTAGCATGGAAGTCAGTATGGACTGGTGCTAATAAAAGAACATTTGACTCCCACTGCACCTATAAAACTTGGAACCTAAACTAACCCTTCCAGTGCAGTGCATGAAGCTGTATGCCAGTGATTTATTGCAGAAATGGCCCCTTCCCATCACCCATACAAGAGGTCAGCCAAATTTCAGTGTCAGCTGGTCTCTTTATTTGGCTCTGCGAAGGTTACTGTAATAATCTGTCTCTGAGAGAGCTATGTCCTTTCATGTGACCTCCCACATAAGCCTCGGGTGTTATGATTCTTTGCTACCAATTTGTGTTGGCTGTAGAGTCTAAAGGCAAAATTTGTGAGATATTCCCAGGAGTCACAAGCTGGAATGGTCACTGATGGACAAGAGACTCAAGGCTCCCTCCCTGGTGCAGGAGGCACCTGGGAGGGTATCTTGGAAGGAGTGTAGGTGTGCCAACTGTAGAGTTGCATCTGCCAAGAGAACAATATGCTGTGCCCAAACCATCAAAAAACTACAATCCCTCCAGCCAGAAAAAAGAATTTTCAGTTTGTGAGTCAGGAAACTGATGAAAAGAAACATTTCTAGGAAGGCTGCCTGCATATAAACAACAGAAAAGGAACTGAAGCAAAAGCAGCATGGGCAGGAGGAACTCACCTGAAACCGTCCTAGTCTCCTTGTGCTTAATTTACTTTTTATCCTGAAAGCTGTTTCAGGGAAGAGTGGGGGGCTAAAATATTCAGGCAAACTTACAGCTGATTGGTACAATGTCATATAGGGAGAGAACTAGAACTCTGTAAGACAAGCAACATAGTCTGAGCACTTATGGTGTAAAAGGGACTTGGCTCTCAATGCTCATCTCAGCCCTTGTTCTCCAGCCATCACTTTGGTTACATTGCCATGACAGAGACCTGACACCAAAGCACAGGCAGAGGAGACAAGTCAATGTGGGGAAAATATTTATTTCTATTTATTTCTATGCTGGAAGAAAGAGGTCTGGCATACAGGAACAACTCAATTCAGAAGGCCCTGCAGGTCTGCTGAGGGTGTGACATTTTATAGAATCTAGACCACCACTGGCCCCAAATGTAAACTTGTGGCTCTTAAAATCCCTTTCGCTCAATAACCCCATACTGACAGACCTCTAGAAAACTGGGTTCCTTTCCCATTTTGTTGTGCTCCAGGACTCCCCTGTTGGCTTAGTACATCTGTGCTGTCATAGCGGTGGGGGAATCAGGTCAGAGAGGTGCTATAAAGCATGATAGATTCTTTAAGTCCTTCACTAGCAAAAGCTTCCTTGTTCACAGATGAATGGTGGTAAAGTGGGGTGTCCAGCAGGTAAAAGACTGTTCCACTTAATGGGCCAAATTGAGTAACGCTGTTGCCAAAGAGATTTTAGTTCTCTCTTGCTCAGAAACTTCAGAATTAGTCATTGTCTATCAGTCTGCCTCCTATCATCATTTAAACTCAGAAGATTTGATTTTAGACCTTATTTCTGACACATGAACGCTCTTTTTTTTTTTTTTCCCTATTAGTGCTACTCACAGGAAAGGCCACATGCTCAATTTGTTCTCTGTTTTTTGTTGCTGTCTGCCCTGTAAAGATGGTATTTCCCTTCTTGATCTCTTTTAGATTAGTTTTAAAATATGTTCTGCTTGCCGCCCTGAGTACTCCATTAATATCCTTGCCACAAGCATCCAGAACTCGGTGCATTACTCTCCTTTAAGAAAATTTATGGTATGGGTTTAATTTGTTTTGGTTAAAGATCCATGTTGTCATGGAGGAGCATAACATCACTCTCACCAGTTTAATGAATAAATAGGGGAAATACTAAATAATTGCTCACTTCTGCAGGTCCTTCAGATTTACTTGCGGAAGCTATAAAGAGCATAGAGATTGCCTAAGAAATAAGGGCAAACTTTGTAAAGTTTGGGACCCATATTAATCAGAAATAAGGTCAGAGGAACCACTAGACTTATGCTAAGGAGAAAGGTGGCCATATGTAAAATTAATGCAGAATAGTCTTACTCTGCCAAAGAAAAGAGAAAGAAAAACACAGAGGGTTTTAAGGGCTGCCAATACATATTATTCAACTTTCATTAACTCTCCTAAGAAC
Source organism: Actenoides hombroni (assembly GCA_024336885.1). Lineage (NCBI taxonomy): Eukaryota > Metazoa > Chordata > Aves > Coraciiformes > Alcedinidae > Actenoides > Actenoides hombroni. The sequence continues at coordinate 36,749,621 of WUAM01000323.1, read as the reverse complement.
AAGCCAGAGAACTGAATTTGGATTCTTGCTGTAATGCTAAACTGCAGCCCATCTGTTTCTCATCCCCCAACTATGTATTGGTCAAAATGTATGAAAAAAAAATATTTTTTTTTTTCTCTAAGATTTGAAGTTTTACGTATCAGCAAAATGTGGTGCATCTTCCATCTTTCAGAGATGCATTTTAGAAGAGGGTTTCATGTTCAGGCTTCTTATGACTGTGTTTGAACACTGCTTGAAATGATTCAGGAGTTTTGCTTGACAAACGGTTGCTGTGATCCAAGGCCCATATGGCTTGTTTTGGAATGTGTAAAGGTCATTGTTTCTGTTAATACAACTAGTACAAATACTTCCCTGCCATCTGATGATGTTCCTCCTTATTCAGATTGGCAGCCATTTCACCCCACAATCTGGAATTTCCTTTCAATGTGGGCTGTTGAAGTGGAGATGATAACAGTTTTAAAATCAAAGGTTGAATGCTTCTGTTAAGTTATACTTTGAACCAACCATTTTCTGTATAGTGAGAACATCCCATATGGAAAGGACATATGTGTTGGATAAAATAATACATAAATAGTAGATAGAATTTTATATAACCCTTATATCCTTAGAGTCGTTACATATACTTCTGTAATGAAACAGGTGAAATAGATTACTTTGATACTGGTATTTAAGTCTGTATGCTGTAAGCTTACACAATAAATATGGAGTTTTAAAGACAGATTTAGTTGTTTATTATTCTTCAGAATTTACACTGACATAAGACCCTCTTGAAAACCCTGCTGAAATGTCCCTACACAATAACACCATAGCCAGCACTGTAACTTCACATTACAAGATCTGTCCTGGACAGACATGTACAAGAACACATACACACATGCGCACACAAACACACTCATAAATTGTCGACTATAAACTATTCAGGCTAAATTCTTTCCTGAATTAATTAAAAAACCCAAGTTAAGTTTTCTGAGGAACAGACTAGGTGAAATGTTTCAGTGACACTGTTAGAGCTAGGATTAAAAGAATCCTTACAACCATTTTTGTTACAACATTTCATCATTGCTAAGATTTGGCGTCAGGATGTGGAAACTGGCAGGAGGATAACCATGTTGTCACTGATTTACACTTAGTTCTCCCTAAGAAAACCCATTCAAATGTAGAAAACCTATAAGCTTCGGGATGGGTGTGTATGTGTGTGTGTGTAAAACAAACCAAAACCAAACAAAAAAATCCCCAAAACATAAATCACCATTTGCAGATGGTCAGTGAAGACCTGTTACTTCTTGTCAGCTAAATTCTCTTAAGAATCCAAGCAGAAAATTTTTGTAATCCCCTCGTTGATGTCCTCAGGCTCTGCATCAGCCCCCCTATGGGTGAGCTTGAGCATTGAGCTGCCTATAAGGATTGTTAAAACAGGATGTGGGAGTAGTCAACATAATGATATTTCTTTCTATTTTAAAGAATTTTAAATAAGTTTTCTTTTCTTAAGAAACTGTAGTTATTTTATGAACCTATATTACTCAGATTCAGAAGTAAGTCAGGGAACAGTGATGATACATTTCATGCTCACAGTTAGTTGCAATCATTTTTTTCCCCATGACAACTGTATTACTTTATCTAACTTTCCATAAATTGTGGAAATATTTGTATTCCCTCTAGTGACCAAAACAAGTGTTGCTGGAATTTTTTAAAACCTTGTTCTTCTAATTTTTCATGTCCTTTTTCACTTTTCTGTCAGTAAATACAAGCATTGACATTGCTTTGTGAAAATCTTTTATGGAGGAGGTCTGGGGAAATAAGTTATTTTAACATATGTTCCCTGGAAATTAATCACCTATCAAATGAAGAACCTAATGGTTTGTGGCCATGAAGTTATTACAGTCACATTAAGTACTAAAATGAAGCTGCCTTTTTTCAATGGTACTCTGACAGCCAACAAGCTTTATAAAAGAAATCCACATGCTTATTCTATGCTTTTTCATATCGCTGAATAAAAATTAGCAGAGTGTTTTAACTGAGCTGTGTGCCAATTTTATATAAAAGCAGCATTTAAAAGACTTCAAAGCTCTGTTGGTGCCTTGTGTAAGCTTCAAAAGAACCCTAAATCTGAAGTGTCCTTTTTTTTTTTTTTCCAAAACATTTCCTGAGATCCTCCTTGTAAAAGGATCTATGTTCCATGAACTTATTTGAAAGTTTCCATCTTCTTGTGGATCTAAGCAATTTTTTGTTTGCTTGTTTTTTTGATTTCTATCATCTAAATAATTGAAAACACTGTGAATCAAACTGGGTGGAAAAAAAACCCACAGTGAATTTCAAAATCAGAGCTATTAAAGAATAGATTAACACTGCAGAATTGAAATATTTTAACCAGCATGACAACTGCAAACCGAAATCTATCTTGCTGCACTCCACCCAGGAATGAGAGTGCTGCTTCTCACCCAAGAAGTGATTCCTTAATCAACAACTTTACAGCCCTAAGAAACAGAAAACCTGTCTGCTTTATGAGCACTTACAAGCCAAGTTATATAGAAAATACTTCATTTATTTTTTTATAACAACCTTATTATAACCATTATTGACATGCTTAGGCCTTTACACTAGGTTAGTGAGGATTTTCACATCTGCCAAATATTAAAGAGCAAATTTCCATAGGATACCTCTACAAGACATTAGCAAAGTCGTGCAGGAAGCTGCAAAGAGCCTTCTTGCACCCTCCTGCTGTGTCCCACACACTTGCATTGTACCATTTCTGGTGTTCACTCAACCTTCTTCTGTACAATTTAAACTGGCAGAAATATTTATTTATTTAAATGGAGTTAAATTCTGACTGCTTTAATGAGCTGACATGATAAAGCAATAAGAAAACTAACTAAATATCAAAATTTCCTGAAAGACAATCAAATTGGATGCACCATTTTACTCACTGTGATGACGACCCTTCACTCTTACCAAGTCTTCTGATCACTGCAGGGAGGCGCTATCATTTACTCATGCAAAACGTCCTATAGCCCTTTGAACAGTGTATGTCTGTTTCTGCAGGTCATCCTGTGTATTACCTTGTATGGCTTCCCCTTTAAAAATATTCAGAGATACTGTGAAGGTTGTTCCACTTCCAAGTAAAAATGTTTCTTCTTTTTTTTTTTTTTTTTTTTTAATGTACATATCATTCATTGACTCACAGTGACACATGTGCATATAACTTCAGATTTCCCACAGATTACTGTATATTTTGGCAGCCTGCAGTTATATGCTATTGAATGACTTGTGTTTTTATAGGAATGACTAATTCTCTTGATAGCCCTTAAACATTGCCCCTGTAGCGACTGTTGGAGTTTGAGGTGCTTCAAGTAACCAGAAGTTTAAAAAAACAATACTGAGAGTTAACCCCCTGTTTCTGTCTTTTCCATTCCTCTGCAGCATGGAAAGAGAGAGGAGAAGGTTGAAGGCATATCTGTTGAGATGTTCAGTCTAGTGGTGTACAAGAAATGGCAATCTAACTGTAAAGTCCTAAAAGACCTCAAAAAATAAAAAAAAGAACAAGCATTTATTATTTTTTAAATCTCAGGGTTTTCAGCTCATCAGTTTAGTAGGTCTGACTCACTGCTTTTGATGTCTTAGGCTTGGCAGTTTGGGAAGCAGATTTCATTACAATAAAAGAACAGGTGCCATTCATATTCTTAACATTTTCTTTCTTTTTCTATCATTGCATAGCATATATCTGTCTTACTGCTACAACACAAAACAGTAGCCCTGATCATGACACACTATTTTTCTTAGTAGCAGAACTGTTGCCCTATTCTGGTCAAACTCTAATTAACAGAGTGATAGCATCACTGTAATTTTTGAAATTCCTATTTCAAATAATGTTTAGTGTGTACTGCTGCCCTTCTCTGTCAAAGTATTACTGTGTGTTTTGGCATAAAGATATCTGCATTTCTATATCTTCTATCAATTTCACAAATGTTTTATAAGGCTTAATGAATGGAAAACACTTTGAAAAGCTGTAGATAAAAAGCAATTTTGAAGGCAGTCATTAGTAGTAAATACCCTCATCAAAATTTCTCTTGCTAATCCTTTATGCTCTAGCTGCAGAGTCGATGCTGACAGCACAAAACTACCATTCCTCCAAGGTTATTATAATGCAAACTTACAGATGAGAACTATAAGAGTCACTTATATTTATAACTTCTGGCATGAAGTCTTACCAACTTTGATCAGTTTAAAATGTGCCACCTTACCACCACAGATCAATAGCAAAAAAGAAATTCATAGACTTTCTAATAGTCTTACCATTAAAACTAAGCTTGTGTAACTGGAAATCAACTGCTTCAATTAATGGGAATATATGGCTTCATTTTGTAGGCACAACCTTTACATTTGAAAGTTCGGTGACATATGTGTTCCCACTGGTGCTATAATTACACCATGCCTAAAAGTCATCATTAGTATAAAATGTGGAGGTACTTTTTTATAATAATGAAAAATCTTGTGCTGGTTAAGAGTGCATGAGTCTTTTCTTTTAGCACCAGTTTCAATAGAACTCATTCATTTAGTTCACAATTCCTCCAGCGGCTGCTACATACCCCTTGACGTCAGCGTGGGCTGACAGCCGTACTTCTGAATTGCAGCCTTACAATGGTCCTCTTTAAAATGGTCTATAATTGTAAGACAATGGTGTATTGGCTTTCATCGGGTCAAGAGTAATGTCCTTCCCAACACAGTTATTAAAACTCCGCACCCCAATAGTCCTCTCCTGCAAGAAGGTAACAGGAACAGGAATGTTTAACACAGTTGGGAGGCAAAATGAGGCTAATCAAGACAGGTCCTAAATACTTCAAAAAATGTGTGGGTGAGATACTGATGGTAACCTGGGGACTGTAACCATCAGAGAAGCAAGAGATAAAAAGGCCTTCTGAGTGCCTAACTGCAGTTGTTGGTTACCAAAATTTGCCATAGGAAGGTCATTTTGACAGTCAGTCTTCTGTTAGATTCCCATATAAAATTGTGGCATCATGAATGCCTGCATTTGCTCTGTTTGATCAGATGCTGCCTGTGTTGCCTCCAAATTAAGTGGTTGACTGTTTTTTGTTTGGTGGGGTTTTTTAATTGAAACCAATTTTAGATTTCTCAGAACAATGTTTTTAAATTTGGGGGAGGGGGAATGGGGTGGGGGTGGGAGGAATGGATTAGAAGCTTACTAGCAAATGAAATAATTTACTTTGATATGCAATGAATACATCATTTCGGATTTCAGTATTTTAACAACAATTTTTATGGTTCCAAGGGAAAGTTTACCTAAACTTGAAATAAACTTCCAAATGCAAACAGGGAGATGTGTTTACAAAAATCAAAACATTGAGTTTTGACAGATTTAAAGGTTTTGTGTTTGGGGGTTTTTTGGGCATGAATATTTAAATGAAAGCAACATGTGATTTGAAAATGTGCATCGATGTCAAGTGTCTGTTTTTCACACAGTTCTAGTAATAATCTGTCTTTTGGTTCTGCATCTTGATAGCAATGGGTCTTGTAGATCCTCTAACCATTTTCTTACCTTAGACAACCACTTTAACTCAATAAAAAACCCACAGTGAGTCACATATCCAAAGAGGCAATAGAGAGGCATTAATATTGCTTCAATCAGAGAAATGCAATTGAGTGCATTTATTTGCCCTCACTATACCAATGAATACTTATGAAGGACCTGGAGGCCACCTTAAAAGCTTTTGAGCGTGATGTCAGTGGAGATAGAAAAGCATTTGTTGCATTGAGCTACACATAATATCAAAAACAGGGCAGTATCTGTCAGTCTCTATAGAGAAATTGTCTTGTCTCCTCTTATATACTAAATGATTTGTACCAGTCATTTTTATATCTTCTCTCTCCTTGTCAGGCAACTACTATTTGATCAACAAAGCACTTGAGCCAGTGTTTCCCTGTAGTATAAACAAGAACTATTGACATGATACTGCTTGAGAAGGCTAAGGCTTGGGTGTGTCCTGAAATTTTGAACACCCAGATGGAAAACCACATAAGGGTCATGTCAGGATTTTTGCTCACCCTATCTGTCTTTCAAGGTGTGCATAGTGCTTTTCCTAGGTGAGCTTGAAATTGCTTAGTTGCTGGTTCTTTTCTATCCTCTGTGCCATTAATTATTTGAGTCCTTTTGGCTATTATTCAGCTTAATTTTATATGTGTTATAGAGAGGACTAAAGGAAACAGGCTGAAGGAAGAAAGTATTCCTGCAGTGAGACAAGGGCAAGCAGGAAATTGCTGTGCTGTAGGAGACCGTGCAGTCAGGCACAACTGCTAGCACAAACTTAGTATGGGATCCCACAGGACCTTCTCTGAGCTTATCCTGCAAGAAGCTATAGGAAGGGAAACATTCATGACTCATGATTACTGTGTGAAATATTTAAGTCTGTGTATCTCTGGTTAACTCAGTCTAGTCCCCCTAGCTATTAGAGCCACATGAATACTCTTCTATTTTTCAGAGAATCATTTTCAATTAAGAAATGCTGCAGTTTGCTTTGATGCACAGATCTCTAACTACTTAAAAGCTTCACTCAGCTCCCTCATTGCTAGCTCAGGAGTGTTTCCCCAGCCCACACATACTTCCCTCCCAAGAGTGTTTGCATTAACCCAGTCCACTCAGCCTTCCAGCACACTAACCTACATTTCCCTGATGTTCTCCAACATGCACTGCACACTGCACTCCTGTAGTGCTCCCAGCCTCCCATACATGTCCCTGCTCACATGTCTGCTTTAGTTGGGAGCTGTAAATGCTCTTACACCAGAAAAGCAGAATAGATATTGACTTTTACCAGATTTCACCTGGTATAGCCAAGTAAAATCTCTGAGGCCAGTCATTAGGCAATGTTAATTATGGCAATCGGCCTACACAGTCTGACCTAATTATAAATAATTAGCTTATCCTTTTATTTCCAAACCTCTCTCCCTAGTGAGACTGTACTTTTAAGATTTTTAAACTAGCAAAACTCCCCTCACTGATTTGCTTTTCAGTTATAGTAACCTTGATGTTAAAGACCCAAGTCCATAGAAAAGGCATGGTAAGCATCTCACAGACCTGGGAAGAAGGGGCCGTTCAAAATTTAAGGGATTACAAGCATTATTTCTTGATCTATTTCATTGGTGTAAGGTATCTAGTGGGATTTTTAAAATAATCATAGTAAACAAAATTCCACTAGATGGTCATTTGCCTAAAAAAAGTTCCTCAAATGCATTTTTAAAAATCTTGTGGTTTTGGATTATAGTGATATCTCTCAGAGCCATTGTAGGAAAGAAAGTAAGCATGGCACAAACTGTCATTGTTTGCACTTATGCCATGTAGTGAGTAAGACAGTAGCTTACAGTACCCTCTGGCCATTCTGTCTGGTTACAGTAATGACAATAATATTAAATTATTTTCTTTTAGTGAAAGATTGTATTATTTTTATATTTGCAGCTTCAAACAACAAAGATTTGTCTCTGTAAAATGATACTAATTCTCAAATGTTGTTGAAAGGCCAACTTAATGTTTTGTTGCTCTCCTGCTGCATTTTGAAAATGAGCACTGCACATGTGGATTACTCTTAAGAGTAATGTGCTTGACATAACTGGAAGATGTGCCACTGTAGTCTCAAAACGTCTCTCTAAATGACTCTTCTGATAAAAGCTCTTTGAAGATCTTTTTAAATCCTCCTTCTTTGCCCAAGGAAACACTTTTTCTTGAGTTCCTGTAGGTGATATTCACCTATATACATACCTCCATGACAAGCAGTATATACCTGACATTTTGCCTTTTTCACCTGCAGCTCTCTTTCCAAAGCCACAAGTTAATACAGTTTACTGTGTAACAGAGCACCTGTTGGATTAGGAGCTTCTAACAACTCTCTAGGCTTCACTCATCCACATCTGGCAGATTCTGTAGATGATTTTCCTTTTCAGACTCTATGCTGAGCACATATTTATATTGTCATGCACTGATGGATCTCTCCCTCTTACCTTTTCCACTGAAAAAGAGGCAGTTAAACCTAGTCAGTGACATCAGCCTAGAAGAATTTTGAAATAATTCCCATTCCAAGGCTTTGTGCTCCTGGCTCATTTGTGCTAATGCAAAGTACTCCCAAATGCGTCAAAATTTCCTTTTTTGAATACTAAGTCAAAGCTCATTAAAGCCAAATTATTTTTTCCCTCAAATGAGTCCCAGGTTCTCTCAAGAAAACCCTGTTTAGAGAATTCTCCCAAGACTGTCTTGTGTCTTTCTTTACAAACGATATTTGCAAAGTTTAAAGGCACCTTTATTTCTATGCATGGCATTTACTAATAGTTAAATCTGTAAATAACAAAGCTCTCTGCTTGGTCAGAAATGTAATGTACGTAATGATATTTTACTCAAGAAAAATATTCCAATGACCTCAAGTGGAAACTGATTACAAGAAGACTGCATGGTTTCTACCATGAATTCTAAGCACAGTCTGGAGAAAAGATAAAGTTAACCTAAAATGCAATTTTTCCATTTTCTTTTTAAGCATGTGATTCTGGAGACTTCCAAAGGCATGTTGCTGGGATAAATGGATGACTGAGCATTACAAATTCCTGTATTCTGTTTTATTTTATATGGAAGAAATGCTAGCAGTGTTCTTGGATTATGGAAACTGTCTTTCTACAATAGATATTTTGTGCCAATTACAACAAATAACATACATTTGCAGACCAAATTACTCTAACCAATCTATATGAATTTTCCTTGAACCACTATGATATGAGAATTATCTTAGCTAAATAATGACTGTACTACTGCTAGGTGTATTGGTTAGACTCCTTCTACAATGAAGGAATGCACTTCATTTAGCATGGCAAACTATGATAAAAAATAATGAAAAAAACCCCAAACCTCTCGTGACAAAAGCCCTCTGTTATGGATGATAAATTAAGTTATACTTTAAAAAAAACAAAACAAAACAAAACAAAACACACAACAGAACTTGACATACTTTGAACTTCATTTCTCCATGGATTCTTATTCTTGTTTTATCCTAACCCTTTAACATCATCTGTCTTGTCCCTTGTTTTTGCTTGAGTACTACAAAACGATCCTTCACTCTATTACTTCCCTTTGCAGACCATTATCCTGCCCCAGAGGATGCTGCGTATCTCATGTTTCTTGCAGGAATTCCTCAGTGCTGCTAACCTTTGCCTCCCTTGTATAAAGCACTGCTCTCTGGCAGACTCCAGCTGTCTCTTATCTCCCTGATCCAGGCAGAAGTGTCAGAGTGTCCCAGGGAGCCATTAATCAATGGCCCCCCCTTTGCCTTCAGGTCCTTAGAAACTCTCCATGAACCTGGAGTGCTTTTGGAGGTCTAAAGCAAACAGCACAAGAAGCTTTTACCACCACTGTCTTTCATAGATCATCTAACCTGATTGATGATAATACTGAGTATTAAATATTTATGGTGTAGAAGCATGGGAAAGTTTTGAAATACATTTTAAGTTTATACAAGAGGAGTAATGTCAATACATGCAAGATACTTTACATAGTTCATTGGAAAACATGTTCTGTCCTTCTATAAATGCTGTCTTCATTATTTTGTCATAGTATTTAATACAAAGTGCACATTCATGAAGTTAAAAAAAAAAAAAAGGAAAAAAAAAAACCACAAAAAGGTGAAATAGAACAATGAAGTTATTTCAGGGTTTTTGTCTGTTTAACCATAGAATCATAGAATGGTTGGGGTTGGAAGGGACCTCTGGAGATTACCGAGTCCACCCCCACTGCCAGCACAGGAACAGATGCAGGTGAGTCTTGAAAGTCTATAGAGAAGGAGACTCCACAACCTCTCTGGGCAGCCTGTTCCAGTGTTCTGTCACTCTCACAGTGAAGAAATTTTTCCTTATGTTGAGGTGGAATTTCCTGTGTTTCAGCTTGCTACCATTACCTCTTGTCCATTAGAAATGAAAAAACAATCTGTCATGTTTCATTTAGCTGAAGTAACACTGAAGGGAGATGCTATATATACATCACAGTAATGAATAATTTACTATGACCATATCATCTAGGGCTATGATCTCACTCTCACCTCCTCTTTCCACAAGAAATATAAGTACCTACTATGTCTGATAGCTTGTGGCTGGCAAATCCATAGAAACTGAGGGAGAAGAAATGGAGAAACTTCTACTAACAATCAATCAATCCTGCTCTCTTCCATCAAAAGGCATCCTCTACTCCTCCAAATGTGAAAATGCTGGAGGAACCTTTAGCCTCATACCTTTTAAAAAATCCCATGAGCTCTTCATAGTACTTGAGATGCTAACACACTTGAAGGATTTTTTAACCAAGTAGGCCAATTTTAGTTTTATGAAATGCATGTTGGTACAGATACTGCCTTCCATCCTAAACAGGCCAGATACTACTACTATTATTATTATTATTACTATTATTATTCATTTTATTTACCTCAATTGGTGGTAAACCACTACTTGTGCAAGGTTAAAGTATGTTTCATTACCCCAGAAGAGTAGTGACATTTCTATAATTTAAAATGTGAAGTCCTATATATTCTACATACAAAACCTGACAGCATAATCTTTTATTCCCATTCTAAGCAACAATTTGCATGGGTGAGCATTCTCAGGATTAGCTGCATAGTTCAAAAATGTCCAGGGCTTGTTTAGGATTAACAGGCTGAAGAAACAAGACATTTTTAAATTAAACTTCTGGGTTGTAAGAAATGTTTCCTTAATGGGTCATCACAACCTTTTTTCCTGACTGAATGGATTTTTCTAAACTACATTGTACTGAGAAAGTCTTTTCATGTTGGCTAAAAATACAAAGTATTTGACTACATGATCTACATGTGGCCAAACCAAACAGAGAAACACAATTGAATATAAGAATTTTCTTCTGTGCAGGCCAGCCTAATGTCTTTGTCCTACATAAATGTTCTGGACAGCTGTTCAGAAAGGCTGATTTTACCTAGAATTATGAATTTAGACATGAATTACCAGATGTATCAAATAATTTCTTCCATAGGTACCATTAATTTTCTTGCCCACCCCTTTCTGGAACTGTCATTAAACTTCAAAAAGTGAACCCAGGAAAAGAAAACCACCAGAGTCTGAACTGCAGCCTGATGACATCCTGTGGCTTTCTGGGATCTCTGAATAAGATCTTATGGCTTATAACTAAGCCATAAACTAAGGCACTCTCAGTTTAGAGTGTCATTGCTTTGAACATAGCACACTCTCTTCTATTTTAGTTCAAATTGTATTTCCTTCCTCAAAATTTGATCTACTTATAAAGAAATCTGAACAGGCTTTCTGCATAACCAAGAAGTAATTTTACACTTTTCAGCATGTTCTCCAGTTCAAACGGCCCCACAGTTCTTGCTGGGTCTCATTCCTAGTCAATGTGGAGCTCTTCTTTTCCAGCATTCCAGACATTATTTTGGCAAAAGGCTTCAAGCATCCACTTATCTACAAAGAAAGATCTGCCCATCTGGCATCAACAACAGCTTGTTGTGAGATCCGTATCTTTTAAGGGATGGCAAATGGTAGGATCAGCTTGGAGTGTAACAAGTAAAGCAGAGCATTATCTGTGTTATTCATTACTTTGGTGAGCTCATTTTTTTAATTTCAGCATTCCATGAGGGAAGTCTGTTTTTCATACAGATAGACAGCAAGATAAACTTAACAACAGTATAACAAGGAGAGCAGGCCCAGTTTTATCTTCATGGGAACATAGTTAGGTTTCATATTTAGTCTTTCAGCAAAGCATTTAAAACTGGAACTGGAGTAAGCATCATGTCTAACTGTTTTACGGGTGCCAGCATCCCCCTGAAAACCAAATGCAGGGATTAGGACAACCCTCTTTGTTGATCTGATTGATTCCTCAATGAGACACAAAGGAACTGATTTTTCAGAGCTGATGAGATCAGAGTAAAATGGAGACAAGGGGGAATGCAGGACTTTGGCTGGCTTAGGAATGCTGAAGTCAAAAAAGATGTACATGAGATTACATACTATCAGGTGACAAGGGCAGGACAAAAAACTTGGGCTCCTACATTCTACTGTTCTAGCTCTGCATGTAAATTCTATTACAATATACACTCATGTTGCATATACCTATAATCCTTCTGTCTATTGAGTCATGTTGGCATATGTGTTGAGGTTTACAGATCTCAGCATTTTTGAATCAATGTATCAAGATGGTCACCATGTGCCCGCCTAATTAATCTACATCTTTCAAAGGTTTTATTGTTGCAATTTAATGCCACTGCAAAGACATGAAAAAGCAGGGTGGAAGAAAAGAATACGGAAAACTTTGTGTAGTCTGTTTATCAGGCATTGGGGCAAGTTCAAGTGTGGAATGATGATGGAACAAGATACTCTCTAGGAAACATCTGACACAAGGCACTGATACAAAAAAGCCAGAGTACTGGCAAATCTGTTAACACTGAAAGCACTGTAGAAACACTTTGAAATCATGAGGGAAAAAAGGTTAAAATCTCCTCACCACATACAAGATTTTTTGTTGTTGTTGGTTTTGTTTGTTTGTTTGTTTTTGCTCTTTCCTGTTACAAGCAATCAATTTTTCCTCTCTCCTCACCAATTACATTTGAGTTGATGTGAAGGCATCTTATGCCTTGAAGGCATAAACCACTAGATAACAGAAAGCCTTTATTTGCTAGTGACGATTACAGAAAAGCCTCTGTAGTGCATACAGTGCATACATATATGAGCCTCCCCACTTCTGTCTCTGCCATAGAGATGTATGAACACAAAGCAGATATTTTCTGATTTGTGGTGATAGGATGTTAATACTGAAGTCTAATTAGCTATTACAAATAAAAGAATAATTTGCTAACCAAGCAAATGCTTGAATCTGAAATGTTAATTAATCTGCTTATCTAGTGCAGTTAAAGGATTGAATAGGATGGCTGATGCCACATTAATTTAGAGAAAATCTCACCTAAATCTTTTCCTGCAGGTTAAAATATGCAAATAAAATACTTTGTTCTCACATATCATTATCATTATCAAAATATTTACTACATTATTCATAAATTCAGGTACGTGCCGTGAATTATGTCCATTTGAAAATCCTGTTTTTCTGTATGCTTAAGGTTTACTATAAAATCTAATTAGAGATTAGATTAAGGGTATTTCAATAACCTCTGTATATGCTTTTCAAGTCTTGTTTTGAACCAGTTTCAGGATTTCTCAGAAACTGACTAGGGACTTGACTCAAGTTGTACTTACTGAAGTAGGTTTAAACCATTGGGAATTAAGATGGTCTGGATTTAGGTCCACATGTTTCCTAATAATATCAAGCTCTATATCAGACTCTTAGTAGAGAGTTTTGCTCCTTGCTGTGCATTATAAATCAGAAACTGGGTGGTTCAGTCCAGAAGGACAAGTGGTGTGGTCCCATCCTTGAATCCAGAGCAATGTTGGGTTTAGATCACTGGATGATTGAAGTCTTCAGGACTTCCAACCTCTGAAAAAAGACAGGGGGATGAAATGCAACCTTAACTCTCTGCTATCAGTTTTGGCTTCCAATCTAATTATATATAATTGTGGTTAATAATCAGATCTATTATTAGATGGATTTTCCTCAGTTCATTTTTATATTACAGCTCTGTAATCTTTGTTACCTGAAGTCTATAGAGTTATAGCTGTATAGAGAGTAATACAATCAAGAGTGGAATGAGTTCTCTTCAGTTCTATATCACTTTGTAACTAAAACCAGACTGTACTTGAACACAAAACTTACTGAATTCTACAAAGTTTGGAAGAGAATCCTACAATTTTGGCCAACAGAGTCAGAAAATATCATTGCTTCATAGTTGTTGCTATTCTATAAAGCCAAATTATTATTACATTTTTAAGTTCAGAGAATGTGAGAATACTTGCTTGGAATTGAACAGTGTGCACATTTCCCCCATAAATATATAGGATGTCTCTTTTACTTACTGAAATACCCAAGAGGAAAAGTACAGTAATACTGTGGCTGTAATGTTTGCTATGACTTAATGTTAAGTTTGTTGAGTTTGTAGATCTGCTTCAAAAATCACGGTTTGCATAAACTGTAAGATTATATGGATTTCTGTTGATTGAAGTGCTGAAGCAATCCTCAATAGCTGAACAAAGCTGACAAACGTTTTTCACAAATTACATTACCTCAGCATTTCCCTTTCTTTTAATTGCACTATTTCTTTTTATTGCACTGATATTTTCCATTAGTTTTAAAATGGAGCAGATGTTTTTCCATCAGTTTGGGATTTTTCCTACCAAAATATTAACTTGTAGTTTCAGTCTTGTATATAATGCTTATGGCTGGTAAAACTTTATGAAATAGCTATTTCTCCTTCATGGCACTGATGTTCTTCCACAAAATTTCATTCCCAGAAAAATCTGTCACTGTAAAATTCTGAAGTAATTCAATAGTTAAAAAAGTATAGCCTGTTTTTCTTTCAAGAAAAAGAAAAGTATGATTTTTGTGGTTTAGACCCTAAGTGATAGAAATCGGCATACCTCAACTGATTTCAAGGGAAAGATGTTAACACTTGCTAAGGCTTTACCTTCTTCAGGTTTTTCTTGAAAATGGTTTTGTTGTAAGCAGCAGGAGATGAATATTCATGATGCTGACATTTAAAAAGTGCTTAAGAGTATCTTATACAAAGTCTTTTCATTGACAAATATCAGAGATTCATCCCACCAATATTTCTCTTTATGTCCCTAAAATCCAATCTTCTGCATTTATTTAGGGTAACTTTACTAGACTTATCCTTCATCAACTACTGACAACCAAAAAAAAAAGAAAAAGTCTGCTAAATTACACCATGGTAAATTATTCTTTTGCTTGAGTCAGACAGAATCAAGCCTTAAATTTGCAATAGAAAAGTAGAAGCTGTAGTGTACTTAAGAACATTCAGATTCATTTAAAATTGAGTGTGCATTGTGTTTTCAGAGGACTTCTTTCAAAAGGACCATTCTGAATCTACTAGTATCTTTGAGGACCTATTTTTCCTTTAAAATTCCCAAGTAATTAAAAAATAAAAGTATATCATTTAAAAAAATGTAACTAAATAAAAAAAAGAAAGACTAATAGAATAGAACAAGATTAGATTCAGGAGAAATTATCAGTATTCTCTATGAAAAATAATGAAATTATTTCATAAATGTTTTCAGCATTTCACAAATCACTGTCTTATTGGTGGTTTATATTCTGGATAGAGACATTTAAAACCTCAGAGGCTTGAAATACTTTATATTCTTTCTTAAGTCTTTAACATTCCTATGACATGCCTCTATGTTATGTTAATGAGAACGGCTTTTACACATTATAATTTTCAATTATACTTCAATTTTCCAAATGCATAAATTCTTATGGTATAATGTAAAATTCCAAAGGTGTGTAAAAATGCTGGATCAGAAAATTGTATCATCATTAATTGTTTTATAAAAAGCCTTATTTTTCATTATAGATATTAAGTATCTAAATACCGAACAGCAAGGTGAATAGTAGGTCATGTTATGAAAATCAGCTGAAAACAGGCTTTTTAAAATTCAATGCTTTCTAGTAAGTGATGAGAATATGAGAATATTCCAAGCTGCTACTCTCAGTTTTATCTGATGTTGCCAATGATTCATTAGCTATATAAAGAAAAAAAATCAAAGGCAGAGATGGGAAGAGATACAACAGTTTACTTAAGATTTTTAATATTCTAGATATATTATCAACAGGAATAAAGATGAACAGTATTTCCATTTTCCTAGAAACACGAGCTTAGTTTCTTACAAATGTATAAATTCTTCTGAAGTATGTCTTCTGTGGTCTCCTTTTCCTGTAGTCTTCATTTTATCAACTTTGAATTTATGTACTAAACTTGAGCCTTTGAGAACTCTTCAGAGTTAAGTGTTTTAGACATTGAGAGAAAATTTAAAGGGAGTGTAATTTTAAATAATTGTATACATTAAATACACACACAAACATATGGTGTTTTTGAGTGAAAGGCTTATCGTAAAGGTTCTATTTATTACGGCAAAAGTTAGCAATGTGAACTCTGTAGAGTTACTAAATTGTTTTTAATGTAAGAATTTAACTACAATAGGTGGATATCTTGAGCTCACATCAATAAATCTTGATGGAGATTGAGGCCTGTAAGAGCACCTTGTGGTTTAAATTGAGAGCAAAGGAAACAAAGGAGAAACTTGGCAAGCAAAGCAGAAAAGAGGTGCTAAACAGCCAATCTGGACAGACCATCAGCCAATATAATCTTAGTATTCAAATGTTATAAAGCAGCCAGATGTTGAGGCAGAAAAGAAGTTAAAGACTCTGGATGTAGACAGATTTACAGGGTTCTTTTTTTCCTCCTAGTATTATAAGAACTTAACAATGAATATAGTTAATATACTCTTGCATTCTCAATTGTAAAACCTCAGTCTGAACTGTATTATTTCAGGAGAGGAATGTAGTTTAAGACTTACTAAAGATAAGGTTTCTGCAAAAAAGATCATCCATATAATGGATTATATTGCCAAATCTGTATGTGTATTAGCAGTAATTTCTAAGCATATCAGGGATATACATCCCCAACAAAGCTCAGTACAGGAATTAAAAGTGATTGATTTGATTTTGTAGGAAGATAATTCCTTAAACTTTGGAGATAATAATTAGCCAAGCATAGCTGATCCCTGTAATGTGAGGAAATCCTAACCTTGACAGAAGAGCTGGGATATTTTTCTTGATCCCTTCTCCTTTAAAAAACCTCTTCTTTACACATCCAGAGCCAAAGGATTCACTGGATTCCAGTACTTGTGTTCTGCATATAAATTTCCATAACAAATCTCTTGAGCTGAAAGCTGTCTGCAATACTCTTAAGACTGTCTGTGCACTAATACTTTCCACACTCACATTTCTTTCAAGATGTGTGTCTCAATGTGAATAAAGCTTTGAATAAAGTTTTAAATAAAGCTTTTAAACTCTATTTAAGAAAGAAATAAAGATATGAGAAGAGTTTTGAACAAGAAGTATTTTTATTTTAACTCCAAAATTTTTCTAGGCATGTTACACTTGACAGGGACAGATATTGTTTATCATAGTTACATTATTGATGCATTTACCTTTCTTTTCTCTTGCCAATATTATGTTACTATATTGATCTAAATGAATATTATATCTTGTTGTTTAGTCTGTGCAACTAGATAAATCAATAAACCTCCCATTTGCAAAACTTAAGATGATGGTGGGAAGAATTAATGTTAGCTGAGGTCTTTTGATGAATAAGATTTTATCATTATGCATTGCCATAAAAATCTCCATCTTCGAGCAAACAATCTTGATTCCATATTGGGCAAGACTTTCTACCAACTCCAGTTATATGTAGGCCAACCAATTTTATGTATATAGGACAACCAAAGGAAGGTTGGTTGCAGACGCTTAATTTGAAGGGTATTATTTTTAGTCCCACTAAGGACTAGTGGCATGAAAACAATTAGGATCTTTTGTCAGGTTAATTAAATTTTACTAAGTGTAGGAATCTCAGTGGGTTTAGTACACCAGAGGAAGTGCTAATTAAAACTTAAATTCTTCCTGGTATAATGAGGAGTTCTAGTAGCAAATTAATGTTTTGCATACTGATAGATACTCAAACACTGATTTTTAACTAGATGAGGGTGAAGTCTTAAATGATTCAGATCTACTGAAGGCTCACTTGAGAACACCAAGAAGTATGTTACATCTTGGAGATATCCATATCACACAATCTGGAAAAATTGCCTCTTACTTAATGGAAACAGTGTCAACTTTGCAGCAGGGTCCAAACATAAATCAATTCAAATGTAAAATAAATTTAAATATATAAAAACGTGAGGGGAAAAAAAAAAAAAAAAGAAAATACTTCCATTATCTATCCTTTCTTGATTACTTTTTTCTGTTGACTTGCTAAACAATAGTGATTTAATGACACGTGTTGATCTGTGGCAAGTAAAAGATGTCTGACGGTACATAATATTTTGCTCATGTCATTTGATTTTCAATGCTTATCCAATCATTATTTAATTTCTTTTACACAATCTTCTTCAACATTATCATCTTGAAAGAAAACATTATCAATAGCCTAAGGGTTAAAAAGCAATAGTAAAGCTTTTGTTTTAGTTTTATGCGTCTGCTTTACCTTTTAATTTACTGAGCAAATTCAGACATACAAAAGACAGTCCTTCAAGATGACAGTCACCAACCTGGACCAACCCAGAAAATCCTTTGGCTTGAAATTTCACCTTCACTCTAAAAGGTAAGAAAACAGTATTATGGTCTTTCCACCTCCCACAGCAAATGATATTTAACTGTTTATCATTCTTACCAAGGTTAGGCTGTATATCATCATGTACATCCTTACCCTGAGACATAAAGCATTGCTGGTGTGAAGAGTGCTCTCTTCTAAAAGTACGTGTGCTCATCTTTGCCAGAATATGATCAGTATCATGTTACATATCTGCTCTGTTGCACTCCAAGTACTGTGCATATTGATGAAAATCTCTGTCAGATGGCTGACTGCTTAAATTCATCTGACGCTCTTAGCTTGTAGTTATTTGGGCAATTAATGTTCATCTTGCAACCATTCAAAGAAAGGGTCAAACCTAGGACAGAGGGATCTGTAAGTTATAAGAGCTCTGCCTGACCAGGACTCAGAACTGCTCCCTGGAAAAAAGAGCAGCTGTGAGAAAGAGTGTGCACATTGTTCTGCCCTCACCACCATAATCTATGAGTTGATGCTGCCTTTTTCAGACCTTGTGTCTCTTATCCTTATGGCCCTGGGTGAGGGGAATAAAGGTTGGTTGTTTTTCAGTGAGGAAAGACTGCACACCCCAGCTGTGGATTACCTGTGAGGCTTGTTAGATAAAACCAGACTACTCAGTTTTGGAAAAAAAGACAAAAAAAAAAAAAAAAGAGAGAGCTTGTAGTATGTGTTGTTTGTCTGCTTGATGATAAAACAAAATGGTTTCCATAGTGTGGAAATACACAGAGCACACTTGAAGTTTGAGAGACAGAAAGAAGCTGAGATTACCTTTGTAGCTGTTTATGCAGCTAACAGTGGTCTCTCTTAAGGTCCTTCTGTTAAACCGTTACTGGGTCAAGTGCATAAGTCAGAGGGGGACCTTTAGATCTTTCTACTTTTTCCTTGTTTGTCTAATACTGCATCTTAGTCAGATGTGACTAAGGAGGAGATATACCAAGCATATACCATGTCCCTCTTGACACTCAGTACCCTGTAGCCTCTACTGGTGAGGAGGGAAACATTTACCGAGTTTTTACCTGGACAAGCTGGAGAAGTGGGCCTGGGTGAATCTCATGAGGTTCAACAAGACCAAGTGCAGGGTCCTCATTACCTCATTATCAATACAGGCTGGGGCATGAGGTGATAGAACGCAACCCTGCAGAAAAGGACTTGGGGGTGCTGGTGAATTAGAAGCTGGACATGAGTCAACAATGTACACTTGCAGCCCAGAAGGCCACTCGCATCCTGGGCTGCATCAAAAGAAGTGTGGCCAGCAGACAGCAAGAGGTGATTCTGCCACACTACTGTGCTCTGGTGAGGCCTCACCTGGAGTACTGTATCCACCTCTGGAGCACTCAACACAGGAGGGATATGGACATAATGGAGCAGGTTCAGAGGAAAGCTATGAGAATGATCAGAGGACTGCAGCACCTCTCCTGTGAGGACAGGCTGAGGGAGCTGGGGTTGTTCAGCCTGGAGAAGGCCCAGATGAGACCTTATAGCAGCCTTCCAGTACCTGAAGGGAGCCTACGAGAAAGATGGGGAGGGACTGTTCACAAGGACATGTAGTGATAGGATGAGGGGCAATGGTTTTAAACTAGAGAAGGGCAGATTTAGATTGGACATTAGGGACCAATTCTTTACTGTGAAGGTGGTGGAACACTGGAACAGGTTGTTCAGGGAAGTGCTAGAGGCCCCATCCCTGGAGACATTCAAGGTCAGGCTTGATGAGGCTCTGAGAAACCTGATGTAGTTGAGGATGTCCCTGCTTACTGCAGGGGGATTGGACTGGATGACCTTTGGAATCCCTTTCCATCTCAGAGCAGTCTATGATTCTATAATTCTGTGATTGTCATTAGAATGACTTCCCTCTCCTGTAATAAGAGAAAATAGAAGTTATAATCAATTCTTACTGACTTAAAAGCAGAAATAGGTACGTTGAGTATAGTACTGGGCACTGCAGAAATGCAAATAGAGTTGTGGTAATTGCCAGTTGTGCAGTCCCTTTGGATCAGATATCAATATATAACTGGAGCGGGAATTTAATTCATGTACTCTTTAGTCATTCAAAATAATGCCTAAAAACACACCTTCTGAAATTTCTCCCCTCATTCCTTTCACAGCTGTCTAGATTGAACTGCTGATTTTTTAGTAGTGTGTTCTCTACCTATGGATTTGACAGACACATCAATCACCTTTGACTCATAGAAGATAATTTCTACGTATAGAAGAAATGCAACACATCCCCCTTGAAATTTCCTTACAAAGTGATTTCATTGGAATTCACCCAAAAAAGTATGCAGCGCTCAAAACTGCCTGCAGAGAACTTTTTCTGGAAGCATTCTCCAACATCAGACAGATTAAACAGTACAGGGAGAGTGCTCACTGCAACAAATTCGCTTTTGTCTGTTCCCAGGTGCTTTCAGACAGCAGAAAACAACAATGGAGTCCATTGTAGCCATTGAAAAACAATGACCATTTTAGTCTCTCTATTAGTGTGCTATTCAGCATAACACTACAGATCTTTGGACCTTGAAAGTACAAGGCAACTTTCCTTCAGAAATTGAAATACTTCTAAAATCTGTTCGGCAGACAGGTTGTGGATTATCAGATGCAATACATGCAACAGCATAGACATCCATTTTCTATTCTGACATGTGAAGTTTAAAATATTGATAACAGACTTGTAAACATACTCTTGTGTCTTGCAAACCCTACTTACTTTTTGAGGTTTTTCTGATGGCACTGTTACTGAGCCTTTTCTTCTCAGAAGCTGAAAGGTGGCAATGTATATTTTTGCAATATTAAAGTGTAATATAAGTTAGGTTTATCTGTGATGAACTATCAATAAGGAAAGAAAAGGTTTTATAAAACTGGAATCTTCTGTTCCTGACACCCAATACACAATCTTTGCTTCACAGCCAACAACTCCTGTCCATAACCTAACCCAATAATTAAATCAATAAAACAAATATACTTGCTCTTGAACTTGCAAAATCCAACAGCAAACCTGAAGTACTAAATTGATCAAAAGTAAACCATAGTGCAAATAATGAATCAAAACATATACCACCTTGTACTTTTTAGAAAGCCATCTACAAGCAGTATCATACATATTCATCTCAAAATAGAAACATTATTCAGAGAGAGATATATTTTTTTTCCTGTATGACGAAAGACTTAACACAAGGTAATTATATCATATCTCTGATGAGGAATAACAAGTCCCAAAGCTAAATGTTAATTTGTGGAGAATGTTTTACTTTTGGTTCTACTTCAAAATGGTTATGCATTTTATGAATAGGGATGGTATTATTTGTGTGGTTAGTGTTAAAGTGTTTTGCCTTTTTGCAGTATCAGTCATGCTGTATGTGTTGTGATAATCATGCCGCTTTAACAACCTTGAATGCAGCCCAGTCAATTACTGTGACACTAAAAATGTGCTAGGGAAGAAGAGAAAACCTTTTCTTCCCATAGCCGTAGCCTGTACTTAACCCCTGTGAAAGAACAGAAGATAATAATGATCTGAATAAAGAGTATATTCATTTTAATCACACATATGCTACATGCTATGATGCAGCCATGACTCAGCCTTCAGATCTGAGTTCAGAAGAGACTGAAAGGAATGTGTCATTAAGAGAGCTCATCAGTTTACACAGCGGTTTCCAATACACTTGAATTTTCAGACAAATAATACAGATGATAAGTATAACATATAATAAATGTTGGTCAGCCACTGTCTATACTTTCACCTCTAATTTATATTTTGTGAGAGGTGGAGTCTTGTTTCTTTCTTAGAATTGCCATTGCAGAATATAAATCTGAAAGGGTTGTTTATATGCTGAATGATATTTTCTTAATTCCTCTGTTGCTTCCAAGGTATCTACAGTAATGTAGTATACTTAATGTTAGGTATTATTTTCAAGTTCAATTTTATGCTCTTCAGATCTCACAGCCCCCCTTCTTAATTTAGATTATTTATGATTATTTAAAACATTTCTGGTGGCTGTGCTATTTCTCGGATAAATGTAGACCAAGATGATCTGTCCTTCAGCTGCTAAAAATGAAGCCATTGAGAAAAGAAAGTAACTCTGATGACTTAATCTTTTCTTACATCCTAGAGTATACACAGCTTTATTGTAATGAATGGTATGAGCCTTGAATTTTCAGCAACAAACTATTAGTTCCCAGGCTACTCTCCTATCTTTTGAAAAGTTCAGAAAGTATAAAACCTATTCGAGTGGCATCAGATCAGTTCAAACTACAGCTTCTGAAGTTTCCAAATATATGTGTTATTACTATAATAATTTTGTTGTTTTGTCTTCTGTTTTCTGGGATTTGTATACTTGGAAACCAAATAACAACAGCAGTATTTAATGAACACTATTGGAAGGCACAGGAAGGGGTACATTTCTATGAAGTTTCATCACTGTCTTTTGGTATCAGATGCTCATGTGGAATGGAGTTACAATGCCTATAGAAACATACCAGGTGATTTTACTGTTTTAAGATAGCATATATCCTGCTGTTTTACCATTTGTTCACAAACAAGATTTTCATTCTTCCTGACAGGTATAGAAAAATATTTTTGTTTGTGCAGCTGGCAATTAGGTTATTTTTAAATGAAAGTTTCCATATTTCTCTAGTATTTGCACAAATTCACAAAGCTCACGTTAATGCCTCATTATTCCACATCATTTCAGTAACCACCAATGCAGTGAAGAAATCCAGCAATAGGTATCATGGTATAACTGCATGACAATTCCCTTTTTTTTTTTTTAATAAAAAAACCCCACAGATAGAAATCAGGAGCTCATTTTCTTATAAAAGTGATTCATAATATCAGTAAGACAAAGAGAACTGTACTGATGACTGAACATCTTAATATATTAAATGTTTGCAAGGATACTGAGCTGTCTAATGTACTTAGTTATCAGATGATAACTACTGTGTTTAAGTACTTTAATTTACCTTGGACTACATTTCATGTGTCATTCTAGCTCAATGATATAATTGCTTTTACAAAAAGAAATTTCAATAATAAATCAACATAAGCACATACATAAATTCAACAGAACAGAGAGAACAGAACCTTGGTATCAGTTCAATTTTTTGGTCATATTCAACTGTTTTCTACCAAGAATTGTGGAAGGGATATAGAAAGGGGTTTCATTTACAGCCCGTGTTTATATATTTAAATAGTGCAGTTTCTCTGAAGCCACAATCCAACAGTGGAATCTAGCCAGTAATCATTTGTTAAAATTATTCAAGGCTTTGAGAGCAGCAATCATTTATCCAAGTGAAGATTTCAAAATGCATTTTTATACTTATTCAGACACGTAATGGTGTGGAAATTGAAATTTTCATTTTTGCTCCAGCAAATGTATATAATATCATTAATGATCACTTTCATTGCCTTGTTACATCTGCTTCTACCAGTGCTCAATTAATACCTTCTGGTCAAGAAACAGTAATTCCAGTTCAAAGTAGATTTACTAAGATGTTTCCACTGTCAGACTCACATGGAAGGCATATTTCAACTCCGTTTATGAAATATTAAAAAATGAAACCACAATATCTGAATCTCCTAAAGTCTAGGCAAGTCTGTACATGAAAATATTTCCATGATAACACCAAGAAAAGGTTTATGGCTGAAAGAACGCTTGCATGGATAGACACTGCCAGATGTAAATTAACCGGAATACGATTCCCCAGCTAATAAAATCAGGTATGTTATAATGTCTCAGAGCATAGCAGAAATCACCAAACCTGAAGTCTGTTAAAGAAATATGCTTGGGAAAAAAATAAAATTAAAATTAACAAGGGCTCTTCTTTAGGACAAAATCTTATATTCTTAAATTCTAAAATACATATATCCTTTGTCTAAGTATATATAAATATAAAACTTTTAACTATATTTATCTACTGATTGTGCAAGTAACTTCTCAGCCAAAAAATCATGCTATTAGGTAACATATGCATGTTGAAAAACTAACTAAATACATATTTTTAGTGATTTGAATTGAAAACAATGTTGCATGGTATTTCCATAAGAAAGAGAAGACCAACTTGTGGCCTCTTGATGGAAACAGACATTGATCACTGTTAGCAATGTAGATAGGTGGCACTCTGAGCCAAAAATAGAAAGCTTTGCTTCCATGGTTAATTTTTTATATGCAACCAACATATTTCTGCAGGAGCTAAAATGTAGCTTTATCATATGTCATAAACTCTTTTCTCATAATTCCTACATCTGTGATAGCTCATCTGTTTTTTTGTAAAGACGTAACTGGGTACATTTAAAGGTCAAGGGATTTTCACCTCTAAGTGCGATACAGATTCTTATGTGGTAAATGACAAAAACAGTCTAATAAGAAAAAACCCTGGCTAAGTGAAGTAAAACCAAAACCTTATAATCTCATCAATCTAATTCAGAAGAGAATATTTGTAAAGGTAAGTACTGAGGCTAGGACCTGTTCTTTAATCTTCTAGAAGAATATGATGAGTGGGTGTTAATTACCATTCTACATGCTCTCTTCTGCTTGTAAGAGCTTGGTAAGTAGAATGTTAACATTTGTTTCCCACTTACATTTTACCGTCTGCCCAGTTTCTGTATTATTCATTCTGTTCTGTTATTTTTTGAAAAGCTGTATTCTTAGAAAAAAGAAATATGAATGAATTTTCTTGTTGCTGAATAGCAGGTTAGATCAAGGCCAATATTTATTTCAACATCATTTTAACTTATGTAATGAAATGTAACTGTACTAATAAATCTGGTTTTGATGTAAATATTTCAACTTCCAGAATTTTATCAACATAAGAATAAACTGCACACATGCATGTACATGTAGAATTAGCTACTGTTTTAAAAATTTTTTAAATGTGGATAAAATACTTAATTATACAGTTCACTACCTATTCCAGTAGACTTTTACCACCTCCTAGCATTTATAATTCATGAAATGCAGAGGCAAACCAACAACATATAATCAAATGCAAAATAGATTTAATGTCTGGTTAGTTTACTGATTTACAAAATTATTTTACATTATAATTATTTGATTTTTATTTTGCCTAGAAAGAACAAAGAAAGCTAGGATTCATATCAAGAATTAGAGATAGTAATTTCAACAGAAAAAGTTGGAGTGCAGTCAGTGCTTGAATGAAGGCTTAGAACAAAAGACCAAGGATTAGACACAGAATGACATTGTTGAAAGAGATCACTGGACAAAGAGCACTGTTAGCTTCTTGTTTTCCAGTGGTTATGGATTATGTGTTTAACATATTTCCTATGTCACATTGTCCTATGATTCTGTAGGGAAGTGGAAAGTATTATGGACAATACAGGTTAAAGGATTTCAATAGATTTTGAAAGGTAAATTGACACCTAATGATACGTGCTTAAAGTTTTTTGATTTGTCCACTCTAACTTAAACAAAAATGAAGCATTTAAATGAGCATCAAATGTATAGGATTTGATCCACAGAACAATTTGTGCATCACCAAAGCAGAGTAGGCTCTAGTCACGTACAAAGTGTATCTGATAGTAAGGAAGGAGTACCTGATAAGGATGTTCTGCTCATCCCTGCCCTTATCTCCATCCTGAAATCGAAAGTGTTCTCCTACATCCACCCTAGGGTGAGTAAAATCATGCTATTAATATAAAGGAAAATTAACCCACTCCCAACAAAGCCAGAAATGTTGAGGTTTTGTAGCTATACAGATTTCCAGACACAATGAACAGGAGAAGGAAAGGGACATAGAGCGGAGATTAAATGAAGCAGGGAAGGAAGTAAATAAACATTTTCTTTTCAGCCTGAAATTGTATCCTACTTTCCACTCATCATTTTCCAGGACATCTACAAGTGCAAGTGTGGCCATCTCAACCCCTGCACTGGTGCTCAGCCCTGGCCATGCTCAGCACTGCAGGCAGGATAATAGTGCACATGGTGGTGCAGCATAGCATCAGCTGAGCTGGTTTGAATTGCTTGGCAGTGTAGTTGCTGTATCATAGGGTCAAACATCTGCAAAGTCATCCCACAGTGACCAGCTCAAGCAGAGGGTTAGGTCTAATTTAGTTTCTATCTAATATCTTTTAGGGTATGAACTACCCATTCACACACTTCCTAGGGCTTCTGTGGAACAGTGTCTTGGGCAGTGGAGATATGAACTGAATTTTTGACTGTCTCATTCCCACAGTCCTTCTACTTTATGGTGGATGCCTTACGGCAGCTCCCATTTTTAGAAATCCTTCAGAGAGGCTTTTCTGAAAAGGGCTGGAGTGGAGTCAAAATGAATAATAACTTGTGTAGCTTCAGAGTACTGATGGTGCCACTAAGTATTAACAAACAGAATTAACATTTACAGGCTAAAGATCTGTTTGGTTGGTGGTTATTTTTCAATATTAAATATATTATACAGCTGGCTGATTTATGAGCATGGAGTCATTTAAGATATTAAATAGTACCTAGTAGCTGCTTCATAGCTGCTGAGCAGCTTCAAGTCTTCTGCTCAGCTCCCTGTGTCATCCCTCTTAAACAAAGGAACCATTAATAAGCTGCTCTCTGCAGAACAAGAAAGGACTAAGTACTGCAGCCTCATTTCAGAGGTAATAGACTTAATAATGAACAAATGACACCAGAATAGTTTTAGGCTATTATTTTTAGTAATGTATGAGCCTTGCTATAGCTCTCTATGTGGTAAGCCCAGCTCAAGAAAAACATTCCATGATTATTCACATCACAGCCTATTTTGTGATACTTTTTTGTAAAGAGATCCAGACAAAGGCTTCCAAAGGACTACGTGCCAAGATCAGACTGAGTTATTACTTAAGAAAATATTATTGAAATCAATGAGAACTGGTGTAGGAGGGGGATGAGGTACTCAGCAGTAATCTCTCAGGGTTTCACTCCACATCTGTCTTTAAAAGAAAGATACAAGTCACACTCACTTTTAGCTCTTTGTGTATTGCTTGAGTGGAATAATGGGAGAAGAGGGGTGGGTGGAGAGACGGGCAGGGCAGGGTGAGGAGAAAGTGGCAGTGATGTGAGGTTTTCTTATAAAGCTAAAATTTTGGCAGACAGCATAGAAAATTTAGAAATTACCAAATATTGCAAGAAAACTTAGGGTAAGTACTGAGTGAACTTTAAAGCACCTCCTGGGATCTGCATAAGGATTTATGGTAGCTATTTGAAACCAAACTAAATATAGAGATTTTGCATAGTTCCAATCTCTGTTCAGACTATGCTAGCTGTTCAAGCTTGGTTCTCCTTTGAGCTCTCAATTTTGCTTGAATCTGAAACTCTAAGCAAAACCAAGGAGATGCAAACATACGCAGACAGTTTCCCCCTGAAGTGCTAGCTGACTTGTGAACCAAAACCCAACTGAACTCCAATCTATTTAAAATCCAGCAGGCAAACACAACTCAGAACAGTTTTTTATTCACTTACATATGTAAAAGGAAGATAAAATGGCAGTACAGCATCTAACTACACAGAAGTGTATTTAGAGAAAAATGAGAAAGTCTCTGTGCTCCATACAATACATTTTGATAGAGGGTGTTGCATAATCTCTAAAAGCTGTGATTTCATCTGTGGGCTGCCTCTGAAAAACAGAACATGCCCAGAATCACTGCACTGTCCACCTCCATTCCTTGCGTTTCTCTATGATGATTCCATTTAAAAAAAAACTTGGGTAAGAGGCATAATAACCAACTTCCTCCTGTTCTTGGCTGCCAGACCCACACCTTCCGTGGTGATATCTCAGCTATATGCACAGCCAAAAATGCAGTAATGATGCCAAAGCCCTCCTTAGAAAATAAAAATAATGTCAATAATGAAAGTCTTTCATAGGAAACTGGAAAGAGGTGACTTGAAAATAAGATGGTTTCATTGTGTGTTGCCAGTTATACATAGCCTGATAAGTTGCACTAGCCACATGCATGCAGAAGCTAACGAAAATTAACACATTGGCAGCAGAGCAAACTATACAAGACAGTACCCCCATTGGGAAGAGGAGGAGGACTATCAGTCAAGAGCCTGTATCTCACATCAAAGAGGATATCCAGTCAGTGACTGTTCAACTCAGGTAAATTAACAAATGAGTACGAGAATAACCAGTGTGAAAATAACCAATGTAATTAACCACTTATAGACTGTGTTATGCTCTATCTGTATAGAATATTCACTTATTAGCAATTTGTAGTGTCCTTTGCTCTGTCACCCCTTGTCCTCCTGATCCCATGAAGCAGCAGCTCTTGTAACAAAGGTTGCACATCACTCAAAGTATTCAGATGCATTAAATAGCTAGAGCTCTGCAAGAGAAATCCCAAAGCCCAACCTCAGTTGAATTTACTGAAGGAAAAGGAATACTGTGTCTCCAGAGGGAAGCAGCAGTACAATCGTGATGTCAAGAGACAGAACAGAGATGCCCAGTGTGGGACTTATGAAAAATGAGTTCAGTCATAATGTTACTATATTCCTGTCAATACTTAGCAATGTATGTAACCAAAAGGATCACAACTATGGAAACCACCTTATTCTCCACTACCAGTTCTCAGACGGAATCTGTCTTCAAGGCTATGATTTTAGCTACATTTCTGATGAAGGCTCTGCAACCTTGAGAACCATTACAAAGCAAAATTCATTATCATCATAATTACAATTCCTATGTTAACAGATGGGCAGCTGAGATTATGAGAGTGTTATTTGTTCAAGGTCACACAGGAAATCTATGGCAGATCGTGGTTCGAACACCAGTCTCCAGAGTCCAAACCAAATGTTTTAACCGCAGAGCTATTCTTTTTTCCTCAAATAGCCCAGCTGGCACTTTGTTTGCTGAGTGCAGCAGGTAGGGGCTGACATTCCAAGTTCTTTCAATTGATATTATTAGCATATAGCAACAAAGACATGTGCAGTACAGTATTGGCAGCCAAAGGGATAAGTGATGATTGTAAGACGAAGTGTTTGTGTTGCAAGCCATCTGTTTGCAAATAATCCAAATTATTATTTTTAGGAGTGCTGATTCTGTCATAGATATATTTCTAGTGTAGGGTAGCTCTCCTCCAGTAGTGGATGTCTGAGAAAAAGCATTTGCTTCTGATAGGAAAAAGAAACACAAAACTTCATGTACTTCTAATGTATCCTGCTGATAAAATACAAGAGGTTTACATTCACAAGTTTCTTATTAAACATAGCCACAAAATCTGGATAACAAAAAATAACACAGTGCATTAAGAGAGCAAACATACAGATGACATATGCAGGTTCCTAGCATGCTGAAGTTTTTGCTTTCTAAATTTTAAATGTCTCTTACTGGAAAAATGGCTTTCATAAGCAGTATTCCTTTCCCTCCACATGCAAAGAACATTGCACTGCCTTGCTTTCTCTAAGACTCACACAAAAAAACCCCAGTTTAATTCCTACCAAAACAAAATGCTTGAGTGTCCAAGCAGCGTAACAGATACTAGTCATGTCTCCCCATGTACAAGAGAACACAAGACTAGAGGAAGGAGGGATTGGCTGTTCAGAAAAAGTACAAAGCACGGTGAAGAAGTCTCGATTTTTAGGCACACTGTGTCTTTCTCACTTACAGACAAAAAGACAATGCAGCAAGCAGTTCAACTCCATCCCAAGGAGCAGGTCAGTGAATGAAGATAGCCTGTGGCTGCAGACCAAAACAGGAGAAAAGAAGGACATCCCTAGCCACAAAACTCAAAGACTCATTTGTTCTTTGAATATCATACGTGTCATCCATGGAAATTAGTTTAGCATTTCCTCACAGTTATGTCAACTCTGTGCCACTATTTCATTCTACTAGACTAAGGTACCCTTCACATGTTATAAATTTATAAAGTTAAGTGCAAAACAAGTTACACATTCTGATTTATTGTCTGCTTTGGCTCAAACCAACAGGACTGTACATTTAGGGGGGAAAAAACCATACTGTCTCTATATTTATAACCTTGTCATTTAAACTTTTGGCAGCCTTTCAGCTGCTCCATATGTTCACTGTATTAAGCTTTACCATAAAAGGAACTAAGAAGCAAAGTCAAAAGAAAGCTGATATTGTATGGTTTAAAAGTCTGGCAGTAAAAATAATAATCAAGGAAAATTTTCAGTAACAGCCATTTGTGGTACCTCTGCTACTTCAAAGGCCTTGTAATGAAACACCATCATCCTTAAGTATTTCTGTCAGGCTGTCTTCATAAAATACGACTTTGAATATACACATCAAAGCTACTGTTAACTTTGTGCTTAACAAATAGAAAAACTTGTTTCAAAAGGTGACATCGTAAGGAGACAAAGTTAGAATTTAGAAACTGGGAAAAGAGTACAACATTTGAGGAGTAGTATAAAACAGCAAAGAAATAAACACATTTGGAAGAAAGTTTGGAAATGGGTAGCAATGGGTCTTCCATAATCCTAATGTGATAATTTACACTTACTGGTGTATTATATGTCTAGAGACAAACTAAATTCACATCATAAATAGACTGTTAAGTATACTTCCATGCACAACTGATGCATTAGCACCTGTCTGCAGATGGGATACTTCTCCCTAAACTGCTTTCTTTAGACAGAATTCACAGTAAATGCCCTGCTAAAAAATATAACAAGAAAAAGAAAAATACTCAGGCTGAAGTTTAATCTCCCACCCTTCAGATTCATATCAGCTTTGAAGGCTTAGAGGATTGTAGTTGTTACTTCAGAGTTGAATCTTTGTGTTTGTGCTTTGAGATTCCAAATATGATCTTTACCATCAGCTAATTCTACCTTTTTTTTTAGTATCACAAAGATTCCTTTTAAAATATACCCCAACTACAAAAAAGGCAGCTGAAACAGCTCCCACTTCCATGACAGCATTTCCCCAAAGCCCCGTGGTACTTTCTGAGAACTGGGGGCTTTTAACTGTGGAGAACAAATCAGAATTATTTCCTCTATGAAATTTCTACTTTTAAGATTGAACCAAAAGTGGCTCATAACACAGATGCCATTCATCCGTGATCACATGCGATATAAATAATTAGTAAATCACATGCGATATAAATAATCATTAGTAGGCAAGGTTGCTAATCTTGTGCAATAATCCTTTTCTGCCTTTGGAGAAACTTAACCTGGAGGATGATTCTAACATTGTGCAGCTGGGAGCTAAAAGATTATTTTGTACAGTAGCTTTGACCAAGGGGTGGGTGGAGAAGAGATATAATTAATAAAAGGAAAATCCAGAATCTTTTTGAACTCAGTGTTTTCTTCTCATTGTGAATTCCCCAGTATAGTTTATCCTGGAGAAAAGGAGGCTCAGGAGACACCTTATCACCCTCTACAACTACCTGAAAGGAGGTTGTAGCAAGGTGGGGATCAGTCTCAAGTAACAACTGATAGGACAAGAGGAAACAGCCTCAAGTTGTGACAGGGGAGGTTTAGATTGGACATTAGGGAAAATTTCTTCACTGAAAGGGTTGTCAAGCACTGGAACAGGCTGTCCAGGGAAGTGGTGGAGTCACCATCCCTAGAAGGATTTAAAAGGCCTGTAGATGTGGCATTTAGGGACATGGCTTAACGGTGGACTTCACAATGCTGGGTTAACAGTTGGATTTGATGATCTTAAAGATCTCTTCAAACCAAAATGATCCTATGATTTTACAATTCTAAGAGGAAAACATTTACCATTGTTTTCTATTATTACTCACAGTGTAAGTGAAGACTTGAAATACTGAGTTGACCTATCATCCTAGACAAGAGCTATCCGAATTCATGTATCTAACATCCAATCATTTCCCATTTCATTTCCCTCTTTCTTGTGTCACCTGATGTGCCTTTCCTCTGCACAGATAGTCCCACATTGCCAAAGCATATAAGGTAATCAATCACCCAAATAAGACTAATTATGGTCACATTTAGACAACAATATCACCATGAAACAGAGGCAATCAACCACCACTAATTGTCAGAAGAAAATTCAGACTTTACATTGGTAATAATATATTCTTGAAATTTATAACAATGGGTGATGACTCAGTACAACTTCTGGCACATTACAAAATTCTGCCACCTAAAACATCCAGAAATGGCTGTCCAGCTCTATTAAGAAACTCAAAAGAATTTCAGTTGCTTTGACATCTACTGCTCTATTCTATGCTTTTCAAAGTTAATTTTCTTGTGTGAAATAGTGAAATATATGCAAAGAAAGAAAGAACAAAAGAACGACTAATTTTCAACTCTTCCCAATGGAATTCACTTGCTTCCTAGTAATCAAAGAATTAATAATTTTATTGACATCAACACACATTTTTTTTCAGTGCCATTATGGGATACTATCTAATGAACAAATGGTATTTGATTAAAAAATCATCACCATCATGTCCTGATTATGCAATACACCAGGCAGAAGTATGGCATGGGAAAATAGTGCTGATATAGGATCTACATTAATAGCATATTTGCAGTCTATTAATGGATCTAAAAAATAAAATCAAACATTCTCTATTAAGGTATACTTACGTAAATATATATGTGTTATAGATACTTTGGTTTGGAAGGAACCTCCAAAGATCATCTAGTATAAGCCCTCTGCAATTAGCAGGGACATCTTTAACTGGATCAGGTTTCTCAATGTATTACTTTTGATTACAGCATGTGATTAGGTATTGGTACATGTGAATGTGACTCATTGCATCAAAGGAAATACTTAAGAATTAAACCAAATCCAATCCATCCCAAGTTAAATCACTGGAGCAGCAGATAAAGCAGAACTGACAGATCACAAACTATTAATACTTACGCACAATTAATTTTCCTTTGCCATGCCAAAACTCTTTGCAGTAAATTCTTGCTTTAAATACTTATATGTATATATATTTATATATACACTCTTATATAACATTCAAATATATACGTACTTATATATACACTTATATATAACATTCAAAGTAACTTGTCAATGAAACATGAAATTTGTCAGTGCTCTCATAACCTCTATGCTCAAAATTTTTCATAAATAAATACACTTTCTTGATGTTAACTGTTTATCAGCCTTGCTTTTTTCTTTTTTAGAAGATAATTTGATAGTACATTAGTAATGAAAGGTGGAAAATAATCAGAATCTAAGTAAAAATTCTTAATTCATGAGACAAATACACAAAATGATTTTAGTAATTAATAGAAATTCAATGTCTTATCATATTATTGCTGTGAGTCAGCTGGATCCAGGAAATATTTAAAAGAGATAACACACAAAATAATTAATGAGTTTGTACTTTTTATGAAGGCAAAAGACTGTGGTTGTGCTTTCAAACAGTCTGTCATTTGTTTTGTGTAATTAATAGGAATATTTTCCAAAAGCTGCTGGTTTTCTAACCAATGCCTTCTTGTTCATTTTAAAAAATAATACTGAGCAGCACCAAGAACAATTTGTATATAGATCCTTTTGTTTAGCTTGCATGTGAGCACATTTGTATTTCATTTATAAACCAAGTAAAACACCAAAATGTATCCAGCTGCTGTCTAAATTTTATTAGAGGACTTTTTGTGTGTGAACATTTACTAGTTGCTGTATTTGACAAAACTGAATAGGAATTCAACAGTTACTGTGAAAGAATAAGCTACATAGCACTAAGAAGCTTTCATAGTGCTAAACTTACTGCTATAAAAACAATTTACAGGGCACAATTTTGGTCATGGAGGAACTCTAAATGAGACATAAAATTTATTATTGAAGTAGGAGGCAAGGCAGGATTTCCTTTCCCAAATACTATTTTAAAATACCAGAGAAGTGCCATCTACATACAAGTATTCATATCTCCAAAACATCAGAAGTAATCCTTAAAATAACATAACAAATGCACCAACGAGGCTAAGTTCTGCACTCAGAAAAGCACAAAATCTTGCTAATTCTGCTCATGCAAATTATTTTTCTTGTGGTGGGAGAACCCAAACTAATTAAATAAGCTGATTATGACCACAAAGATGGCATTACTGACATAAAAGCTCACTTTTAATATGCTTAATAGTAAAACATATAATAACATAAGAGAAATGTCATATGCATATGAATGTGACATGTCTGGGGAATGTGAGATCATCTGTGTGTGCCCATAGGTGGCCTACACACATACCATGATCACATACTGTTCTTCCCATTCAGGCAACCCCATATTTCAACTCCATGCATTTGTTTATTTTTTTAACAACTTCCAAACAATGATGTCTAATACATCAGTACTGTAGTTGTGAAGTAACATGAGGTTATAAAAAAGAAAGACTGCAAGAGTTTGCTTTTAAAAATTGTAATGATACAGACTATGAATCTTTGATTCTTAATGGAAATAAACATTGAAAAATGCATACCTTCATTAAAAGACAATTACAAGCTTAACATGCTGTATACAACCATTTAGAAACAGTAGCTATCTTTATATTGACAAAGTAACAGAAGATTTCAGATGACTGGAAATAGAAGTGTTAAAAGAGCATAAGACTTTCCTTTCCCCCTATGCAATCTGAACGACAAATAGCTTTTCCCTTGAGTTATATACTTACTAGCAGCATGGAATTGCAAATAGAGATTGTTAACATGGGGAAGCAATATTTCACCACTGTTTTAACAGTACACCTTTGCCTTCTGTAAACAAAGATCCAGGGTCTCACTACTAAATTATGCTATACAATATTTGCATCTGCAAACCTTATTCAAAGCAACCCCTAAATTATAAACTGATACAGTTAAAAGAGTAACACAAAACCTAAGGAGTGTAAATCATTATTGTACATCAACTCCAGAATGATGCATTTCCATTACCATAAATAAAATGTACATGAGTGATAAATTGCCTAAAATAGTTTAAAAAAGCATTTGATGTAGTGGTGTGAATATTATCTTTTTTTCCGACAGTACTTGAAGCAAGAACATTTATTCATTCAAGTGTCAAAAAGATGAGGAACAGATTCCAATTTGAATTTGGGTGGTAAAATGAAAAAATACTGGATAGTCACACTTCTGTAATTGACACCAGAGGCAGAGAAGAGCAGAGGGTAGGCAACTATTGTCTTCATATCTCACCAGTGCTTACAATCAGTTTCTACAAAATGGGTAAATCTTTTCTAACTATCTTCCCTTTCTCAAACTGGCACTTGTTAGTATCTATTTTCAAATGAACTTTATCTTTTATTTCTGTTATGGTTGCTCAAAGCTAATTTGAATTGCTTCTTACCCACAGGCTCTTAAATGTAATCAATATCTACTAACACCATGGACTATTAATCAAAGAGGGATGACATATTCTTATTTGACCTTTATGAGCAAACTCTCTTAGTAATGACACTTTACTGCTTAACTTCACCGTTTTGTTGCAATATTATTTGTCTTTGGAGAAAATACAAGCCCACAGAAATCAATAGCATAAAGGACAGAATTTTGTCCTTGAAGTATGGATGCAAGATTACACAATACAAGGTTGCAATACTTACAGGTTTATAAGCAGTGAAAATACATTTATGTTTTAACCCAACAAATACATTAACATCTGAGCAGCTATTTCTGATTATCTATATTTGACTGACCCTTATACCTATGTCTGTCATAGTCAACTTGTTTCTTGTAAAATAGAATAAGCTAGTCTCCCTGAACAGAGATCCCAAATGACTTCAGTGCATTTCCTAGAGATTCTCATGACATTTATACACTTTCCACACTATTTTCACCAATAGAAAGTAAAAATACATAGATATCCAAGAGCAGACATTGACCATATTTTACAGTCTTTACATATGAAAAAATTGTCTGTGCCCTTTATAAATAGGACAACAAAATTGCAAAGTGTCTAATTCTACAGATGAAGTAGAAGAATTTATTTAAGGAGACAACATTTGTCTAACTTAAAAAATATAGAATTTCAACATATAACTGTCTTGTAGATTTAGGGCCAAATTATTTCTGAAACAGTGTGCATTTGAGCAGTTGGGGCACACTGCTCTGTAAAGATATAGAACAAAGAAAAAATGTTTTCTTCCCATGTATAAAAGCCGTAATAGCTAGCTTTTTATTTTACTTGATATAAGTAGAACTTATAAAAGATGTTAAGCCAACATACTCTGGTTGACAGAGCTCCTTTTTTTTTATTTATTATGATATACAAGTCTAAGCAACCTCTTACAGCTAAAGATAGTTTATCTT
Organism: Actenoides hombroni; assembly: GCA_024336885.1. Lineage (NCBI taxonomy): Eukaryota > Metazoa > Chordata > Aves > Coraciiformes > Alcedinidae > Actenoides > Actenoides hombroni. Next base: position 36,713,172 of record WUAM01000323.1, on the reverse strand, counting down.
GAATTATACATAACAGCGTTATGTATAACATCAGTGTTATGAGGTATTAGCTTCTGAACTGCAGTACTTCTGCTCTTTGCTTCTCTAGAAGCAGACAAGAATATGCCCGTGTAGGATAATCACTTTTTTTACCTGAAGTGCATGAATGAAATCTGAACATCAGATACGTTCTGCTGAAGACTTAGGAGCTGGAAAAGAATAAAATAAGCAAAATAATCAAAGAATCATACATGTTGTTTATAATAAATATTGCCTAAATTATGCAAATCCACAAGCACATTATATCCAGTTTTACAATGATTCATATACTAGGCAAGCTTGCTAGGATATTAATTTAATATATATCAATTGCAGAGTATAACTAAAACCGCTCTTTCTGTGCATCAGTGTGACTCAAACATATTTTGTAACTTCTCAGTTCTTTAAGAAATTTTGACCTCATTGGGAGCTTTTCTGCTTACAAACAGTTAATTCCATGCACTTCATGCCTTTATTGGAAGAGCAAAAAAGTCAATAGTGCTGTATTTGTACCACAACAGAGCAATTAATATTTGTGTGATAATGACATACCCTGTTGTTTTCTCAAAGTCTCTTGCAAAGTGTGCAACACCTGATGGATTTTATCAGTAAATTCTATGACTAGGAATATTCTGAATTGAAACAGGTGGGAGAGAAAAGGATAAGCTGAAGAAACTCAAATCTTCATTGATTCCTTCAAGACATCTGCATGAGTGCTGTGGCAAGGAGGGAAGAGTGGTTTGTCAGATCTGCACTGGGTGCAGTTCATTATGCTCAGGGATACATTTGCAGCTACTACTTATTTGTTACTACCCCTTGGACTGAGTGACAGACTGCATCAAACACATTGGTGCACAGCTCAAATATTCATCATTTGGCCAAAATACAATTTATTAAAACAGTTCAAGTAAATTACCTGATGGCCAATATGATGTGAATTTTACAGCAGTATCTTATATTATGCTATAAATTCTCTTCCACATTGAAAATCTCAAGGTAATCACAGAAAGGAAAAATAACCAACCATATAAACAAATATTATCTTTTATAACCACAAATAGATTTCATCCCTAAATCTGAAGTACTGTGCATCTTATGCTGGATTATTTTGTGCAATTACTTCTTTGATTACCAGTGTGATAATGTTGAGATGAGTTTTCAACCTTTCAAAATTATACCTTTATACACAATTATGTTTTGGAGAATAGTAAATGATTTAATAGTCCATACATAATGGTAGCAGTAAAAATTGTAGCAGTCCTGTAATTGAGCTAATGGAGAATCTGATGGAAAGACAAGGTAACAAAGGAGAAATGATGCAGGAAAAATTGCTTCACTTTAAGTCCAAATGGTAAAAGTAGCTTGAGAAGCCTAGGATTTCATGTGCAGTTAGTTTCAAAAATGAAAGATTCGAATATAATAAAAAGACATTATGAAACACATGGCTAAAAAGAAATGAAAAAAGACAGGAATGTTCCACCTATACTGTCATTCTTTAAAATTACTGCTATCAGGAGGCTTTCACAATTTTGGAAAACCTGCTTGAGAAGTTGTTCTTCTCCACACAAGAAAAGTGTCTTAAAGGGCATGGCATTCTTCATTTAGTGAGAGTAATTTGAAAGGTTATTGAGCATGCAAAAAATTATAAAATAAAGTTGCCTGATTAGAGATGACAAATTGAATGCTGGATAGTGTAATGAAAGTTACTGTAGACAATATTCAGTAGAATAAAAAGTCTCCTGTATGTTTTTTATGTTAAAATTTTAAAACTCCTCCTTTCATAATTTCTCTTCACATTTCCAATTTCCTTTATCACTTTATCTCTTTTTTTATACAGTGGATCAAAGTTTTATCACATTTAGTGTCAAATCTTTCTCTGTTTTTAAAAATATTGCCATTATTTTGAAGAGATATTAAAAAGCAAATATACCACAGAACAGCCAATACAGAGGCTGGTTTAGAATATTACTTTATTGTACTTCCACTGAACAGTCTGAAGTAATTTTTTGCTATTGCCAGACCTTTCAGAGGTTTGATTTCAATTTGAAAACCATATAATTGTTGCTGAAAAAAATAATCATTTGTGTTCTTGCTTGGAAAGACAGAGGACAATGGAAGGAATGAGGCATTTGCCAGAGATGGTGTCAATATTAATAGATTGTATTCAAACTCCTTCATGTACATCCGTCATGTACATTAGCTTCCCCTAAATAAAAGGAATAAAATTTTGTGCATAAATGAAATTATTGTATTTGAGCTACAGTTTTCCGTACCACTTCCTGAGCATACAGATTAGATGCTGTTCTGATCCCACTGCTGTAATATGACTGCAGCAATAGTCTCTCCACAGGTTACTACAGACTACTTAGCTATGCCTTTGCTGCCATAATAACTCTGTCTGGGACCTCTGTAATTAAATATCTTGTTCCTCAGACTCTTTCAAGATGCACATACCCTGTCCACTGGACAACTTTACACAGAAAAAATATCAGAAACCACTTTCTCTGAAGAAAAAGTTATGCAATAATCTTACTCTGTCACCTGCTTCAGCTTGGAAAACGTGCTGTGGTTTTTCTGAACTGCTCTCTGTACTCACCTGCAGGCAGCAGAGACAACATCCCTTGTGCAATTTCACATGTGGTTCGAAATGCAGTGTGCAGTTACTTTCATTACAGCATGGCTGTCATATTCCAGTAGGTGACTTGTAGCAGAGTGTGACAAAATAATGGAGTGTGAACACAATACCATCTGATGTGACTTCAGCTTTAAAGAAATGGATCATTTTGATAACAGCAGGTAAAAGGAAGAAATTACCCATAAAACACCGTTATTTATGCTACCTGAAGGTTGAAGTACTGTGTGCAATGAGTATTAGTTTGCCAGAAGCACTCCTTGTTATACACCACAGAAACTATTGGACTACTTTTGAAACCACACTGAGGATCTAAGGCAGTGAAAACATTAAAAAAAAATAATCTTCCACCCACATATATTAATTCAAATGTTCAACTTTTCTTCAGATATTTATTTAAACAGGCATAAAAAGGAAAAAATACACAACTCCATTCTAATAGCACACAAAATAAATGCGTTGTCTGAATTTTAAAAGTAAAGAATTCATTGTGCCTTTAAGTTAATCTTATTGAATAGCTATGCTCTTTAGCTAATACACCAGGAGACATCACACTGAAGAGTCATTTTACAAACATGGATTATCACTGAGATGAAATTTTGCCAAAGAAACCAAGCTTATAATATTGATTCTGTTTTGTAAATGAATTCAAGTGAAGACTTGCACACATAAACTTCACATGCTAGTGCCAGTTATAACTGTGCTAACTCATGTACAAGATAACTTTGTTTTGCTATTCATGGAACAAAAATATTACTGAAGTGCTGTGTGGAGTGACACTACTCACATTATCTCACCCATTTTTATTAGAATGGGAGCAAAATAATGAAAAGCAAGTGGATAAAAATTATGCAACATATAAAGTAAAAAAAAACAATACAAACAACACGTATTTTATTCTCTTTTTCTTTACTATAACCCTGCTCTAATAAAAATCACTGATGTATGGTACACTGTTCACAACAAGCAACACTTCAGACCATCTTGACCACAGCTGCAGAGATCTGGCACATAGGTGTTTGTATCTGCTGGATAAGCAGTCACATATTTTTTATAGAGATTATCCTCAGCTGCTTCATCGTGAAGTGTTTTCATGCCCATTGGCACAAATGACCAAAATAAATCCTCTCCCAGAGAGAATCACTGACAGCAGCAGAGGCAACACTGGCATGTCCAGCCACCAAATGAAGCAGTAAGAAAGTTTGCATTCCCTATAGGAATCATAGGCAGCTTGTTTGGGTTGGAGCTGCAAGAGCAATGGAAACACAATATCTGCTAATACAGCGAGTAAGTGATTCCCAGAGCTCTTGGTGCAGAGAAGAGGCTTAGGAGAGAAAGGCTTCTTAAAATTCTGTGTCACAATCGCTCTCTTCACCAAATCATGTCAAACTGTACCAAAATATTGCCTTCTTTGGGTATTATTATATAGAAAGATGTTAATTAGAAATGAAAGACAATTATGAAAATTTCAGTACAAAGCTGCCTAGACCTGCAGTCACCACAGCAGCCATTTTCTCTTGCATTGCTCAAGCACTTTTAGAGATATGGAGCATCCTTTAAAGCAGTTAAGAGATGTGGGAGGTCCTTTACTGATTTACAGGTAATGCTTAAGCATCTGAAAAGCACCCTGATCCCACCACAAGTGTTTAGAAGTCCTGTTACCAAGGATGGACAGGGAATCAACACTAATACTCTGCTAATGGGATTTCGTTACATCTGCAGGTTGTTTGCTAAACCATAGCAAGCAAATAAATCTTCGTAAAAGTCTCTTTAGTCTGTAATAGGTCTGTGAGGTTTTTATATAATTTTTAAATAATAAGATTCTTTGCTTTAATTACATGATTTCAAAATGTATCAACAAAATAGATGGCATTTTCCATGTTAGCACCATATAGGTATATAGTATACAATACCTTTTTGTCTTTTTTTTTTTACTTATGCAGAATTCAAAAGAACATGAATGCCCCACAGTCTTACTTTGATTTAATACCTTGAAACAAGGGAACAGTCCGATAGCATTCAATAAGTTAAATGGCCATGAGTCACCAAGGGACATCAGTTGAAGATTTTCTGCTCTAGCACACACAGTTCAATGAAAAAAAACCAACCCAACAAATAAGTTAGAGATTTGGGTTTTTTCCTCAGCTAAATTGAATATGTCTAGAATTTTTATTTTTCTCAGTTTAGTTTATGGATTTTTTTCTTTCTTTACTCAGATAACAAATATAATGTCCAGGAATAATATTTTGAATTTATTACTTTTAATGAAAAAAATAGCTAATCACTACAAGCAGCATTCAGTAGTCAGAGAAGTCTGACACCTAACTCCAAGAGAGCTTTTAATGATTAACATTTCAGTATACAGACCATTTACACTGAATTAATATGGATCTGACTACAAAGTTTGTGACACATCTGAAGTTTTTAAAAGAGCCTTATATTTTTTCTGAACTGGAAACCCACACTGAAAATACTGGCATCATCCTGTGAAGCCGTTTATAAACACTATTTCAAAAGCTGCAAATTACTGAGCTTAATTTTACTAACATTGTAACCGGTAGAAAATATGCAAACCGCATTCTGAACACTACAAGCAATTAAAACAGCTAGTTTTGCATAATACCTTGATAGTGTTTAAAATAGATTTTTAAAATACTATGAAGAAAGAGCTCATAAATGTGTTCATTATTCTAACTTGTAATAAAAGGAAAATTTCCTTTAAAAATTAAAATTCAATTATTAATAATTACTCATAATCTGCAGAAAGATAAGTTGGGGTTTTTGAGCAAAATAGTAAGTGGTTAAACAAAGCAAGCATTTATTCTATGCGTTACTACCATAGAGGAATAACTTAGAAACTTTACTTCAGCTTCGATGTTGACTGTATTTCAAATCCAATTAATTCAGGTAAACAACACTGTCTACTTTGTTTTATGTTTTTGATGTTCTCCTTCAGAAATAAATATTACATAATCACAAAAATTAAGGTTGTTTTTACTGTTAATATTTGTCCCTGTGCAATACTGTAGTATCAGACTGTTGATCATTTCACGTTCACCTGAATTACTGTGACTTAGTGTTTTACAATAAAACCTGTTTGAATGTCCATGGTACCACAATGATGCAGCTACAGTTTCTCATCAGGATGTCAGAATAACAAGTTTCTACTAGAAATGAAATAGCCTGCAGGGAAATAAGGGAAAAGAACTAAGTTTTACACTAGGGTATTCTTGCTTTATCTGGTTTTCCCCTTCATTTTCAGAGGTTACCACACCACCTTGCCATTAGATTGATCTCTGTCATATATTGCATGTTTAAAATCTTTAGAATTCTGATACAGAATTACTGCACAGATGCTGGGCTGTGATGGAAGGTAATAACAAAAGAAAACAGTGCCTGAAAACAGATGTTTGGATTTTGAAGCACAAATATAGCTGACACTCAGCAGATAAGCCCAGATTTCACCAAGTCTAAGGGATAAGAGACAAATATTCCTCCTGTAATCTGATTTGGTTTACTCACTGGTTTTCAGATAAGATAGAAGTATAAAAGCTCAAGGTCCTGTGTTTTGAACAATTAATCAGCAGCTTTTTATTTTCTTCTACAATACTTGGAGCATCTGCATATCCATTAGAAGGCAAATCTCATATATAATATGGATTCTAGGAATTACTACCAATTGTTTAAAAATTAAGGTGATTTGCAACAGTTATGTAAAGAATTGAGTTTTTATGACTTTTCATGAAAATCATATGTCATGGTTTAGGGTCAGGGAGGCCCCTCAGACCTGTAACAGACACTCTCTGTTAATCTCCCTCCCTCCCCAAAGGGGAAGAGAATGGCAATAAGGGAGAGACATTCAGCAATTAGAAAAGGAAACTAGAACAGCCTTAATGAAAATAATAATAATCATGATACAAATATATACAAAACCAGTATCAACTTCACACACACACACACACTAACACCCCCTATGGTAATTACTTCACTGTCACCACTGACGCTGTGGAGCAGGCACTGGGACAATCCCAGACTGGGCCCTGCAGCAGACAGGAGCTGTGTTTAGGAGCTGGATTCTGGTACCAGATTCAGGAACACACCAATTGGGATTGAAGGCAGAACATACAGAGTCCTCCTCAGACGCTCCTCAGAAGAAACTGAAAGAGGTCCTGAGCCAAGCAAAGCTGGCAAAGCGGCCCAAGAGGGCAAAGAGAGGGAGCGCTGAGACCCTCTGGATCGCTCAGTTTTATACTATAACATATATGGAATGGAATGGAATGGAATGGAATGGAATGGAATGGAATGGAATGGAATGGAATGGA
>WUAM01000323.1:36686843-36706100 GCA_024336885.1 Actenoides hombroni | reverse complement strand
GTTGTTCTGGAGGACATGCACATGCCACCCCCCCCCCCCCACCCCCACCCTTCCTTTTTCTAGCTTTAATTGTTAAGCTGATGTCTTATGGTATAGAATATCCCTTTGGTCAGTTTGGGTCAGCTGTCCTGGTTGTGTCCCCTCCCAAGGTCTTGTCCACCCCATCCCACTGTGGGGGGACTGTTAGAAAAGCAGCCTCAGTGCTGTGCGAGCCCTGCCCAGCAGCAGCCACAACACGGGTGTGTTACCAGCACCTTTCCAGCTCTCGATGCAAAGCACAGTGCTGGGAGGACTGCTCTGGGGAAAATTAACTCCAGCTCAGTCAGACCCAATACATCTTGTAATCATGAGTTTTGACTGTTTGTTTTCTGTGTTGTTCTATTTTTATCTCTATTTGACTACCAATTGCAATGAAAAACCCAAGTAAATCAGCCTGGCAATTGAGACCCATGCATTTCACTTCTCAGTAAAGTGTTATATATATGCCAAATAACATGAACAGTCCTGGGGACTGGATCAGAGACCAGGAAACTGCATAAACACTGCCTTAATCTCTCTCTGGCTTGCTGAATCTTGCACTGTGCTCTAGTTTCATCAAGAGGTGTGACAAGAGCTTCTCTTCCAACTAGGCTACTGTGAAAAGTGGAACCTTCCCTTAAGCATGTGTCTGAAAGAAAGCCACTATGGCAACTGTGTCTTCTGCTATGCATGATTATTAGGCATTTTAAAGGTGCATTTACTGGATAAGGCTCTCCTTGGGATTGAAGTGGAGTTCAGTGACTCACTAATTCTCCTCCAGACCACAAGAGAGCTTTGGCAGGATCTAGAAGTAGACTGGGGTGTTTCTGTATGTTCCCAAGCACCCCAAGAGATTTGCTATTAAATATCTCTGGTATATTTGGGGGTTTTCAGTCTGGAAAAGAGAAGACTCTGAGGACACCTTATTGTGGCTTTCAGTAATTAAAGGGGGCCTATAAGAAAGATGGGGACAGTCTTTTAACAGGGCCTGTTGTGACAGGACAAGGGCTAATGGTTTTAAGCTAAAAGAGAGTAGATTTAGACTAGATATAAGGAAGAAATTTTTTACCATGAGGGTGGTGAAACACTGTAACAGGTTGTCCAGAGAGGTAGTAGATGTCACATCCCTGAAACATTCAAGGTCAGTTTTGACAGGGCTCTGAGAACCCTGATCTAGTTAAAGATGTCCTTGCTTACTGCAGGAGGGTTGGGCTAGAAGACCTTTAAAGGTCCCTTCCAACCCAAACCATTCTATGATTTTATTATTCTATTATTCTGTGATTCTATTTCCAGGTAACTGCTTGACAAGCAGATTTCTGCAGCACTTCCTTAGGCTTGAGAGCATGCTCTCAAGTTCTGCTCCCTTAGAGAGAGCCTGCTCCCTGAATTCTGATTTTAGGAGATGCAGTAGTCTCTGGATCTCATCCTCTTTTATGAGTTCCTCCCTCAGGCAGGACAGTCACATCTATGGCTGTATGCACATGGATTTGCTGATGCAAACATGAGTGATGTTGTCAGACTTGGGTAAACCACTTTGAGCCATCAGTGTTTCTCAGCTGTGGTTGCAAGAACTGTTGCACAGCTTTGTACCATGCGAATGTCCTCTGCAGCAACTTCTTCTCCATTCTGCTGTTTGCCTCGCAGCCACTTCACTGATTTTTGTAGTGCTTTTCATTCTCTCTTTCCCTATGAATTTCACTACTGTGGAATGTGGTTTTAGCTATAACTTAGTGTCTTTTACACCTACTGTTCAGTACATTAGCCTTTTAAGACCTGCTGTTGAATAAGGCTATGCATTGCGCTTATAGACTACAGTTAGGCTAAATTGAACCATTTCCTCCCATTCCCAGGAGTTCAGTGAACATTTTTATTGCAGAGGCTGGAGGTAGCACTAGAATTCTCCTCCAAGAAACCGGCAGGTTCTCCTATCTGTGTAAATGATTGAAAATGAGGACTTTACTGCAATGCCTCTCTCAGGACTGCTAGTGACTCTTAGTTGTCTATACTATTCCCTACCCTCCACATCCATTCATCCCAAACAACTGATTTCCTAACTCTTTACTTCCCATGAATGACCCAAGTCTCTGCCCAGGCTACATTTAGTGGGTACTGCTTTAATTACAACATGCTCCTGAAACTGCGTATTAAATTTAGCCTTTTCGTGTATTATACGCTATATTTCAATAGAAGACAGGAATGACAAAGTAACCTGGAGTTTGATTTTAAAGAAGACTGAAGAGAGGGGAACAATAGTTGATAAAGCCATAAAGTGCAAAAATTATGATAATTTGAGCTGGTCAGTTTAGAGACCAAATGTAAATGACCAAAATGTCACCTCAGGTTTAGCATAAGGTCAAGCAAAGTTCCAGTAGATCCCTGCCTTGTTTGCCAGTCCAAACACCTCTTCTGTAAGGACCACACATGTCCAAACAGGCCTACTCTGGACCTGGGGTTCTGAAAAGAAATTTTCTCCACCTTTTGACAATATCTTGTCATGTGTATCTGGAACCATGGACCATTTCTTCTCTCCCAGATTCTTTGATTGGCTTCAAAGTCCACCAAAACTCTGTCTCAAAGGAAATTTTGGAATATTTTTCTTCAAATTCAAATGGAATATGAGCAATAACTAAGTGAAAATGAAGTGCCTGATGATGAAGAAATGTTCAGCTCCAGAAGGATGAGTAGAAATGATCTGTGGCAAAAAAGTTGATAAGATTTAGCTATTGCAGGCTGAGATGTGTGCTTCTCACTTTAGCTGTTGGTTGTTATTTTGGGACAAGAATGAATCAAAGCTTTCCTAGCTTGTGTTGTGGTATTAAAAACCAAAATAGTGAAAGAGAAGCTGTGGGCTCTTTCTGGTGAGGCTCAATCACCAGGGCCTGGAGAGGTCTGCTGTGTTGGTATGACTCTCTTCAAGCATTGCCTGAAAAAAAACCTTCCTCCCATCCAAGACATTTCTCCAGCTCCCAGAGAGAAGATAGGGCCTAGTGAGCTAATAAATACTCAGGCTGGTTTATTCATAAGATCTCAAGGATTTCTGAGGGATGGAGAAAGTAGAACAGGCAAAGTTTCTAAAAATGAATAGAGCTTCCTAATAGAGGGCTTGGTGATGAAAATGCTTTGAGGATTGTTGTACCATGTTAAGAAAATGTCCTTGTGTAGCTATTTTCAACTAAACCTTTTAGAAAAAGAGAAGACATTTCCCGAAATGAGGGAGAATTTAACCCAGATTCTCTGCAGAATTTCAGTAGTCACTGCATTTTGTCAGTGACAGGTCCTGTGGGATAGTGTCAAAGTTTAGGGTCAGGACAGTCTGCTAGACCTATAACAGATGTTCTCTGTTAACCCTTCTCCACAAAAGGGAAGAGAAAGAGAATAAGGTAGAGAGACTTACTTAACAATTAGAAAAGGAAGATAAAACAGCTTTAATGAAAATGAAAATAATAATAAAATGGAATATATACAAATATATACAAAAGCAGTATTGAATCCAACCCCCGTGATGGCAATTACATCACTGTCACCACTGATGCTATGGAGCAGGCACTGAGGAATTTCCAGACTGGACTCAGTGACAGACAGGAAATGGGTTCAGGAGCTGGATTCTGGAACTAGATTCGGGAACACGTGGATAGGGATTGAAGGCAGGACGGACAGAGTCCTCCTTGGTCACTGGCCATTCAAGAAGAGAACTTGACCCTCATGATTCCTCAGCTTTATATTGAATATGACATACAGGGGATGCAACATCCTGTTGGTCAGTTTAAGATCATCTGTCCTGTCCTCTCCTCCCTGCAGGTGCAGTATTTTACTTTCTGCACCCCACAGTGTGGTACACAAGATCCAGCAGTGGCCTTGGTCTGCACACCAATCCTTGGTACTAACTCTAAACATGGGGTGTTATCACTGCTAGGAGCAGATGCTGCCTGTGAAAACATCAATTAGTTCGAAGAACTGAGCTGAAAATAAGATCACTGAACAGAATTAGTTCTGTTCTCACTCATCATACTAATTAATCATAGCCCCCTAGGATGTATATTCATCTCCAAAGTTTTGAAGATGACATGGCTAATAAGAATGGGTTACAACTATCCAGATGAAGTTTTGCTTCAAATAACCACTACATTTCCAGGATACAAGAGAAAAATAACCTGAAAAAGTTAATAATTACCAGTTTAAATTAATAAATTAATAACATTAATAAACATTGTGACAATATCCTTATCAGTCTCCTTTACATAGAACATTTTTGCCACTAGATAAAGCAATTAACATCAATTATGAGATATGCCAGTGAACATCTAATGATGTCAATACTAACAAGTTTTCAAGATCATAAACACTGACCTTAAAAAAAAAAAAAAGCAGCTTTATGACACCATCCACAATTCACACAGCTCTGTTCAAATGAACTGAGATATGGGCAACATACTGGAAAACCAACTCACTAAGGAGACATAAGCACTGGTTTGCTCATGGTGTACAGGATGATTGAAAAAAAAAAAAAGTGAGTTTCTAAAATACTCATAGTGTGAGTTACATTAAACTAGGTTTTAGGTAATGAGGGAGGAGAAAATGATTTCTCTCTTGCTTACTTTCAAGTAGCGCCTTCCCAAACTTATTTTTAATTTTCATGAACTGTCATATAATTTGCTAAATTATTACAGAGAAAACTACATGACATGAAATTAATAATTTGTGACACTGAAAAATATAAAGACTGTTAATAAGCTAAGTGCTAAGTGAATGCTTAGGAATTCTATTTTTACACTTTCAGAAAACTGCAAAGCTTAGAGGACACTGAAGTAAGCAGAAATGGGATCAAGTGCTGTTACCAGTCTTATACAGTTTGCCATTACTACAAAAAAACCCTCCAAGGAAATAAGGATAATGAATCATTCAATATAGTATATGAATGTAACACTGACACCACTATTGCATACATAGGTACATGTTATAGAATAACTACAGTAAGAGTGAATATTATTCAAACTCCACAGATTGCAGCAGATCGATAAAAGAGAATACAACAGTATTTTCAGTGTTCTCTGTACTACAATGTTGTTTTATGGAAAGCAAACACCAGGATTTTATGGGTCATCAATATAACTATTTCTTATTGATACATTCCATAAGTTACAAAAAAGTAAGGAATCTCAGAAGTTTAGTCAGTTTCAACAATTAAAGTTCCCTAATCTTTGTGCAATCTATGCATACTACACTGGAAAACTAATAAAGTGGCTGCTGGGTTAGAGGGTGTAATGTTTTTTAGCTGGTGGGGATCTCTTCCCGGTAAGGGCTACTGGACAAGCCAGTACTTCATTTTCATTGGGTAGTGGTGCCAACCTCTTTCTTGTGACAGTCTGTGGAAAGACACATGGTGAAACCATAATTTATTTTGCTAAATGAATAAGCAAATCCACTGACACTAGTATGGAGCAGATAAGGGTCAACCACAAACTATACAGTGAATAACTGCAGTGTTTTTGAATAGAGCAGGGTTCTGATTTTCTTAGTATCAGTTCACATGATTTTCTTCCTCATATCTCTTTCTAAGGAGGTGACAAGTATGAAATCAGTGTCTCATCTAAAATCACAGTAATCATTCCCTTCTTGAGGTCAGACACAAATGCAGCTATAACATCTAGTTGGTGTTGAGTGAAATGCTAAGCCTAAGTCAGTAGTTTCCTCTCACTCAGCAGGTTTTGCAGCACAAAGCGGGTGTAAAAGCTGGAATATCCACCCTCATTCTCTATTCTGCCTGACATCATCAACCTAAAAGCTCAAAGTTAGGGTTCTAAATGTGGTTTTTGCCACTTCATGTTGTGATCTGTTTTGTATCCACTATTTATTTAGGTGCCTCTTGCCAACATTTCTTGTACTTCTACAACACTACAATCCAAATACTAAAGAAATTAATCTTCTAGAAATCTTAGGATTTCAGGAGCCTACAAAGGCTTTTTATCCACTTAACTTCCCATAGAAAATGGAAAGGGAAATGCATATATAATGTTCAGTCCTTTAAAAAAAAATATAAAAAATGTATGGACAAACCTAGCAAAATAGCTGATCTAAAAAACCCAGAAGAATGCTAATAGATCCCCTACTACTGCCCTACTTCAGCCAGAGCTTCTGCCAGTATAGCCCTCAGGCAACCTTAACAATATATGTAGCTATTTGTTTGGCCATTTCTCTGGCTAACCTGCTTTTAATTAGGCACTTTTTGTGAATATTGTTTGTCCCTGCCCCTGGCCTTTTTTCTGCCTTCAGTTTTTCTTTTATATGTTCCATATTTAATGAGGCATTCCAATTAATGAGACAGCACCTTTTTCTTTCACAAACATACTAGATGTTGGAAATTAATCATCCACAGCAAGCCTCACAGTTGTCAATACTTTGACAAGAAAACCTCAGTTCTTATAAACAGTGATATGAAATCCAGCAAGAATTTTCAGGATGTGCAGTACTCTCCTGTACGCTAGTCTGAATTGTATTATCATTTGTATTCCTTTAAAGCAGTCTCATGACATAGGTACTGAGAACAAGCAGAAGTGTGTGGTTGAGCAACCTCACAAACACTTTCTGGTTACTCCCCAGGATGGGTACCCTGCAGGGATGCCCAAATAATTGGGACAGCCAAGCAGCATGGGGAAGGGCTACACAGCACCGGCACCCTCAGTGCCTGCATGGCCACCTGCTCCCAGTGTGGCAGGAAAGGTCAACAAAAGCAACAAAATTGACACCAGCAGCATGCAGCCACAAACTCAGCAAACACAAGCCCCAACAGAGAATGAATAGTGCAAGTCAAAAATAGGGACTTTCCTAGGAACTACTCCTGTTTACCTAGACTGCAGGTTATAAAGGAGTTTCAGTGTATAGGCACACCGCCGTAAAGGTGTGTTTGCCTGCAGCGATGGTCACAGGTTTGAACTGAAGAACAGTTATCGTGTCCACAGAGCCTATATTTCAGATACATTCCAAATCAGAAACTGTAGCCCTCGTCACAGCCCTCCTTCTAAAAAAAATTTAGAGTTCTATCTTAAAGCAGATTTTATTTCTAAAGGTATGTCTGTCACATTTGCTGTCTAGCCAGAAAAGAATCTCATAAAGATATGTCCCTGGTTAACACTGGAGGAGACCTGATATATTTCATTAGGTAACAATCATCCAACATGTGTTTTGAAGCTAGATCAATAAAAGAGAGATCTGCAGTCTCTCATATATGGTTACATTTGGTCTACTGCTCAGGAACTATAAAACAGTGAGAACAGAGCACATAATCCCTCTAATCATAACAGTACTTTCAGAATAAAAACATACATAGTGAAACTACACTGCTTCATATTAGTAAACCTAAATATTTACTTTACATAACTTGTTATTTAACATACTGTGCACAAGAAAAATATTCTGTTAAGAGTTAAGTATCATCAGAAGGAATAGCTAATACATATAATTCACATACTAACAATGTATCTAAACCTGCAATTTGTAAACCTAGGAAAACTCAGTATACATTTCACCAGTCCCAAGTATGTATATACATGATCCACAGAGATTTTTTTAAACTGAATTAATTACATTCTACAGTTGGAAATTACAAATGGAGTGAAATACAAGTTATATAATCATATGCAAGACATTAAAGATATGCAAGAAATTTAAAGTTGTAATTCAAAGAATGGCCTAAAAAAGTCTAAATTCAAGCTGACAAGTCATTCTTTCCTTATATGGATTTTCCACATTAATTTTGAATTTTCACGTCTCTGTTTTTAGAAGAAGCTTAAAGAAGGCATATTACCTAAATGTAGCTTTTGATGTTGCATTTCGTTCAGAATTCAGAGTGCACAAATATAGTTATTTTTCCTATAGTATTTTAAGAACAAGCTCTTGAAATGAGTTTCTCAATAAAATAGTGAGTATAAAATGGGAATATTATTTATTTTAGAAATAAAATAGCAAGAAAAATTTTGCTTAGATTACATTTTAATATTGGTGCTTTGCATAAAGGACATTTTAGAGAAAATGCATTAAAATCACAAATGTAACATCCTAGACAGACAAGGCCAAAATTGTCTTGGCAAGTGTTTAGATTAACAGAAGTTGACAGGCAATCAGGTTAGACAGATTCAGCATAACATAAAAAACACATGTACACTACAAATTAATTGCCAACACATAAGCAAGATTTTTATGGTTTTGCTTTTCTTCGTGATTTCACATCCAGCTGCAAACTTTTATTGTATCTGAATACATTGAGTGATAACATCACTTATTTTGATTTCTACCCTGAAATCTATATGAGATAAACCATACTAAAAACTGAAGTCAGTCTCAACTTCACAAAAAAATTAATAAACCTTCACTGTCAAAGTTCTTGCTAGTTTAAAGTTTCCTATTGTAGTCTCTGTCTGACACTAATTTTAATATTTGCTTTGTTAATAGCAACTTAGAGGCTCAGAGAAGTAGACAACATGCTCCAGTATGCAATGCTGTTACTTTCATCAGGGATCTCATACATTGAATGCTTTAACTTCCTTTTCTCTAGCTTTTCCAGCATGCTTGCATTTACCTTTGTCTCATAGAAAAAATGTGATTCCTATATTGCACATTATCTGACTGTCACCCAAGCCGTTGGATACCTCCTTTCTACCTTATCAAGTCAAAATTACAGTTCTTTCCTTGGCAATCTTCATAAACTTTCACCCTGCTACTTAGGTTTCCTGTCTCTTCTAATTTCAAAATCAGATCTGCTCCCAGCCTCAGCTCCTCTCTTTTTAGTTGTTTTTGGTTTTGATTTTGTGTTTTGTATTGTATAACTTGTGGGTACACTGAGTTAGCTGCATGAAATCAGTTAATTTCTGTGCTTCTAAGTTTCTCTCCAATACATCCAATGTAAAAACACTGAAATATAGGTGCTGTTTTATTCTGCTCCTCTCCTTTTATTTCTAGACTGCAAATATTAGGATTTATTGGATGTTGCCAAACACATTTTAGGTGCTACTGTAAAACAAAATGATTCATTGATTCAGCAAACACTTACAGCAAAATGGCTTTTCCTAGTGTTTTCAAATGGCTGTCTCTCCATCAGGGTGAATATATACTAGAAAAAGCATTGAAAAAACATACAAGATACTGTATATTGCATACGCACATGCACAGGTATTTCATACTTAGAAAAGCACAGACCATTGGATATCCACGTATGTCAGGCAACTGAGGAATGCTGCTGTATGTCTTTATAGGAAAAGAGTCTCTGATTCATGTTTCTCTAAGATAGGAATCAGCAGGCCATTTAGAGCATTTTCAGGGAGATACATTGCTAGCTCAACAGGATTGCTGGTGATAAAGCAACATGGTGATGTAGATAGAATTGATTTATCTATTAATAACTGAGCTAGCTGACATTTCTTTGTAGTGATCAGCTTTAATGTATGAAAATACATGGACTGTGGAAGCAAAATATAAAGCAGAGAGCTTAATGACTCGTGTTTTAAAAGCTAGCTTCTTATTTCTTTGATAGTGTTTGATATGCAGTTTGTGCTCATGTTAACTTCACTTAGGTTAACCAACAAATGATTTTCATTATTGCCATCACACTCTGATGCAACACAGAGTAGAAAAGGACAAGTGGCAAGAGGAGATGACAGAGGCAAAGAGGACGTTTGGGATGAAAATCAAAGGCCATATTTCCAGAACAGAGGAAAAGCTTTTGCATGCTCAAGTGTAGTGATGTACAATCACTTAACCATAAAACTAAATAGTTACTAACATTTACTAAACTATTACCGTTTTCTGACACAGTGTCCCATCCCCTAGACGAGGTTACCAATCCTGGAATAGAGCTGTGAAACAGAATTTGTCAGACCACTTAGCTTGCTGAACTTGTCAATCCTCTTTTCCAGCAATTGCCAGCAGCTGAATTTCTATTTTTGCTAAAGCTGGGTTCAGGCTTCTTTGCAGTGAAGGAGCAGAGCCATGTGACCCAAGCCTGCAGCCAGCCCTGGAGCAGTGCAGGATGAGCACCGGAGCAGCTGAGCAGGGAACTGGAAGCCACCGCTGTTCCATGCCCATCAACGAGCAAAGTGGGTTAGACTTGGTCCTATTTCCTGAAATTTACTCACTTACAGTGAAACAGACTCCAATACCATGGAAACATTTAAAACACACAGGGAGTCTTGTTTTGTGCTGCAAAGACTGTAATAAATGAGACTGATTTCCAAGATTTTTAGAGGAGAGTGAGTGAACTTAAAGTGAAAAAACCTTGACTTCCAAATCTGGTTTACATGTGCAGGAATATAAATGACATTAAAATGCCTAACTCAAAGTTAATTCTTTCATAATTCAACTGCACAGTCATAGAGCTATTAATAAGTAGTTTATTGGTCATAAAAAATTGGCTATTAATATTGCAGCAATAGATGTTATTAAAGTAATAAATATTCCACTTACAGTGCTTATGTCTCACCAAAGCTTAAGACTGCTTCACAGATCAGATGTCTCATTCTTCAGTCTGTTGTTACAGCATGAAGGGATTTTTGTGAGCAGAAACTTTGTGGTTGCAGGAGTTTGATACAGTGATGAAGGAAAACAGATCACGGATGCTGACTGCAAAGCTGTAACTGAAAGTAAAAAGCTTTCATTTCTGTCTCTTAGGGACCTGCTCTAGTGGCAGGTGTCCCTGCCCGTGGCAGGGGGTTGGCACTAGATGGTCTTTAATGTCCCTTCCAACCCTGACAATTCTATGGTTCTATGTTATCTCCTCTTGTCAAGTTCTGGGACTCTCCGAAAGTAAAATTAAAAAAGGACAGCACACAAGTTTCAGTGAAATTTTCCTTCCCAAATCTATCATGGACTTTAGAAACATAGGACAACTATGAGCATAACAATATTTTTCCAGTTATGAACACAAGTCATTGCTATACACTCACATATATGTATATAGTAACAGCATATTAGAGTACCCAGGATATGTGAGACTTGGATTCAGCTCCTTCTCTAGGGGACTGAAACTCATGTGTGTTTGTATTAGGTCTGACTGAGCTGGAGCTAATTTTCCCCCTATCAGTCCTCCCAGCGCTGTGCTTTGCACTGAGAGCTGGAAAGGTGCCGATACCACACCTGTGTTGTGGCTACTGCTGGGCAGGGCTTGCACAGTACCAAAGCTGTTTTTCAACATTCCCCTTCCAGTGGAATGGGGTGGAAAAGATCTTGGGGTAGGACATGATTGGGACAGCTGACCCAAACTGACCAAAGGGATATTCCATACTATATAATGTCAGCTGAACTATAAAAGCTAGAAAAAGGAGGAGGAGGGGAGGAGCATCAGCTTGTTCTCCGGAGCAACTGCTACGTATTTGGAGCCCTGCTTCCCAAAAAGGGCCAAACATCACCTGCTGATGGGAAGTAGAGATTAAATCTTTGTTATCTTTTACTTCTGTATATGGCATTGCTTTGCTTCTTCATTAAACTGCTTTTGTCTTAGCCCACGAGTTTCAACTTATGGCCCAGCTGAAAGGAGGGGGGGAAGTGATAGAGCAGCTCAGGGGGGAAGTGATAGAGCAGCTCAGGGGAAACCTGGCATCCAGCCAAGGTCAAAACACCACAGCGTTGCAAACACGCACATATAAACACATAAAAAAACCAAAAGAAAAAGAACCTAAATGCATAATTAGAAGGTAAGTAAAAATACCCTGGCAATGGTGCAAAAGGGATGTCAGCATAGAGATGTGAGAGGAGAAGGAGCCCTAGAGCCCCCCTCATATTTTTAAAGAAAGTGACAGTTAGAACTGTTTTACATAACTATAGTATGTGATCATCAAAAAAACCCATTTGAATCAGTCCCATACTGAAAGTTAAGTAGGATTGACTAGGTTTCTTTAATTCGGTTTTGCATACAGTATGAGATAGTCATAGACTGTCCAGACATCTCAAGTCTGTAACAACACAACTGCACCTATCCAGGAAATTCTACTACAAACAAACAAATAAATAAATAAATAAACCCCCAAAACATGAGTGTTGCTAGCATGTGAAGATTGAATAAATTTTAAAGATATTCAGGACTGAGATGGCTAAATTCCTTTTCAGCCATTTCTGGATCTGATTTTAATATCAGAATATATATAATATTAATAGCAGAAGTAGTATAATTTATGGAACACACCATTAAAGATGGGGAAAATTATGTGTGACAAACACTCAAAGCCTAATCATTTAATCTGAAACAATGTATTTCAATAACCAAATGCAAGTCTCTCATCCACTGTTTGTATTTCAGCCACATTAGAAGAATGGAGTTCATAATTTCTAATTTTTAAAGTAGATTACAGCTGCCACATTGTTAAGACCTTAGAATTATATCTGAACAATAAATTGTATTATTAATAGGATGGCTATGGCCTGCAAGTATTAGATATTGTTGTTTGTGATTTGCATTTAAAGAGGGATTTTAATCAAGTTTACCATTCTTAAAAGTCTGGTTTGCATTTAAATAAGCATCCTTAAAAATTGATCTGTTTTGCTCAATTATACAATGCCTCATTCTAAAGCCTAGGAATAATTTATTACATAGACTCTGTGTACAAGGAAGATGTATTGCCTTGTATTTAATCTTATCAATTTCTGCTGATTTTTGGTGACAATGTCTGTTTATCATAATTATTAGGAGTTCTCTGGTTTAATAAAAATTGAAAGACTACGTGGGAATTAAACCAGTATGGAATGCTAAACTTAGTATTTATGTAAGGCTATCTGATACCAGCTATCCTTCATGGGTTTATGAAGCTGTTTATTTCAGTATTGTCTCTTGTACCACATTAAGTTGCTCAATGAATAAAATGTAAATTTTTTTTATTTTTTTTATGAATTCTCACTGATAAAAATATTTTAAGCTATATTACAATACTGCAAAGTCGGTATATGTTTTTATCATATTTGATCAGAAAAAAAGTTAATTAAAAATGAACTGGTCTTCATTTCCATTATGCTGTAACTTTAATAAAGTAGCTTCTTTGCCTTAGTGCTTACTCATTTTTTAGTGCAAATGAATTGCTTTGTTCTTTTAGAGATATAATTTTTTTCTACATAGTAATAAGTATTTATAAACATTTTGTATACTGGTTCCATACTATACCATCATTTTTAAGAGGCATTCCCTACTTAAGAAGTAGGAAATTATTTATAAAACAAACAAGTGAAAAAAAAAATTAAAAAAAATTAAAATCTTGAGTTAATATACCTTTCAGAAGATGTGAAATACAAATGATTGGTTTTATTTCGAAAGAATTTAAAGCACTCTAAGATTACACCAAGGGTCTTTTATGATCTGAAATGAAAGGCTGTGTTTACCATATTCTTTGACACAGAACCATATCGATTTGCCTTAGAATTAAATCTGTAAGTAGTAGAAGAAGCCAGGTCAATGATACTCCAAAGTTTTGATCCACAAAACTGTTGCAGAGTAATGAAATGTGGACAAAATACACTTCAAATATTCCAGCAGAAACCATAAAGGCACAGGAAATTCCCAATTAAAAGTGGGAACAAAAACGTTCAAAGAAAGTTGGAAAAAGTATTTGATCGGCAGTGTATGTTTTCTCTTTGAATATTCCTGATGAGGCTGAAGTCCTGCTTTTATCATTAGTGAGGCTAAAAAGTTCAAGATTTCCCTTTTTTGGCTTTGGTTATTTTGTGACCATTCTCACATCATTCTTCAGTTCTACATTTATCAATACTAGCACTGACTGGATAATAGCACTACTCACCTTCAGAGATATGGTAAGAACAATAACTTCCAAGGTAAGCCACATATTATGCCTATTAGCATATTCAACACAGTATTTCTGCTACAAGAATGACTTTGGAGTTAAAGAAGTGAAGAGACAAAACCAGTGTTAAGTAAGTTCATACTAAAGTCAATAAACTATATAATGACAAGAGTTAGCGTTGTTCTATTTCACAGTTCAATTTAATGTAAGCTTTTGTTGCTTAAAGGAGGACTTTATTAATGTGTACAGATAGACTTTATGGCTTATTTATCACCGTGAGAGCCTAGGTGTGTCTGTCTCTTTCTGCTCAGGACCATATGCAGTCTATTTTCATACCAAGAAGGAAAAAAATCCCAACTCCACAATTCCTGTACCAAAGCAACTTTAACTTGTTAAGATAATTGTCTTGCAATGATTGATCTAGTCATGTCAAGATAATATGGTTTTTATGGTCCTGAGGAGGATTTTATCTAATTTTTGGAGGGATTCTGATCTCACTGTTGCTGCTTTATCACTTTTAATCTCAACACTTTTATTTGAATTTCTTCTGCAAAATTCAATATACTTTTAGTTGACAGATGAAGACACAGAATAGTCTTTATGCACTAAGTTTTCCTGTGTTGCAATTGTGGTTTAAATCTTGTTAACATTACTATGAACAAATTCAATTATGGAGTTATTTTGCTACTTTAAACAAAGAATACTCAGTATAATTTCTACAACACAATAAAAGTACCTCTTAAAGTAGTAACCAGATTTTGAAAAGACGGCAGCCTCTAACGCTGTCTTTAATTATTCAGTATGTGATCATTTGTGATTTAAAGAAAACTTATCTAGGACTGTTATTCTTCAATAGCATCTACTGATAGTTTTATAAGTTCAGTTTTCTAACTATACGAGGGTAAAAAAAAAAAAGCTTGTATTTTTAAAAAAGCTGTTTAATATTGTGTTCCTCAAGTCTCAGTTTTAATAATAAGACATTTTTTTAAAATGCCCTAAGGCAAAATGGACAATTACCACAAATCTGGTTAATAGATAACTCACAAACTCTTAGTTGTTTACAATGATCACAGTGCTTTAGGCAACAAAATATCATGTGGAGGTGAAAAAATGCACCACACGGTTGAACAGAAATGAGAATAAAAACTCTATGTCAATTGAAAACAGTTTGGGACAAGGACTGCCAGAGCTGTTACGTGTGCCCTTCATGATGAGTCCCAGTTTACCAACTGGTATTGTTGCCAGCTATGTATGAAATCATTAAATGCAATCAATCTGTAATATGCTCATTTCCTTTCCCTCCCAAACACAGATTGGTGGACCGTTCTGCTGTTCCTCAGATTGTGATCCCTTTGCAAGAGCGCCAGTTCCTGCAGACAGCTACTTCTGCCTAATTCTGTCGGTCTGCAGCTGCACAGTTCCTCGTGCCTGCAAGAGAGATGGAAAAGTCCTCTGTACTCTGCCTGAGAGCAAGTTGTGTCTTCTCCCCCATAAACAGGAAAAAGTACTTACTCTTCTCTTCTGAGATTGTGTTATTTGTTGTATTTTCTTCTTGGCTTTATCCTCTTTGATTATTTTTAGTTCATAATCTTATTACTTCACACTTCTGTACAACTGAGCTGAATAAGCTACTTATCCAGCCTCTAAGCTGAATCTATCCAGATCATTTTGAATTTATTTGCTCTGTTCCTCTGTATTTACTTTATTCCTTTCACAATTCTATGTCATTGGCAAATTTAGGTCAGTAAATTATAAAGTAAACAAAAATGGCCCTAATGCTGTTCTGACATTCTTTTAACTCCTTCCTGAAGTAATTTTTTATTTCTAATATTTGCTCCTTTAATCAAAAGTGATTCCTTGGGAATTCATATGCCCTTCTGTAGGAGAATGATTGCCTCTTTTGGAGATCAAACACTTCTCATAAAATCTACTTTAAAATAAGCACCACAGTTCTCTATCTTTCATCACCTGAATATATATTGTCATATTCATGAGAAGAAAGACAAAAGGCAGTAGTCACACAGCGCAACATCCCAAGCTAAACTCTGACATGGGCCTCTTTTTGGTCTGGACAAATCCCTTAGCCTCCTTGACACTCTTCTGGGAGAGGAATTCACCATTTAGGGGATTATTTTTTGCTAAGCACTTGCAAGGTTCTGCAGACATGTTAGAACGTTATGCAGAAGCACAGTCTCTGTGGTCTTCAACATGCACTTATTAACATTTTTTTTGTCTCCTGATTGCTCAATATGTTCTCATTTTCATTTTTCGCTCATGAGAATCCCCTGGCTTGCTCCTTCTTAGATAAAACATTCTGCCTCTGGTTATATGTATTGAGCCAGTAGAAAGATGCTGTCATTTGACTCACTGCAACATGTTTCAGAACACACTGTAAAATTATTTTTTAATTTATTTTTAAATATCCAATCTATGTAATGTAAACATATTTCCAGTGCGGCCCTCAAAATACATCAAAATACTTGTACTAAGCTAACATTAATTTTGTTTTGACTCCAGAATAGTCTCTTATCTATACTGATGTTCTTAATTCTGCCTTCTTATATGAGAGTTAGCACTGAATGCAATAAATGTCCTGTGTGAGCAAATACCCCTAAGAGGATCAGGTGTGCAGTTTCCAGAAAGAATTTTTAAGCCTTATTTCTTCCATTTAGTACGCTCTGTTGAGCATATAGAGAGTCACAATCACCATTTATTATCACTTTTTTTTCTTTTCGTCAGACTCCTTGTAAGAGGTCCTTGTACTATTCAGAATCTGAAAGATCAAGACTGCAGACTGTTCTTAGGAATGAATCATGTATTGGGCCACACAGAGTTCTGGCACAGAAACTTCCAATCAGTCAATACTTACTGACTTATTTATAAGGTTTCCTGTTCACATGTGTGTCAGATGAGCAGAATGGAAGGAGTGATCTAATGTGAATTACTCTTGCTACCAAAGTTTGTTCTTAAAGGGAGACTAGTGGTCCCTAATTTGTTATTCCTGGACAGTAACCGTGTGACACTTGGTTGACCCACAGACAGACCCAGATGGGTCCCCTGCTATGCACTAGCAGTGCTGCAGAAGGATGTTGCCCACATCAGGAAGTGTGGCCAGCACTTATTTTCTTTTGAGTACAACAGGGAAGCATGAAATGGCCGGCTGCTTCAATGTTCAGCGCATGGCAAAACAATACTCTTTATTGCATGGAGTGAAAGCTAGAGTGATCCCCAAAGTCCTATGCAGGAGCAAGGCAACAGCTGGTCCCTTAGACCCATACAATGAGGGTCCTCAGTAGGTCCATTGTTTTCATTTTGCAAATAACTCCAGATATCGAACTTTATCTGTTACAATTAAATAAAGGATATCTTAAAAAGTTACTACCTATAAACCCATGTTGAGTGTACTTATACAGGGTGGAGGAATACAAAAAAAATCAGGTCTGCAAACATGAGCAGTTCTGATTTTTGGGTGAAAAAGTACATGCAACTACAGTTAGATAATTCACTGTAGCAATTTGGCATTGCTCGCCATTTACTGTATTTGCATGTGTCTAATCCCTGGGTTTTCAGTAAAATGAGACTCAGCAGCAGCACAGGCTGTATGTTTGTATAGGTATTAGCAAGAGTCTGCTTCCTCGTTCCAATTTTTTTAATTATAGCAATACCCTTTTTCTGCCTTTTATTGTGTGGAGGTGTCACTACTGGAGCTATAGTGTGTCTAGGTATTACTGTTGGAATACTGATTCTTTCAGATGATGAGAGCATTCAGAGGTATGAGTGGTACACATGAAAATTCACTAATCCCAGCACACCTGAATGCTCTAGTTTAAAATGCTCTCAGTGGAGACCCTGTTTAATAGTAATAAAAAAAATAAATCATGAGTATTACTTGTTTATGTGCAGAGGTTTCTGTTTGTTGAAAATGTTAGAAGACACAGTGGTAAACAGAAGCACTGAAGAAGATTAAATGGAATAGAGCTGACTTTGTGCAGCAATGATGGAGAAGCTAAATCTTGTTGCTGGTTTGTACAATCAAAGCAGTGATTCCCCTCCACTGCAACACTCCAAATTGCTTCATGCAGAGCAGTTGAGTGGGTCAAGGTCTTTTCTTGCCATGCTGCACACCTACATTTCTTTCCTTTCCCTAATGAATCATCTCTCATTATTTCTTGTTCAAGGACCTGATTTGCCTCCTGAAGCAGCTATGTACATTTTAACAGGCAGAGCAGATCTTGGACATGGGAGGCTTTTCACATAAACACCAAGGGGTTCGTTTATCTTAAAGAAAGTGACGGTATTAGAGTACATAAGGAAGCCAGAGATGGACTTAAAATGCACAATAGCATATGTCACAACAAGCCCAGAGAAATGCTTTTTGTCAAAGTGTACTCCTTACCTTGGTTTCCCCTCCAGCCTGAGCCCTTGCAGCTGCTGTCATTTTCTGGATAAGCTCAGGGTTCATCCCTTCAGACCTTCGGTGCCCCACAGCCAATTCTCTGCCATCCCATGCTGCCAGTGGGATGTTCCCAGCAGCAACTGAAAGATACTTCATGTCTCCTGTGCCTGCCACTGGAGATGCTTCATGTCTCCAGTGCCAGGCACTGATCAGATTGGCAGCAGATGAACGTGTCAGCCTTGGTAACTTCACTTCTGGGCACAGGGTATCCATCTGAAACTAATATATTGGATGGAGGAAAAGGGGGAAAAAAAAATACATTATTGGTGAATCACAGGTACACTGTGGTATTTCTAGCTGTTCCATGTTTTTAAAAGTGGGTTTGCCTTGATGGGATCTCTATAGCTTAATTACCCTCCGAAAGTTATTGTGATTTTTCTTCATTAAAAAATTTACAATGTTTGAAGTTCAAAGAAAGCTAGAGAAAATGAACTTTATCCTTCAGAAATATAGTGGGAATGTATCATCTTTTAAAGGCATTTTTAACATTAAAGTATAATTTTTCTGAAGTAATTTTACTTTTTTTTTTCCAAAATAATGTTTAATACCCTTAACAGCTGTAAAGAAAAAGAAAACTAACTATATTTTGAGTTTCAACTGAAAACAGTCTCTGAATTATGAAATGATAGCAGAAATGTTACCACAAGGAAATCAGTAGCTCTAGAGAGTAATGGAGTCATCCACAGGTATCAGAAAACCTCCTGGCACAGAAAAACAAGCTACTTCCAGCTATTCCTTATGCAAACTATTTTGTTTTCTAAAACCTTTTAAAGATAGCACAATTATGAGAATCTGACATTTCTTAATATCTAAAAGGAGGCTTAATGCAAAAGAAATACAAAGTAAAATACAAAAGAAGTGCAGAGGTAGAAAATACCAGAAAACAGTCTTATTTTTTGGAAGTTCACTACATGGAATGATAGAACTGTCAGGGTTGGAAGGGACCTTAAAGATCATCTAGTTCCAACACCCCTGCCATGGGCAGGGACACCTCCCACTACACCAGGTTGCTCA
>WUAM01000323.1:36672270-36686743 GCA_024336885.1 Actenoides hombroni | reverse complement strand
TGCCCGACAGCCTAAAAAGTCCCTCACCAGCTTTCTTGTAGGCCCCCTTCAGATACTGGAAGGCCACAATAAGGTCTTCCCAGAGCCGCCTTTTTTCCAGACTGAACAACCCCAACTCTCTCAGTCTGTCCCCATAGGAGAGGTGCTTCAGCCCTCTGATCACCCTCGTGGCCCTTCTCTGGACACATTCCAGCATGTCCATATCCGTCCTGTAACAGGGACTCCAGAACTGGACGCAGTACTCCAGGTGAGGCCTCACGAGAGCAGAGTAGAGGGGGAGAATCACCTCCCTCAACCTGCTAGCCACGCTTCTCTTGATGCAGCCCAGGATACGATTGGCCCTCTCTCAGTTCTTTATTAGGATCATGGAACCAGAAGTTCTTGCATTAAGGAGTTCAGCTTTCCCAATCTGAGCAGTTCCACCATGTGATGTCCAACAGAAAATCAGGTATATCCAGAGGCAGAACATCAGGAGCAGTGCCCCAGGGTGATGTTCAGGAAGAGTGGATGTCCAGAAGAGACAGCAACTGCTGCAATTATCTGAAGCACAGACCCCAAGTTCAGCAGACCCCCAGTCAGAACAGAGGACACAAAGGAGAGGAACTGATGGCTACAGCCTCAATGAATTCACTGATTTCTATAGACAACACTAAGCCAAAGCTGTTCAGATTTTCAAACTTCACAGATTTAAGCCAAAGGGAGACAGAATGGCTATAACATGTTTTTGCTCTTGAGCACACACCTGGCCAAGCCTCTGTGTGATCTAGCACAACCAGACAACTCAGTCTTTTCCACAGAGAGTCCTGTCTATGGCCAAAGCAATGTGTCTCATGACAGTCCAGAATAAATTTATTATTAAATTTAATTTTTAATTGTTAATTGTAATTGTTTATATTTGATATACTATAAATCTCTGTAAAGAACTGATATGCTGGCCAAACCCAAAATGGATTTAAAAAAGAAAGCTCCAGGACTGTCATTAATTGGATGATGCACAGCGTCCAATGTTCAAGGACAAGCGGTAGCTATGAACTTGCTATGTCTCTGAAACAGCACCAGAGATGAGAGGCAGGCATTCAGCACTTCTGAAAGCAGGAATATTTTGTCACACTGTCATCAGATAAAATTTCTGATGTATAGCTAAATAACCTTTACTTTCATCCCTCCAGTGTAAAGGATTAAAATCTTTTAAGAGCGAGAGTCCCAAAGAAATGTAAATACAGTGTATTCACCACTGACATTTCAAAAGATTTTACCCCACCAGTAGAGACAGCTATTCTCTATTATCACGTTTCCTGTCAGTCATGTTGATTAAAGTTGATAAATAGTGCAAGCCACTTGGGGTAGGCTAAAGGATACAAAAGAAATATGTAATTTATTTGAAAAGGACCATATCTTTGGGAAATGAAAAACAGACCATATTTGTCTCCATTTCTCAACTTCATGAAAAGCAAATTCTTTTTTTTTTTTTCATTTTCTTAGAATTAGTGCACATTTATATATAGTAATTAATGCCATAGTCCTTTGCATAGATAGACAAAGCAGTGCGATATGGAAAACTTAGAACAGTTTCTCTGCTTCGCACACTATTGTGTTTATGAAACTTGGACAATATGTGACATTCACTAGACCCGTTGCTGACATTTGGGGTCCAGTGATACCTACATCCTAAGGAAACATGAGTCCAAGTGCATCAGGAACATCGGGATGTGTTTTGCAAGATTAAGGTGTCAGTCCAGAAAGCAAACTGCTTTTGAAAGACTGACATACAGCTTGTATAAATATTTAATATGGAAAAGAAAGATCAGTTTAATATAACTCAGAGGGTCAAATCAGTTATATAGAAAGCTATTGTATATGCATTATTTTTAATCTTCTAAAAGTCTTCAGCAGAAGTGTCTATTAATTTCAGAATTAATATTAGAAAAGCATTGATTTCTCTTTGCGAGAAAAGGAGTAACACTGCCACAAAATGAACTATGGATAGGAAAAGCTAACTATTTTTTTTTAGTACTAACAAGCAAAAAAATGTAGTAGAGTAGTGAAATAAGCTGGAAGAAAAGTGAAGCCTGAATCCAGGAATACTTCATCAATTATGACCTTCCATAAGGTAAGAAAGGTGGAGATACTTACACCAATGTAATGTAGCATGTGAATGTCCAGGAGCAAGAACTTTAAATCACAAAATATTTTACTTTCTATTGGTCAAATTTTCCAGAATACTTTTATAACTTGACTAGAGGTTGTAATTAGATTAGTAGAAAGGAGAACATTGCAGAATCCAGGTTGGATTTCTTGAAAAATAAACAACCCAAAGACAAACAAAAATAATAAAAACCCCTGACTTGTGAGAAAGCTGAAAAATAC
The DNA here is from genome assembly GCA_024336885.1 of Actenoides hombroni. NCBI lineage: Eukaryota > Metazoa > Chordata > Aves > Coraciiformes > Alcedinidae > Actenoides > Actenoides hombroni. Next base: position 36,684,376 of record WUAM01000323.1, on the reverse strand, counting down.
TGAATGAAAAGAGGAATGAAAATCCTATTACTGAATTAATTTTTTTGGTTAAGAAAAAGTCTTATGTTTATAACAAAGAATTAATTAAATTCACAATGTGGCTGTAAAAGTACTTGATGACCCCCACAATTTTGCCTAATACTCCTTTGGCATGAGCTTTATTGCCAGTAGAATATATTGATTTAAACTCAGGGGTTTTTGAAAAGGCCTGCAGACCATTAAAAAACAAAAAATATGTGGGTTTGGAAATTCCATACTAAGCCCAATTTGCATTAGTGTTTTCAGAACATGCATCCATTTACCTATCTGAGCTTATTGTTTAGCTATGTATTTCCTACAGCAGCTGGAGTAGTTGAAATTTAATGCACTAAAACTATGTTATATTTCTGACAAAACATAAAAGAATTTCTAATTTCTTTGGCACAAAGCTGAAGGGTTTTTAATAGTGAGATTTGTTATAAAGTGATCAGGTGCCAAAATGAGTATGCCTATTTAAGAATCTCTCAGTCTACCACCACAGAAATCTAGGTAACTGAGAAAGCTAGTGTATCTTTTACAGATATTTTAATATAGCTACGTTGAGTCTACTTATTTGCTCAGATGCTTATCCATCTTGAAAACACAATGCACAAAATAAGACTACAAACCCTGATGAAAATTCTACATAAGTTGCTAACTATGCCATTATAACTAATTTAGTCAGAAAAATATTGTGCGTTAAGAGAGGAAAAAACTCTCTTATGAACCCTGGTATTTTCCTTAGGCTTTAAGGAGTTGTCAATAAAGAAAAATACTATGATGCAGCACTGTAAAAATGCTCAAGATACAATTTTACACAGACTTTCCCTTATTCCGTTATAAAATACTTGGATTTCATAAAGTACTCTACAGTTTTTAGGGTTTTTTAAGGAATTTAATTCATGAAGTTGCAATGAGGGACACTTGAGAGACTCTTCTATGTTATGTCCAGTGATAAAACGAGAGGTAACAGGTGTAAGATATAGCTTAACAGGATCCACAAAAACATCGGGAAAACTTTTTCATTGTGAGGGTCACAGAGCTCAGGAACAGACTGCACAGAGGAGTTGTGAAGTCCCATTCTGTCCTGTAGAGACAGCCTGGGATTTTTTTTTGGAGGTAATCCAAAATTAGTGCCTTTCTCATGTTTGCTCTTCGGCACACCGCCACTTCTCTTCTTCCTCGCTCCTGGGGACACTGGGGACAGGGACGGGACAGAGGGCTCCATGGCTCATGACACACGCCCTGCGTACAGGGCTGTCACGCCAGGACAGGTAGACACGCAGGACAGGCAGAGACCCAGGCCCTGGCTACAGGCGGCTAGCCTTGCCCGTGCTACAACTAAGCGGCTTTGCTCCGTCCTTCGAAAAAGGGGTCTAATCGCTAAGTCTCTCTCCCTTATTCCTTTTCTCTTCCCCTTTGGGGAGGGAGGGGGGTTAACAGAGAGCATCTATTATAGGTTTAAGGAGCTGCCCTGACCCTAAACTGTGACACCTGTACATGAGAAACATATGTAAATAACTACAAAGCCTTTCCTAGAAATAGTTTTCGAATAACAGGAATTATAAGGTTATACTTTATACCTACAATATAAGTAAAGGGGCTGTTTATTGAAAGTTTTCAAGTTATCTAAGGTAAAACTTAAATAGGTCCTAAAAGCAATACATAAAGGTTTTGGTTTTGTTTAGCAAAAAGAATAAACACAGGGTTTTGACAAATGTTTGTTAGATCCTGTAGTAGAATAATGACTAATTTAATTAAGCTCAATGCATGTTTTTTTCCATGTGTTAATACCATCTGTGGTACCTTTCCTATATTGAAAATATGAAAGAAAATCAGGATTCTTGTTTCACAGAGAGTGACAGAAATACTCCTAAGGCTGACATTCAGATATTTCCAGTAATGAACAGCAAATGGACACAAAAATATCCCGTATATGCTGTCTGCCACTTCAGATGGCAAAAGGAAGATTTTTTTTTTGTCTTTCCTAGTGTGTAATCTTCAGAATAGTGATTTGTTTTGTGTCTAAAACACACTAAAATCAGCAGAGATTTTATATATATTTTTTATATATACTGGAAAGCCAAATATCACAATTAGCCTTTCTCTGCTAAGGTAAAAACCCCTCACATTTTCCTAGTAAATGTTAGTAGTGTGTGGTTAAATATCGTAGTGCTTTGGGTGATAATGACAAGAGATGAAACATTTGGTAGAGAGCTGCATTGCTGATAGTCCTGGTAAGTTTGAACATACACTTCCTGAATTAGTAAACTTGAAGGTTGTAAAACTCTGGACTTAATAAAACCAGAAATTAACTAACAAAGAGCTGAGTTATGAAGATCTAAGCTATATAAAAATCAATGTCCAACAAATTAGTAAGCAGAGTTCTCTGCTATGTTCTTAGCAGTTTCTTGATTACATCATATCAGATTCATCTTCAGGGATATAACTGGAACACAACAAGTATATGGCACCTCTAATTTAGTTGTTTATCCCAGTTTCAGATCTGTTCTTTCCCTGGTGCCTAATTACCATTAGAATAAGAAGGCATGATACGTAATGAGGTATTGGGAAATATCTCCTCTGAGCTTTGCTAAAGATGCTAATATTTATTGAAATATGCTTTATGTTTTCTGAGGTACTTTTACCTCTGTACCACTGCAGACTGAATAAGTTTTACTGAGCAGAAGTCCCCATGGAGTCTGATAATGAATACATTTTTGCTCTAAGCACAATTGAAAAAGAAGAACCAAAAATAGCTTCCATCTTTACCTGGAGTGACAGCATTAATATTCAATCCCTTTTTCTTCAACCTCACGCTATTCTGTTCATGCCACTGTTAACGTATGGGCTTTATGTCTTCTGAAAAACTAACAGCAATGTTTTAAACTGTTCTAAATGAGGAACATTTACCATATGCCATAAAAGAAGTCATTGGCCTTGTTATTTGAATTGAGCTACTGTACATTAGTTGCACAGTATTGTTGCTGGAGCCCTGAAAACCCTTCAAATATATTTTCTTCCTTAATTTTATGGCCTACACTTCGAATATAAAGCAGCACTGAAAATATACTTTTCTATAAAACAGTAGAAGTGAGACAGCATTTGAGGAAGATTTATATTATCAGGGATCCACATGAACATACTTGTAATTTCAATTGCTGCCCTGGGAAATGTGTTTCCAGAAAGATGGTTTAACTGGTTGACAGGCAATTATTCTTTGAAAAATGTAGACTAATTAGACAGTTCTTCTTTGTCATAGATATTCAGGTATTGTTCTTTGCAGAGTGGCACTCCAATAGACATACTGCCCCGTTTATAGTCTAGTGACAAGGAAGAGCTTTTGAAACAAATTACAAATGCTGATATTATTTAGAAGACACTTGAATTTATCAAGAATTAATGTTACTTTAATTACTTAGGAAAAACGTCAACTTGTAAAACCAGAAAAACTTGCTTGTGTTCCCAGGCGATGGTTCTGCTGCCACCAGTGGTACTATTCACATGAATCAAATGACTGTATGCTACAGTGATTTTTTTTCCAGATCTGTGGGTGGTTCTCATTTATTCTGAAATAGAAGCGATACTGCTGTATCTTTCTTCTCACTTTTCCTCCTCTGTGAGAAGTATAACAAGAAGTCAAGAGCTGAACTGAATTTTTCATATTTTGCTTTTGGTTTGGTTCAACTCGGGCCCACAGGACCCCTCCAAATATGTGGTGTACTTCACTTGAGAGTATATTACCTTGCTGAGCAATTGGCACCAGACTTAGCTGAACACCTACAACACTTACCTATCAATCGAGAGCTGTAGGCAGTTCAAATGAACTGTGCTTTATTGACTAATGGAGTAGCCTCCTAGGCTAAATTAGGGTCATAGAGTTGGGTGCTATGGATACCTTTCTGTAGTAATTTTATTCCTACATTCACAGGTTGCATGGGAACTGGGACTTTCCTTGTGTCAGGCTCTGTATAATACATGACACTCTGTAGTTGCTGCAGCTGGTTTTCAGTGAAAGAAAAATGGGCAAAGGTGTGGAAGAACAAGCTCATGAAGTCAAGATTGCATTTCAAGTCATCGCCAGAGCTAGTTTGATATTAAATGCAGTATCTTACTTGCTAGAGTGCCTTAGACAGAACAACTTAATGTTTATGGAAGTTTGATTTCTTGGTGAGACATTAGAGGTTGAAATAAACTCGTATTTTGCCTTTCAGTACATCATCAGCATTTTGTACAGGCTTAATACTAGGATGGACCATTTGGGGCCACTGAAAATAAGCCCTTAGAATCTCTTTCCCATCTTGAGCAGCTTCTTGTTTCCATGGGAGAGTCAAGGATTATCTAGTAAATCATATCTAGTAAATACAACACATTTCCTTGCTAAGCTAATGTCAAGATATAAAAAGTTGAACCAGGCGTAGTCTATAAATATTAATAGAACAAAGTAAGAATATTAATACAAAAAATTCACCAGGTTCAGTAGCATTGAGTGCAGTAGTGCAATCTGTAAATGCTGCTTGGCAAGGAAAAAATCCCATTAGGCTGAATTAGTTGCCATCATTCTTTATTTCCTAGTCTATCCAGACAGAGTTACTATTAAATCGCTTATTTTTCAAGTTCTTTATCAAAAGAAATACAGCAGGGTCCATCCAAATGCAAATCATAGGGAAAAATGTTGAATTTAGGCCTTTATTTGAACATACCACTGCAGTTTTTGCTTCTAGATAGAATAGTAGTTTCAGGTTTGAGGTTTTTGGACATGAATGCCTGAATAACTCTCTTCTTGCAGCTGAAGCTTTTCTTTCTTCCCTCCCAGCCAGCACCACACACATTGACTCAAGTCATTCTCAGCTGATCTAAGGCAAGGGCTGAAGCTGCTTCCTTTCCACTGTGTTCCTTTCCCTTTCTTCTGCTGGGGAAAAAACACTGTGATCACAGAATCACAGAATGTTAGTGGTGGGAGGGGACCTCTGAAGATTGAGTTCAACCCGCCTGCCAGAGCAGGACCAAAACTAGGGCAGATCACTCAGAAATGCCTGCAGACAGGTCTTGAAAGTCTCCAGAGAGGGAGACTCCACAACCTCTCTGCAGAGTCTGTTCCAGTGCTCTGTAACCCTTGCAGTAAAGAAGTTCTTCCTTGTGTTGAGGTGGAACTTCTTGTACTCGGGCTTGAATCCATCACCCCTCATCCTATCACAAGCCACAAGTGAAAAGAGGTTGTCCCTGCCTTCTTAACGCCCAGCCCTCATGTATTTATAGACATTAATTAGATCCTTCATTTGCTTGCTTTTACCAGCTGGCAAGGAAGATGGATTTAGACATAAGAGAAGTATGTGCTTCCAAGGCTGAGCTTCTGTCATCCAGCCCTCAATCTCTACTTATACTCTTTCTGAGGTTCAGTCATAGAAGGAAGGTGCCATAACAATTTTCTGTTATGTTCATGATCAGAATGTCTGAAATCAGGAGATTTTGCAGTGAGGGGCACATACAAAGAATCCCAGCATCTTCAGTGACATTGCTCAGAGGAGGAAAGTGAAATGTATGCAAAACCCTTTCAAGAATGAGAATGGAGGAATAATGCTATAGAAGAAAAGGATAATTTTGGAAATATTTTATACTTTCAGGATATTTGGAATATTTTAAGCTTTACGAAGCAGTCTTCAAAATATGCAATACTGTATGTAAATGACATTTCCAGAAGAAAAACTGTACAATATTAAACCCAATCTTTCACCTACATCCCTCTAACTGTCCTGTCAGATGAACATGGGAATGAATGTGACAACAGAAGAATATATTCTGGAATATTTAGCATTGCCCCTATAAGAGCAGATGAAAGTTCTTTTTATTCTAAATTAGAAATTCTGCCATTCCTAACAAAAGCCTAGTATCACCTCATGTGTGAATAGGGAAACTACCGACCCAACATGTTTATATCTTGTGTCTCAGGTCCTTTGGCCTCTATTGACAAAGTAAATACTTGTGTTCAACTATATAGTCATATAGCAAGTATTCTCCAAAAGAAAAGTGCACACTGCAGTGGACCATTTTCCTTCCTTTTGTCCTTCCCTGCTTTTAAATTTCCTGTTTTCCCCTTTATCTTTCTTTCCTTTCATTTTGTACTTTTTCTTTCTTTTTAAAAGATACTTTTCTCTCAAGACTAAGAGGTGTGTAAAAAAGTTAAGAAACTAAACAGAATATGGGCAGTGGCCTGTAAAGATAGTAATTTATATCAACCTTTTTAAAATATTTGACACATGACACTATCTTGCTTTTTTTTTTTTTTTGACATTGTAGAGATATTCTTGAGTATATACTATAAGGGCCAGATACAATCATGCCACAGGGGCTCAGGGTGGTCCACTGTTTTTCATTTATGAAGTGGCCTTACTTTCATCTTTTAATAATAAAAGTAGTAACTTTAAAAAGAAAAGTATCACCTGAACCTCCATAGGCTGATTCAGTGTATCCACAGATGAGTGTCTGACATTGCAGAAAAATAGATGTATTGAACTCAAGGGCTTGTGACACATGGATATTTTTGAAGTTTAACCTGACTTGTGTACTGAATGTCTGCCAGTACCTTTGTTAGTGGAGTATGCAGCTTGAACTTTTAAGCAGAACTGCATTTTCCTGTTTACTGTTACCCCAGAGATCCTTCTTCATTTTCTACTCTTCAGCATGTTCTCTCCCTTTTATATGACCTGTCAAGTCTTGCTTTCTTTCTCTACTTTGCTTTTACAATTTTCTGCAAATACTGGTTTTTGTGCTTTCCTTTCAGAGCAGTCGTCCTTTCTCCCTAATTTCTATATGTTGCTAGATATATCAGGGATTAATTCAATTGAATACACATAGGAATCTATTTTCCTTTGAAATGTCCTTGGAAATCTTCAAGTCCACATAAGCTTACTTGTCCTGTATTTTAGCTATTAGTTCCATGTCTAATAGTACTATAGAGTATCTCAAATAGCACTAAATGCCTATGTTTCAGGAACTGAATTGTACTTACCATCACTTCCTCACCCCACAGTGGGTTTCACCACTGTATTCTGCTTTTAATCCTTCTCTATTTTTTCCATTTCTTAAAATCCACCTTAAATTGTCTCATCCTCTTCCCTAAAGCACCCTGTCTCAAATTTCTTTGAGCTAGGAACATCATCTCCAGACCCTTCCTTCCTGGGAGAGTCCCTCAATAATCATCACAGCTGTGTGTTCCCATCTAACTTCTTGCCTCCATGCAACCAGAGACAAATACAGGACAGAGAGAGAGAAGATGAAAATTTTGTTCAAAATACAGAGGAAGATGAGATTTTGAAAAATTTCACCATTTGGAAATGCACGAGGAGGATGCCAAGTGAAAAAGTAATCTTTACTTCCACAGAGTGACAGGCATTGCCCCCTTGATACTTCTCTTTTGAAGCCTGCTTGGGAGAAAGGATTCCTCAAGGAGATTCAGACAAGCAGCCTGAAATAGCAGAGCCACTGGGGAATATGAAGCAGACAACCAGTTGTTTGCTTTAGGAAGGAATGGAGGAGAATTAAAGAAAATCATGTTTGGAACTGAGAACAGCAAACTAAAAACACATTGCACCTCCTGTCCTCCAGGGATTAACTGCCCTTGGCTGATAGCAGAAAAAGAGGCCTGTAAACACATTTGTAGGCCTGAATGTGCATAGCACTTTCCTATGCTTCAGGAGTGGTGAGGAAGCAATGAAATTTGCTAAATGCAGCTGCTGTCAATATTTAGCATACATAAGGGGGTGATTCATACAAGCAGAGTTATGGTTTCTACAGTGCTAAGTGAATGAACAAACTACTACTAATGAGCTGTTTCAGTCTAAAAAACCCCAAAACCTAGCATGTGGTATGCAGCTCTACTGTTAACAAGAACCGGAGCATGTCTTTGAGGAAAAAATTCTGAATTTACTACTTTTTTCAACACTTCTTTCCTAAAATGAGGCTTTTACTATTTTCTGTTCAGTTCAATGTGACACTTTTGCATAATCAAGAGAGGTATTTAGGGGGCAATTTTAGCACAGGGATTTGGGGGAAGCATTCACATTTCTGCCACACCCAGTCCTGCAGTTAATAAAATAAAAAGGAGAAAGAAGTACCTTGGCTGTTTAGTGTGTCCATGGAAAGTATGCAAAGGGAGTACTTACGCATCTTCATCTAATGTCTGGTTCTACGCAGTTCTTCCACAACTTTTGTTAGGAATTTTTAGTAGTTTGTCACTAAAATGAAGACAAGATAGTTACGTCACTGTTGGGTCTTATGATGAGTCTGCAGAAGACTCACCTGTACTTTTTTCACAGACTTATGGCTCTGACCAGATATTCCAATGCTGAAGATAATGCTGTAAGTATCTGGAAGTTCATTTCTGGAAGCAAGAGACACTTTGGGTGCTTGACCACAGAGCTCAACCTCATCTGCATCCAGCTTGCCCACATAACTGAACATTTATTGTTATACCTTCCCTGTAAAAGAACTAGTTTTTTTCACTTGCAGTGACTGTGCTAGCAGCCTGTGCATTAATTTTTGCAAGATTATTCCCAGGGTAAATTTTATAACCCTTACATTCAGCATGTGTTTTTATAGTATGAAATACATGAGTCACATAACAGCATGTTTCTTGAGCTATTGCAGTCTGTTCTGAATCCTGCAATCTATAATAACCTTGCAATCGTTAATTAAAAATGCAATTACTGCTTATGATATATGACCATAATATAATAAAGGCAAATTTTTACTTGACTATAAAAAAGAAATGAAGATACTAGGAATAATCCTGCAAATTTTAATACAATACTTAACTTCCTATCCTTCTTGGGAACGTGCTTCTAGTAGATAATTTTACAGTGCATCTATATAAATAACAGTCTTGTAACTCATTCTCATGGCCTTTTATTCCTGCTCATACCCATAATAAAAGGAGCAAGAGGTACAACTTTCAAAACTGTTTCAGTAGCTTAGCATCTTAACTCATATAAAAAAGTTTCCACTAGTTTCAGTGCCATGTACCTTCATTCAGGTGGCCTTATGGTTCAGCTAATTACTTTTCTTAGCAGAGTGTATCAGGGGGAATCAAGCTATGTATCTTCTGAGCTGGGCTGGCCCCTGTGTAAGTGGCTGTGACGTTGATGCTCAGCAGTTAACACAGCTGTCAGGACTGGTACATAGACGCCCAAACCCTGAGCTGCCACTGGATTTGCACCAGATACCAGCTAATTACACGCTGAACCTTTTAAACAGAAATGTGATAAGAAAGTAGTTTTATAATAATGTAAAATTTCCATTTGGGAGAAAAAAACATACAAAAAAATGACAGAAACGTTTCACTGACTAAATTATCTGTCTAAAGAATTCATATGATGATCTCCCTCCTGATTCTTCTGGCAGGCAAGTACTTAAAGTATTTGAGATTTTGAAATTCTTAGTTTATGTCAGCCCTTCAGACAACAACCATGAGTAATTATGGTCACATACATGGATAAAGGCCATTGTCAGCCCTATTAGTGTCAGACAGTGATGCGCATTGAAAAGTAAATGGCTTTTTATTTTTTAGTCCTGTTTGTGTGTGTCTGATGGCAAACTGAGGAGCTGATGATTCCTGCAAGGTATTTTGAGATCTGCTAATTGAGAGCTCTACCTAGCCCTAGATATTATTATTATTACCATTATTAGCATTACTTACAATAGTAAAAAACATAGCAGTAGCCCATCAGTAAAAATGTCAGTATGCAACTAAAGGGGGCATCACTGTCAGATGCCCCCAGCACACCTGAGCTCATGCCTAATAAGAAAAATAATTTATTGTGAATGTTTTGTGGTTTGAATGTCTGCTAACTCTGAAAGTATCAGATTGCAATTGTACAAATGACCCTTGATCTTCTGTTTCACTCCCCCGACTTCTCTTACACATCAGAGGTTTTTCAAAGATTAATCTGAAAGATGCCGCTGACGTGAGAAATGTACCAATAGGTAATTGATGTACTCAGCAGTTAAACAAGACTGAGGCTGCTGAGCTAAAGGAGTCAGAACTGACCCGCAAGTTCTTAGTAACACATAGAAAGGAAAGAAAATGAGACTGCTTGAAAACATTTTGTTACTTAGGGAACTATAAGTTTTCTCTCCACCACAGCAGGGAAAGTAAATTCAAAGGGAAGAGGGAGCTCTCAGTTTTGGATTACTGAAGGAGCTATAGGGGATCCTTAATAAACCAAATCTGGTTTTTTTCTAATTTTTTTTTTAATCTCTGTGCCCTCAAACTTTTACCTATACCTCTTGGCTGAGGGAAGACAGAAGGCAATGTGGGTCAGATAATTTTTTATGGGATTAGGAGAAATCTTTGCTGGAGATTTACTACAGGTGTGGATATGGGTTTGCACCTGTATCTGTCTGCATGTGGCACTTAGGGGTATGGTTTAGTGGTAGATGTGGCAGTATTAGGTTTATGGTTGGACTCTGTGATCTTAAAGGTCTTTTTTAACCTAAATGGCTCTGTGATTCTATGACCTGTTTACCTTTGCTGCATTCCTGATTTCTGGTTATGTTGCATGAGCTCATCCATATCTTTTTCCATGATTGGCAGTAGAGAAGTGCTTCCACTAAAGAAGATGGCTTTTCTGATCTGAGAGCCAGAGATCTGCTGAGACACCGTGCCTGTACTCACTTTCCAGGTAAGTTTCCGTTAGGCAGAAGGAGGACAAACAGCAGGAGGGGTCTGACATTAAAAATACCAGTGAATTGAGACCGAGAGCTGCTGAGTGTTGGCTGTTATTTTTCTGCCCTGCTGCCTGGAAAGGAGTTGAACAGCTCAGACTGGGAATGGTGCACCAGGATCACCTTGAAAACTTGGATCCCTCTCACTGACTCTTGTAGGTTGTTAATGATTTTGCCTAAGAATTATTTGCATTCAGTACCAGTAAGCTGCACAGTTCATAGCTTCTGTTGGCTGAGCTCACTGAAATAACTGAAGGCAGCTCCAGCATCCATCTCTCCCATGCCTGTCCAACTGCTGCCTCCTCTTGTCTCCCTCCTTTACCCTGTCTTCATACCGTCCGCTTCCTTAATTCTGGGTAAGTCCTGTGGTCCCTCACCCCTATCTTCAAACCTCAGGGACATGGTGTTGGACTCTCTGTGGCCCCATTTGTGTTGTGACTGTGTTATACCCTAACTCCATTCCTCCTCCTTCCCTTATTGCTCTCTCTGCACACTCTTGTCTTGTCTTTCCACTGTGCACCCCCCGCCAGCCCTTCATGCGCCACTGCACAATGAAACTATTTCTCCTGGCAGAGGGAAAGGGTGTTCCTGAGATGCTGACCCTGGTGATGGGCTTCATCTGACTCACTGACAGCCATGAAAGCAGAAGGCTGTACCTTGATTTGGGAGTGATCAGAGAAGTGGCTGGAAGCTGTGGCAGTTGCAACCCTTTATATGGAGTGTGCTGTGGTTGGTCAGGAGCATACAGCTGGCAGAGATTGTGGAGGGAAACACAAAATTGAAGTTTTACTCTGTGGCACTTATGATGAAAGGCTGTGTGGAGGCAACTACTGCACTGCAAAAGGTTCAAGCTCTTTTCTATGTGCATGACACCAGAGCATGCCATTGTTTCCAAGGATGAGCATACCTGCACATGTTTTGCTGCCACAGAAACACAAACAGCTTTTGTGTCCATCCAGTTGTTCCCCTCATGTTTTGACTGTCACCAGGATGGATGAGATTTAGCCAGTCATTCCCTGCATTTCTGGCTCTAATCAGGTACAACTTTTGTCATGGTTTAGGGTCAGGGAGGCCCCTTAGACCTGTAACAGATACCCTCTGTTAACCCCCCTCCCTCGCCAAAGGGGAAGAGAAAAGGAATAAGGGAGAGAGACTGAGCAATTAGGAAAGGAAACTAGAACAGCTTTAACGAAAATGGAAATAATAAAAATGGAATATACACAAATATATATATACAAAACCAGTATTGAACCCAACCCCCCTGATGGTAATTACATCACCGTCACCAGTGATGCTGTGGAGCAGGCACCGGGGGAGTCCCAGACTGGGCCCCGCAGCAGATGGGAGCTGTGTTCAGGAGCTGGAT
>WUAM01000323.1:36624996-36666638 GCA_024336885.1 Actenoides hombroni | reverse complement strand
TCCCTTTCCCTTTCCCTTTCCCTTTCCCTTTCCCTTTCCCTTTCCCTTTCCCTTTCCCTTTCCCTTTCCCTTTCCTTCACATGTTGGCTCGAAATGGACAAATCTCTGAAGCAAAAAGTCTTCCCTTGAAGTGTTTGGTGATATTATATAAGAAGACCACCATATAAAAATATAACGTGTCATATGTATCAGTGAACAGCCTGTCAGAAAACCTGTTCTTAGTTATAAAGTGGAACAAGATATACAATAAGTACTTCCCACACAATTTTTCCATCTTGTTTACTCTAAAACCAAAAATATTTTATATTTTTAGAAATTAAAATGGAGCCTATAAATCTCTGTTTTCATATGTCTGCAAAAAAAAGGTGTTGGTGGTGACACAAATCCATCTTATAAGGTTTCTTATGCATCTGCTGTTTCTCAGTGCTTACACCAGAAGCAGTGGCTGCTTCTCCTTTGTACAGGACAAGTCCTTTTTCTAGGACTTCACTTCCCTCCCTGGATAAGCAAGCTAAGTGATTTGAACTGCTGCTCATGTCAGAGTGCTATCAGGCTCTCTGATCTCCATTGGTGACCTCATGCCATGGTGTAAACTTGTGATATTTTGTCTCCACTCTGTACATAACATAGATAAATCAGGCTGGATTTTGTAGCTTGACTCTCCCCATATCTGTTCTCCACTAAAAGTGTTCAATTAAATTACCAGCTATTTTTACAGTTAAGGACAGATGAGAAGATAAGTAAAGATAGTTGGTTTGTTTTTCCATGTCAGTTATAGACAAGAGATAAGTACATTCTTCAATACAGAAGAATTAACATTCTCGTTCCCATGCTCCTTTCCTTGGAAATTGTACTGCCTGTGCAATGGGAGAGGCAGAGATCCTAGAGCAATGTGGTTGGTGATTATATAATTAAAAAATATGACACAGTATACAGACATAGAGGGGAGAAATTTGTTGCCAAAATAGTTTTAGTTCTGGAATTCCTTAGCTTTTCCATGGCTGATTTTACCTCCCTCACCCCAATCTTTTCAAAAGTCTTTTTCCCCTGCTACTTTAAAATTAGAGTCTTCTGTTTGACTTTTCTTTATTTACCTATGTTCGTAGTGGGGGATTATTGGTAAATGGGCAACTCTCTCCCTAACCTTTATTATTTATTTTGTCATAAGATTCTTTCTTGAATTGGTGGAATGAAGCAGCCTCCTGAATCTGAAGTTAACATCTCTGAATACTATCTTTATATCCTTGTGATTTCATTTAAAAAAACCCCACACCTTTTTTAATGTTTTTCAGCCTCTTTTATTTAAGCATGGGTTTAAAATTCATCAAGTCAGGATTTGTGTTAGAATAAGGTTGGGTTTTGAGTACAAAGGCAGTTATGAAACATCAAATCATGTATCTAAAATTGAGCTTAAGTGATGTGCTAGTATCCATGTAGGTATTATCATGGCAAATATACTGGCATCTGCTTTTATAGAATTCTTCACAATTTCAGAATAATCTTTAAAGATGTTTGGTTAAATCATTTCAGCATAAGTTTTTTTTCCTCTGGGCATAATTGTTCTTTCTGCTCCAAGTGTGATACCAGCTATGTTCTTTCGAGACTAAGGAAATTAACATTGAAGACAACACAGACAGATGACTTTACATTGTGTTTTATTTTCACTGTGCTTCTTAAGTCTCATCGTAATTTGATGTCATAGTTCAACCATGTCTCTTTTGTTAACAAAACAAGAACAACAATTCGTCTTCTACCCTCACCATATGGCAGAGATATTGATATGCAAGAAGGCATTAGTCAAATTAGCATTTTCTGCAAACCATGCTCATCTGTGTAACCAATTCAATAATTAGATGTGTTCTTTCTTGTCTACAATGAAACTTATCACCTTTACTAATTGAAAATGCCTAGGCTCTCTTTGGCAATTCCATGAAGGGTGAATAATCTAGTTGTGGGAAGAAGTTGTTGGGTTTCTTTTTGTATTTTCTTTTCTGCTGACAGTTGCTTTTTGGAGAGATGAGGGAGTCCAATGTTACTATACAATAATTAAGAGCTTTTGTGTACTACTGATGCAGTGAACACATTTTATTATTTTAATGCATCTGTTCAAGGATGGGTCTATTGTTGAAATTCTTCTTCTTTCAGACTCATCCTTAAAATATTTTTACATTTTATGCATGTAAAATGGAACAAGCCCACTTTACTTACATATGTTGCCGTTCTGTTTTGTTTTTTTTTTAAAACAGTAGTATCTTCTGAGCAGTCTATCTTCTGATGTGTGTGGTAATGTGATGGATACATGGCTTTGACAGGGTTACCTTTCTGCTCTGCTCATCAAAATGATCACTTTACTTCCCATGGCAAATACTCCCTTTCTCCTTCTTTTGAGTATATATGCTTTTGTGCATGCAGTCCCAAAGGCACTGTCAGGAACAGGTCTGAAGCATGCAGCCAGCCATTGAGACCTACTAGTTCTATTAGAAGTATTAGTTCTGCTATTGTAGAACTAATTTTTTTTCAATGAAGAAAGAAGATGAGAAAGTGTCTGTCACCTTGGGGTCAAGCCTTTACATTTAGCAGTGCTCAGCATTCATTGAATGGAAGCTTCTGCAAAAACTAGTTCTGACCTGTGGTGGCCCACATCCCACAGAGGACCAGGATGACATTGGTGTCATGGTGCTTAACTGTCTGATGGTTCTTGGGAGGTACCAAACTCTACTCAGCCTATGGACTGGGAAGGATCTTAAGTTGATGCTGACATTTAGGTAGGATGAATCTAGGTCTAAGTTTATGTGATTATAAGGCAGTAGATACTATCTTCACTAGTTTTCTATCTTCTTATTAGGCTTTTATTGCAACTCAAGGTATTTAACAAGAACTGGGTAATTTAACACGTGTTGTGTTTAGGTTGTAACCTCAGGCACTGATAGAGTGACCCAAGACTCATGGGCACCACCTGCAGAAAACCTGTGGGTTGTACTATGAGTTAGAGACACATGGAGCCAAGGTTCCCTTCTTGCTTCCCCTTTATATTTGAAATTGCTGACTGGAGGCTCATGTAACAACAAGCTTCAGGAACTAATGCTGGCTCCTCCATGAGCCATCCAAAGCAAGATGAAAACCTAAATTTCCAAACACATTCTTTTGCTCTAATTCTTGTTCCTGAGATGTAGCGGGCACAAGCTACTGTGTATCCAAGTAGTCAATGTGTTGCATTTTCTCTCCTGAGTTAGCTGTGAGTTAAGAAACAAGACAAATAGGAAGGTGAATAGATGAGGATTCACAGTATAATTCAAAAAGAAGTATCTTTAAAAAGACAATATGTAATCCAAAGATTGATGAGTTTCCCAGTATTGTTTTGCCATTTGAGGAAATTTTACCTGCCTGCCTCTCCTTGCTTCCAAATGTACGAATTTTGCATTGTCCTTCAGTCTCCTGCCAGTAGTCTCAGGTGCTTACAAACTCATTAAATGTAAATTTGAAGCTAAAGTCCATTTCACAAATACAGATTTTCTCCTCTGGGATCATGGTGACTGTCTTTTTCATTTTGCAAATGCTTGTTGTTCTACAGCCTTTCTGTGGTCATCTGGAGTATGTAGCCGGCTGAATGTGTAGAATTAAAGTCCACTTGGATATATCTTATTCCTCTTAGTAACAAATTCCCTGTTTTTCCTCTCATTTATGTTTAGTCCTAATGTCTTATAGTGCTTCATTAAATAAATGGTTCCATTTAAAAGCAGAACACAACCTAAAATATAAAAGTCCATTACAGCCTTACCTCTTTGCTACAGATTTATCTAAGCTGTTTAGTTCTTATTATAACTCCACTCAGGAGCTTCATATGCCCTATTTCTCCTCCGTTATCTTACTTATCTTTCTGAGAACATAAGGTACAAAATGATAATTCACTCTCCTGCTGTCTACCTCCTTCCAGGCTGTACCACTAACTGTATTCTCCATGGCTCAGAGCAATTCAGTAGTCAATTGCGTTTATTAATTTATACATCGCAATCACATTTGTTTCCTGCAAACCACTGGGTATTGAATTCATTGCAGCAGTTACCCAAATGTATTCACAAGGGAGGTTACGAATCAGGCTGTGCTTCAGTCTCTGCCTGACCTAGGGCCCAGGACACACTGGTGCCAGGGGCAGTTTTGCTGAGTTGGCTGATGGAAAACTTCCTAAGAAGGTCCGCTACCTGCTGCTGCTGCTCCTTTGGGGGGGGGTCACACCTCCTTCCTACACCTGTTCCTCCAGACTGCAGGGCACTTTGCTCTCTGCATGCTGTTTGGGAGGAAGTGCAGTAGAGGACCTGCCCTCCCAGTGCTGCCTTCCTCATCTGCAGCTGGCTCTGTAATCCTTCTGCCGCCCGTCCTCAGAAAAAAGGACTTTTGATGTTTGTTAATGCTGCCCCATATACAGCATCCTTTGCCAAAGAGGTCCACCACCCATCTGTCACTTGTAAAGATCCTCCACGAGAACCTGGCTGCTGGCTTCGCAGCCCTCTCCTAGGACGCACAATTTCAGACCACAAGAGAGCAGCAGTGCACAACCACCTGATTATCTTACCAGAGTTCACTTAAATTGTGTGCCCTGACTTGATGTAACTGAAGGATCTGATTTTCAGGCAGTGTTGAACAGTCAGAGCTCATGGGAGAGTCAACATGAACTCTGGCCATAAGCCTCAGGAAAAATCATATCCGTAATGATGCAGGGCAATCTTTAATTCTCAGGTTGGAGGTAGATTTTATGAGCTGCAGGTAAACTGTTACATACAATCAGAGCTGAAGGCATATTTATCTTAATAGAAAATGAAAAATATACCCTTCTTTCCAATGATTAAATCTGTTCTTATGTGTTGCAGACCTTTCCATGGCAGCTATCCACTATTATTTTCATTACAGTTCAGTCGCTGTAGAACTAAAGTAAAATCAGGAGGTGGCTGCAAATTAAGCTGTTATATAAACGCTGCTTCTGACACTCAGCCAAACAACTGACTGCTGCATTGTGGAGCAAGGCTTAGTCCCCATTTCTAATAAAAGAAGTTTTTGTCATGAATAGCTATAACCCAGGGCTCTGAGATTGGGATAGCAGTACTTTCAGCATCTACATTGCAGATGGCAGGAAGGTTAACAGACATAACCATAAATTGCCAAAAAAATAATTATCTGTGCACTTTTGGGCAAGAAAATCCTGTCCATCCTTCTTGGTGATGTATATGTAGACCAACTCATGCACAAAATTCTCCATCAAGAACTGTGGTAGGAATTTGTTGGGGGGATCGAAAGATAGTTGCTTAGCATTCATGCATCATATAAGGAAGAGAGAAATGGTTTGGGACCTACCAATCTTCAGAATACCCAGAGGGCTCTCCTGGCAGAACCAGGTGCTCTGGAGCTGTGCTGCTGCACTGGGGCCATGGCAGCTCGAGGACAACAAGGGTGTGTGACGCTAGGGGACATTAATCCTGCAACTCAACAACAGCCACAGTCCAGGGAACAATAGCCTGGCATCTTATGGTGTAAAATACCTATGGTGTTAGCTTCTGCATGTGTGCCCTATATAGGCAGGCTGCTGCTACTGCTGCTGCTTAGGTTTGAGATGGAGCCTGGGATTTATTTCTCTGCCTCAGACACACAACCAATTTCAGCCAGACTGTAATCAAGCATCCCAGCCTTGTGGCTGGAGATTACATTGCTGGCTGGAGAGGTGTAGGCTTGGCTGTGGACAGCTGTGGGGGAATAACTAGGGGGGAATAACTGTGATGAAGTCAGTGGTAGCACTGTCACTCTCTGGGAGCCCAGGTGACTCCTGTATTCCATAGATAAATCACCTCTCAACTCACCACAGATTAATGGATCCCTAGACTGAGAGATCTACGGTCATGTGCTGTGCCCTATCCATAATGAATGAAAGGTGTAGATTAAAACAGTGACCGGTGCTGTTATTTGTAAATAAGAAACATTGTCCTGTTCTGAGAACAGCTTAAAAAAAGTATTATTCACCCAGCACTACATTAAAGATTGCCTCTTGTAGAAAAATTGCCTGTGCTAATCTCATTCATACAGTACTTGCTGAGATGATGATGGACAATATTGTCGGTGCTAAATTTAGAGGATATGGACGCTACATGAGAAGCTGTGCTCTAAAATACGACAGCACCTCCACACTCAGCAAATCTGTTCCCCCTCTGTGTTCATAAACATGCCTGCTAGTGTTACAAATAATTTTTACTAGTTTTTTAGTCTTGCTAGCACTTCAAAACCAATATAACTAAGTGGTGTCAGCTGGATTTTATTCACCTGAGTGCATTATCATTGGAATTGTGCACTGCTTTCCATTACAGGGACAAACAGGACACGGTTGCTGCAGACCTGTAATGGATCTCAAGGCACAGGGCAAATTCTGTCCTCTCCAGACCCATCTCAAGGTCACATGCTGTACTGTCTTAACTGTTCACGCTTGCCCTGTCCTGGCTTCTGCCCGTGACAGCTATTCCTTTCCAGGCAATGCATGGGCACAGCTGTAGGTGTTCCTGTATTGGAGGGTGCTTTATTTTTATGGCAGAGTATGTGTCCTGAGCTGTTTTATCAACCAGCAAAGGAAGAACTTCTGGCCCTGTATAGCAAGGTGCAGCTGTGAAGCCTTGAGTTTTTCCCTGACGTGAGGGAGAAGTTACCTGCCCTCATCCCAGCTTTGAAATGTCCTTGTGACTGGTCACCATTTGCCCTGGCTGCTGCTGCTCTGAGATCAGATTCAGGATCACAAGAGTTTCCTGTGGTGAGGTGATTTAGGATCACCTGGGACATTTGCTTTCTCACAGAACAATGCCAGTGGCAGTCATTAACCAAACAGCTTCACACTTCTACAAAACCATTATAAGAAAAATGCAGGGAAGCTGCTGCATACCTGTGTAGCTTAGCAGGGCTTCTATAGATTTCCTTAAACAAGCTTTTGCTAAAGCCAGTTTGACTCCCTGTTAGAGCTCCTACCTATCAGGCAACACCTTTCCAAACCGTAGGAATCTCAATCAGACAGAAACAGACTCACCTCTGATCAGAATGAGGCAAAGGATGAAGAATGCTTGTGTGTCTGCAGGTCTGCTAAACCTGTACCCTGTGACAGAGGAAAACACAGGTTCAGTGCAGCTGTTAATGAGGTGGGGGGTTCTTTACCCTTCTGCACTCAGCTTTAAACATCTTCAGTTTCCTGCTGGAAAAGATCATAAGATCAGAAGTAATCAACCCTGACATGACAAGAAAACTTTCTGGGTTTTTTTGTGCAAACATATTCCTGGACAATTTATAGACAGTTGATTTTGTGTCTGTAGTATTTACTATCCTTTAATTTAAGAAATTCTCCTCCCTCGCAAATACTCCTCTTAATGTACTTATAAAAGCGTATCACATCTCTTTCAAATGATTACTTTGCTAGGCTAAGCAGATGAAAGTAATTTCATGTGTTTCATAAGTGTTCTCAAATATTCTCCATTCTTAAAATCATGGTGATGGTGCTTCTTTGAGCCTGTTCCCATTTGAATTCCTCTTTCATAAACAGAAGTCAAAAGATATCTTGCCTTTATTGAGGATTATATATTTTTCTTACTTCACTGTGAAATAAAATATTTCTTCTCTCTCAAGTACTGGTGTGCTCTTTCTTCTTCTTCCCTCTTTTTAATGCTATTTTGACTTCTGCTTCTGTGTCCCTAATGATATATCCTTGTTTGCCTCCATCTCTTTTTAATGTGAGGCATAAACAAAGCATCTTATTTGGGGAAAATAGTGCTGTAAAAAGTTGACTGCAAAAAAAATGAAATAAAATCAAAGCTCTGTCTATTTTGTGTCATACTTGTAGTGACAGAATTAGGACAAAACTGAACAATTTCAAGGGTTTTTTTCACATTTTCAAAGTAACCTGAAGCATTTTGTTTTGGCATAGAACATCTAATGAGTATTGTCATGGTAACAATTTGAAGACACTACATACACTGCATGTTGTTTGGTTTTACTGGTATCATTTTAATACAGTAATATTAAAAATAGTAATAAAACTACCATCATTGTAAAGCCTGGAATCCATTTGAACGATTCATGATGGAATTGGGAAATAGATTCTTTGCTTGCTGATCTGTGTATCCTTCAGTTGAGACAAGCAAAGGGTTAGGTGGGAGTGTTATCCTCAGCTGTCCAGGGATCTGGCTGGTTTCCCATTTTTGGCTTTCTGTGTATTTATTAATGAACCATCACTTAGCTCTTCAGAAGTTCTAGTGTAACAGCATGATTAAGATCTTCTGTTATACCACAGAACAAAGGGTTCTGATGGCAAAGTACCTCTTATCTAATGGCAGAAACACAGGAAGGGGTAGAACAGGAAAGTGTGCAAGAATCACTCCTAATTTCTGAGGTGAGCCCAGTTTATAAACATCTTTGAATTTGCAGGAAAATAGGCCCAAGTGGGAGGTGACATGTCAGGAAGTGTGGTCAGAAATAACAAATGCAGCAGATGGAGTGTGAAAAGAGGCAGTGGTGTGACTCCATGTGTTTTGGCAGGTATGAATTTACATGTTTTGGAAGGTATCAGCCTATTAACTTTGAGAAAAGCCTGGAGAGATGAAATACAAAGTGGGAGGGTATAAAGCTGCATTGCCTTGCATCTGACAAGAGCCATCCTTAAATGTCATCTCTGACTTTTTGCAAAATTCAGAGATGAATTTAAAGCCTCATTGATTAGTCAGATATGTGATTTTATATGACAGGTGATTATAAGATGGTCTGAAAGACATTGGGTGCCTCCTTCAAAATTCAGGTGCCCTCCACTGTCATAAGCTCCCAGAAATTTAGTAGAAATTGATTATTTTCACAGATCTGCAGGATCATGGCTTTATAAAATTAATATCAGATTTGCACAAACATGGAGAATGTTGTCATCAAACATTGTATCTTCATCACAGAACTCTATTGCTGGGAGATTGTATGCTTCATTATGTCAGAGATTTCACTGATAGCTCGAGAGTTAACTCTAAGGCAGCATTCATTTGTTTTCCTTTTCTTACTCTATACTTGCGATATTCTAAAAAGTCTTAAAATGATTCAAATCCAAAATCATTGTCTTCCTTTATTCCTGGCAGTTATAAGCTTCTTTATTTATTATCTACTTCAGGCTCAGGTGATGCCAGATGAGGATTATTGAACATCAGAACGACAATAACAGATTGGGTTTTATGGGTATGTTTATCTGACGGGCAAGGTAAAATTAAAAGAAATAAAGGAGACTTCAGTAATTGTTGGTAATAAAGAAGAGTTAGGGTCTAGTTCAGCATGATACTGAAGTAGATGCTTAATTTCAAGCATGTGAGCAACTCCATTAAACTTGATTGCACAATTAAGTGTTTGAAAGATCAGCCCCTGAGAGATTTTTAATCTTTAAGACATAATGTAGAAGTGCACAAGCTTCTGATAACCCATCCTGTCTGGACTGAAAATTGATCAATGAATATTTCACATTCATTCCCACAGGTTGTGAAAAGGCTGCCAGAAATGGCCTTAGGAAATAGTAATAGTGTCTGAAATGAAGGGGAGAAGGAAGTATCAGTCTTGGCCAGAACTGCTTAATTTTGACTTCATACCTCATTGAAAGAAGGGGATAGAACTAATAGGTCTCTGTTCACAAAGAATTGATTGTTTCCTTGTGGAATTTAAATGCTTTCTTGACAAGAGCATAATGAAACAAGTCTTCACATCTTAACTGTGTGCAGATCCTATGGAGTGAAGAACTGGAACATTGAATTTTTACCTTATTCAGTGATTCTTATAACCTTATGACATAGACTTATCTGGAGACCTAAAATAAGAACATACTGCAATGTAAATAGTCTTAACAACCAGTCGAGGGACAAATGGTCTGAGAACTGTCAGTAGATCTCTAAGGGAGCAATTGTAAATATTCCAGATGTATAAATGGAACAGAAAGAAACTGAGATCCCAGAACCAGTAAAATGTAACCTCTGCAAAAGTTAAGTTGGAAGGCAGAGAACAGATAAGAAAGTAGAAACTGAGATGGGGAAGAGAACTACATACCTGAAGAGTTCTTCCATGAAAACTGCCAGAAAAAATGTTAGAAGTCACAGTATATCAGAGATTTCTCAATATTACGTCTTTGGTAACAAAGGGGAGTTGTTGAAGGATGACACCTCTGAGATATCTTTCATGTAAATTATGGTACTGATTTAATTGATAGCTTTGTACAAAATTCTACTTTTCCTTTCATAGGATGACATGTAATTCAGTGAATTTTAGCCACCAATGTACAGAAATTATGGGGAAGTCTGTTTCCCATGTGACATTAAGGCTGTGTGGTGCTCTATATGTGACATGAAATCTGTTAACTAACGGGAGAATGACTAAAAGAAAACACCACAACGACTTTTGGTGTGGTCATGTTACATAGACCTGACAAGCAAACTCTTACTCTAATCTCTTGCATGTCATATGTGTTACTTAAAAGCATCTTAAGTGGTATTTCTGCTCCTTATTAACTAAATAGTCAGACCCTGTTGCTTCTGATGGAATTCCTTAACCTTGTTAATAGATGACTTCTTTCTTCCACATCTCAAATATCAATTTTGCTGAAGAACTAGGGCAGCAAAGTCTGAGCAACTAAAAGGTTTTGATTTTTAGAAATTACAAAACAATAACTGAGATATCTCAATGCTGTATCTTATCTGAATCAAAGTATGTTTTTATATGAATGAATATTTTGTGCAAAACAGAAACTGGAACAACAAAAGAAATATGTTTCTTTCATTCATCTATGGTGGGCTTGAATCTGTTGGAAAAACATAATTTTTTTTTGTTAATGGGCAAAGGACACCCTGCTCTTCTAGGTAGTGATCAAAGGCCATTATGACAATTGGAAAAGCTCTTGCTGACCATTAAAAGCTGAAATCTTCCCTCCTGTTTTAAACAGAGAACAATATATTTGAAAATAGCAAATTTGGAGTGCAAATGGCAAGTTAAAATACCAATAGCTATAGGATAAACAACTGTGAAATGCAAGTAGCCTTGAGATTGCAGATGAGAAACACTATCAATCAGACACCGATTACACTGAAGACATCTGGAAGGTATCCTAATCAAGTTACCTACACAGAATGTATTTGTGTGGTGTAACTAATCTAGGCATGAACTAGGGTTTGAGATGATAAGAGTGATGACTCTTTTGCCTCTGTGGTGGGGCATGGGTCTTACCATCCCTCTCACATGTGTTTCTGACTGTGAAGTCCTCCACCCTTAGTCCCAGTTTCAAGCTCAGGTATCAGCTGGGTGCTGACCTGCAGCACTTTCAGGATCCCTGGTCAGCAATCTTGTAGCCAAGCCTTAGGGGTTTACAGTACAATGCAGGAAGAGCTAAGGCTTAAACAATATAAATACAATATAACTATAACTATAGTGAATAACAGTGGCTAGCCATATGTAGGTTGGAGAGAAATAAAGCCTATAATATGTACTGTATAATTAATTAGTATTCCAGACAGAGTCTGCAAACAGATTTTGTAAAACGGGAGCACTACATAATTAATAGGTACCTGTATCACACTGAAGAGTTGATTCATTGCTAGAAATAGGGGCATTACATCAATCTCTTCCAAGTTCAAATGAGGAAAGAAAGATGCTATCGGCTGCACAAATATATTTCTGTGTTACTACCTGTGGACATGAAGGTGAAGCCAGGACAAGCTCTTACATTTCTCATACAAAGTATGCAGGCAAGGTAGGCTATCTGATTTGGTAGGAGTATATATGCACACATGTGAACACACATGCAAGTTTCCTGTGGATTTGCAAAGCCCAAAGCTGTTGGCTTCCCTAGCAGAGCCTGCTCTGGCTTCATGCCATAGCTGCAGTGTGATGCTATGGCATGATGCATAGTCACTGTCCCATTTAGAATGGGGTTATTTTCATGCCTATGCCTAGGCACACAAGCATGCAAAATAATACTCTTTTTTAATGAGTTATTTTAATTTATAGACAGGGTTTGACTGACATACTGTTCAGCTTCTTATTCATATATTGGAGGATGGCAACAGCTATTGATTAATGGGTGACATACAGCAACATATATAAATCATCCTTTATAATTTCATGATAATATACTTGCTAGAGCATGAAAAAGTAGCAAGATAGTTATTGTACTAAGGGATAAAAAAACCCAAATACACAGTTTTGACCTCACCTGCATGATGGACTTCATAATCATAATTACAACTGCATTTATTAATGGATTTTTTTTTTTGTGAGCACCTACATGCCCTAAAAAATCTGCCCCTGCCATAATTAGGTTACAATCTAAGTTGAAGAGAAAGCACTGCCTGATACTTGGTTTGGGCTATGGAAGAGCATTTGGAGTACATGATGCACAATGTCTAGCACAAGATACATCAGTAGTAAGACACATCATTCTCCTGAAACTAGCTATAAGAAGAATGAAAACAATAATATGGTCCATTTTCTTATGGATGAGGATATAAACTTTTACTGCTAAATTCATGTTCTTTCATGACTTCTGCACTTGACTACTGGTATCTGTCTTGTACGGACATGATTCTGCTGTCCTTGAACTCAGTGTCAAAACTTCTGTCTACTGGGACAAAATCAGGTTCTGAGCACTGCTTTTTCATACTAGAATGCAGTCAAAGGGTTTCTGCAACATTATCAATCCACAGTAATAACCCTTTATAGTTGTAACATATGGATTGATTGTACTAATGAACTTACTGGTTTTAAATTCTGATTGCTGAGCATTGGATAAGTATTAATGAACTCAGTATAAGAAATATTTACTGTTAAAAACAAGCCACAGATAATTCCCTGAGCAATTTTGGATATTAACTGAGAGTGATTTGTCCATGAACATCCCCCTGTTCAGAGATATTACTGGATGAATGATTTATTACATTCTGCTGTTGCTGTGTAGGATCAAGTTGAGTGTTATGACAAGTAAAATAAGATCTTAGTTACAATAGTATCACCTGAATATTTTTATTAATTAATATATATTATGGATGTGGACAATGTTATTAATTGAATTGAAATTTAATCGGATACTGCTTTCAGTCTCAGTGTTTTCCCTCAGTTCTCTCAGCCTGAAGGGAACCCAGTGACTGGTTGCATTTGGTAGAATGGCCATGTAGGTCAGAGTGAGAAGAGACTAATCTGGGGGGAGGTTGTTGTCTGAATGTTCTTATCTTGTTCTTTTTCAAAAGAACCTAAAAAGTCACCAGAAATTCCTATGGGAAGTCAGCTTGCAGAACAGAGAGTGATATATTTAAAAGTAAGAGCAGATTCAGAGAAGTATTAAAGCTAACATCACAGATCAAACTCACAAAAACATGGTATTCATGATCAATCACAAGCTTACTACAGAAACAATGAAGGCCACAGCAAAGAACTAAAAGGTAGAGATGAAAAGGTATATTAGGCTTTCTAAAGTCAGTTTTTTTGACAATTCAGAATTGATTCCCACAGAGCACTTTGTAGTGTTCTGTGCAGCCTAGTTTTGAAATTTTGAAATTATATCATTTCTTACCAGCAAGTAATTGCTAACGAGTAACTTAAAGTCACTGGAGTCTCAGTAAGTCTCCAGTAATAATAGGATTCATCTCCTGTACTTACTGAGAAGTGCTACTGGGCTTGCTCAAGACACCTAAATCCTGTGTTGAATAGATGTAAGTTGTGCGAATATGGTTATTTGTAAGCACGGATGGCATGTTAGGCACTGAATGACTCTTAGTCTTCAAGGAGCTCAGTAGGTTTTAAAAATGCAATGTTAAATGTTAGCCTTGTAACAGAATCTTTGAATGTGTGATCAGCAGGTAGATTTGTATTCTGCTTTATTTGTCGCATGTGGATAGCTGTTACCTTGGAATAGATTCTGATATTTGGACTGAGGATCCTGAAAGAAGTATTTACTTACATGCCATTTGCTGCCACCACAGTGCGTGGAGTGACAAATGTCATCAAAATAAACACCAGATGTTACAATCTTGCCCAGGCTCCTTGTTCTCAACTTCTTTAAAATCTGTCATAGTCACAGAGTGAAGACATTGTTAATGGATTAATAGCTTCCCACTCTTCTTGTTGAAGGCATCTATTCTCATGCTTAAAATGGTTGATTGCAGATGTCTTCTTCCCTTTCTCTTTCTCACACATTACTGATGCTCCTGCCAAAATGATAACTTCAGAAATCTGGGGTTCAGTGAACATCTGAAAGAGTGCTGTGCAGTAGATAACTGGTCATTGGGAGAGCCATGAGTCCATTTCTCTTGTGCATGAGAAACTACAGGACATTCACTGAAAAGGCAGGCACTTCACTCTTGCTGCACTTTTGGATAGATAAAAATAAGTGCAAGTCCTTCCCAAAAGAAGTGAAACAGTTTAACAGAGAAAAATGCCTGAAAACTGTAAAAGGCTGCACCGTTTCTGTTTAACATTGACGAAATTGAATGTTTATACTTTGACATATGTTAAGATGAAATGCAGCTTAATTTCAAAGCTTAAACACACTTCTGTGTTTTAAGAAATAATGAAATAAATAATTAATCCCCATACACTTTATTAATTATTTCAGTTCAATGTATGTATCTTATAAATGGGATAAAACATGGTGAATATTAATAAAATTTGAAACATTTCAAATATTTGCAAATGCAGGGAATTAGCTTCCTTGTCAGTTCCAATTGTAGTTAAAAGAATAATTAAAAAGTCTTTTGCAGCTGACAAAGTTGTAGTACTTTATAGAACAGTCCAGGCAAATTGGTCAGTAAACAGCTGCTCTTCAGAGAACTTAATGGGTGATAATGATTTGTATTCAACAGTATTAACCTGTTTCATTACAAATCACTGTGTTGAGGCATCAGTTTTTGTTCCACTGAGTTTAGTATTAAATCTCTGACTTGAGTAGGCCAACAGTTTACACTAAATTTTGTGGTCAAGAGCAAATTATTTTCCGATTTCTCCCTCCTCCTGCTTTCTGGCTTCAATAATTTAGACCGTATCAGGACCTGTGAGATACAGTAACCTGAAATACAATATTGGAAAGTTATTTTTTGCTCTTGTCCCAGAGGGAACGCAGTTGTAAGAAGACCTTCAGGTGTAGCTGAAGCAAGCAATGAGACAATGAAAATAATGTTTTATTTCTGAAGAAAAAGTCCTCAAAACCACAGCTTTCAAACACTTGCCCATAGGGCTTGAAGGCATTCATTCCATCAAAGACAAATCTGTAATTCAAATGTGTAAATAAAAATGTATCTTCGTCTCTCAAGGTACCCAAGTTCTGAGAGATTTAAAACTCTTAAAACCTGGTACTGTCTTATTTCTATTAGATGTTGATTAGTATAATTTAAAAGGTGATAAATAAAATTAATAATTCTGACACTTCTGTTTTCTTTTTGGAAAGAATTCTGGTTTTAAACCATTCACTTCTCTTGATTTTTTTTTTCTCAAGATAAATGTGTATGCTAGTGGACATAGGAAGTGCTTCCTTGTAGAGAAGCTGATGAAGTATGGGCTGAATGAGCAGACAGCAGGCTGGATTGAAAACTGAGTGACTGGGCCCAGAGGGTGGTGATTAGTGACACAACATCTAGGTGGAGGCTAGTAACTAGTGGTGTACCCCAGGGGTCAATACTGGGTCTAGTCCTGGTCAACGTCTTCATTGATCATCTGGATGATGGAGCAGAATGTATCCTCACTATATATACTGCTGACACAGAACTGTGAGGAGGGCGTGATATGCCAGAGGGCTGTGCTGCTGTCCAGAAGGACTTCAATGAGTTGGAGAAATGGGCTGACAGGAACGTCATGAAGTTCAACAAGGGGAAGTACAACATCCTGCATGGGCAGAGGGACAATGCCAGGCATCAGGATCTGCTGGGAGATAACCATCTGGAAAGCAGCTTTTTTTTGTAGAAAAGGACCTGAAAGTCCTGGCTGAAGACCAGGTTGACCATGAGCCAGCAATATGCCATTATGGCAAAGAAGGAATGTGGTATCTTGGGCTGCTTTAGACATGCCAGCAGGTTAAGGGAGGTAATGCTTCACCTCTGCTCAGCACTGATGAGGCCATACCTGTAGTGCTGTACCCAGTTCTGGACTCTTCAGTACAAGTGAAGTGTGGATCTACTGGAGACAGTCCAACATATGGCCACTAGGGTGATTAAGGGCCTGGAGCATCTCAGCTCTGAGAGAGATGGGACTGTCAGCGCAGAGAAGTCAAGGTGGGGGGTGGTGGTGGGGATCTTATCAACACGTACAAATACCCAAAGGGAGGGTGCAGACAGGTTGGGGCCTGCCTTTTTGCAGTGGTGCCCAGTGACAGGACAAGAGACAGGGGGCACAAACTGAAATACAAGAGGTTCCTGCTGAACATGAGGAAACACATTATTTTTGACTGTGAGGGTGACTGAGCAATGGCACAGGTTGTCCAGGAAGATTGTGGAGTCTCCCTCCTTGGAGATACTCAGAAGGTGTCTGGACAGCTCGTTCTAGGTGACCCTGCTTGAATAGGGGGTTGGACCATACGACCTCCAGAGGTGCCTTCCAAACTTGGCCATTCTGCGATTCTGTGTTTCTGTAATGGCATTTCTTTTAACTCGTGAGTTGGAAAAAAACCTAGATGATCCTGAAAAAACTCATTATATGTCTTTTTTTTCCCCTTCCTTTTAAAATAAGTGAATTCATGACCAGTTTTGCAGATTTGGCTTAAACATCTATAAGGTCCTGATTCGCAAAATAAAATAAAAGACAGTAACATTGCTCATTCCTTCCTGAATTATTTATTTGTGGGAGAAAAATTTGTCTTTTGTTAGTTACTTGTCTATGTGTTCCTTAGAATAAATAGAAACCCAAGATTATTTCCAAAGGGAGCAACCCTCTGTATTTCTTTCATTCTTCTAGTCTGAATGTGCACAACTTAAGAATTGTCTAGAAAAAGGTTATTTATATTTATTGATGCTTTTGGTCCTGAATGTGCGTGGAACATTGGTTCCCAATATCCTGTAGTGACAAGAAGGGAAAAACAGCTGTATATCTAGGGGCAAGCATGGGTAAACAGACAAATGCAATTAAGACAGTACAGAGGTTATTACTTTTCCCTTTGTGGCTTTAAACCCAAAATACAAAATGATACACTTCTTTTCTCCATGGTTACACCAATGATAACATTTAGTAGGATAAGTTAGACCAAAAAAGGATAGTAGAAAAAGACTGAAGTGAAAAAAAATATGGAAAGAGAAAGAAGACATATAAAGAGAGATGGACAGAAAAGTATATGGTGGCTACAAATAACCTTCAGCGCAATGGAGGCCTTGTGTTTTATGCTCTTTGACATAGACAGAGAAGGGAGCACAACTGTCAACAACAGCAGAATGAGAGTCCAGGGTGGTTTTCAAGGTATTCCGGGCATTAAGAGATGATACTCCTTCAGCATGCAAGTTTCAAGGTTTTGAGTCTTAGAATACAGTGCCCAGTTCATCGAGTCACTCTCTCAAGTGAAGGAGATGATAAGCGGACCCCAGAGCAGATGGTACACACCTGTAGATATTTGTGCTAGTCAGAATTTGAAGAACTGCACTCTAAAGGAGCTATAACTTCAAAGTCACCTTTGGCTGAAGTCTTCTACAGTTTAGAATGGAAAAGAAAAGGTGAGTCCTGAAAACACTACACTAGAGAAAATAATGGAGTTTTCTGGGCACTTGAACATTATGAGAATCAACATTGGTGACCACTGCTGCTTGTGAGTCTAATTTAGCTGTGGATTTGACTGAAATCTGAGGCAAAAAATTACTTTACTTACACACGTGTTGTAAGCATTCCAGTTTAGCTCATTAGAGTCAGATCGACTTCTGTACAGCTAGGCTTTTGGATGACTAGTTAAACTGAAAATTTTTACTTGAAGAAAACTCTGTGGAGCTAAGTATTACTGAATTTGGGTAACTATAGTCTTGACCCTCCCAGTTTCTTCTTTGTACCTTTTCTTTGACATATTGTGTAAATGCAAATGGTAATAGTTAAGGAAGTGTTGGAAGTATTTTCCAGCAGAAAGTATACCAAGGTTGATTCTTCTCTAACACACACTATTTGAATTCATGAACAAATACCCTGAGATACAGAGGGGGCATAAGAGTTCTCTTGCTTCTGCTGCTGCAAAACTGAACACAGTGGATATTAAAGTACAGTCTGGGACATGATAATTCCTGGTAGCCAATATTTTTGTCTTATGGAGTAATTAATAAATCAAGTGGCTACTCAAATGTATCAATTTCTTAATTTTTCTAGGGCCACCTCCTCTGATCCATGCAATTTTCATCTACAATATTCTTTTATCTAAGATCATTTGTATCAAACAGCAGACTGTGCTAGTGCTTTGTGTGTGATATATACACCTGGAGTCACATATATTTTTCATAATGGGGATACTGATCACATATAATTTTACTCTTTCAAAGAATTTCCTTCGCCTTGTTTTAATGTTTGCATACAGGTGTGTGAGCATGGCAAGTCAACTATATTGTAGGCACAGTTTTTTAAGTAATCTGCATGGATGTCCTCAAAATAATTGTTTTTGTAAAGAAGGAGAGAAAAAAAATGTTCATGAAGACAGGAGGTGCTCAGAGGCCTCTTCTATAACCAGTGCTTGCTGCCAGTTGTGCTGTTGGACCTTTGGAGTGACCCAGCCTGACTTGCTGTATCAGTGACTGCCAGAGGCTGTCTTCACTCCAGTGACTTCATTCCAGTATAAGCTGTGAAACAAAACAGGTCTAGAATTTTGCTATGGTGAATTATAAGCAGGAGTTCTCTACTGGGGGGTCCAATCTGTCTTGCTCGTAAATAGTTCAAGAAGCCTTCTAGAGTTATGTTTTGAAGAGAAAGAAGCATTATGAAGGTATGCAATTCAAAACTGTATCTGTAAGTTCTTCTGCTGTATCCGAATAAGATACTGCTCAGATACAGGCAGCTATCCCTTCTGCCCTGCTACTGAGTATTTTCATAGTTCAGTAGTGCTTGACTAACATTTGCCTGAAGGTTTTTATCAGAAGTAGTTTCTCTTAATTGATTGATTTTAAAAACACACGGATTACTCACATACAAACCTATTCATGATCTTAGGAGCTTCGGAGTGCAAGGCTGTCCTCACTGCACATATAATGAGCTTTTGGTGATGAGAAGCTGAATTGAATAATATGATTTTCCTGACTAAGTCAGTGCATATTGTACCAAAAGCTTCACTCCAGCAGCCTCTGGACTGGAGGCTATGGATGTGAAACATCTATTAAATCATGCTGCTTTCCACAGTGGTTTCAACTTCATATTTTCTTTTTCTAAATGTTGGAACTACAGGTTCTGTGCAGTGTCTTCTGTGCTTTTCTTTGAAGATCAATTCTTTATGTGCAAAGATTTGATTTTTAGAAATATTATTGAGGTAGTGGCATATTGATACATTTAAGTAGTAGACTTCTCTGATTTATCTGTACCCAGTTCTTCTACATTTCTCTATAAATATATTTTAGGTTTTTCGAATTGTGTTTGTGACTGTGAAGTGCTCCTCAGGTTTAATTTTTGCTTCCTAGTATGCTACAGTTTGTTGAATTCTTTCTGGTTTTATATTAATATAGAAAATGACAAAGGTGTTCCCTGATGAATACAGATCTTCACAGTTTTCCTACTGTGATTTAGGCATTCACCAATGCTGATAGCTTTGCTGGTTTATCAGTCTAGTACATGAATAAAACCCATTCACTTTTCAAACACACTACACACTTGAATTTAACACTAGTGATAATAACTTAAATTGATTCTCTAGCTTGTAGATGTGCAGCCAGTGAGCTGCCTTGGTTAACAAGTACACATCAGATGAATATACCACAACAATTTTGCTATTAGTCCTTAAAAATACAATAACATCATACACGTCTTAAAAAATTCACCTTAGAAATAGCTTTATCCTGATAGTCATGTAACTTTAATATAAGTATCTGTGTAATATAGTGCAAACTGCAAGAATAAAAAAAGCCTATGGACCAGTAAGAAGCAAAAATTAAGTAAATTTAAAAGTTTACTTCAGGTGCAAGTGCCTTGTGGTAACATGAAATGGACTGCCAGGAAATTCACAAGGAATGCTTTGATTTTGATGGAGTAACTGCAGTATTTCACTGGTTTTAGGTCACTAGCAAAATGTGTTTGTTTCAGTGAGTGGCTATCACAAAAAACATCCATCCATATTCTTTTTTTTAACTTAAGAGCTGTGAATGGTCATTTGTCTGGAGGACAATCATAATATGCAATCATATTCTGCAAGCTCATCAGCATATACTTAGAAGGTTTCTCTTCCATGCCCATTAAGAAACAAGTTGTTTACATCTAGATTATATTTTCCTTTCTATGCCATGCCTCCTTTTTTTGGTGTATTTCTGTGGCTGAACAGTTTTTCCTCCTTCAAAAGCATCTCCTTTGCTCACTCCTGGGATCATCTGCAGCCTGCATAGTGGCTTCTTTTGAAGCAACACTGCAGGTTTGTGGTCATGGGCCCTAACAAAGTTATCTTTTTTTATTTTCTTGCCTATGTCATGCTGCCCAAACCTGCCCTCACAAACCTGCCCTCATGTTTCTTCCCAGTTAGCCACATCTTCCAGCACCTTCCTATCAAATCCTTTCATCCAACAGGCTTTCACATTTTCTTCATTTTGCAAATAGTCTGTAATTACCGAAAGGTTTTCCCACTTTTCTTGCCCCTTACTAAATCACAGAGCTAAACAGTAGACACCTCTTGTACATTGTTGCTTTTTTTAAATTATCTTTAATTAATTTTTTTTTTATGTTTCTGCCCTTTCTCTCTGTATTGTCTACCTGAAGGTCTTCAAGGAAATGTCTGTTTCTTATGCCTGACTTTAAAAAGCTTAACTTATTGCTACAAATAATATCTTGACTGGAACTCGATGAAACAATTTAAACAGAATTGTTTTCTATGAAAAAAGTAATTTTATAAAAATTGAAATGTTTCTCATACTGATTTTTATGACATTTTTGAAAAAGAAAGTGAAGTCTACACATTCTAGCAGTGTTCAGATACTATATTTCACTTACATCATTTGTATTTCTTGTGGCTTCTTGATACAAACAAGCATTATGATGTTAAAATGCTAAATTGTAAATTTGAAGTACCTTCATATACTTGCAAATGCTACAAGTTACAGTGAGGATATTACTTTGCTGATATTCTACTTCTCTACTCACTTTGGCACCATGTCACTTGTGGGCAGAGTGTGAAGCACCCCTGCTTTATTTCTTCAATGGACACATCTGTCCTGCCACCAACAAAAAGTGTTTGTGCCCCTTCAGGCAATGGACTCAAAGCTACCACAAGATGAATGTTTTCATGGGTGTTGGGTTTTTCAGTCAGAAGTGGCTTTCATTTTGATCTTGTGAATGGGAAACACAGGATGTCAGGCTTCAGGAAGCAAGTGCTGGGCTATGAGAATAATTTATTCAAACTATTGGACTGCTTTCTACCTGTGCCTGAAGGACCCTGGGGAAAGAGTCTGGTAGATGGTAGGCTGCAAGCTGAGTGAATTAATCAGGCAATACTGTAGATGTAGCCCATAAACCATAGGTTGGCTACTTCACCCTTAATCTCACAACATTGCAGCAGAGAAAATTAAATGAAACAAAATGACACAAAAGAAATTAAGAGTTTTAACACTATGAGATGTCCTTCAGAATGTCCTTTTTATGGGGAATACCCACATGTCTCCTTGGGCAGATTAAGAATAAAGTTTATGTCACTGATTAATACAATTTCTGGTGGACTCTGGTTCTCTGTGATGGATACCACAGTTCTTGATAATCTCTTGTGATGGAGTCAGCAACCTGGGAACTGACAGGAAAACCTTTTCTGACAGGGATTTGTTCTCTCGAGCTATAAATGAAATTCTTGATAACAGCTAACAGCAGAGGGTCATTTGATGTTCTTTGTTCCGTGCATGGAGACGTGGTCCAAATCACTTCTTTCTCCCACTCCAAGGAGAGACATTCAGAGCTGTAGGAACATCACAGCGGTCTCTTTCAAAACAGTAAGTGCAAAGTACACAATCCTGTTTGTTTTGGAGAGGAGAAGGCAACATTTTCTTCCCCCTTTTAGCAGCAGTAGTAGTGCAGTGTGTCTCAGAAGACCTTTGCTGTACCTGATTCACGGGATCTTCTGTTGCATAAATAATCCTCCCCATAGATGAACTTGAGATACTTCTTTCTTGAATCTTATGCTGTCTTAACAGGAAGAAGACATTTCTTTCTTGGAGTTTTGCTCTCTTTTGCTGTCATAGAAGAGTGGGTTTTTTTACAAAAAAGTTCCAATTTAATTACATTTCTTAAGAGGCTGGGCTCTGATGTGATTGTCTGTAGCGCTTTCAATCTGTTCATGGTTCCTCATATTATAGCCTACTATAGGCAGGCCCATCATTTTCATGGCTTGTATAGTGCATTCTGTCATGGGGTCCTAGTCCATTATTAGATCTACCAGATTCTACAATAGCAATAACAGTAATAAGATGCTTTTACTCCCACTGGCAACATTTCTGTTTAATGCAATGTGTCATTGTGAAACCTCCTGGAAACTCCCAGAGCAGCTGCAGAGTTGTTGTGGCATCCCTGGCACCCTTAATTGCTGCTTATGAAAGCTTGTGGCTTTCTGATGCCTGCAGCCAGGGCCAGCAGCAAATGTGACTTAACATGACAGCTAATTAAAAGGCAGTACTGCAGTGTGGTGCTGAGGAGTGGACTCATTAACTCTTAAATCAGGTTTTGAATAATACCCACTAAAGCCAGGCAGATACAAACACAACCACAATGTCATTTTGATGTTGTTACCATTCTTGCATGAATTATTTGCTGAAGTTGGTGGGAGCAAGTTTAGTAGGTACAGAAGGCCACCAGATGTCAGTATGGCCTTCTGCAATTTAGTATGTTATAATTAACTCACTTTGTATCAGGCAGAATCAGCAGGTTTTAATCAATTTTTTAAAGAAAAGTTGTATTTTCCATAACTGAAAAAAAATTACAGTCAATTATTAAATGCTTTCTCCAGTTTCCAGTGAGTCTTTCAGTTATTACAAAGGAAGGGCAAGAATAAATGTTGGAGAAATTCTGAACTTCTGCAGAAAACTCTTAATTGGCTGGTAGAGTGGTAAGAAGCACAAACATTTTGTTGTCAGAAAATAGAAAGAGGAATGCAGTTCTCTGAACAGAGAGTGGTCCACCTTCCTTCACCTACTCACCTTAATTGTGCTAATCACAGCAGTACTGGGGCAGGGAAAGGTGGCCTCCTGTTTTTAGCCCCTGCTAAACACACTGCTGGCCAGGATCAAATCACAAGAATGTCTGGATTCAAAAAAGACTTAATTTTATTAAAATATACTTTTATATATATATATGTATACACACTTCTTCTGTTTATTGATTTCCTAGCCAAACGTCTGTGCATGTGTGGCTCACCTAAGTTATTTGGCTCTGGAAATCTCCCTAGGTCTGGGTCTGAGTGGTCATCTGTCAATTATCTATTGGAATGAGGACTGGGTATGTGCCCCTTTTGTCCTTGTGCATGCTACTCCTCATACTGAGGAAGCTTTGCTTTAGAGACATGGTGTTAACGGCAGTGCAATGCCTAGGTCCTCCACTATGGTGGGTTTGGGGAGCAAGAACACAGAGGGAGCCTTAACATATTCAGGAGCCCAGACAGATACGCAATCTCTTTGAAAAGAAAGTGGTTGGAAAAATACCTATTATTTTCTCCAGATGATGCCAAAACCATAAAATGTCTCCCTTGTTTGTCTTCAGTTCAGAGGGCTTCACTGTAGTTTGAGCTTAAAAAAAGTAAGAAAAGCACTTCATGATAAAATTCAGAGAGTTCATGACACTGCTGATGTTCTAATATGTAAGCAAATGTGATTTTATTATATTTCCTTTCTTGGTATTTTGTTGTTCCAGTCAGGATGTTGTAAGTAATGTACTTTCCAACACTAACTTGTCCATTACCTGTTTCTATCTGGAATTGCTTAATCAGGTGTCCGTGTTGCACACAGGACAGATATGTGCTAAATCCTTTAAGCATATTAGAAAGTTATTTCTACAGTGAGAAACATTAATTTTAACCAACTTACTGATTTTTGCAGTCTAGAACAGTGGATTAACTATAACAAACATGGCTGATGAATTTGTGTTCTATGAAATAGGTGTACATAGTATTTTAGTGAAGGATAGCTGTAAGATCACATACGGAGAGTTATTCAGAAAGAATCATCTTTTGGTAAAGGAGAAATTTTTTCAAAAGTGCTAAAGTGATGTAGAGCCTTCAGTAAAAACTATCCCTATGACAGTATACAATCTCTGTAACTTGAATTTCCCTCTTAATCTTTCAAAGATGTTTAATTACTTCCTTCTCAGGTGACTATAATGTCCTCCATGCAGTTTCTTTTCCTTCCCTGTACATTTTCTGATTGCATGTGGTTTGCTGTTCATTCAGTTATCCTCAGAGAGATTTGGAGATGCTCAAATAGTGTTAGCTAATGTTTGCACAGCTTAGAAAGCATAGCATACAAGAATCAGGTTAAAGCTTTGTGCCAGGAAGAAAGGCAATGACTGTTTGTATGATGGATCTTCTGTTTTCAAAAGACGTCAAGGTTTGCAAAATTGGGCTAAATTTCTAAGGTGCATACAGTCCCAAATGTCAAAGTTCTTCATAAACAAACAAACAAAAAAGCCAAACAAACCTACCCCAATATTGTTCATACAAACATTCAGTTTCAATAAGATAGAGTTATTTCTCTTCATCTTTGAAATGTTAAATATTGTGTTATATTGCAGTATGGGGTAAAAAAAGTCATTCAAAGTGAGTTACCAAAATTCTTTATTTAAAATATTTTAAAAAATATTTTAATTCCATTGCATAACTTTTAACATCTATGTTTACAGTTTTGTTTTAATAGGTCCAATTTACCCATTTTAAAAAGAATTGAACAGCTGGTTGAAACAAAGTCCATCAAAGGCTCTTAAATGCAAAGACTTTGCTTCTGCCTCAAGAACCTCCAAATCTGGGAAGGTTGCCCTTTTCTTATGTTCTTCCTTAGTTATCTTCTGTCAGCTATTTCTGGAGACAGGATACTGGATTAGCTAGAATTTGGGACAGAGTATGGCCTTGCTTACATTGCTGCATTCTCTCTGTTGAACGTACCTGTTTTTGTGAAATTGCATATTCAATGGGAGCTGAATTCCATCTAAAGCTTCACCGTTCTGTTCCGGATAAAAAAATTTTTCGGTATAAACCTTGCTTCAAGCCATTCTATAACTGGCTTAGCTTGAAAATTGTCAGATTTATTCTGAAGAGAAAGGTGAAATGTTTCCAAATTGCCTTTAAGTAAAAAAAAAGTTCTCAAATTTTAGTTTTCATCTTTGGCTTCTGAGTATTACTGCTCTATCTTCTTCTAGCTCAAAATCAGCTTATTGTCTTCGAAGACTGAAAGCACCCTTGAAACTTCTGACTTATTCCTTAAACAAGGGGAATGTGAGATACTGAAGTTACTAATGATTTTGTTATGGATAATTTTAGCTTGCTTCTGTGAAGCCTCAAAAAGGTTACAAGTTGAAAAGGATGAGACAGTGAAATCTGAAAAAAAAATTTTAATTACATAATCCAGCTGAGAAGAATATGTGTTTAGGAATTGGCACATACTCTTCAAACACCTGGAGTGCCTTGAATGCTAATGGAATGCAGAGGGTCACCATGATTGATACTCCAGGAACTGGTGATAGATATTACAGGAACTGTTTCCTCTGTGAGGATTCCTAAAACCATTTCAAAACCCTCATATCCTCTGTCCAGCTGAGTGACATGGTAAATTAAGCAGCTGTACAAGCAGCTCTGGGTCATTCTCAGCTGTTTATTTGCTATTCTGGATTCTGATTACCTTGAGCAGTGAAAAAAGCCCAGTCACAATCACAAAGTGGCCTGCATGTAAGACAGATCAAACAGAAGCAAAAGGCTTAGGGTGACTGTGGAGAACAGGACAGGAGTGGAAGGAAGTAGTTGTTAATTCAGTGCAAGTGCAGGTGAGCAAGGCGAGCAGCAGCAGCATGCATCTGAATTTGAACTGATCAGTAGCCCAGACAGCAGGAACTCAGTGGGACCATTTGTTGACGCTGAATTCCTGCTGGCATCTAAGGCAGCTGTTCCCCCTTTCCCTCTGTCCCTTCCAGTATGATGCACAGCATGAAAAAAGACAGCATAGTACAGGATTTCATTCTCCTGCTTTTCAAGCACTGAACATAACAAAGAACATGTCATTTATGAAGTTCCCTTCATTACCAGACTTATCAAATTCTTCTAAAGGACAAGTTTGGTTAATTCCTTATTTACTCTATCACCTAATTGCAGTTGTAGACTTGGATCATCATAATCACTAGAAAGTTCCAAGGGATGCAAATTTCTATTATTTCTTGCGTAAAGTATGGAAGGAATTGGATTGGTAAGCAGAAATCACATTTTCTACCTGAGAAAGGAGCTGTCAGAAAAGCTGAACAAAACTGTTCCCACAGAGACTGAAGGAAGCAGGCTGATTTCTGTGATTCTCACTCCAAAGCTGAAATAATGAAGTCAAAGTGAATTTTAGTCATGGAATTATTGTGGGGCTTGCAGCCATCTCTGCTTTACTGGCACAAATGCTATATTCCTCCCCTTCCACACATTCCTGTTTGTTGATTGAGATTGGTAGCTGTTGGAACGAGGACCATGTCCCATCCTCATTGTTCTGCAATCTTGTCATGTTTGGCTCTTAGACTGAACTGTAATAAGTATGCTGAGCAATAATGATAATACATAGGGTACATTAATTTTTAGTGTCTTAGATTCAGTTTAAATACATTTAACAACTATCTTTAAAGTAAATTTTAAAACTTTAACTTGTCCCTTAAGAAGGTCAATACTGAATCTGATAAATTTGAGTGGGTGAGTGCTTTAAAAGACTTAAGAAAAATGAAATATTTGTAGTATATCATAGGGCAAATGGAATAAAAGATTCCTTCTCAAGCTCACTGCTACATTTCTAGGTATGATATTGTCTGCAGTGCACCAGGTGCAGTTGCTTGAGCAGTATCTGTGTTGAGCAAATCTTTTTACAATTGAACATATACGAAGAAACTGTGATCTAAGCACAGATCTGGAAATCTAACCCTCCTTTCCACTATGCATCATTTAGTGTCTCTATTAGATTCTCAGCAGTCTTCCCATGGCTCCTGTGTGATGTTATTTACACATCTGAAGCCAGCAAGAGAATTTCATATGTGACTTCACAAAGAATATGGAAGTTTATTTCAGTGACACAGTAAAAGACAATTCAGAATACCCTCAAACTGGATGAATCATATCCATTAATTTAGTACATACTCCTATTGCTCAGATAAAAACCTGTTGATATTGAATGGAAACTGATCTTTGGAATATTAATTAAATCAATTGTTACTCAACTAATATTATCAAAATGATCAGTATAAGTGTAGATGTAGACTATTTTAAAAACTGCAAGTATGGATTTTTTTTTTTTTTTTTTCCCCCTATCCATAGAAGGGAAAGATAGAATTTTGTTCCTAGCAGGTCTTAAAATGTGTCTGCAGTTTCAATTTTAAGGACAACAAAACATGCTGAACAATTTCAAAGCAATTCTGCTTGGTGAGATTGCACAATGCTCAAGTGTTTTAGTGTTCTGATTTCCCATCAATCACATTTATTCAGTCCTGGAATAATCACAGAGCCCCTGGACACTGTTGAGATTATTCATGAGAGACTGCTGTGGTTAAGAAAAATTGTTGAATGATGAAAGCAATTGCTGAAAAAGTCTCTGCTTGGTCCTACCTGCATTCATTTTTAAATGTGTACTTTAGCCTCTCTGGAAAAAAACATCAAGAAGCATAACTAGGACATAGGCTGTTTTGACAGACTCTACTGCTACTCTGACTGTAGGGCTGTATGATGTGTTTATTCACATTTTGATTTCATCAAATGTATTAAGTTTTGTCTGTTTTACTTTCAGAGATAGTGACTTGTAGGTAACTTGCCTATTTCAGACATTACAGGGTAGAGAGACATTAAAAGAGAGTCTCCACCTCAGAGATTTGGATACTCACTGAAACTCCAGACATAAAATGATTTTTTTTTTTTCAAGCTGTATTTTGGGAAAGCAGTTGAAAAGCAAAGTGTGACAGTATAGGATTTCCCAGGAACTTAAAAACCATCTATCCATTGCCTGCCCTATAATAGACAAGAACTGAATAAAGCCTCTTTGAGAAATCTGTGCTCTCTCTGGTGGCTTTTGAATGTTTTTCATTCTGTTTAATGACGTTTATAGGGAACAACTTGCCCCAGTCTTGCTTTGGCTCCAACGGCTTGTCTGTGATAATGTTCTATTGTTTTCAAAGAAACACTCTGCTTCTGCTTGCAAGGATTAACTGAGATTTTGTTTAACCACAAATAAACTTACAAATGAGTATTTTAAGTAAAACTAAAGATTCAGCCCCTTTTGCAAAGGCAAATACTGACTTCTTGGTTACAGTGTCGCAGAAGTGGAACATAAGTGCGAACACAGGACCAGAACTACAGCTGTAGAGCAACTTTTTCTCACCTTGATGAAGAAATCCCACCCTCTCTGTTTTCACTATTTTCTGTTTCTTTCATGAGAGAGGTAGTTTTGGTAACATTATCCAGTGATTCTTTGAAATAGGATTGTACAAAACTAATGTAGCATGTTGAGTTTCCCTTTTCTTGGAGGTTCCCTGAGTTTATAATCTTGGGCTGTCTATTCATTATGTTATTTAAATAATCTCCTAGCTAGCCACATTTTTTTCCAGGTTTTCTGGAACACCTTAAATATTGCAAGTGATAAAACCTACTCATCATACCCGCTTACCAAATATGTGCTTTCTCCTATGCCATTAAATTGTAACAGAAATTGTTCATGGCGTAACATTCCTACTACTCCCAACATTTTATCAGTTTGTGCTTTTGTTATTATGCCAGGAACTTCAAGGGTGTTTAATTGGTTAAATATATAGATGGGAATCTAGTGGAATTTTCAGAAGTGCCTCAATACTTAATTCAACTGAAGTTGTAGGCAGCACATTATGCTTTATGGAAGAATGGTGTGTGATATGCTGGAAGT
This sequence comes from Actenoides hombroni, assembly GCA_024336885.1. Lineage (NCBI taxonomy): Eukaryota > Metazoa > Chordata > Aves > Coraciiformes > Alcedinidae > Actenoides > Actenoides hombroni. Next base: position 36,637,386 of record WUAM01000323.1, on the reverse strand, counting down.
TCCAGACTCCTCTCTGTTAAAACTCTTCATGGCTTTGCTCTGCTTTGCTTTCAGTCTTTCCCAATCTGCTCTTCAACTCCGCATCTTTGCTTGACTTTTTGCTCTCTCCCAGCACTTTTTTAACTTAAAAGTGCAACGAGACTTTCTGCCATCTGATCTATGATTTACTTCCTTTACTTAAATCTCTCCTTAAAATACATCTTTTCTAGTTAGTCCATAACTGATTGTGTCTACCAAGCACTTTTTGCCTCAGGTATGAAGGAAATTGTATGCAAGCAAATTGCACTGTGTCTATATTTGTACTTTTTACTTGTGTAGCTTTCTGCAGTGTTGAACAGCAGTACTGGATTTTACAGGTAGATTAGATTAACAGCAAATTATCAGGCTGATTGTATATTTGGAATTTAAGAACACTGCTAGTAGGATACTAATTCAGTGCATGAATAGAAAACTCAGCTCTGGAGCTGAGACAGCGACATATATATTAAAAATAGAGCTTTTTCTTTTCTGTGCTTTATGAGCACTTTGTCCTTTGGGTTTCTTTTACTGGATTTAACAAGAATGAACTTTTCTCCACTCTCTGTCAATTCAATAATGATTTAATTGACATGTTCTGTCATATAACCCTATAACCCAAACCAGTCTGGCTAATATTTTTTAATTTAAATGTTATTATCCTATCTAACTCCAAGCTACCGAGTAGCTATTTTTCAAAAGTTTTAAGCAGCAGCTTGGAAGAAATGAGAAGAAAAAGTAGAGCTTTCAGGCAGTGCAAAATAGAATCTACAGAAAAATGCAATATTCAGTTAGAAAACAAACATTAGAAGAGAAATTATCCTCCACTCAAGGAAATGAGTCTGCTATTTCTCTACTCAGCATGTGATTTTTCTAGATTATGTATGACTGAGATTTCTTGAAGTATGTTGGCTAGAGAAGTGGTTCTTAGGAGTGCAAGATGGTGCTTTTCTCAGTGTCTGCTTTTAAGTGGTGAAACAACAGAATAAACAAAAGTTAGCATTACTTACCACATTATTTTATGGTATTAGCCTTGAATAGACAGAGACTTGATCTCTTATAGGCTACATAATATGTAAAAAATGAAGAGCAAATAAATGCCTTACAACATTCTTCATCTAAATAGGCAAAAAAAAAAAAAGCAGACAGATACATGATTGAAGCAGGAGTATAAAACAGGATGATGCAAAAGTCATGGCAGGTGTAAGGGCTGGATTTTATTTTATTTTTTTTTTGGCAACTGAGTTTGCTTTTATAATGTAGAGCTGAGATCAGAGAATTTTGGATGACTGTGTAAAGAGCGAATGAGCTTCTGTAGAATGCATGATGCTAAAAGGCGTTCAACACAGAATACAGTCTATCCATAGAGGTGATAGTAGAAAATAGACCAATGTTTGAGGTTCCTCTTTTCTGTACTTAGTGCAGGAGCTCCAAGCTCTATCTGTTTTCTTCCTGCTGTCTTTTTCTTCAGGAAAATTTAATCAAAAAAGGTAGATCCTAATGGATTCTACAGTGTTCTTGAAGAAAATGACCCTGCATAGTTTTGAGTTAGGCAAAAAAGCTTGAAGGGGGCTCCCATAGCTGAAAACTCACTGATCCTCTCCCTGTCCTCCTGCCTGGGCAGTCATCCTTTCTTGGTTGCTTTCTCCAGTCACAGAGAAAGCTGGCTGTAATATTTGTCATTGTCCCTCTCAGGAAGAACTGGAAGACTCATCTTCTTGGCATAGATTTCTCACAATTTAAAACATTTAAAAATGAATAACTTTCCCTGTCTCTGCTGTATTACAGAAAGGACAAAGAATCTCAGAGTTAACTCTAATCAGTATCAAAGGGTGAGACTGTACCTCCCCACTGTGCACAGCTATCATGGTGAGGAAAACAGGGTAGGGGTTACAACAATCTTTTTCCACTGGGCTTTGGACTAGGTCCCAGGTAGTTTGTACAGTCAGTGGGAGATTTGGATATGTCAGGGTGGCCGAGTCCCAGAGAGATCCCAAAGAGAAGGCTTTCTGCTTAGAAAAAGGCATACACAGCAGCATATGGCAGACTAATTAAAACTAGTATTTTCCAAAGCTTAGAAAAATGAGTTTTAGTGCCAAAGTGGGAAATGCTTTTCTAATCTCATCTCAAAATTTTACAGGTCGTCTATAAATGAATACTTTGTTAATCATCAGTTTAATTAAGAGATATTTTGTGATTTTTCCATGTTCTTTTGGAGAGGCATAGTTTCTAAAAGAAACCGCCTACATATGTTAAAGGCTGCTAGGGGCAATTCTGTATTTATGAAAAAAAAACCCAACACTTCTATCAAAACAGAAATTATATTTGGTAAAGTGCAAACCTCAAAATTAGGAAAAATCCACTCATTCTATTGTGGGGAAATGTAAAATGAAACTTTTTTCCCGCCTGTTTATTTTTTACAGAATACAGATTTCTACCAGATTACAGAATACAATTTCTACCCACTTCATGGTAACAAAGACACCACACAACTGTAGTAAGTGCATTAGCTCCAGAGTTACTGATGAATAAGACTTCTGAGATGTTGTGCTTTTTGAGAAGTACAATGCGCAAGTTTGTAAAACAAACTTAGGACACGCTTTGTGGTTCAGACTGGGTGAATTATACTTCTTGCCATTCTAGGCTGTCATTATAGAGACTGAGCTTGTAGTTAGCCTCTCTGCACTGATTGTGACTGTCCCAGGTGGTGCTGTCTTCCAGGGAATGATCTTCACCTGCAGCACCTGCTCTCTCTAGCTGTTCAACATAAATTGACAGATATCCTTAATGGGCTTCTCAACTACCAGCTGCAATCCATCTCAAGGGGCTTTGGCAGCAGGAAGTATCCACAACCAACTAATTCTTCTTTCCTGCGTGCTGCTAGTCCAGTAATTGTATGCAACTGGAATAAAAATTTGAAGTCGGTGTGCCATAGTGTAATACTGCTCATTACAAGTAGAATGAAACTTGGGAAGAAGATTTAGTAAGTGCAGTGTTATTTAGATTTCTCCTTAGCCCTCCTTTTGGCTTGTTTCTCTGGCCTTCTAATACTGGCATGTTACCTTGTGCAGAGGCATATTGCCATCCTAACAGATGGGTATGAGTGTAGGTGGCTAGGAGTACATGTTTGCTCATCAAATGTGTTTGTGGAAAGCAGTATTACCAGCCAGATATATTGGATCAGCTGTTCATTCTGGGCTTTTATATCTTTGTTCAAAACTGCTACTCTGATAAAAATAAAAAAATGTATTAAAACATAAAATAACTAGATGTTTATAACCCTTTAAAATGTGGCTTTTTTAGCCTGAGGGAGTCAGCATTTTTATTTCTTAGGTGGTGGCTAATAACAGACGAATTATAACTTAAGTTTTCACTATGTAGTTAAAATCCTCTCAAGCCACGCAGTGAACTGTACCTCTTGGAGGACTAAGTGAAACCACAGGTAGCTGGTACTGAGCAATCCTATTGTAAGACTGCGTGGGAGTGGAGACTATTAGCGATATAAAGTGCATCATTAATTTCTATTAAGGTTTTACTTTTGTACCTTAGACTCAATTACTTAGTACTAGTAGTTAGTACTTTGTGGAGCTATATTAATGAAAGATAGAATCTGCCTTAATTAGTAAGGTATCACAGGACATGGATTAATCTGTGGTTTTAAACTGTTTTCCCCCTTTCTGTTCCAGTAGAAAATGTGTTTGAGAAGTGCTGTTTGGTTCTTTTTGACTGTACATCCTTAATATTTAGCAGTAATGTTAAAACCTTCCCATGTGAGATACTTCCTCTGAATTTTACTATGCAGTGCTGCACTAGAAGGTATTGAGCGGGACAGTTGGCTAAGTACGTTAGATCAGAACTGGAAAGTTGTGGTTGCCATATGGTTCCTGTCTTGGCTGCCTTTTCCCTAGTGCTCCAAGGTGAACCAGAGGCTCACAGAGCTGAAGACCTATAGGTAGCACACAGTTGAAAATGTGAGGTAACAGCATCTATGCATATTATGTATTGTCTACCTTCCTCTCTTTCATCTTCAGCCTGCATCTTTCTTCCTGCTGTCTTTTCACTGAAGACCTGAAATGCAGGGAAGATGTGTAGGCCAGGGGATTACAGATTGCTGTCTGGAGCTGAATAATTCGGTTTTAGATTTAAACACCATGATCAAGCTGTGAATGAAATACAGTGGTTCTTACAGTTCTCTACATCACTTATGTTGTTCAATGTGACAATAATCAAAATGTGGCTCCCTGACACATACTATATCCATGTAAAAAAGAATATGTAATGACAGACTCTGCAATAAGGAACTTCTAATCTGAGGAACTTTATTGTGGAAAAGTATTCCACGCTGCGAATACTGTGATCTAATTTAGACATAAACTTTGAACTAAGTCCTGCAAAATGTTTTCTTGTTTGGTGTTGTTTCCTTGCTTGTTTCCTTTCCAAGTATAAGGGTAGTACGAATGGTAAACTCGGGTCTAGTCAGCATGATAAACTGTGACATATAGTCCTATGAGTCAGTTCCTGTGGCTCATATTAGTCCTGTTTTCTGAATGAGACTTCAAGCCCATGTCCTTAGAAGTGTGCAACCTCTTGACTCCCATTGTTTGGACAAGCCCTGTGTTTCCTGTTCAGTATGGTACTTACTCTGTTTGAATTCTGTTTGAGCCTGTACATGACAAGACACACGCTGAAAGAAGTTTGATGGCTTGTGATTGTGATTTTTTTCCTTATGCGTCAATTACCTACAGTGTAAAGCTTATGTAAAAATAGAAATATGTGAAATACCTGGGTGCCTCCTGCAGCTTAGGGACATAACAATTACCTAGCTCAGTACTTCAGGGGAAATAGGAACCCACTGAACCCTTCTTTTGAAACTGAAGGTGAATTAATGAGCATAAATGGAAACTTTTTTTTTTTAAGCTGATTCAAATGTGATTTGAGCAAACACAACCATTTATTTTCTGGAGACATACATAAGTAGTTTTAGTACAGATATTGGCTAGTTCTATAAAGGCAAATGGAATATTTATCATTACTCCTGACCTACATTATTTTTCTTCTGTACTGGAATATCTCAACCTTGGTTTTCTGCAATTATAAATGCTAGTTGATATTTCTAGAATCTCCTTTCCAAATGGAGCAAAGGGTGAATAGTGAATGGGCAGAGAAATTCTGTTCTCATAAGATAAGGGAGTTTTCCCTGGGTATGTTTTTATGTGCTGGAAAAAGTCAAGCAACTACACCAGAATGTGCTTTGCTGTCTCTTCTCCTTCAGTATGCACTTTGCAGTAAGTGGTATTTTCCCCCATCTAAATTGCCTTCTAGGTTAAAAGAACCTGCCCCATAACTGCTGAAACAGTGGGGGTTGTTTGGGTCTATGTTTCTTACTGCAAGTACTTAAATCTAAGTGCAATGCCTGCCTTGCAGGCATTTAAATTGCAGTACGTAAGACCCTAAATCTCTGCTCTTGAATATACATCTTAACATTTGTGAAACACTGGTATTTATCTCTGGCATGATACTTAGCCAGGATATACAAGCTTGGTCCTATTCCATGCAGATCATACTAGGAAAAAGTAAAGGAAGAACCATAAATGGGAGCCCCCTCTGCTTTATTAAAGGTTTAATTGCTTGTGTCTCAAGGCTCCAAGGTTCAGCTCTGATGTGGACCAGCTGCACAACCTTGCTCACATTGCTGAAGATCTATGAGAAATTCTGTTGAAATGTAAGATGGACAAAATTATAGCCAGTGGTAGGAGAGCTAAGACCACATTGTCAGTTATTAAGGAGCATAAACAGTAGGGAAGAAGTGGAAAGGAAGCTAGTCAGGAACACTGGGTTATTGGTTCAAGTCATCAGTGTTGATGGAGCTGGTGGATGATGGCAGGTTGGCAGTGCAAAGTAGCTGTTCTGGGAGCTGTGCAGGCTGACCCCTCCTTGCCAAACTGGTGCCTGTCTGGCCAGTAAAGACCTTAAGGGGCCCCCTTGGTCTGGGAGTACACTGTTATCTATCCTTACAGCTCACTAAATCCCAGCTGCCTTCTGCGTGGCTTTGCCAACAAGGCACTACTTTCTACTTTAAATCTGTGTATATCCTGTCTGCAGAGACATCTGAACATGTCCAAACACACCAACCTAAAAGAAGTTGTGGGACAAAGGGTCTCCTTGTTTAACCTAGCAAAAGTTTAAAGAAGGTGCTGGAACTCGTGTCTGTGTGCCTGTCGAGCTCTGTTGGGCTCATGACAGTTGAGGTGGTCTCTTTCTTTCACTCACTTCCTTCTCTTCCTGGTGTTTGTTATGTGAAAAAGGAGCAAGATGGCTTAGGTGACACCTTTTGAAAGAATATTCACTGGTCCACATCCTGATAAGAGCAGATGTGTCCTTCCCATTGGAAAGAAGGGCCCCAGCTCTGGGGGGAGAGCAGGGACTAAGGCACATGCCCTTCTTCCCAGTGTGTCACTCCCTGCAGTGTCTTCCAGGGCATGGAAAGGGCACTTTCCCAGGGCATGAGAGGTTGGGGGTACTGGTATCCTCAGCTCCCTTCAAGGTGTCTGAATGTCTGGGGACCACTCGCATCACTTCTCATGCCCTTCAGGGGTGTTTCTGCAGTCTCCAGAATTTTCACATTTTAAAGAAATAATGGATTGTTTTCCTACTGCAAAGCAAAGACTTCTATATTTTTTTAAGCACAGATTTTTCCATATAAATTTGGGCTGCTTTCAGTGGAAAAAGACATATATCCACCTTCTCTCAAAAAAAGGTGAACCTTAAGTAAAAACACCACAGTGTATGCTGTGGACTCTTGAGATGAAAGATCTGTTTAAGAAAGCTGCAAAGTATTTTTTCTGGCTCAACAGAACTGCCTGAAAAGACATCATGAAGCCATAGCTGTGATGCAGTCCGTTAGTAAAATAAGTAAAGTGGCCACGTAAAGCAAGTGGCATAAACTTATATTAGTATTGCTTGGATCACGTATGGAAAAAATTACCAGTTGTGCTGACTTTGGTATGTTTTATCTGTAGCCAGTGCATCCTTTTATTTTATGTATTTTTTCATTGTGATTGCAGAGCGGAAACGAACCTCCAGAACTGAGGTGGAAATGACAGCTGAGATGCCTTTGTGAATCATTCTAAGCCTCGTTCAAACAGGGATGTAGCTAAATGAATGTAGATATTCAAAGTCTGTATAGAAATCTCTGATATACTGGTAAATGAAAATGACTCTCTGATTCTCTTTAGTGAAAGAAATTATTCAGAATAGCTAAGGGGAAATGTCTTTATGTGAATCATTCCAACACTTATTGATTAATCTTGCCTCTGATTTTAGTAGTTCTCGCCTTTCATGCTGGAATATATGAAAATCTTAAGAAATTTAAAGTTTATTATGCTGGTAGGATTTGAATCAGTCTAAATATTTGGAATGCAGGACTCCATTTTTCCTTAAGACAGGATTTTCATAGAATGGTTTGGGGTGGAAGGGACTTTAAAAATCATCTGCCATGGACAGGCAGACCTCCCACTGGACAAGGTTGCTCAAAGCCCCATGCAACCTGTTACCCAGTGCTGGAGCACCCACAACTTCCCTGGGCAACCTGTTCTAGTGTCTCATCACCTTCATAGCTAGAACTTCTTCCTAATTTCTCATCTAAATCTACTCTCTTCCAGTTTGAAGCCATTACCCCTCGTCCTGTCACTACAAAGCCTTGTAAAAAGTCCCTCCCCAGCTTTCTTATAGGCCCCCTTCAAATACTGAAAAGTTGCAATAAGGTGTCCCCAGAGTCTTCTCCAGGCTTAACAGTCCCTATTCTTTCAACCTGTCCTCCCAGGAGAGGTGTTCCAGCCCTCTGATCATCTTCATGTCCCTCCTCTGGACCTGCTCCAACAGGTCCATGTCCTTCTTGTGTTTGGGGTTATCTCGTCCCACGCAGTGGATGATGAGGGAGGTGAATCATTATGATCCCTTGATAGAGGCTATCTCTGCATAGCAGGACCACAGAGGTGGCAGAGTCACAACAATGACTTGGAGGAACAATGCAAACCCATTTATTGGTTTTCCCTGAGAACAGTCAATAAATGGTGTGGATAATGGTGTTTTGGCAATAGAGGCCATTTTCTTATAAATTACTTTAAGGCACAGCTAAGTATCAAGGAGAAGAAAAGTGAGTAGAAAGACGATGAGTGGAAAAGGTGGTGAGGGAAGGGAGAAATTAAGATAGATATCGCCGCCCTTGGATCCAGTGGCATTTCACAGGATCAATACAGATTTTGAGTTCTTTGGTGGTGAGTGTACCCTGTGTACCTAATGTTTTTCTGTCTCTTTGTACTCTAAGGATATTGGTGGTATCCCCAAATTTACATAGAAAGTGTGGAGGCAGTCCTAATTTACATGAGCCCCTTCTGGTGCAATGTCTGCAGTAGACCTTCCCTTGGTGCAGTCACAGCGGCTAGCAGAAGAAATTAACTCATGAAAAAGTCACCATCCCACCTACACAGAACTTACCTGTTCCTGTTGTTAATTTATCTTCAAGGACTCAGGGGAGGATGGCAGAGCCGTTGAGGGCTATTGAGAACCATCAACGTCTCTTCCTTCCAGGCAGGTCTTGCTCATTCTTTGTCTAGATCTTATCACCACAGGGTTTGAGACATCAGTAGTTGACCGGGTTCCAGAACTGGATGAAGTACTCCAGGTGGGGTCTCAGGAGATCTGAGTAGAGGGGGAGAATCACCTCCCTTGACTTGCTGGCCATGCGTCTATTGATGCAGCCCAGGATATAGTTGGCTTTTTGGACTGCACCAACCATTTTTGGCTCATGTTGAGCTTTTCATATACCAGCATGCCCAAGTCTTTCTCCTCGGGACTACTCTCAATCCATACTCTGCCCAGCCTGTATTTGTGCTTGGGATTGCCCCAACCCACGTGCGGGACCTTGCACTTGGCCTTTTTGAACTTCATGATGTTAGCATGGGTCAACCTCTCAAGCCTGTCAGGGTCCCTCTGGATGTCATCCTTTCCCTCCAGCTTGTTGACTGCACCAGCCTGGTGTCATCTTCAAACTTGCTGAGGGTGCACTTGATCCCATTGTCCGTGTCACTGACGTAAGAGTCTCCCTGTAAAAGAGATGACTGAATCTCAATGAAAGAAGTTGGAGTTTCTTAGAATGACATAGAAAGGTCAACTTGTAGCCATCACTTGATTATTGGTTAAATCCTGGCCAGTCATGTGATGGAAATGTATGCTGGTTTGAGTGCAGAGTATCAACATGATGGTGCTTTTCTCCCATCTTCAGTATGCAAACTATGAGGAAACTGATGTTCCTGTAAAAGGTTACCTGTGGGTTTGGACACAAGGGAAAGACAGCTAGAAGTTTGCCCCGAGCTACAAAGAAGGAACTTTAAATATGTAGTTGAGCATATTTGAGCCTACAAAGCAATTCTTTCTGCTTGTTACCCAGCACATAGTTTGGGGACGTGCTTCTCTTTCCCTATCACTGGACCCTAGGACATGTCAGCAGGGGACAGCATTTGCTCTTGGGGAATAAAAATAATACTGGTTTTGTATCAGATATTAGATTTTACCACCTCCTGCATATGGGACTGACTGTATGAACACTTAACAATTATCTCCACAGTCATTGTAGATGTCTGAGCCCCACTGCAGCTCAGACAATGCCAGAAAGAAAGACCTCTTTCCTTCTCTTTGCAGTGGTAATATCAGTGCATAGTTAACCTTGCCTTTTCATTGGAGAATGTTAATGGATGGTGAAGTTTGCACTCTGGACCTAAACAGCTCAAAAGCTTTGGTGAAAATTAGGGTTAATCTTCATAGCTGTACCAAAATCTGACATCTTTAGTCTTTGGGATGCTTAGATCTGTTAAATAAGCCATTCCGCATAGATAATGCACTGAACAGAAAACTTAGTTTCAGATCAATGGCACTTGCACGCCAGTTTTTGAATTTGAGCAATAGTTTTAAGAACTTTCTCCCCTCCCTGCCATTCTGTTTCCAACACCTGCAAGTACTCTCAATAAAGACCCAGAGTGTATAGTTTCAGCACTTTTGTTCTCATATCAAGGTGATTCTTTGATACTAAGTAATGAAAACCTAAAACTAGATTTTTAGAGAGTGGGAGCTAATTTTGCTTCAGTTTCTTATGTTGGGTGTTACTTTATTGCTGAAATTTTTGGCTTGGCTGGCGAAAATTCCCATAGTACTGGCTTAAACTTACAATGAATCTGAAACATGCTGTTTCATCTTCCAGGTATTTAGAGTTTACTTTCTGTTTGTTAAACAGCATATTACTATAAAGTATTAGCCTAACATTAGGTTAATAAAAATGAACATCTGCTTGTTAAAAATAAGGTGTTTGTGCATCATGTTTCCCTCCACAGTTGTTGTGAACACCACATCACAAACAGGTTTTTTTCCCTTCTTCTTTATCACCTACTTCTCCCTGATAGAGTGATAACCTATTGAGTAGTACTTAATAGTTGTGAGAATAGCAGTTAAAAAAAGTAAAAAAAAATGCAACCAAAAAAACCCACCCAACTTTTTGTAATATTTCAAAGAACATAATTTATTTTCCTTAGAGTATTATGTGATTCTCCCGTACTCACCACAAGTATGATGAATAGCACCAGAAGTGCCTTTGGATTTATTAGTTTGCCATTTTGCATGTTCTTGACAGATTTTAGACACTAGGGCAGAAAACTCCTTCTAAACTACTGCAGAATTGCTGAGAAAATCCTTGCTGTGCTGTGTTATTGACACAGTAAAGCCTAAGAACTAGGAATTAATCCTATTGACCCCAAAGTTCTTCTCCCTGCATTTGGAAATGCTCCAGGTGTTCTAGTACTTAATTTGGTTCAAGAACAAATTATAAAGATTTTTTACTATTACCACATTACTGAATAAGAAATGGAAGTGAGTTCATTACTGTGTTTGATATAGGCTGGAAAAACTTTCTTGAACTTGTTTTTAAGCATTGATTGTTATACTAGAGGAGAGCTTGTTTCACAGCAAAGGTATTTGAGTGCTTGTTTCTTTCCTAAATTTGAGGAGGTGATGCTGTCTTGCCCCCTCCCCTGAATGTTAGCAGCTTATATGAAATTTGGCTCCTCAGAACAGGTGAGGAAGCCTTGAGATTGAACAACGAAAATTTGTGAAGATGATGTTACTTCAGAAGTTGCCAAGCAACTGACTGTTTAGTGGTTGCCCCACCTAAAATAACCTCAAATGGTTGTTTGGGGTATGTGTGGGGGAATAGGAAAAGGACTAGTATATTGTTGTAGTAATGATTTTGGGGAAGAATTGTTAGTTAATTTATCCTGTTCTACTAATCTCCTTGTCACTCTCTATTGTCCCTTGGGGTTTTTTTTGTGTGTGTGCTGGTTTTTTTTCTCCCCCAAGAAACTGATTCATGTTCATCACAGAAAACTAGGTAGTTTCCTACTAGATTGGGTCTTTATTGGTCTCTAACCACCGAAACTGATTTTATTGCTGCCAAACAGCTCCAGAAAGGCTTGGCTCAAGGCATGTCCCTCCCTGCAGCTCACTGGCTAAATGGTGTTAACTTCGACCCTAGGACTGATTTATTTAGCATATAGTCCAGGGGGAGGCTTAGGTTTAAGTTCAGGTTAGGTCACTGTAAGTACAATTAGGGGAAGAAATTTTAAAATTATTTTTCTTTTTAAACAAAACCAATATGAGGATAGGTACTCATGTGGGACAAACTTGGCTTTTGGAACTACCCACTGTGGGCAGTGCAAGCTGCTGTTAATGTAGATTTTCTCTGGAGGCTGAGGCAAGGGTGTGAGATGGATGTGATAAATCCGAGGCTGAGAGGGGACTGAAGCTCCTTATCAAGGAGACCTGGCTTGATTCCCCACTTTCTCCTCCTGTGTCTGAGCTACTCAGCCCTATGGCTGATATGTTCAGAGTTTATGACGAGGTTAGGGTTACTTGGGCTTGCTCAGGGAGGGTTGGGAATCTTGGATAATTTCTCCTCTGCAGACTTGCATTGCTTCTGGCTTCTGGACTGATTTCTGACCTCAGTCCTAGCTAAGGCTTCAACAGCTCTCCCATGTTGGTACTTGGAATCAAGCCAGTTGGAAATTTATCTCAACAGGGCAGCTCTTTTCTGAAGGAGGGATGAAGTCTTATTCATCTCCTTATCTTCCATAGCCTATGCTTAGCATTGGAGCAATGAATGATGGTGTGTTTGAAGTTGGTGGTTTGAGTCAAAGTGATTTCATCCTTCTGGTACACATTATGAAGTATTATGAGAACGATTTTGAGAAGAGGCATGTCACGGTTTAGGGTCAGGGCAGCCCCTTAGACCGATAACAGACGCTCTCTGTTAACCCCCCTCCCTCCCCAAAG
>WUAM01000323.1:36591606-36624896 GCA_024336885.1 Actenoides hombroni | reverse complement strand
AGTTAATTAGAAGAACTGAGCTGAAAAGTAAAATCACTGAACAGAATTAGTTCTGTTCTCACTCAAACCAGGACAAGGCATTTAAATGAAACTGAAGGGATGGTTTTCTTTCATTATGAAGTACTTACATTGTGGGCTAAAGGATCTAGTCTTGGGCAAAGGCTTGGATTGAGCAGCTCACAAAGACCTAGTTTTTGAGGGATTGGAGCTCCACAATCCTTGCTGTCTGAAGAGGTCTTCAGGAGAATTGGGACTGAGGTTTTTTTGGGCAAGATCTACAGCAGAAAGTTCAAACCTGATCTATATGATAGGAATGCTAAGCCTTAGATAAGGGTTTGAACGTGGTAAACGAGAGGATTGAGAGCTGAACATGGAAGTATTTTGATGAAACTGCGCTTAGGTATGAGGTCACAGATAGGCTTGACATTACTTTGAATCTGGCTGATGTGCTATGTCTATGCAAAACCTAGGGCTATGCTTCATGAACCAGATGACCCAGAAGGGAGGAGGAAGTGTGGCAAGAATGAAGATTCCTATTTAAGGTGAGGAGACAAGGTGAATTTGTAGGAAATGCTGAGTGTGGCACTGCCAGCAGATAGGAAGTAGGAGGTCTGAAAAGGGTTTGTTTTTTGGATTTGACTAGTGAGAAGCTGTAGTGCTTAAGGTGACATATGTCTTCAACTTAACCCAAAGGCCTCTTAATGAAGTGGAAGACTCTCTGCTTTCCTAAGCAACACCTCAGCAAACCCTATCCTTGTCCTTCATCACAGAATTAATTTGCATTCTGTACCTCATACCCATGTGAACAGCTTAAAAGAATTGTTCAAGCTAGTACCTGTTTTAGCTTTATTTTTGTTGAAAATGTAATGTAAGATTATCAACAATTCTGAATCCTAATTCTAAGCTTTACCATAAAGCAAGATTTATTTTATGTGAGGATCTAAAGTAACTATCAGTCTTGCAGTTAACAATATGATTTAATTCACAGTGTTCTCAACTCAGCCTGGAGGCCTGCTCTTAATAAAAATGTTGTGGGTCAACACCAGTAGGCAAAGCCTCTCACAGCTGTTTGCTTTCACCCCTTCCTCCTCCCCCAGGTGAGATCAGAGAAAAAATAAGGAGGGTAAAAGTGAGAAAACTTGTGGGTTGGCAGAAAGACCGTTAAACAGGTAAAGCAAAAGCCATGAATACAAGCAAATCAGAATAAGGAATTAATTCACTATTTCCCATTGGCAGGCAAGTGTTCAGCCATTTCCAGAACAGCAGAGCTGCATCATGTCTGTGATGGTTACTTAGAAAAATTCCATAACTTAACACATCCCCCCCCATCCTCTATCCTCCAGTATTTATTACTGATCATGATGGGATAGTCCTTTAGCCAGTTGGGGTCAGCTGTCCCAGCTGTGTCCCCCTTCCAACATCTTGTGCACCCCCAGCCTACTGGCTGGTGGGGCAGTGTGAGAAGCAGAAAAGGTCTTGATACTGTGCAAGCCCTGTTCAGCAGTAGCTAAAACATCCCTGTGTTATCAACATCGTTTCCAGCACAAATTCAAAACATAGCCCTGTACATGCTCCTATAGAGAAAATTAATTCCATCTCAGCCAACACAAGCAGACAAATGCAGATCAACAGTAGTATTAACTTTACCTGGCTGAAGTCCAATTCTAAGCCTAATGAACATAAGTCAGCTTTTGTTTGGCGGTAAAGCTTTAGCACCTCTGTTTGAATTGGCTCTTTCAAAACCAACTGGACTGAAGACACTCCCAACAAACAATTTTTTCCCCACATACTTAACTTGAATATAGCTAAATCCAGTCCTAGCACAAACACTGGCCTGATTTACCAACCATGTGACCACCCCTTAGATACTGCAAGTATGGTTTAAGTTTCTTTTTCATTAGTCCCACAGGACTTCTGTGATCGATTAGGAGCAAAAAGAAATCCCGCATTCAGCTAAAGTTTTTCTGTCACTAAGACCAATGTTCTCAGTGATTCAAACTGTAAACCAAAGTTTAATGCAATGCAGCCTTTCCCCCTATATAAATGACAAAAAGCTCAGGTAGATACAGCCATCATTTTTCTTTCTAAAATATTTCATGAAGTTCTTCACTTTTCACTTCCAAACCCTGATCTAAGTTACTGATACAGCAATCAGACCCATGTCTGAAAGAGCAATAGGTCGGTTATTATCTGCCTTTAAACTGCAGTAAAAGACCTTCCAAGATCAATCAATAAAAACAGATTTCCCAGCATCTGCTTTGCCAACTTGTGATCTCGGCACAGTACTGGATTTTATCTAAGGCGATGTAATTGCACCTGATTTGGAAGCTAGTTTCTCTTACTATCATCTGGCTTTATATTTGTAAACTTTAATGGACTCACTAATAAATGCAGATGTGTAGAGTTGGATTGGGAACTCTGGCTTAAAAGTTCAAACCAAAATTAAGTTAAACATCCGTATCTAAAGTAATATTAGGAATAGCACATCAGCTCCTGCTGTATCACTATTCCTCATATTCCTTCTGCAGCTTGCATGGAATAATCGGTACACACACATGTGACCCTTCAGGTTTCTGAATGTTCTCCCTAACCGTAATCACAATCTGGACAAACATATTTTTCCTGGTACTAAAAATGATCTGATGAGCTGTCGTCATCCCTTGCACTGAAGATTTTTGCAGGTATTTGGACTAGGTTTTAATAAACCTAAATTCTGATTCTCCTAAGTCTTTCTTTGTTGATTAGTAAGTGCTGCAGTAATGGAAGGAAGGCCCATGACACCTTTCAATTAGTTTTTCAGGAACTGGAAGCCTTGTGGGAGGTGTGAGAAATGTAATCATTCATCAAATGCTGCTTTGAACCCTCATTCAGACCATATCCTGAAAGGTAAGCTAAGTATTCTTAGCAGTCAAACTGACAAATAGTTTTTCCTACTTGAGACAGCTCTTGCTTCACCATGGAATGATCTGCAGGACTGATTAGCCATCAAAGCCCTGAATCCTTCACTCTAGGATTCTGACCTTGAACTTCCATTAATTATAGTTAAGGTAACTATACACATGGCAGGACCAGCAATTGCACATTACTGTTAGATCTTGCTTAACAGGAAAGGCAAGTCTTCAGTTTATGATGTGACTTTCAGTCCCATGCTAAAGCCTTAAAGTCCTTAAGCACTGACCAGGCAAACCTGTTAGCATTGAACTGTCAACAGTGGTTAATCTCTACAGCTGTTAGCCCCCTTTTGCTTGGAATTTCTAGGGTCCAACATTAAATTGGCTGAAGAACATGTACTTTCAGAACAGCTTTAATCTCAGAACTGACCTTTATCATGGATCAGTGAAAACAGCTTGTTTAAATTGGAACCTTAACACTCAACCTATTCAGAAGCCAGGGCTCATGTTGCCTTTCATCCAATCTAGAAATACTGGGCTAGCATTTATTCCTATTGTGTCCTTACAGATTTTCCAGGATCCATGAAGACTTTCAGAACAGGATACTGAAATCCTAACCCAAGCTTTAATTTTAGCAGTGGTCTTAATGTTTGATCAGATTTCTTTAATTAGCCATGTAACCCTCCCTTTCTTAATTGCTTCATACAGGCAACTTTTGCAGTGTGCAGAGACTTGGTATGCAGGACACATCTTTGGGTATAAAGCAGTTATTGCTTGGCTAATACACAAAATAGATGTCTAACAATAAGCTACAGTGGTAATCATCATGATCCTGATGAGACATCTGGCAAGCCTTTGCCAACAAAAATGCTGGCCCCTCTGTTTCCTTGAAACTGGCTGATACTCATTGGTTTTAAACTTTTTATCTTTATATCTTTTTATCTTCAGATTCCCTCTCTCTTGTGTTGCATGCCCCTCTCTTTTCTTTCTCCTTTAAGGCCTTATACCATTTTGGCTCAGTATTTGTATTTTTATTTCGGTCACTATTTTTATTTTCCCTATTAAACCCCTAATCTGTGAGCTGTTACTGTTTGAACAGCTATAGTTGCCTTTTTTTTTTTTTTAACTCTCTTTCCTGCCTTGCTTGAACTTGTTGCCTTGTTTTCCACTTCTCAATGAGATTTTTCTCAGTAAAATTCAGCCAAGGTCACTGTTCTGATGTACCCACATAGGCTTTGTATCACCGACAGTTGAACTGCCATTGCAGGAGGAGGTCAGTAAGTATTTTCAGTGTGCCGTGAGCCCTCAACATTCTTGTGGGAGCTTTGTGGAACGTGTCAGTACACACAGCTCCTTGATGTGACTGCTGAACAGTAATTCTAACCCTAAAGAGAGACCAACAGTATCTCATCAGAGAACTTGTTGACATCTGCTCTTATTGAACACTGCCAACAGAGTTACTCAGATTACACTTTCTTATACATTACAGCTCTTAACATGATGATAAATTGGGAATTCTTACCCTTGTACCAACATTAAATGTTTAGGTTTTTTCCTATCGTTCTTGATCTCAATTATGTATTAGCCACCAGTTAAAAGATCTTCAGCCTGCATTTCCCCAAATCTTAATTCTAATCCAAGCCATGAGAGAACAGATCAACTTTCAGGGTAAGCTATATGAACCAGATGGGACCAGCTTTTAGCTTGCTCTTTGAACACAGAAGTACCTTAAATTTAACACATCAGAGCAGTAATTGTAGCCAAAACTGATACCTAGTCTGGGTGTGGTTCAGGTTACCTCACTGACAGCTTTTAGGGCTGGCCTGTCAGGACTTGGTCTTGAAGAAGTCAGTTGTAAAAACATCAGTTCAGCCCACTTTACCAACCTTAACTTTTATCATAACTGTACCCTTAACTTACTGTGATTTGGACCATGTTTCTAAATTAGACGTAGAGGTGAAAAAATACTCTGTAAGAGTTTGTAGGGCAGGTGATCCACGCAAGAATTTGTCCTAGCAATGATGCAACATATGTGAACCTGTAAGATCTGTAGGAATTATAGACTTCACAAAAATCCATGAGTCTAAGTGAGCAATTCTCATGTGTTGGATATTGAAGTTCTGTCACCATTGTGACCTCTTCTGGTACCACATGATGCTACCTGATGAGACAGATGCCTGTTTAATCGAGTTAAATCTAGTAGAGATGGTTTTAAAAAAAATACTCTGCTTCTTTTTCCTAGATTAAAACTTCATTACACAAAGCCAGCTTTCTAAATTTGGTAATTGATGGTAGTGGAATTACTGGAGTCCCTTTTTTGTTTGTGTTTTAGGATTTAAAAGATAGAAACCCACAAACATTAGAAAAGTCTTGTCTATCTTTCAAAAACACAGAGTAAATATAAGGTAAAATGAAAAGTACTATACATAAGTTCTTAACTCTCAGGTAAGACTATTGTCATGCAGGAGCACTTGGTGAGTAATAAAATTTCCTATTCTAATTTTCAGATAGCAATTCTATGGACTGTAATCAGTATAGACTGATGAAAAGTATTTCTCTCCCTTGATATGTTTCTCGGACATGTCATTGTTCCCTGATTGCTAAGGGTAATATAATAGTTTTTCAGGGGAAACTAAAAATTTTGTTTCCTTCCTCTAAATGAAATTATTCTGAAATATTTTTGTTTTGTAGTCAATATATCAATTTTATGTCTTTACTCATATATAGCTTTATCTATAACGGCTAAACTAATAGCACGCTTTATTGGCAAAACAACCTATCAATTCCTCATTTTTTGGTTGTTTCTTCAAGAAGCTGAACTGATAAGAGTCAAGTACAATTTTGGTGCAATCTTATTTACAAAGAAGGAAATGGATGAATTTCTGCCTTCTGAACTAAAAAGTAACAAATAATAGGAGCTAATTTTCTTGTTCAGAAATGCGAACATGGTTTGCAGCCAGTCCTGGTATATTCTCTCTGCTTTCTTTCTCTTAGACTAGCAGTGTCTGTGCAGGTATGAATCAGAAGAACAACTCTTGCTTCCCTTCCTTCAGACAGTCCAAATTCTTCTAACAGAACATAATTTATCCAATAAGTCAATTGTGCAATAAGGACTGGTACACTGTTAGTTGGGGTTGTTCAACCTGGAGAAGAGGGCTTCAGGGAGCCTTATAGAGAGAGGCCTTCCCATAGTTAAAGGGGAAAGATGAGGAGGGACTCTTTACCAGGGAGTGTAGTGACAAGATGAGGATTAACAGTTTCAAACTGAAAGAGGGTAGATTTAGAGTAGCTATTACAAAGAAATTCTGTATTATGGAGCTAGTGAGACACAGGTTGCCCCATCCCTCAGATTGTTCAAAGTTCTCTGAAAACATGACCAACTTTAAATCTAGCTTCTGTACCAGACTATTGCTGTACCATAGTATAGGTTTAAATATATATAAATTAAATAATAAAGCAAGAATAGTGTTCTCAAATAGTTCTTGTAGATCAAGAGGAGTAAATAGGAAGAAGTAAGGCATTGTCTAGAAACTTAGGAAAGGTAAAACACGATCATTAGCTAATGATGCACTAAATAAAGAGTTTGTAGGTTCTGGCAGTCACTTTCTGCAAGCAGCCAGGTGTTAGAAAGTTTTGCATGTAATAGCTCTGTTTTAACTGTGCTATTTGCTGAGATTTATTTTTAATGCTGTCCTTTTTTATGGTCTGGTAAAACCCAACAATAATGAAGTACAGCCCATGAACGTTTCTCTAGCTTCCTTGTTCATCATCAGTCTCCAGTATCTTACTTTGCTTTTCTATGGACATCTCAAAGTCACAATTTCTTGAGAAACTTGCATTGTAACAGAAAAAAGAAGGAAGTGCAATAGCATTTAGCTGTGCAAAACTTAAAAATCACAGGATAATTTAAAGCCCTGTAGCCATTCACACTTTGTGCATGTGTTTTTATATATATCAAACTAAAACCCCTTAATGAATATGGCAGGTTGCTGCCTTCAGACATGATAAAGTTGTTTCACTTACTGTTTTTCTAGTTTTAAATTTTTCTAGAAGCAGTAAGTGCTTGCGCATCTGTACACAATAATGTGGGCTTGTTGTAACATGGTATCTGGTGTACAGCCACAAGAAAACTAGCATACCTGTGAAAGAAAGAATGCTGCATCATGCCAGTTCATTAACTTCCTTTTTTGTATTTTGATATTGATGTAGAGCAGTTAGACATACATCCATAGCATAAAAAAACCCAACCACCAAAACCAAACCACAACAAAACCAAACTGTTTGCTATTTATGTCTATAAAGAGACATTAACATTCACTTCTCAGGTACAGCAATGATGTAGCCACAGAAAGATTATCATGTAGAACAATAACTTATTTTTTTAAAAAGGCTGCCCTGACCCTAATCCATGTAAAGGACAAATCCACAACAGCCAAAAAGAAATAGTTTAAAAAAAAAAAAAAACAGAAACAAAAAAGCATGCTTTTTGTTGAAACTTCTCTATTTTAATGTGGAGGCATGGTGAATTTAGGTGTAATGTATTGGCTCTATAAATGGGATAATTAAGCTACCAAGTTTGGCATTTACTGAATGATTCAAATTCCCACCAGTGCAAAAGTTACCTTTGTGTTAAGTCTGGCATACAAAACAAAATAGTAGTAAATTGAAGGTGACACTTCTTTTTAGATTAACTGAAGATATACTATGAGAAAACTCCCACTTCTTCCTAGACTGTGGTAATAAATATTCCTTGTTGACTCTTTATTGTATACCAGTTCCTGTTTGAATTTGTGATTACTGAAATTATATTATAGAGAGTGTAGATAAGATCATATATTTTTTTCAACTTTTTTAGAGGCGGATGGGTATTTTCCATTATGATTTTTTGAAGCCTTTCAAGTAAGGATATCTATATCACAATCATGAGGAGAGGCGGTCAGAAGCTGCAGGGTTTCTGGAAGGCCACGGGGCTTGTAAGGTGAACTGGAAAGAAAATGAGAAAAGGTTTAGTGTGGGTTTGTTTTTTTAAAAGTTGAATTAACACTAATATTCTCTTCCGTGGAGTTTTCTAATTTTGAGAAATAGCATTTCTGGTAACAACCTGTAAAAAGACATTTTGTAGCTTAAAGTGCTTTTGAAGAGAGTTCTTCCCTGATTTTCCTCAGGCTTGATCCCAAGCACATGCTGTTTTTCTCACATTACATTTCTCTCAAATGTTCTTCTTCGTAATACACGATGTATCACGCTTGATGGTGTAAGTAATACACAGTTGCATGGAATTTACTAGTAGACTGTAATATTTACTCCATTCAACTTAAACAGCAGTTGTACACAGATATACTGCCTTGTTTATCTGTACAGTTTTTTACCACTAGGATTTATCCAGAAAGTATATAGCTGTAGTAGTTGTTGTCATGTATTTCTAGAGAGAAGTTTTCAAGTATTTCTAACATGGCTATCATCTCAGACAAGTACTCACAAATTTCCATGATTTAGTATGTACTTCTAAATGACTACATTTTTCAAGGTCTCTGAATTTTTAAGCTGTCTGCCTCTTTCAGGCCTTTACATTTATATACCTGTATAACATAGAGTGCCCTGTCTTTGAATACCAGTGTAAATCAAAAGTGACTTCATTAAAATGTGCAGAGGTAAATGAGAAGAAAATAATTGTAAGTGAGAGATGACTCTGCTATATACCTACATAACTTATTTTTTGATATACAGGAGGTGTAGGACATGTCAGCACTATCTGAAATTGATGTCTGTATTTTATATTCACACGCCATTACTGCTGCTGAGAATAAACTTCTCTGCCCTCTTCTATGTGGCATCATATACCAGAAAAGCAAATTTATTGCAGTGGTATTGGTAGGCTGGTGTAAAGATACACACTAATGTGTATTGTACAATGGGAATACACTCCCAGTATGTAAGATTGGTGGAAGCCCACCTAGTTTAATCAGGACTTTGACAAGCTTGAGCCATGAGCTGTTGCTATTGTTTGCAAGCCAATCTTGCCTCTAGCTAATGCTCAGCATTTGTGCTGCCTGGTGCTATAGCCTGGTCACACTGGGATCATGCAGCAGTCACTCCTTGCAGCAACAGAAAAGGAACTGAGGGGAAAACAAAATTCAGGTGTCTTAAAATTAATTTATGTTATCCCCCTAAGGAAGACTAGACTTCCTTAGGACTGCTTTCCCAAAATGTAACAACGACCTACAAGTGGGTGTTGACATTGGTTCTCTGCTTGTTCTTGAAAACCATCCATTGGCAAGAAGATGGCAGTCATACATCTCCTTTTAAAATTATGACTCTTACATAGATATATATAGAAGGACTGGTTCTGGAAAAGTGTTTTCTGCAAAGTCATGCGTAACTGCATGCAACACATTAAGGAGCCCAGAGAGTAGTGGCCAATGGTACTAAATCCAGCTGGCGGCAGGTCACAAGTGGCATTCCTCAGGGCTCAGTGCTGGGACCATTTCTGTTAAACATCTTTATTGATGATCTTGATGAAGACATAGAGTCTACCATCAGTAAATTTGCAGATGACACCAAGTTAGGCAGGTGTGTTGATCTGCATGAGGAGGGAGGCTCTCCAGAGAGACTTAGACTGGATCTCTGGGCCACTGTTAATGATATGAGTTTCAACAAGGCCAAGTGCCAGGTCCCGCACTTGGGCTGCAACAACCCCATGCAACTTTACAGGCTTGGGGAAGTGTGGTTGGAGAGCTGTCTCGCGGAGAGGGGTCTGGGGGTTCTAATTGACAAGCGAATGAATATGAGCCACCAGTGTGCCCAAGTGGCAAAGAATGCCAACAGCAACCTGGCCTATATTAGAAATAGTGTGAGCAGCAGAAGTAGGGAGGTGAGGTCTCACCTTGAGTACTGTGTCCAGTTTTGGGCACCTCAGTACAAGAGAGATATTGAGGTGCTGGAGCGGGTGCAGAGGAGGGCAACGAAGCTGGTCAAGGGACTGGAGAAGAGATCGTATGAGGACCGTTTGAAGGAGCTGGGTCTGTTCAGTTTAAGGAAGAAGAGGCTGAGGGGAGACCTTATCACTCTCTACAACTACCTGAAAGGACATTATAGAGAGGCTGGTGCTGGTCTCTTCTCTCAGGTAATTAGTGACAGAACCAGACAGAATGGCCTAAAGCTGAAATAAGGTAGGTTTAGACTAGACACTAGGAAAAAATTCTTCACAGAAAGAGGTAAGATATTGGAATGGGCTGCCCAGGGAGGTGGTTGAGTCTCCATCCCTGGATGTGTTTAAGCAACGCTTAGATATGGTGTTGGGGGGTATGGTATAGGGGTGAACTTGTAGAGGAGGGCTAATGGTTGGACATGATGATCCCAAGGGTCTTTTCCAACCTAAATGATTCTGTGATTCTGTGATGTCCTGCTTACAGCACTGTCACATTGCTATGCACAGGACAGTGGATCTAATCTTTGCTATAAGCACATACCATCTGCTTGTAACTACTGCTGAAATGAATGGACTTGCATATAGTCAGCAAACAATTTATCAACCAAGACAGTGTGACTAGGTTGTATGGTGGATAGAATCTGAATTAATTAATGAGACATAAATTAATGAATTTCAGGCATTTGTAGTTTTACGATAGCTGCATTACATTCATCACTGTCTTCTCACTTGGTTTGTGACAGTCACTTGTGTGTTGCTTAAAAGTCATCTTAATGCCTTTAGAGTAAGGATTGTCTTCCTGTGTGAACAGTCCAGAGGGAGTTTGGTCCTGCTTTTATGTACCACTGAATTACAGACAGCAGATAACAGTAACACTGATGAAATGACTGAATGGCAAGTGCTCTATGTAGAGTTTTGCTCAGGTTCTTGTATCATCAATGCATAGTTCTCATCAGCCCTGTCCCTTCATAGATGTCTGGCTTTTTGACCTATGGTTACAACACAGATGGCCACACAGAGGCACCAGAAACTGAAGATAAATGGTAAAATTTTGGTCTTGATGAGTTAAAACTGTCCTTGAAATCAATGAGGTCAAATGTTTGTATGAATAACACAAGCGGAGCACACTGATTACTTTCATTCACTGGATCTCTGGGGACTCTTTTGTTTAGTTTGTTTCCAGTTTGAGTGGGGCTGGATAACTGTGTGTACGTCTCTCTGTTAGGATGAAGAATTTTAAAAGGTGGTGTTCCAAAATCTGTTCAGATTTTCAGTGAAAATACAACGTTCTGAAAGAAATACAGTGTGGGCCTTGTGAGAGTCTGCCTTCACAGTGGACGCTGACCAAGCAGACATGGTTTCTACCCTTTTTCAGTCCTCTCAGGTGCCATGTTCTAGAGTTGACTAATTCCTCACATGAAGTATTTAGGTGTCTTCTCAGTACTTCAGTTACTACTAAACTATACTGTAGAGCCTAGGTTTTTTTTCATGATTCCTGATTATAGACCAGGATTCTCATCTCTGACAGTACTAGGTTTATCTATGTTTGTGTTTCACTGTTTAAATACTAGCAAGTCCTCTGAGATCAATGCTTAATATGAGCAATCATAACTGAAAATCAAAGTAAGCCAGTCACATAGTCAATTAATTTTTGTATGCTATCTTGCTTTCCCTAATTCACAGCAGAGAAACGATGCTCAAAAGCTAAATAGTACAGTTGGATCCAATGAGAGTATGTACATATGCAGAGAGGCTCTGCTAGTAAATAAACTTCCTTCCCCAGTGATCTTATTATATTCTGTGTTCATATTCAGAAGTATATTTATCTTCTTTCTGAAATATGAAAAGGAACAGTGGTAGAAGAATGAGGAAACAAAAAACACTGATCCTCAGGATCACTGGTGTCTTTTAGTGCCTTTTCACAACCTTCTACTGAGGTATACACCAACAATATTCACTGCATGAACAAGACATCAAAAGGCTATGGTCAAAAGGTTGTCTTGACTGTAGTACAATAACACAGTCGAGGAGGAAAAATAAGTCCTTCAGTTCTCTCAGAGTGGC
Source organism: Actenoides hombroni (assembly GCA_024336885.1). Lineage (NCBI taxonomy): Eukaryota > Metazoa > Chordata > Aves > Coraciiformes > Alcedinidae > Actenoides > Actenoides hombroni. The sequence goes on along the minus strand of WUAM01000323.1, from coordinate 36,613,013 downwards.
AGACACCTTGATGAAACGTTTAACATTATTTTTTAGAGTTACATTTCTCCTTATGGCAGGACTTATACGTCAGCAGGCCAACCCCATCCCAGTACTCCATCAGGACTCATATAAATTTTGGATCCTGGTCCACCAGCTGCAGCTGCTAGCATCACATTCCAGTAATGAGCCCTGTGAGCTTGCTGGTGATGGAAATGGACTAAGACTGCATGATCTGAATCTGTTCCTTTTTCTAGCCAAGAGAGAAATGAGATAGTCTTGGCCTTCTAATTTACAGAATTCTGGAAAGAAAAACAATGAAAAATCCCAGTGAACTAGGAGTGAATAAATGGACTCATAGATTAATGATGAGCTGGAGAGGAATATTTCTAGGGTTTTCTAAATACCAGGATAAAAGGCAAAGAAAGAACCTGATACTGAAAACTAGACAAAGATGTGAGAAGAGAGACAAAGGAAGAGTGACACTTGAGAAAGCGTGACGATAACACAGAGTGAAGAGAAATGGTGGAAAAGGAGAATGATGAAAAGGGAATCAAGGAAAAAAAAAAGATAACAATAAAAAAATAGAAAAATATAAATGCAGGCAAAGAGTTGAAATGACGTACACAAGTGAGTATACAGTAGGGGAGAAGTAAGTAGAGGGAAGGAAAGCTGAAAAGGACCACAAGTAAGTCCTAAGGGTCATGTGACATATAGACATATTACTTCCAGAATAATAAATATGACCAACAAAAGTAATTGAAAATTCAACTAGACCAACACGCTTAGTGTTTTATTTCTTTGGTGTATATTTATGCAAGACCAAACCTTGGCTAAGGGGATCTAGACTTAGCTGTCTGAAAAATATCCTGAAAACTGTCATTTACTGAGAATTTTTATTATAGATGTGTTGTTTATTCTAGGCAACAGGGTTTAGGTAACAATTTCTGACCTTCTGCCTTTATACAGTGTGTCTGTCATCATCTTGACGTGAATGTTTCCTTTGATCTCCACGGTGGCCTTTGCTATGGAAGAATTTGCAAACATGAGAGCATAGAGCATTGATCGTTTTAATCCATCCCAAACCTGAACTTCAGTGACTGTTTGAACCAGGAATCTTGTTTTGGCATGGATAAGTGTTACTTGTCAAGTGTGGCCATGCTTATGACCTGTTAAAGGTCTGCTGAAAGACTCTTTTTCCAATTCTTCTGTTGTTCCTTGTGGCTAGGTTTTACTACTCTGTGAAAAGGAAATCTTCATGATGAGATAGCAAAGAAAGACAGAACCTTAATAATAACCTTTGGTATCATTTACACATACCGGGAAATACTGTCCAGGTAATTTTGCAAGCCTGTTCAGATAGAGTGCTGAGAAGAGCTTGGATGGAACACACACAATCATAAACAAGTAATTTAAAATTATGGTTCCAGCAGTTGCTTATTTTTATTTTCCTATGTGTTGTCAAGTATATGGAAAAGAAATGTTAGGAAATTGCGTAAGAACTAAATAACAACCTGAACGAAAAATAAAATGGACATTTTGAGAGGGAAGCATGAGCCCACCAGTGGAATGTCACCAGTAGGACTAAGTTTGAAAGATGGCAGCTGCAGTAAAAAGGGGATCTTTTAAAGCATTATGCTGAGGCAGCGCTCCAGCTCTGGCTCAGAGGGAGGTATGTTACCTACTGAATTATGAGCAACATCTTGTTCAACATCCTGTTTAAAGATGAGATTTTCTCTTTGCACTGCAAAGGAAGGGAACAGAAGCCTTCCGATAAAAGATGATGTCTACTCTTCAGCTGAATTGCCATTGGTAGCCTGTGTTAAAATGGTCTAAGGCATACACTTCTTTAAAGGTAATATCATAAATTTTTAAGTTATATGATATGCATAAAATTACTGTGGAATTTGAATTGATGCTGGCCACCCAGCATGAAGATGAGAAGTCAAGTCCATCTTAGAAAGACAGAAGGGAAAGGAAAGGGTGTAGATGTGATGGTGAGCTTAGGGGAGGAGAGGTTGAATAGGTGGACGCCCAGCCTTTCCCATAACACACGGAAAAAGGGGTCAGAAGTATCTGTCATCTGGTTCATCCCACTTCATCCTCTGCTGTCTGCATCTCTGACCTACTGAAAACATTTGGTAATATATGGACATTTAGTACTCTTAAGTAATCTGTTGCTTTAAGTGTCTGCCTAACTTAAAAGTGTTGAGTCAGTCCAGCATAACAAAACATGCTAATGAAACTGCATCCTAATGCATTCTGGCACTGTGGAAAAATACGTGTAAACAGTGCTCAAAGTGGACTAGTACTAGACAATATAGTGGCCACTTCACATATATAATCTGGAAAACTTTGCATGTGCTATAAAGAAATCTGTTCCACGCATACAATTCCACATTTTTATTTTGAATGCTGCCTGCAGCATATAACAGCACATTTTGTAAAATAATACAGTAACAGGATTATTTCAAACACAGCATGTTTTTCCTCATTTAGGTTTTCAGAAGCTACTTTTTTTTCTGGTAATATGATACTCAACCAGTAGCAACTTCCATTTTTTACATATTTTTTTTAAACTATTGTCACAGCTCTTTATTTTGATTTTATTGGTAATCATGTTAGTTATATTTTTGGTTATGCTGATTCTCCATGTTCTTTAATCCAATATGTACTAATACTGAATTATTACCACAGAAGACAAAAATGAAATTGATAAAATTTTTTCTTTTGGATGACTGCATAAACCATCTGTGTTTAAAAAAGATACCAAACTCTAGCTCGTAAGCACAAGGAATTGTAAAGATCCTGGATTCTCAGAAAATCCCTGTCCAAGGATTATCAAACATTAGAGGTTCCAAATTCAGACCATAAACTACATGGTTCTTAATACATAGCCCCAGTTACTGCATATCAAATCAAGTATAAGGCTGCTGGAACAGAAGTAATTTCTAATAATGATGTTATAATTAAATATTAATCATGCAGTTTCAAAAATTCTTACTTGGTTAAATTCCTCCATGTTTACAGGTGGTTAAGCTGTAACCCATTTTTTCCTCCTATTATTGCTTAAGTTTGCTGAAAACTGTTATTCTCCACCAGAAAGATCTGTTTTAGTAATGGACTAATTCTGGATAAGCTGTCCTCATTTAATATACTATTTAACTGAGCGTAAGGTGTTGGGGGAAGCTGTCCAGAACATGTTGCATATGTTTATCAAACATTAGGAAGTCATAGGTGATACTGAAAGAGGGGCTCAAATGAAGATCAAGAATTTGTGCTATACTTAGACATTCACTAGAGCAGCACTAGAGATTTGGGTTCCACTTGAGGTCATTCAGTGTGAGATTTAGGCACTGACATATAAATATCTCTGTGTCAATGGAGATCTTGGTAGAGACCTTAGTCTTTGTCCAGTTGTCTCAACACAGATTGCTTCCACCATTTGAGACATCATACAGCTTTTTGCCTGGCCCCAGCAACTTTTTGGGAAAAGAGGCTTTTTCTGGAAACCTGTAGGTCCTGTAGCATATTTTTCAGCCCTGAGAGAATTTCTCATGTACTCTGTGGCATCTCAAATGACATTTAAATGCTTGCCTTTAGACAATTGAAATAAGCTTCTTGGGCTGAGAAGCTGAATTGTTCTCCAGAAACCACTAGCTGCATCAAGTGAAATGGGAGTTTCAAAACTTATGACACACGTAGATGCCTGTATGCAGAAACCTATTTTAGTTGTTTTATTTTTCAACAGAATAGTATTCTTCATATCAAAGATGACAGGAGGACAGGAATCTGTAATATACCCTGTTATAGTTGGCAGTGATTTGGGGAAAATCCACAGATTGAAAGGCTTATATTAGAGCACACCTACAAGAGGTCTTGTAGGTAAAACTGTTTTGACCTGTTTATGATGAGATAAAGCTGCATCTTCTGCAGATTGCCTGACCTAAATAATAATAATGGCACTTCTCTGCTCTGGGTGGATTGTTTGTTCATGTTCTTGACTAGTTTCAGATGATGCCGGTCGTGATGCAGCAAATCACCTATACAGTCAGAGGCAGTGCAAACAGAAAAAGACATTTAGATATCTGCCTGAAATGCAAGTTTCAATTTTTTCTGACAAGACTTGACTAAAATAAACAAGGTGGGATTAATTTAACTTCTTGAACATATAGTGCACATCTTTACTGCCTGACTAGTAACCTCAGGTTCCCTTCAGAGTCAGCAAAGAGTAATAGTTGCCCCTGGAGTGCAATTCATTTCATCCTATTGTTGACAGCTAAAATTAATCAGCTTTCCTGTTCCAAGGGTGTTTCCACCTTGGAAAGAATGCTTCTTCTTCCACAACATTTAGTAGTGTTTAGCAAGCTTACACTTGTTCAAGATGCAGACATCGTTAGGACTTATAGAAATGTAAAGGGTTGGGGCTGGCCTGGCCACTAGACAAATGACAGATGCTCTCTATTAATGCCTCTCCCTTTCCAAAGGGGAAGAGAAAGTGAATAAGGGAAGAGAAAAAGGGAGAGAGACTTAAGGACTGGAAGACTAAAACAGCTTTAATGAAACAATAGTGATAGAATGATATATATACAAAAATATGTAAACTCTATATTGAACCAACCTCCCTGATGGCAATTACATCACCATCACCACTGATGCTGTGGAGCAGGCAATGGGGAAGTCCCAGACTGGACTCAGAAGTGGTGGGAACCAGATTCAGGAGCTGGATTCAGGAACACATGGTTTGGGATTGAAGGCAGAAGAAGAGACAGAGTCCTTCTTGAACACTGGCCATTGAAGAAGAGAGCTTAACCCTTGTGATCCCTCAGCTTTATACTGAATATGACATATATAGAATGGTATATCTTGTTGGGCAGTTTAGGGTCACCTGTCCTGTCTGCTCCTCTCTACAGATTCAAGCTCTTGCTTTCTGCACCCCCAGCGTGGCACACAAGACTTATCAGTGACCTTCATCTTCACAGGACCAAGTATAAGCAAGAGTCTTTCTACACACCAGTCCTTTGTAGTAACTGGAAACTTCAAGCATTATCACTGTTAGAAGGATATACTATCTGCAAAAGTACACCATGCAGTTAGTTAGAAAAGACTTAACTGAAAAGTAAAATCACTGAACAGAATTAGTTCTGTTCTAGCTAAAATCAGAACATGGAGCACTAAATAAATTGTAACTTGGCTCTTGAGAACAAAGCACATTTTTGGTTTGATTGGGATAGAAAACAAGAGAAGTCACTGGGTCAGAATTAGCCTGGGGGAAAAGTAACTGAAATCAGTGTCCTTGCTGTGCCACAGGGAAGAGGAAAACTCAATCATCCATTGCAATAGAGCTCAAAACTGAGGAAGGTACTTGGTTAGTGTTCCAGAAACATTTAGCAATGAGTTTGTATCTGCTGATACTTTTCAACATTGTCCCTGGCAATGTGTTACTTTACTTGTTTTTCTACTTTAAAAACAATGTAGTCTATGCTATTTATGTTTTATTCTGATGGAGACATAAATCTTTGTCCCAGCACAACACAGTAAAATGAAGTTTGACTAACTAAACTTGCTGGGGCAGAACACGTTACATTTCTATAAAATGTTCATTCAATTTTGAACAAGCAGCATATTTTCTTTCAGATATGACACATGCAATTTTATTTTCAGTGTTTATACATTGTCTATTTTTTTGACAAGTAGCAGACATTGTATAGTAAGCTATGCTGTTACATTGTAAAAAAGTTGCCAACTGCATATTTAAAGTGACAAAACCTTTGGATTAATTAGACAGTGTTTTCTATTTCGCAAGAATTTCTCAGAATGGAGTTGCAAGGCCTTCATTGCAATGGGGATTTAAAATGGTGCCAATTTGCTGTTTTCTGAGATGGACAGACAGCAGCTGTTCTTGTAGAACAAGTTCAGTAGGTTAGTAACTGGGTCAGTGCTACTTCATGTCACTGGGGTTTTTTTGAGGGGAAGATTTGTGCTGAAAAAAATGACCATAAAGGACAAAATGCTGGGTTCTGTCTTTGCTGTTTAACAATGAATCTTCAGTAGATGTGCTTAAGATTTTCTAATTGACATGCCTGCAAAATTCCTTGAAGTTTTTCACTTATAAACTGTAATAACAGTTCTATTGATCAATAAATGCCTTCAGGCATAGTCTTATTCATTTTAAATTCTGAAACAATAGAGACAGGTAAAGCCTATTGCTTGCTTATCTGTAACTACCTGGAACATAAAATACCAGTTCTTTTGAAGATTCATAAGGATATAGAATCTAATTTAGCTCCTCGTTGCTATGTTTTAATTTCATAGTCTAATAGCAGCAAACTTAGCTTCTCCCTGGAGCGTGCAAGTGTAACACTAAAGATATAGAGGGAATAGATATAGATCTGAGGAGGAAGAAAGCACTATTTTCAAACAGTTTCCACAGAAGTACTGCAGTTTAATATACGTACCAGGCATGTGAGTGGCTGTTTGATATCAGGATTGCATTCAGACGCAGCAAGTTTCAAAGTCTGGTTTGTTCTCACAGTATATGAGGACTCTGTTTTCACAGTGCATTGGGTAACCTGTGTCCATCTGCAAAGTCTCAGGTTTATTGAATAATGCAGGCTCTTTTAAGAGAAATTTTTATTCTTATCTCTTAATATTCTTATCCTTTCTTCAGACATATAATAGTATCACAGATATCCTTTGAACAAAATCTGGCTTTTGATGTCAGTGCAGTTCAATATGGAGACCCTTGTCCTTTGTGGAGTTGCAATGGGAAGTGGCCTATATTCTTCCACCTAGCAAAATTTTAATGAAAATGAAGATTTGAAGGAGACAAAATCTCCTACTTAATGTGAAGGAAAACACTCTAAGGTATAGAGATCTCAGAAAATGAGAGAGGGGGAAGAAGACTAAGTAAGAAAATTTATATATAAATTTATATAAAAGTCAAAACAAATATAAGTTCCAGCTCTTTTGGAGAAGAAAATTAAGAAGAAAAATGAAGAGACAGAAAATTACTGAATTAACATAAAGAACACTAGGCTACACTACTCTGAAAGGAAACAGCAAAATCCTATGCTAATCCTGGAAAGCAACAGTAGGTAGGAAAGAGGAAAGGGAGAGACTGAGAAGGCAGGAGGGTAGTCTGTCTCTCTGTCTCATACTCAGAGGTGATAGTCCATATGGTGCACATTCATCCATCCTGCTGCAGTTCACAGCCTGTTGGAGAGACACTTTTAGTGGGATCAGCCCTTGAAGTGAGTTTTTGAGAATTATGGAATATTTCATGTGGTTATATAATACCACAGAATCATTTTGAGATGGCCAGGGAAAGTATCACCGTTGATAAGCAGAATCCAAGGGAAGCAGATCGGAATATTTCAGCAAAGATTCAGTGCAGATAATACGAAAATGTTAGAAAGAGGAGTTTAAAGGAAAGACAAGAGGAGCAGTGGGTAGAGCCAGCTCCAATCTGTTTTTCAAAAAAGTGAAAAGGTGTAGAATGGTGGGGTTTTTTAATGGACTTTTGCTGTAAGAAGGAAGTGAAGGAATACTCCGCCCTTTTGAAGAAACAGTATCAGCGTCTGTTTGGCTAGGAATTAACATTCCAGTCTGGTGAACAGTGACCTGTCAAGTTGACATTACTTCATCACTTCTCAATTATATTTTATTAATAAGTGTCCAATATTTAGGAGATTCAAAGCAACAACAAATCAGTCATAGGGCACGCAACAGAAAATTGCATCCATACACAGAATTGGTTGGGATACTCAAAAGAGAATGTACAGCTTCCAGAGGAAGATCTGGTGATAGGATAAACTCCTACATGGAGGGAGATGCTTGTTGATGACTGTATTTGGTTTAAGTAGCAAAGTTTTGTAGGAGGCACTCTGCAGGGTTGCCTTCTGTGAGAAAACACCGGAACCTGACCCCACGTTGAACAGAGCCAGTTCCAGCCAGCTCCAGGTGGATCTGCTGCTGGCCAAAGCTGAGCCAATCAGCAATGTTCATAGCATGTCTGTGATAACATATCTAAGAAAGGGTAAAAACTGGTACGCAACAGCAGCTGAGAGAGAGAAGTGAGGAAAATGTGAGAGAAACAACTATGGAGACACCAAGGTCAAAGATGACTCCTCTGTGGCCTGTGGTGAAGACCATGGTGACACAGGTTGTCCTCCTACAGCCCATGGAGGTCCGCAGTGGAGCAGATATCCACACTGTGGCCTGTGGAGAACCATACGCTGGAGCAGGTGAATGCACCCTAAATGAAGTTCCAGCCCCTGGAGAGCCCACACTGGAGAAAATTTTCTGTCAGGATTTGTGACCTTGTGGGGCACTCATGCTAGATCAGTCTGTTCCTGAAGGACTACACCACATGGAAAAGACACACACTGGAATAGTTCATGAAAAACTGCACCCCACAGGAAGGACCCACGTTGGAGAAGTTTGTGAAGGACAGTATCCTATGGGACGGACCTCACATTGGGGCAGGGGAAGAGCATGAGGAGGAAGGAATGGCAGTGATGAAGCGTTATGAACTGACCACAACCCCAATTCCCCATGCCCTGCTGCTGTTCAGAGAATGGAGGATATAAAAGAGTTAGGAGTGAAGTTGAGCCTAGGAACAAGGAGGTGGGAGGGGAAGGTGTTTTTTAAAGTGTTCTTGTTTTTCATGATCCTACTCTGATTAATTTGCAATAACTTAATTTTCCTCAAGTTGAGTTTTTCCCATGACAGTAATTGGTGAGTGATCTCTCCCTGTTCTTATCTTGCTGTATTTTCTCCTCCTGTCATATTGATTAGAGTGATAGACCTGTTTGATAGGCACTTGACAGCCAGCCAAGGTCAACCCACCACAATGACATTGGCAGAACTTTGCCAGGGTTGATTTAAGGCTGCAGAATGAATGGTGTGTGTTCCTTTGATCTTGTTTATTCTCTGGTAAATACATAGCAGGCCTATTGAAACCACGCCAGCAAACAAGAAAGCCCCCGATTCTGTAATAAGTCAGTCTGCAGAGAGGATGAATGAGAAAACAGCTCCTCCAAAATAAGTATTTGTTACATGATCTAAATCTCTACCTAAAAGTGCTTAAATACTCTAGCAAAGGCTACATAAGAATGAAAAGTCAGGCCAAGTTTATGAGTTTGCTTTTATCTCACCCTGGGGGGGAAAAAAGTCAACAGTGGTTTGTGACTCTATATTTAAGACATAAGGACATGGATTGTGGGAGGCCTATGGAAGGAGCATGTGTGTCAAAGCTCCTTATACTACTTGTTTACAGGGCTAGTCAGACACCAGATGTAGCTAGACTGCACAATTATAGTAGTGATATTTTTCAGAAACACGGTAGCTTGAAGCAATTAAACAAATGTCTACGAGTAGAAGGTCCTTTCAGCAGGTATTTGATTTTACTAACCTTGACCTTCACCATGTGCACATACTGTTGCTTTTCCACATTGTAATCATGGAACACTACCACTAATAAAGAAATAGATTTAATTTCCTGCATTATGACTTAGATATGATATGCCTGATAATTTTTTTCTCCAGTCTCTTCTGAACAAAGCTAAATAATTTTGTGATTTTTAGCCTATTTTAACTCTTACATCTGTGTACTGGCCTATATGGTCAATGACCAGTCTCTTTTAATTGAGTGGAACTAGCAATTTATTTGTGGTAACTCAATACTAAGAGCTAGTTTAAATCTTATGTTCCCCCATAGGTTACTGTGGGCTCATATTTGATAAAAATTATAAATTTTGTTTCTTTAAATGGATTTTGTTTTCTTCCTTAAGATTTCCCTTACTTTTTTGTTCGTACACAGAAGAAACGTATACAATATTTTAACAATATAAATGTTTTACAGTAAGCAGGATTGACTTCATGCTAAGTAGGTTTTATTCCGTTACATTAGCTTTTAGAAACTAAAACAAACACATCAGTGATTTTATGTCATTCTCTGCAAGATAGGAAACAAATGTACAATTAACACGGCAAGTAGCTTTTAAAGCTTCTCTCCTAACAAGAAAAACAAGTAATAAAGTGAACAGCTCAATTTCTTACAAACTGAAGCTTTTCCAGCTTACATGCTTGTTGATGTAATTTTTAATAATTAAAATAATTCTGAAATTGTTCCCAGGACCAACTCCTGAATATGATATTGTGATACAAGTGTACCTCTCATGCTTCATACACTAATGAGAAGAAAGATAGCCATTATTTTTTTTTTTTTACACTCATACATGCATCCATGCATTTTGGTTGTTTTGTGACTCCCCTCCTCCCCAGTTCAGTATATTCTAGTTGAATGTGAGTAGGACACAGAAGCCTTGATCAGATTTTCTGCATTGTCCAATTAATGAACTTCCACTAAGAAAGATTTTCAGAATGCTTTCAGTGTAGACTACAGATATGAAATAATTATTCCAGAAAGTCAAAATTGTAACTTAAAATAGAAATAAATAAATAAAAACCAACCAACCAATCAAAAACCCAAAAGCAACACCAGAAAAAGACTTTTTAGCAGAAATATTTCCTTTACTGTTCCTGTTTTCATGCATAAATACAACATTTGAAATGAATACTAGAATTCATGGAACTGGCTCCTTATACAGATGTTCCCTTTTAAGAACTGACTGAGCTCTGTTTAACAATTACAAATGCTTCACTGAAATACAGTGACATATTCCATACACACTAGGGGAACAGTGTGCTGAAAATGCAGGCATCATCTGAAAAGAGAAAATACCAATACCTGTAAGCAAAAGCTATAGTGATAATGCTGTGGGAGACAGAAAACATGTAAAAATCAAAGTTTTGCTGGGACCAAAGATTTGTGTGGAACTTTTACAAAATATTTCTGGTTAACTTTGAAATAAGCTTTGAACCATTAAAATGTTAATGAAATGCCAGAGTAAAACATTTTTTTCATAATTACTTAAAGTGTTTTGCTCTGCTAAAACAGTTCAGTGAGGTCAACACAAGTTTGGTAAACATTTTAGCCAGACCAAAGCTGTTCTTTACTGGTGAAAAGACGTGAAGCTGAAATATTTATTTCTAAGCATATGTCATTGCTCTTTCATGGTGTGCAGCCAACCTAGGCTGTTGGCTCACTCTCAAATGCAGGCTCTACAGGCAGCAAGGAAATCCAGCTGGGCTCTTGTGCAACCTGATTTGCTCTATAGAAATCAGTGCAAGACCTGCCTTTAAAGGAAAGCCTGGTGGAGCAGTACTTAAAAAGCTGACTGATGCACAATCTGCTAGGGAGTCTCCTGATTGAGAAGGGATCACAGAATCACAGAATGTTAAGGGTTGGAAGGGACCTTGGAAGATCATCTAGTCCAAGCCCCCTGCCAGAGCAGGACCACCTAGAGCAGGTCACACAGGAACACGTCCAGATGGGTTTTAAATGTCTCCAGAGAAGGAGACTCCACAACCCTTCTGAGCAGCCTGTTCCAGAGTCCGTGACCCTCACAGTGAAAAAGCTTTTCCTTATGTGTCTGTGGAACCTCTTATGCTCCAGTTTGAGCCTGTTGCCCCTTGTCCTGTCATTGGACATAACAGAGCCTGGCTCCATCCTCCTGACACTCACCCTTTACATATTTATAAAAATTAATGAGGATGTGCTACTTTGTGAACTGTAGGCTTAAAGAAAGGTGGAGACAAAGCTACACAACACTGCTGTGTTTCATATTGGTCTACCACGAATTGCTGCAGTTGGATGAGTTTGGCTACAGAGAAGCAACCTGGAGTATAGTTCCCACACTTGGCACCGTGGTTAGGTGCTTGAGGATGCTGTGCCTGGAACGGCTATAGCCATCAAGTCCTGGCCCTGAGGACAGGAGAGATGTCAGCAATCAGTGAGGAAAAAGGCAAATAGTAGTAAACTCTGGGTATCCATACACTTGATGCATCAAAGAACATCTAAAATACCTCCCTAGTACTGATAGAAATAAATCTTCTTCCTAATCCCAGTGCAAGCCTTCACAAGGATTTAATAACCTAAACAAAGCCTTTAACCCAGTCTAGGAAAGAAATGGCTAGAAAGGATCATAACATTTATCAAATACTTCAGAAAAATTCCAGTTGATTGTTTCACAGTATCTACACCTTGTACTGCCTTGTCAGGCAGGCTGTTTGAATAGTTGAAGGCATTTGTGTAAACAAAACCATGAATAATAATCAAATATGCAGAGAAGAATAAAGATGCACACTTAAACCTCTCAAATTTATATATCCTCTTCTTTAAAATTAGTGCTTTTAACATCATCTTCCATAATTTTTATTTTTTTTTTAAAAAGGAGGCATGAGAAATCTGAAGTATTGCAATTTCCAGACTCCTAACTGCATATTGTGAACAAACCACTACCCAAATGACAGTAGTTACTGGTGCTTATTTCACTGCAATATTATTTTCAAAATCTCATTGAAAATCAGATGTATAACAGTAAGCTAACACTGTATAACAAGTGCTATCTTAGCCTCTTCATGTTATTTCCCCAAGAACACTTTGCCCGTACAAAATATCAAGGAAGTAATTTCAGAGGCATCTTTACTAGAACATTATTTTTCTCAAAGCTAGCAACCATACTAATGTAGGTTACCACAAACTGCAGTATACCTAGAGCAGGCAATATACCTCTTTAGTTTTGTGGAAGTTGGAATAAGCTACAAAATTCTTATTTTGCTGAACCAAGTGTTCAATTAGTTTAAACTGTCTATGCTTTTCATTTTTTTGCCTTGCTCTGCGTTCCTCTTCCCATGTCCCAGGGCACTGCTTTCTTTATAATATGTATTTCCTGATATCACTCATGTGTCCCTATGTCAGAATCCATCCATTGTTTGCTATTCTCCCTCACAGAACACTATACAGCACCGTGGAAGATTTGTTCCCTATTTGTTTGAGCTGTTTTAGCCATCAGTGCTAAAGTACAAAGGCTTTTAGTTGTTTGTAAATAGCTTTGTCCTTAGGGCTTGCAGGGCAGTTTATTTTTCTTGAAGCACAGCACAAAATATGATGCAGTTGAATAGACATTGTAATGTACCTGGAATGCTACAGGGCCTTTGCTGTGCCAGAAAGAGGACCATGAAATTTTCCTATTTCTTTTCTGCATAAATTGAGATGATTTTTAATCTTTGGAAGAAAAACTGGCTAGAGCAAAGGGAATTATATTGATATTTTCAACAGTTTGAAGAATAATAGCTTTGAGGAATAACATCATTCATCTGTAGCTTTTTATGAAACTGACTTTCTTCCATAATCAGGCTGATGGACTTTTCAATAGCTACTGTGAAGCTGTGGAAATGAAACTTTAAAATATAACATAGAAACTAAAACCAGTCCATCTTAGATGTAGTTTGCTAAGTTGCTAAATACTTCACATGTAGATAGGTAATTTTCAGTTGCATGGTACTTCCACCTCTAAAATTATTAATTATACTTAATATGTTTATCAGTTAATATCATGCTTAATCTGTTCCTTTATGATTTCATAAGAGAATTGTGTTTAGTGTCATTTGAATATGTGTTTAACAAGAAGCTCTTGGGCCTCTGAGGGCACATTGTACAAGAAGGTTCTGAGTATATCATCAGGCATGTAATGTGGAATCAGGCTTTAAGCTGAGCAATGTTCTGTTGCTTGTGTGTAGGTATCTTGTTTTACATTATGCTCTTATTCATCATATTTCATGATCAACTTAGCAGCTGTAATTTCCTTTGAGCTTCAGCAAATTATGCCTGTGGTAGCTAAGGACAAATTTAGCTCAGCAGAAAGCTATTTTTAAACATAAAATTATTTATTTTCCTAGAGAAAATAATAATCTTTATATACAGCGTGGGGTTTTTTTTCATAATTTCAGAAGCAAATGCCTATGAAACATATTTCCCTCTGCAAGTATTCCAAACTAAGCATTTGTTGCCACACTTAGTTAGCTTGAAATACTCCATATATGATTTTGTGTAGGAAAATTTTTATCTATTTATATCTATCTTTTTATTCTATACTCTTTTGTTCTCCCATTTATTTTTCTTTAAGTTATTCAGCGATTATTTGTATGTACTTTTGTTACTGCTCTTTATGGGTTTCTTATCACTCCTGATGACAAAAGAGATAAAACCTCGAAGATTATAATAACTGTGGTCTGTTTTATGGAAATTGAGATGTTAAGTACTACAAAAGGTTGCTTTTTAGTAATTCAATCAGAATGACTTTTTTTTCTTTTTGTAGTACTCTTCATCAGAGCATCTCAAACTAATTTACAAATAGCAATTAGTTAAACCTTTTTGTTCCCAAATGTGCCTTATGGTCCTGAAACATTTATTATTAGAGAATGTCTCAATATTGTGTGTAATCAGACAAAGAAAACTTCATAGAGGTAACAGAAGAACAAAACAGGGAAAAAATGGAATATCTGAAGACCAGCAGATAATTTAAAGGGCAAAGGTCTTTTAAGTTTTAAAGATCACTGGGTATAAGTTCCTTTACTTATGACTCTGTATATCTCAGATACAATAGAAACTGAAAATCATGTGTACTGTCTATTTACAGATCTGTAAATGAGAGCATCAGCACTTTAAATCATACTTATATTGAAAGAGTAACATAATGTCTAGGAATGGAGACCTCTACCTTTGCGTTTGTGAATATAAGAAATTATATTTTCATGCATATTTTTCCATGGCTATTTTCAATTTGTGCTCATTGAGGCTGAAATAGGTATATTCCCATCTACAAATAGTGGTGGGAAGCCATGGAAAAGCCTTTGTTAGAAACTTGTCCTGCTAGTGCTGTGTTTAGTCTTTGTATTTGTACCTCCACATTCCTTCTCAACAGATATCTCCTGAATCTTTTCTCAGCCTTTAAGGTAACCTGTGGAGAAGTCTTTCCTCTGAGTAGTGAAAATATCCCATCCTGTGGTTATTACAACAGATTTCCATCTAACATGCTGCAGGACCCGAGGGTGGCTGATAGCAGGACACAGGAGTTAGTAATAAATGGGATTTAAGGTTATTCCCACGTATTAGTGAGTATACTAAGTTCTGAAGGACAGCCCTTTGATGAACACACTTCAGGTCTTAACAGTGTTGTGAAACCTTTTTCCTTCCCTAGTTAATGCCATCAACTCACTGCCTCTTGCCTGTTATCTCCAAATATAAAGCTCTGTCTGCAGGAACCTGAGTCCTCTGATATGAGAACACTGAGCTACCACAGTACATGCTCACCTGTATGCTTTATGTTGCCATGCTCAAACATAATGCTGAGAAAAAGAGTCCTTTCTTAAAAGTTCTTAAAACTTTAGTTAATGTATTGTTTGTGACTTACATGGAAAGATTCCTAAATATTTATTTTACATTATTCCTTCTTCTCTAGTACCAGAAAGTAGTAGTAGTAGAGACATACAAACAGGGACATTAGTTTGTATCCAAAATAATTACTTCTGCCGTAAATCTTGCAGTCCATATGGATAAGGTACAATACTGGCACTGGTATCTACAGGTCCATCTGCACAGAGCCTCATTTCACTGCATAAGGTAAAGCTTTGTAAATCCAGCCATCTGTTTTCAGTGCTGTTTATTCCCCAGAACCCCTAAGTAAGGGTAGGCAATAAAGAAAAAGTGTAAAGAATTCCTCTGTATCATATGACTGAGTAGTAAAAATAATGTTAAAGGATTCAAAATAATATTTGAATATTTTCTATGATCATTTCTGTCCCTAAAATTATTTAAAGTAATAAATACATCATTTGACTGTGGCAATGGCATCTGCTAAATGCTACGTAGTCATAAAGACCTAATTGTCCTTCACCTTGCTGTAGAACACAGCTTCTCCACCAAAGCCAACAAAGTGACAGCACTGCAGAATCAAGCTCCTTATATTTTTTTTTTTTGTTTTGTTTTTATTTTTTCCCATGGATTTGCTGCCCTTGATAAGAATAAGGGGAAAACTAGATTTGATTCAGTGATTTCCTTCTGGCTTTTGGAGCACCAATGGATGTTTTTGAAAATATTAACCCTCCCTCCTCTGCTGGGGAACACAGGATTGTAAACACATTTAGTAATATCAGCTTAGTGGCTTGAGTACTTCTCATTAGTACCACACATATATATCCATGAAAAAATCAATTCTGTGAGATGATTCCTGGATCAATAACAGGTCAGTGCCAGTACACTAACACTCTGAAACTGTGAGGTGTGGGAAAATGCTGGAAGATACTTCTGCTTTGTCTAGTTTGGGGTGAAGTGTTCAAAGCTGAAATAATTTTCCATGTGAAGTAGTAGTAATTAATCACAGAAGTTCCTCAGATAGTACTGCACCTTAATAATTCCTGTTTAGAAAATATAAACCTACATAGTGAGCCACATTTCCTGAGGCCAGTTTATCAGAAGTATCTGCGTTGTTTGAAGAAAATGAAATGAAAGCCATATTCAGTCATGTTTTAGCATTCAGTTCTGTTATTGATCCTGGAGAACCTGTAGAATTTCTTCAGAAGGAAGGCCTCAAGGCACCTTGGAGATCATTGAGAGACTATGAGCATCTACTATGACTTTAGTTTTAGTTTTGGTTTTGGTTGTCTTCAGATCAAATCAGATCAAATAGAGAAGAAAAAGAATCAGGAAGATTCTAATCTGGAGGCAGATGACACTTGTCAGACTGAAATGTGCTATGTTACTGTTGAACAGGTAACGTGTCCTAAACATTTATTTTGGTTATTATTTTAGAATAAGATTTTCCCCAAGTTTTATTTCCTGATGTCTGCATGGCTGCTAGTGGTCACTAAACACCCTGCTTGGACAAGGAAATTGTATTTATTCTTTGACATATTCAATATCTAGGTATTTTCTGACCTAAATTATTCTATGAGTATATGGAGAGGTTGGAACACGATGATCTTTAAGGTCCCTTCCTACCCAAAACTTTCTATGATTCCATGTGAAGCTTAAAAGCATAAACATGCTTTGTATTTTCACACAAACTTTTAAACCACTGACAGTTTAAATTAAAAGCTAAAATCTGTGCCATCTCTTTAATTCAGTAAACACATAACTAGTCACTTAGGCACTGGTGACATACTAGTTAAATGTGTAAACTTAAATTATTTTAACTTAATTTACTATAAATACAAGACTGGTGGGTAGTACTTTATTTGTGTGTTTCTCTTGATAAAACGGTTTTCTAATTTATTTTTCATTTAGTAAATAAACAATTCCTTTTGGTTCCCCCTTGCCCTGCTGTTTGTTAAATGTGAGTCTAATCTGTCTGCCTGATGTTGGAAGTTAACTCTGTTTCTGTGGGTATGATAATCTTGTAACAATGTGTTCATGGGACCCTACAAGAGTAGCTTAGCTCCTCTAGCTAGCTCACGTAACATTCAGCGACATATACATATATGTAAAATACATAGCCTTGTTTTGTGAATTGGTGATAAAAGGATGATCAAGCAACTAACAGTAACCAGGAAAGCCTCTTGATGTGTAGCAAGGTATATGGGAATCATTCTGAAGCTCCAGGTGTCACAAGGGAGGTAGTGATACACCTGAAAAATTTTTGCTTCACAATCTGAAGCAAAAGTGACAATCAGCCCAGTCTAAGCCTCTCTTCCTTAAAAGACAGAGGACTTGATAATGATATGCGTTTTAAGTAGTGGCTTCATGTCACAACTTCTTCTACTTTGAAGGTGGAGGTCCAGTGTTTCTTCTGCGTTTCAAGTCTTCATTTCACACAAGGAGCTCCATGAGACAAGTTTACTTTATAAGCGAATAAAAATTTCCTGGTTTTGAAATTGAAATTAAGATGTGTAGAATAAAAATGGGAACATTTTAATCCTCAAAGATCTACAAGTACTTTCACGCCAGAGTTGAGTTTTGTATAAATAAATGAGTCCCTGCAGAACAGCTGTGTGCCTGTTTTTATGATGTTCCTGAAACTATAGCTTGTAATATTGCTGCATAAGTATTTACAAATTTAGAGTTTATTAACCTTTGATTATAGAAATACTAGTTTTAAAAATTTTAATACTGTTTAATGATCAACAAACTGGAGAGGAACTAATCATTCCTTTTCAGTTAGCCTTTTCTGGCATCTCATCGCAACAGAGAGATGACTACTACTACAGTAATCTTCGAAGAAATCTCATAGGCTACAGAATGTGTTAATCATATCCAGAAACTAAAACATTTCATATCAGAAGATGAATAGGCAAATCTCATTGTAGGTAAATATTCTTCATATTTTTTTTAAGTCAGTCCATTCCTACAATGCAAAACAAATGAATATGGCAGAGATGGAAAAAGTATGTAAGAATGTTGGACTGTGGTTTAGAGTACAAGGACTAATCTTTAATTCAACAAGTGTCTGGTTGAAAGGTGTGAACCTTACTTATAAAGTCCATATTGTTAGTTTTAAATAGAAGTTATCAGAAACTCAGAATCTCTACAACTGTTCATTAATCACTAGGCACTGAGGTGTGATTTCCATATAAAGACCTATCACATCTGTCCCTGCATCTGCTCTATATATGAGTCACTGGGTTTTCAGATTTATGAAATGAAGAAAATCCCATTAATATTCTGCAGGAAGATAAGAGGTAAATTCTAAAGTCCTTTAGAAATTTTCTCAAGTACTTTGACTGGTATATTCCCATTATTTACAGGTTAGTTAAGTGAAGTTGCTGCAGGAGACTCATCAAATTTCTGTCAGCTAAAATAGCAATTGTGTCAATGGAAAGTGATGAAATTTCCCTGAGGGACTAAGACAGTGTAGAGATAGAGTTGCAATGAATAGCATGGCTGACAAATGGAAAGAACCGTCTTCTGCTTTGTCCAGTTTCTATAGATAATAGTATACTAGAATCAGTCACATGTAATCAATTAGCACTGACTTTGTCAGCAAGTTAATAAGAATGGAATTGTGTCTCCTAGAGCTTTATCTGCTGAAAATGCCCTTACAAAACCATTATTAAACTCTAATATTCAGTGACTGCTACAAGAATAGATTTTAAATCAACACCAATGAAATTGGTATCTTGCATTATACATATAAATAAAATCATATTTATTCTAAGTTTTGCTATAATGACTGT
Organism: Actenoides hombroni; assembly: GCA_024336885.1. Lineage (NCBI taxonomy): Eukaryota > Metazoa > Chordata > Aves > Coraciiformes > Alcedinidae > Actenoides > Actenoides hombroni. The sequence goes on along the minus strand of WUAM01000323.1, from coordinate 36,593,957 downwards.
ATATTTTTTAATAATATATTTAAATTTGGGGGGGGTTAAATTTGCAAGTTACATCTATTTTAATGGACTTGGAAATACATTTTCTAGAATCATGGGTAGACTGGGTAGGTTTTAAAGAATGCATCAGTGCTATTAGTAACAAGTTCAGTCAAATCTTGTACTATGTCAAATCGTTTCTCCCACCAAATTATGTGAATGTTTCTAACTACTACTTTGAATAGACCTTGCTAGCTCAGTCCTAGTTAAAACAGCATGCAACTAAAATAAATAAATGAGAAATATGCAATAAAAATATTAAAAAATATATTTTTATTCTTCTTACCTTTTCACAAAGCATAGGTTTTTTAGACTAGTTACTTCATCAAAATCTGTATCCACTGGCTATCCTTCTGTAGAGTAGGAAATGGACTTAAAACTTTGATCATACTTTTTGGCTCAGAAATATTTGAAATCAATCCAAGCAAATCTTGCACAGTCCTTGGGATATATAAATTAGGATAGTTTTAATGAACCTTTTTTAAAAAAATAATTTAAGGATGCCTGTACATTTTTTAAATTACTGATACTAAAAAAGTAAAACTGCATCATGCAGGTAATCATCTCTAGTCAAATATGTTTCTAATCTAAAATTTATCTTTCTGTATCTTTCATCTATCTAAAATCTGCTATCAAATACCTAATGTAATACCTGGCTAGTATATAATATGTACAAAGATGTTTATATTTAAATACTAGGAAATAGAGGTCAGAGTATCTAAAACTAATCTTAATTTGACTATTATGTCTACAATACTGTGTAGCAGTGATATAATGAATTTTATCTATTCTCCAGTATTCAGATTTTTAATGATAAAAACCTTGTATGCACATGGCAAATCTCATATACCTTTGTCAAACAGACACCATCAGGTTCTACTTGTTTTTTGGGGGGAGGGAAATGAAACATTATGCTATATTCAAGACTAAAATGTTCTTCTAATCTATTTCTTGGATCCTCAACAGCACAGTACTTAAAAATTAGGAGTTTTATCTACTCAGTACAGAGAAGATAGAATGCAGTGAGCTGTTGTGCACTGGGGAAACTGTCAACTGCAGACTTAGAAATGTGAAATTATAATGGATTCATCATATAAATTGCCATCTGTGGATGAAGGGTCAAGTCTTTCTCTATAACATGAAATGAAATCTTTCATAATTTCCTTATAGCATGAGTGATTTAATGTATATGAACAAAAAGTTGGTTGTTCTCTTTTCCTTTTGTGGGGGGCAACTAGAGAGTGAATCTAATGAATCTGTACTGATGAAAACTTGGCTTATGCTTGGCTTATCCTCTTTCCTTAAAATGATCCTCAACCTTGCTTTAACATGTTTTCTCCTTCATGTATAACATGTTAAACAAGACACTTTTGCCAATAAGTTTAGCAAATTCTTTGACTTGACTAATGAATCAAACCAACTGTACTATATTGTTAGCTTGGGAGAATCCAGAGGAAAAGAAAATGTAGATGATGTTTGGTTGGGAACACTTATAGATCCCAGCAGCTTTTCAGTGGAGTTCAAGATTTGTCGTGTCAGATATCTGTACATCAAGTATTCAAATGTTTTATCAGACCAGGTAAGAAAAGTATAGACATTTGTAACAAAAGTGTTCAAAAATTAAATATTGTTATATCAGCTCATGCATTTACTTTGGGGAAAGTTGATGTCACTTTCCAGATTACATTGATTGAAGTAACTTGAGCTCCATTGACTACACCTCAATGCATGAGGAACCTGCATGTGGCCTGCATCTGTCACGAAGTGTCCTCAGTTCCCATCTTGCTCCACCCTAGTAGTATTAATAAAGAGAGGAAAGGAATTTAACTGTGTTGTAAACTTACAGCAAAGTATGCATCCTTTTGGCGTGGTTATCCTGACAGCTTGCATCCATGGTAAGCACAGATCCGAGACTCTACTCCCATGCTTGCACTTGTGTGGAAAAGGAAAATATTAAGTGCAGTTATTCTTCCTTCCTGCGTGGAAAAGTAGACAGAACCATAATCTAGTCAATTTTGAATTACTATAATGGTGTGATATTCTGCTCCTGTTTGAGGTCTATTATTAAATTAAATTGCTTTGAAGCAACAGGATCAGGACTCTAGTTTTATGAAATTAAAGCATTCCATTTCAATAGGAAAGGCATAATTTATGACTATTTTATTTAATCTATATAATTTCAACTATATCTATAAGGTATAAGTGGCAAGGCATTAGAAGTAGTTTTATACAGGATATCCATCAATAATGATCAGCTATTAAAAAACAAGAAGTTACAATTAAAAATTTTTTAAAAATTTTGATCTTAGAAAACT
>WUAM01000323.1:36544887-36591506 GCA_024336885.1 Actenoides hombroni | reverse complement strand
CAATTAAAAATTTTTAAAAAATTTTGATCTTAGAAAACTATTGTTTAGAAAATGAAGTATAGGAAAAAATTACCTCCTGAATAATCTGTTTTGCTGGGAAACCTGCTGTAATGAAAACAATCTTGATTCTGTGTACTTGGTTATAATCCCCAAATTAACCTTTAACTGAGTAATTATATTTATTGGAGTTCTATTTTGGAAAGAAATAATTTTAATTAATGAGAAATATGCCCCTAAAATCACCCTTTAAATTTATTTGCTGTGACAAGACCATTTGATATTACTAGGTTTTATACCTACAGAAATATCTCAAATGAGCAGCTTTACGTACTGAAGAAAAATCTATTTTCTCAGAGGTGCACTGAGCTGTTAACCATGAGGTAAGACTGTCCCAGATAGAAAATGCCTGATAGAAATGCAAATCCTCCTGGTAAAAATGCAACAAATACATTTTTGAATGAATGAATACATATTTGCAAATAATCACAACTGACTTTTTGTTCTGCAGTTCTTAGTGTTTACCACATTTTTCACTGTTTGAAGAGCCTGATTCTTAAAAATGTCAGTATGTCCACAAAGAAAAAACTACTAAACACTCACATGGCTGCATATATGAAGGAAAAAGGTCACAGTCTCACAGAATGGCTGAAGTTGGAAGGAACCTGTAGAGGTCATCCGCTGCAAGTCCTCTACTCAAGCAGGGTCACCTAAAGGCAGTTGCCCAGGACTGTGTCCAGATGTTTTTTTAATATCTCCAAGGAGGGAAACTCCACAGTCTCTCTGGGCAACCTGTTCAGTGTCTGGTCAGACTTACAATAAAAAAGTGAGGTGGCCTATAAAAAAGATGGGGACAGTCTTTTTAGTAGGTCCTGTGGTGACAGGACAAGAGGTAATGGTTTGAAACTAAAATAGGGTAGATTTAGACTAGATACAAGGAAGAAAGTTTTTACGAGGGTAGTGAAATGCTGACACAGGTTTTCCAGAGAGAGGTGGTAGATGCCCTGGCAGCATTCAAGGTCAGGTTTGACAGGACACTGAGCAACCCAGTCTAGTTAAAGATGTCACTGTTCACTGCAGGGGATTTGGACTAGATGACCTTTAAAGGTCCCTTCCAACCCAAACCATTCTGTGATTCTATATTTCTATGAGATATATATATATATATATATATGTACACACCTAAAACCAAGGATGCATATGAATGCCTTTCTAAGGAGCAATTTTCCTATATTTGGCCTGTTATTTATGTTGTGCTGGCAGTTCCCAAGCTCACTTGGGGTGTTTTGCAAGTGTAAGTGAATTTTTCTGCAAAACAAGGAGAAGACGATAAAAGGCTGACAGCTTTCTAAGGCAAATAAATCAATAGCATTGGAGTAAGGACATAAGTCTGAGTATTTTCAAGGTTTCCGTTGAAGGAGATTTTGGTTCAGGAAATACCTCATCTCAGCCAAGTAAAAGACAACTTATCTTAACCAGGGTGCTTTGTGTAAGAGCACAGTGTCTGACAAATTGATTCAGTAAAAATCTTTGCTCTGAGCTCTGGCAGGATAAAATCTGCCCATCTCCATGAGTGTAAAAAAGGAGAAGCCTGCTGGGGAGAGAGGCAGTTGTGCCTGAAGAGCTGATGAGTGCTCCAGGGCACTGAGAATGCAGATGGTGTGAACTGTGTGCTGATACACCTGCAAGCATCTGTCCACTCACTGTTTACTGGAGTCCAGGAGTTTGCCCCTAACTTACTTACAAAATACAGAACTCAAATGGTGACATTCCATGCCTTGCTGTGTAAGCATAAAAAACAAAATTAAAAAAAAAAAAAAAAAAATCAGCACCCAATGAAAAAAAGATTGTTAATTTCTTTTCAATAATTATTCTAAGGTTAGACCATGGTATCAGGTTTGTAAATGAAAGATTTTATTGTTTTACTGGCCTACATTTCTCTTTCTACCCTACTCCCTATTAATCAAAATTCTAAAATCACTTAAATTCAAAATCCCTTAAAATATTTCAGTGAAATATGTGACTCAGCTAAAATTTAAAAGGTTACCATGCCGAGCTACTACAAAAGGGTTTTTCTGATAAATCAGAACTTTGAAATTATTCTGTAGTCCAGCATTGCACACTCCTGCAAATTGCAAGTTCCTATAAGCTGCCTTAGCATTGGATAATAAAATAAAAATTAAAACAAAAGAACAGGCATTTCATCATGGCTTTATTCTATTCAGATAGTTTTCACATATTTTCAAGGGTGGCACAACTATTCATACATTTGAATTGATCATGGTAATGCCTCTGTGCACTGACAGTTGATACAAACGAGATAAAAAGGAACATTTAGTCATCAGATTATAACTTCTCTGTTTAAAATTCTTTCCTAAATTAAATGGGACAATAACTGTCAGGAATTAATACTGAAGGGGACTAAATCTGTAGCTGCCATTGTGTTAAAAATACCCTACCATTGACATTTTCACTACAGATGACAACTAAATCCATAATTAGTATTAACTTTGAAGGATTATCTGACATGTGAATGGGCCACAGTGTGAGGAATTGCACATGCACACAAAATTTAATAAGCTTCATAATGTGAATACACAACTGAAGTTTAAAATATAATAATGTGAAATAAAATATAATGTGTGGACACCAGTATAGAGCTTTCTGCTGATCTCTAAACCTGCAAATTATGTTAGAGTAGATACAGTCTACCACACTTTTGAAGACAATATTCTCTTCTCTGATTTCCACTGGGTAGTCACACACTGAGCAGTGCACAGAAAACTGTGAGTTTGGAGATTAATTGCATCACCCAGGGAAATACATCAATGTAATTTGTGAGAAATATGCTCAGGACAAATAGTTGAATGTCATAGGAATGTTTTGAGCATATAATACCATTTAATTATTTTTTAACGATGAACTTAATGATTCTGTGATGCACAATGTTGAATTTCACATGGAATAGTACTTATTTCCGGTGGCATGTTTTTACAGGCATATCCTCTGTAACATTTCCAATGTGATTTATTAAGGTCTTTAATGCAGAGAGTGAAAGAGATTGACTAGCCTTATGCTTAAATGTGGGTGCTCATTCCATCTCTTTTCTGCTTCACTCATTAGTTCTGAGACTGGTGTCCATGCAAGCTGGACAGTGAATCAGGCTAGGAACACATCTAAGTTAAAAATAACCCATCAAAAAAAGTGTGTGGGAAATTTAACTCAGTCCAGTTTGTTGCATGGCTTCATTGCTTTTGCTGGCTTAAGCGAGAGTCAGCAAGGGACTGCTGAGGACCAAAGAGTGAAGAGTGGACAAAACCTGTTTTTAAAACTCCAGGATTTAATTAGAAAATTGCTAGAAGGAAATACAGTGTAGAATGAATCACACTGTGACAATGAAGCTTTTTCTACTATTGTATTTTCTTATCCAGCTGCGTTAGCTTACATTAGCTAACTACATCTCCCTCTTCTTAAAAGAAATCATTGTGTGCAAATCATCTGAGGAAAAAGGAAGTCATCAGTAAAAGGAAATTTATTTCTCTTAATGCAAAGTATTCCTGGTTTATGATAAGAGCTCTAGCATTTAGCTCATTAGATATAATATACACCTAGAAATAAAATGGTGGCATTCTTTTTGAGATGGACTGTTCACATATAATTTAAAACATAAATGACTGAGTAATACTGAAAGATGAATCAAAGACAAAATACTGTTCCTACTATTTAAGGCTGTATTCATGCTGCAGGGGGAGACTGAGCTTTTTCTATTGTAGTGAAATAAATGCATTTTTAAAAGGAGGAAAAAAGAACTTGGGTCTGGGAGTGATCTCTTTGATCCTTAAGACCCAATGCCTTATTACAGCAGAAAGCATCACCGTATAAACCTATCTGAAAAGGTATCGGGTTCCTATATGAGCTCCATGCTTTCCTGCTTTAAAGTCTTTATCGGAATCTCACTCCTTTAATAGTTAAAACACTCCAATATTTCAAGTCAAGTTAATTCAAGTGACCAATTAACTTATATGACTAGCGAATCCACATTTGTTTGTCATAGTCTGGATTACCTTGGATCTTGGAAATCTCATTTTATCTCTGTTTTGCCACCTCCGAAGACATATTCTTAATAAAAAAGGCAATAAAATATGCCACGATAGCATTACTTGCTAATTCTGGCTTTCCAGACCCAGGCTTTGCTTGGCAAGCTGAAGTAGAAGTCTAAAATAACTAAAGATTCCCTTCCTTTCACATAGCTTAGTGGGATTTTCAGGGAGTTCAGTGGAGAAAAGCATGAGTTTATTTTATTTTTCCCCAGTGGAACCATCTGGACTTGTCTCTGATGAACCTGCTTCTTTTTATGTTGTTTATGTCCAAGTGGCAGATGAGGTGCTGACACAAAGATATCACAGGCTTATCTTTGAACTTTTCTAATTATAGAATCTCTAAGAAAGACTTATCAGGGAGCATTCCAAAGGTCAGTAAAGATGAGGCCATATTGTTTTGGTGGAGGGTGAGAGTAGAACCACAAAGGGTATGAGCTGTGGTGTGCTACCTGCCCTTAGGGCCAGCCAATAGTCCATGGTCCATTTTATTATCAACTATAAATAATCATAGTCAAAAGGACTTGATTGTAAATTTTGCCTCTATTTCCAGACTAGTGAAACAGCTCACTTCGTTTTTGTTTTCTAGACTATACACACTATTCCTCTTTCTATTGAAGGACTGAGTAGCCTGCCATATCAGAAAAGGCTGAGGGAACTGGGTTTGTTTAGCCTTGAGAACACAAGGCTTAGGGGAGACCTTATCACCAAGTTCCAGTATTTAAAGGGTGGCTGCAAAGAAGATGAAGACTCCTTTTTCACAAGGAGTCAAATGGAAAAATTGAGGGGTAGTGGTTACAAGTTGCTCCTGGGGAGATTCTAATTAGACACAAGAGGACAACCGGCTACTAGAATAATCTTTCCAGGGAGGTGATGCGTTCCTCAATGTTGGACACAATTTTAAGATTCCGCTGGGCAGGGTGCTGGGCCATCTTGTCTGAACTGTGCTTTTGACAAGCAAGGTTGCACCAGATGATTCTTAAGGTCCCTTCCAACATGGTGTTCTATGATTCTGTGATCTTGTTTTATGGGGAACTCACTTGAGTCACGTCAATGGTGTGAATAATAGTACACAGTTGCAAAACCTGTCACAATGAGAATTGTTTGATGCAGTGGTGTGCTCTGTGTTAAATAAACATCCTTAGCTGTGACATCACAGCTGCGTTTTATCAAACACTGCAAAATAGTTTATGTATTCTGTGCTTGTGGAATGCCATGCAGAGATCACAATTTCTTTAGAAAAGTTGGTTACTCTAAAAGCGTATGAATTTTTAAAATAAAGCTACAGTTAATTCAGTATGTCGTTCAATTTCCTATTAGCTTTTTCAGTTGTTGACTATTAGTCTGATAAATAATCTAGAATTATTTCTTTCACTTGACTGGATAAAATATTCAAAATTCTGAAGTCTAAAGATTTACAAAAGCATGTAATAGCTTCTGTTCATCAAGATGAAAGTTAAAACCTCTCTGTGAACACTCGACAAAAAGTGTACTCTTCTGATGTTTGTAAAGAGCAAACAAAAATTGTGGGTGCAATGCAAGCCCAATTTACATATAAAACTTATCCTGTATTTGCAAAATTATCTTTGAATAAAAGGTATGTTGCTCATAAGACCTACTTACATTTCATGGGCAGCCATACCTTCATTTTCTTTTATTTTTGTAGCAGAAAGTAAGTATAACACATAGCCGAGTTCAGCCAGCTAATACTGACTCTCTAACTCACACTCCAGAACACTTTCTCACTTCTGAGATAGATACATCTAATTTCAAAGTGTTTTGAAGTGTTCAGTCAGAGAAATCAGAAATTCTCAAGTAAAGCTGTTCCAGCAGAGATTTTATATTGTAGAATACAGCAAGAAAAAGAAAGAAGTTCTCAACTGCCAGTACTACCCTTTTTCTTGTAAGCCTCCAATTTTTTTTTATTTTTTTTTTTGCTGTTTTAGACACAGCAAAGCAGAAATGTCCTCCATTTTATTAGTATCTAGAAAGCATATGAGCTGGATGTGCATTGACATTGGATTGACTTTCTGATTGCAGCCTGCCGCCAACTGAAGGACAGGGTGGAGTCAAATTCTTCTTGGTAGTGGCGGGGGTAGCTAACTCAGCACACACAAGTAGTAGGTTGGGAGGTTCAGGATGCGTATTGGGAAAAAAATCTTCAGTAGGAGGGTAGTTCAGTTTTGGAAAAAGTCTTTGAGAGAGGCAAGAAGTCTCCATCCTTGAGATTTTAAAAACTTCATTATACAAAGCCATGGCTGAACCAGTTTAGTTCTGTCAATAGTCCTGCTCCAACCAGGAGAAGCGGATGAATTTTTGTTTGATTATGTCCCAAAGTAGGCCATCTTCAAAGATACTTTACAAGTAAAGTTTCTATGATTTTACAGAATAGTTGAAATTCATGGCACAACGTGAAATACATAAAAGATTTGTTTACTCCTATCAAATGCCCATCTTAGCCTTTCCAGCTCAGTCTGTATAAAGGCAGATTTTGGAATTTCAGAAAGTACTGGTATGGATAATACTTGAGTATTACAGGCACATATTTGTTCTTGATTATTGTTTAATTGAACCATGTTTAAATCCGTTTTAGCAGATATGTCACCAAACATTTTAGATGTTTCAGTGAGATATTAATTTCCACCTAATTTTAGACTGAAAGTGTTAGACTTTCATGTCTAAGACATCCAGAGCCATATGTTAATCAGTCAAGAGAAAAGAGCAGCTTGTGAGGATATCCTGGCTTTCCTAAGATAGTTGTCTAAGATAAAGGCACATGAATTGCCTGAAAATGCTGATTTCTCTTCATTATAGAGTTTCCAAGATGACTCAGACGTAAAGTTTTTAAATGCCTAAACTGGGGCACAAGAACACTGCGTTTGACACTGTGATTAAAAATATTTTTATTTTAAACAACAAAGCATTAGAGGAAATCAAGTAAGCTTACAGCTTAGTATCCTAATTCAAGCCTTCATAACCTCAATATTATATTTTATGATATCTGATGCCAGAGCATTACTTTTAAATGTATCAAACATTACTATGTTTGGGGGTACAAACACTTCAGATATTTCAGCTGCTTTGATCCAGTTGTTTAGTTTTTTCCTATAAGGAAAAGGAAATTCTAACAGAAATTCTAAAGAAAAAATAGAAGGGAAAAGCTTAATGGCTTGAACTGACACCATACTATGTAAGCACATATTGTATTATAATAGCATCAGTGAAAAAGAGTTATGCTGATGACAACTCTGTTTTGGGATAAAGCATCTTGCACATTTCTTTGGCTAAATCCAAGTTAAACTTTCCCTTGATCAATTATTCAACCATTTTCATGAAGGGAAGAATTCTTTACATATTCTTAGTCAACAGTAATGTAAGTAACCTTGATCTTCATAGTTGTCATTTGGTGACTTGGTCAGAGGCATGACAATGCATTTCGATTCTGACTGATGTCAACATAAGCAGTTTTCATTGTTGTTATACCCATTAGACCTCTGAGATACAAAAGATGACATTATAATTTCTAGTCTGAAGCATACATCATGAAGGCAATGTTGAGTTATATGAGAAACAATGAACATTTGATCTCCATGAAGACAACAACTTGACAGGTGAAGAATAATTGTGAAAATGAGAGTCACCCAGACACTTATGCTGTGCCCTATAATTCATTCACACTGCACTGGTATCAATCACTCTCTTTAAATCATTGACCTGCATCTTAGTACTCAAGTGATGCACATCTATAAAACAACTATAGAATAATCAATCTTGATCTAGCTGTTTTCACCTTACAAGTGAAAAACAAGTTTAAATACTATCTACTGTTTCCTGTGAGATTAATGTTAATTTTGCTATGATGGTGAGGACATATCTGAAGCTAAATAAGTTTATAGGTATTTTTGTTTGGTCAGTATTGAAATAGCTTGTTGAATTCTACCAGGCCATTCTCTAGTTATTATTCTATGTCTATTATAACAGTCTATTGGAAGTTTTCAGGGATCTTCAGGATTATAAATCCAAACCTGAAGTTAAGAATGTATAGGCCCTGCTGCCTAATGAAATCTCTTTTCAGACTGTGAACACAGGTTGTAGTCCCATTAAGAAAATTTTATTGCAGATCTCAGAGTATTGTACTGGCATATCTCATATAGACATTTGACATATATATGCAACTATTGCAAAGTAGGCAGCTGACACAGCAAAAGCATCAGAAGAAGGCAGTTTGTTATGATTTGCTGTATCACAGCCATCTGGGGAGTGAGGTAGTACTAATAAGAGAAATACAACTAAGACTATTTAAAGAATCATACAGCACCTAGTGTAAAAGTATAAACCTGCAAGACACAGCTATTACTGTTTATTGATTCCTTACAGAAAGATTTATTCCCAGTGCTTCTGAATTGAACTTCTAATTAATATAAAATGCCTTGGTCATGTTTGCTGTACATTTTCTCATTTCCTTTAGAAGAGTGTGGCTCTCACAGTTTTGGCATGTGGGTCCATATTCATAGATTTGGGGATAATGGATTTATTATTATATGGACTATGTTAAGTTGTTGTTATAGTTTGTATGTGTATTATTGACTCAGTATCAATTACCTTTATTGTATGCAGAATCTTATCTAAGTGAGCAAATCATTCTAAGAGGGACAGTAGGGGATGCTCATAAGCAAAAGATAAATCCCAGTAGAGTTACAGTACTATTAAAAAAAAAGCAAGAAGCAGAACTTTCTCTACCAATTCATTCAGGAACATAACATTGTTATGTTATACTCGGACATTGGAATGGACTGCCCAGGAATGTGGTGGAGTCACCATAGCTGGATGTGTTTAAAGAAAAGCTGGATGTGGCACTTAGTGCCATGGTCTAGCCCATGTGGTGGTGTTAGGTCATAGGCTGAACTTGATGATCTCAGAGGTCTTTTCCAGCCTCAGTAATTTTGTGATTCTGTAATTCTGTGTAACATAAATTTCTGATATTAAAAAAAAAAAAAGAAAAAAGTAAGAGCAGGAAAATAACAATAAACTTAATGTGTCTGATCTTTTTGTGATAAAGACTGATGTTGGGGTCTACATTTTTTTGAGATAGAGTCAGCACTGCACCACAGAGGGCAGTGAATGAAGGTAGGGAAAAGGATAGGCTAACAGATCTGAGAAAGTCTGAAAAGCTCCGTCATTACCCCCTCAGTGAGAACACCACATGAAGAACTTCTAAGATTGGATGGGATAAAATAAGAGGAAAACTAATCAGAAGACTAGGAACCTAAAAGAAGTGGAAACTGGCTGAATAGCACTCTTCAGAAAGGGAATGATGCACAGAACAAAACAGGACTAGTAGCCCTTTTAAGAATTGACATAATCTGTGAGTCTAAAGGATAGAGCACATGCCCAAAAATCTCAAACCTGTTTCTTCACGAGGAGGAGACTGTTTCTAAACATTTTCTCATAAAGGAAAGGAAGAAAGCAAGGCCTGTTGCAAGAAAAAAATTTAATATGGGTCTGTGAACAAAAGCTATCTCATTTCCCATGGGGAAGAAAAAAAGCAAACAAGAACCATACTCCTAAATAAAGAAAACAAGGTTAGTGTATCTTTGTTTCATCAATTCAATCATACAAACACAGAATTCAATAGGAATTGCATTATTGTTTTCATTCTCTGTCTTCGCCAGATAAAAAGGTGCCATATGCCTTAACTGCAGTCCTTGTTAGTGTATGTATCTACCCTTGTTATAAGATGCAGCTATATACACAAAGTTAATGCACAGATTTTAGTGAGAGCATTTTCCCTTCCTGCCTTGCAGCTAGCAGAAAGATTTCATTTAAGAAACTTACTCAGCTTCCAAGCTTGTGACTCTGCAGTTCCAATCCATTTCTAGTGATCTTACCCCATACTCTAAATTAAAAACATCAATAATTTTCATTCAACAATGCTTAATGGAGATTACTTGCAAGGACTATTTTTGCCTTATCTTACTACTTAATATTATTTTAGCAAATAACTGGTGCACTCAGGAGGGAAAAGAGAGGTGTCTTTTATGGCCTGTCTGGTTGATTGACTGATAAGTGCTATTGAAATGCACTGTGTTAACTTCATGAGTAAACTAAGCAAATGCAAATTGGCAAATCAGTTAACATTTCCTGTTTCCATAGCTCTGACTTCCAGCCGTGACAGATACTGTCACTGTATTTCCTGAGCTTTAACATCACCTTTCAAATGAAAAAGGATTACATTTGTTACTCTTGCTCACCTGCTATGCTGTGTGCCCCTGATGAGTGAGAAGAGTGTTCCTGGTGGCAGAATGTCCTGTGCACCTCTAATGGAACATGACTCTCTTTTCTAATTAAAATTTCTGATTAAAACTGTAAGTTGCTGCCTCTCTGTACAGTGAAAGAGAAAGTGAAGACCCTGCAAATCTCCTGCCTGCATCCAGCACAGGAGTGTCCCATCGCACTGGCAACTCAACAGTAGTCTCAGAAAAAGACCTTGCTTGAGAGAAAGGCTGGGTGACAAGTATTTCTTCATTAGAACTAGCTTAACTTGCAGGGTAATCAAAGCTTCATTTCTTTAATAATATCAAAGAAAGCACATTCCTAGAAATTCTGGGAAATTTTGTGCCTTCTGGTATGGTAGTTAGTCTGTATTTTCCTGAATGTTAGTGTCCTGAAGGGACACTTTTAGCATCAGGGCATTGAAGCAAATTTTACCATGTTGTCAGTATAGAGCTCTTACAAGAACTTGAAATCAGAAGTTTAAGCATAAATATTTGAAAACATGTTCAATCAGAAATATCTACGTCCTGAAAACATACATGAAAAAGAGCCAAATCAGAATGTAAGAAAATTTACTGTGGTTTATATTTACTTTAATATTTGTGTTACTGGTTTATGTCAATCTACTTTTATGTTGAAAAACCTATTTATCCTCCTCCAAAGAGGTAATTTAATTTTATCTAACAAGTTTCCTCCTTGGAGAGAAGATCTGAAAGAGTTCCTTTGATAAAACTAATAATCAACCTGAACTGAAACTCAGGAGTCATGTTTAAAAAAGACAGGTTGGGCAATAAATAGAGAAAATAATAGAATATAGATTTCACAGTTAAAGGTTCATCACTTTAATTAGGAAGACTTAGCACTGTTAGATATTGGGTAGCAAAGAGAAAATGAACAAACCACATACTACTCAGAAGTAGCCTATAAATCTGTACAGCCAAGCTGTTTGGCTGATTAATTTCTTCCCCAGCACTCTGTGTTATATGAAACAACTAACAGACTTCCTGCAAACTACGAACTCTCTTGGAAATTTCTTTTAATACTGTTCTACATTTTTATTTTTGTATTACTTCTCAGATAGCCTTTAAAAAATTGACTGTATAACACAAGCACTGCAATTGTCACCAGAAACATGAGGGTGGTAAATTGTTCACATTCTGAACTGTTGCTGGGCTACTGTAATTACAAATTACTCACTGTTTCAGTACCATCAGATTCAGCTAGCACGCATAGGAAAATGTAAATAAGGCTTCATGTAAATGGGATGCTAAAAAAAATTTCTTCTGTTTAGTATAGGTGTGTCAAAAATAGAAATTTGTTTGTTTGTTTTAAACGATCTAATCATTTTCAGACAATCAGTGTTGGAATGCAGTTATGTCACAAAAACCTCTCCTTGTTGTGTCTCAGCCTACCTGGAAGTTTGGCTCATTTCAGCATAGCCACATTGTATCATTTATATAACTAAAAGGGACAGTACTTTGTGAAATATGTGTGATCAAACATACACTTTTCATACTCCGTCAGTGAATATTTGACCATTTAAGTGAAAACACGTTTGCTGTGATCATTTATGTCATCCAAATCCTTGATGAAAATAAATATGAAAAGTCGATAGGAGTACCATCGTATTCAAATTCACATTAATTTTGAATGAATCTTCTTGCTATACATTCCCTGTGCTTCAGACACATCTCATCAACATATGCAAAAGCTGTTTACATGGGAAGTGATTCCACTTACAGATGGTGTGCAACATGTCTGTGTTCCATTGTGCTCATTTGTTTTTTGTATGCTTAACCATTCTGCCTGTGATAGCTATTGTTTCTCTTGTTTAAATGGCCCAAATACTACTCATCATTGTGGTTTAATAATTACTCTTAGCACACAACTAATTCAGTTTCCCAGTCCTCTTCAGCTTCTTCTCTGGCACGTTCTCTGTGTTAGACACGCTGCACTTTGACAGTCATGGCTCAAGTGCAAACTGTTGTGACTGAATAATTATACACTAATTTACATTTTGATGTTGTAGGAGGAGCAATTCAAGACTTTTTTAAAAATCTGTGAAACACAGTGAATTTTTATTTCTTGCTGTATACTGTAAAGTTTCCATCAGATGTTGCTATATCTGGTTTTATCTGTAACAGGTTTTTAATATGACAAGTATAGACACTAATGGTATGAAGTGGTGTTAAATAAGGAAACTGTTTTATTTTCAGTGCAAAATTGGGATTCTCAAAGCTCCTTTGTATCATTCTGGTGTAGGTGGAAGAGACTTAAAAATGGATAATATACACCAGTCTATATACGAAGAAGTTTACAGCTCTCTACCACATGTTAAGAAGGAGAGACTGATGAAGGGCTGCTTTTTTCCAGTCCTGAATAGCAATATATGTAGCAGACCTACAAGACAAAGAGAATATGTTACTTGAGGAAAAGTGACAAACTTTAGCATCTCTGGTAGAGTTTAAAAAATCATTGGTAGAAATTATTTATTATTCTTGACAAGCACTATGGCTAATGTGTATGAGTAAATATAGCCTCTCACCTTCTCTCCAAGAAAGTAAAGACTGAAAACAAATGAAACACCAAACAAACAAACAAACAAAAATAGATCAAAGTAATTTTGGGAGCAGGGAGCAAAACTCAAATTTACTTGAATTGTGTGATACTACCTTTAACTGCAATAGCAACAGAACACAGCTGCACTGAAGGGGAAGGCAAGTCTTTTTTGGATGTTGGTCTTTGTGTATTTTAAGCAGTGGAGTCATTCTCAAACACTATACACATAGAGCTGTACTGTACATCACTTATTTGTTACTAACTTTGGAGTTAACCAAGTAGTTGAACAACCTTGTACCTCAGATTTCATAAAGAGAGATATATTTACAGGACCATTAAGCTTAAAAGAATAGCAAAGCACACTCTGTGTATGGTGAATGATGATCACTGAGAAGAAACATAAAGTGGGTAGGGCATTTATTCTCTTCTGTCATGACTAATTGTAATTTGAAGCTTGGGTCTGAAATCCAGATTCAAATGAGCACATAGGATTTTGTAAAAAGTTCCCTTGGAGCCTGAACCTACTCAGAACAATGAAGAAGTCTGAAATGCTGAACCTTAAATAACCTGGGAGATTTAAGCTGATATAACCCCCTGTCATTTACCTATATCCTGGCTTACCCCTTCCATTAAGTGCTTGGATACACCATTGCTTTACAACAGTGCTTTAGGAGAAATGAAAGATGTTCTGTGTCATATGAGCAGAAAACTCCAGGGCCAGGAGTGTCACCACCCTTATTTAGAAGCACTGCATGAGAGTATATGAGCATATTGGTGTGTGAAATCAACCACTGGTCTTTCCTGGGTGCAACCTCTAAAGCTGATGTAGGGGTACCTACATGTTCTTAATCAGTTGCTTGCTGCCTTCAGTGCTTGCTTGGTGCACACTGGACAGGAGCTGCATGGACAGGAGCGAAGTGTTTGTAGGAAGAAGGGAGTAGGACAGGGGAAAAATAACATCCGTAGAATAGCACCCAGATGTTCTCGTGAATGAAATGGTCAGTTAACAGCTTCTGTGGACAGTAAGGATCCAACAATTTTTTTCAGGTCTATAATAATCCATGCATATAATTTAATGTCTCTGAACATTATCAGATGCATTACCTCAACTTCTAGCATATGACACTAAGGTAATTTATACACCAGCACTTTTATAACAAGAACTTAGACTTCTAGCATTTCATTTTCCTGCCCTGTGAAAGAAGAAAGACGAGTCTTGACAGTTTTGACTGATGAGTCAAGTAACTGTAATGAATCAAAGTATATTTCTAGCTGCCAGATATAATGGGATAACTATAATGTTACTGAACAAAACTATTTTGGTAAAATACCAGCAAATGAAGGAACTGGAGCCACTCTTTTTAACTCTTCAGGCTTATCATCATGAAGAAAGAAAAGCCTAATATATTTATACTCACACCATTCTTAGCATCTTGACTTGTTCCTCTGTGTGTATATAGATGTTTTTTGAGTAGCTATAAGAATATTAATTCAAGAGGAGGCATATACATTCTTACTTAGCTCACTGGGTACTGCCAGGTAAACAACTTTCTGTTTCGAACAGTGCATTGTTATGAGATTAATCTGAGTTTGTAATAGATGAGAATAAAATATTCATAAAGATTATTAGTATTTAATGTGACATTTAATGTGACAAAAGCAGTAGTGGAAACATTGTGGTCAGAGGAGGAGAGGAGGAGGTGCTCCACTCATTGGATCAGATGTTCCCTGCAGCCTGTGGAAGAGACCATGCAGAGCAGAGGGAAAGTATGAGGAGGGAAAGTAGAGAGGGAGACCTCTAATACTGACCATAAACCCCATCCTCTACCTCTTGCTGATGCTTGGGGTGGGGAGAGGACTTGGGAGCAAAGTTAGGTCTGGAAAAAGGGTAAGAAAAGATGTTGGTTTAGTATTTGCCCTTTTGTTTGTCATTACCTGAATTAGTAATTACTTTTTCATTTTAATAGGCAATAAATTAATTTTCCCAAGATGAGTCTTTTTTTTCTTGTGATGGTAATTGGTAAGTGGTGTCCCCGTCTTTGCCTCAGCCCACAAACTTTCTTACTTCTGTTCTTCCTATTTTCTTCCCCATCCTGCTATGAAGAGAGTGAGTGAGTAACTATGTGGGCACTTAGCTGATAGCCAAGGCTATCAACAAGAGGATAACAATATTTTCTAATATACCCTTTAATAGAGCTAAGAGAAGATGGAAATAAAGGATAGATAATCTTACATATATGCCTTCAGGCACTGGGAATCCCAATTTGAGCAGCATCAGAGAGGCCTCTCCTGCCAGAGAGTTAGTCCCATGGCCAAGCGATTTGTGTAGAACAGAACAGGCCTGAAGGCACAAATATATGTTCAGGACAGCCCAGCACAGGACAGATTAACTGTTATGTGGACTAACTGCAGTGTACAATGGTTTGGATTGCTAGTGCTGGTCACTCAAAAACAGCAGATCTGAATGCAGTATGTATTGGGGTGGTGGAATGTGGTGGGTCAGCCTTGCCTGACAGCCATCCAGCTACTCACTCACTCCCCCTCCTCAGCAGGAAAGGGGGAGAGAATAGGATGAGAAAGTTCATGGTCTGAGATGAAGACAGTGAGATTGCTTAATAATTATTGTTATGGGAAAAAACAGCTCAAATTGGGGAAAAATAATGCCAATTAAAGTAGATTTGGGTAGTGAGAAACAATCATTAAAACAACTTCATTCCCTCACTCCGCTCTCCCCATGAGTGGTGCAGGAGGGGATGGGGGCTGCAGATTGTCAGTATGCTGCAGCTTCTCTTTCCCACCCCTTTTTTCTCACACTTTTCCTCTACTCCAGCAGGTGTAGCCCATTGAAGCCAGCTGGAACTGGCTGTGTCCAGTTTGGGTCAGCCCCTGGTGTCTTTCCACAGAGACCACCCCTGCAACCCCCTGCACCTAGGTACTGTCAACAGATAGACCCCGAAGGTGCATCTGAGTGTGTCCTCTAGCAGGACTCTGGCTTCTCCATCACACTGCAGGACATTTTTCCTGTGCCTGTCTGTGGGTGCCTGAGGACAGAGGGTTGTGCATGGGATTGCAGCATGGGAGAAAGGCTCCAGCTCAACTTTACCAGTGGTGAAAATCCACCACACAGGTAATTGATTGCTGATTTTCTGTTGCTGCTTATTGCTGTGAATTATACTTCATCTCTGAATTTCTCTTTGCACTTAATGTGCAGATTTTTTTTTCTTGATTTGTCAAAAGTCTAGATCAAAATAACATATGGTCAAAATAAGTTATGGTCCTAGTCCTTTTCTGTTCACCATATCTGCTTGTAAAGTTATTGATTTTCTGAGGAAATGTGTGAACACGCATCAGATTTTTTTCCGAAACAAAGCATTTCTCAGTTCACTTCATTCTTGGACTTAATACACTCTCCAGCAATAAAGTAGATGTTGATTATTGCCCTGCAGAGTTGCGGCAGCCTCATTAGTTTCACTATGTAGCTTGAAGTAGTTTCGTGCCAAATTAAAAATACAGGTCATTCAAAGGACTAATGTGAGATCAGCCTGCAGAAATTTGAAGCTCACCTGAATCCAGCAATTTATAAACATACAAAACCACTTCATACTCCATCCAAAAGCAAAAATTCACTATGGGTATAATTAGGAGTCTTGCTCTGTCTTAGCAATTAGGCTGTGGCTGATATGTACATGATTATGAAAATGAGAAAGATGCTTTTTGTTGTTGTTTTGTTGCTTATTGATTGCTTATCCAGTATTATCCTATGGGAAGTGTTAAACAACTGAAACAACTTATAGTTTAAAAAATATGACTTACTGGACAATGAGCCTAATTTGAAGACCGCTGATGTCTAGAAGTTCTTTAAATGGTGTAGAATACATTAGTGACCTTGGATGGGATAGTACAAACAGGCACACTCACTGTGATGATATTTTGATGGAATAAGATGGGTCCTTCCTATACTCAGAACACATTAGGACAGTGTTAAATGTAAGGAATCAAGTGCTGATGAGTCTCACTTTGGAGAAAAAAATAGGGTGATGAGGAATGGAGAGCCTTTGTATGAGCAGATTGAATGAGCTTGGCCTGCTCAGCCTAGTGAAGGCTGTCAGATGACATTATTCTTCTCTAGAGATAAGCCAAAAATATAAATCAGGCAGGTGGCTACTTGTGCATACTGTTGAGATCTCCTTTCACACATGAGTCATATGCCATGGGGCCATGGGGAGGTGGAGGAAGGAGACATGAGCAGAAGAGGTAATAAACCCCACCTCCTCCCTCTTTTGCATGAGAGAGTTCCCTCCATGTAAGCACCACAACTTCCTGGCTTGTAAACCTGGCATATAGGATTAGGGAGATGAGAAGCAGCATCCTGGAGACAGGAGCTAATAGAAAGCTAAAGTTCCCATAATCTTTCCTGATAAATCATGACCTGGGTAAATATCAAGGAGGGCAACCATCTGCTTATAAAAGAAAAATGCTGGCTGTGGAAAATGTGTGAGAACTGATGATAAATGTTGAAAATCAGAGTAAAGTTGCTAGTAAGCTGAAATATGAAGTTTCCGAGCACTCTGTTGTTAACACATTTTTATGTTTACCTGGTTTAAGGAGGGAACGTAATGAAATTACAAAGAGGATTGTATGTCTTGGCTTCAGGGAACTGGTTTCAATTGTCCAAGGTGTTCTTTCCAAGGTTTCACAACTTTTTCTAAGTAATTTGTCTTTTGGTGATTTAAGATTGCCAGTTTTCAAAATTGTATCCTAGGTGATGTAACTACACAAGCTATTTTACATATCTGTTTACAGATTTCTTCTCAATGCTATGCATTTTGCTCTTTATCTTCTTTTCTCTGAGTCTCCTTTTTCCTCTGTCTTTTATATGAAGAATTTTTTCTAGCATGCAAAAACATACCATCAAAAGGCTTAAAGAAGCTGTTTGTCAGTGATTGTCCATAACTGGAAAACTCTCTATAGATATGAAAAGCTTAAGTACATTCAAATAATTAAATAATTGAAATTAAATATTTTAAATTTAACAATACTTTAAATACAGTGCAGTATTTTATCTGCTTGCAGACAATAACATGTTTTAAAGAATTTCACAAGTCTTCTGTATGGTTGTATGTCTCAGAATGCATTCTCTTCCTATGATTTTGATGCCCTTAAAAGAAAGGGTTCCCCCCCCCCCAGTTGAAATCCATGTATAGTCTGCTCCACCAAACAGCTTAAATGCTAGAACACAAAGGATTAATTTAGCTTTTAATTTAGTCAGATATATGCAGACAGTACACCTGCCTTACCATCAAGGAACATTAATAGAAATAAAGGTAAATTTGCATCAAACTTGTGATGAACAAATTATAAACAATAGTTGCAAAGTAGTTAATTAGCAGATTCATAATAAAAGGTTTTAATGGACACTACATTTCTGAAGTTATGTGAAATAGAAAGTACTTACCAAAGGTAATAACTAGTTTAATTTCCTTCCATAAGTGTAACAGCCATTCTTTGCAAATTATTGTGCTTATGACCTGTGTACTGAGACCACAGAGAGAAAGTTTCCCTTCAGTTTGGAAAGCAAGTATATGAAAATGTAATTCTGTCCAGGTGTGACCCCAAATCGCTGAGATTAGTGAGGATGTCCTCATTGACTTCGTCTGCAATAGTGCTCTCCACGAATATATGTAGTGTTTAAATATATTAAAGATATAGCACGATATTAAAAAGTGGTAATAATGCTCATAACCATCACTGTAAAATAGTAGAGTACTGAAATAAAGCAGTATAAGGGTCCATAAAAAAACCCCTAAGCATCCAATATTTCAATAATTTTATCATATTCATATACATAATCAGTCCTATTCAATAGCATTACATAAAGAGTGTCCAGAGTGTCATAAGACAAAAACATGTATTTTTCACATGTTAGAGAGAGGGTTTGATTCCATAAGTGTCAAAAATTTTAATGGGGTTACACAGATATTCTTGAGGCCATTATACATTTGAAACCTCAGGTAATACGGAATATGTTGTTAATTACTGGAGCAAATTGGAAAAACCCCAACTACTCCACAACATCACAAACCCACTTTGATAAGTTTTAAGTAGCTGTATTTGATAAGCATATATTCATGAGTTTAAATTGCTACATTTTAATTAGAAGGAAAACCTTCTCAAGTGAGAGGAAAATGACTGATTTCTATATCACTGTCCATCTTAGAGTTCCATGGAATCTCAATCAAGACTTTAAAACTCAACACATACATGGCACATATATTATAAATCAAAACTAAATGAAAAGAGACATGCATTGTAAAAAAGATCTTCCTAATAAATCTAGAAATATTAAAGTAGTTACAGTGTAATGGGAAGGACAGATAACACTTTGGGACAGATATTTGAAGTTTTGCTGTAGTGAAGAGTTTAGTGAAGAAGAATTGGAGCTCTAAGCATCGACATGATGCTAAACATGACATTGTAATAAGCAAAAGGTGTGATTCAGGTCTTTATAAAGACAATTTCCTTCCTTAAGTAATAGATAACTAGTTTGACTGCCTCAACTTCCAGACAAAATATCAGAGTGAAGGATTTAGCAGCTTTGATGATTTGTTTCTATGTCCCAGGAAAATGATAATTGGAATCTAAAGGTTACTTCTGACAACAGTCCCAATTTCAGGTAATAAGAGGGAATCAAGAAAATTGCCAGGTGCTTAAAGAATGGGACAGTCCTTAACTGGACTGGAAAGACTGGATGAAGAAACCCTAGAGGTTCATTCAGACTAAACCACATCGCTGCCACTTCAGATGTGTGCTTAAAATGCCCACCACATCTCTTAGGGTCTTCTCTTTCTAGGCAGGGGGACAGGCTGGAGATACTACTTTCTGTGACTGCAGGTTAGGATTGGTTAGATCAAGACTTCCTTCACTTTTAATAAGGCCCACAGAAACAGAAACCCTGAGATACCATGGTAAGGAATTCAATATGAGGACATAGATAAGCGAAAGCTTTGGGAAAGAATTTGTCAACATACAGATGAATTAAAAATAGCTCACAGCCCTCAAACATCCTTCACTCACCATGATTGTCCATATCTCATTCAACTGAGTACTAGTATATTTCTTACTTACATTGTAAATGTTGTCAGAAGCTGAGGTGGTACGATTGCTGTTGATAGGCGACTTGAATATTCAGAGGCAAGAGGTCAGTGAGAAGTGAAACTTCATGTTCAACAGAACAAACTAGTTTGGATGCATCAGAAAGGTTAGGGAGCTCTATCTTCACTGTGAATTTCTAATTCCTCTACTACTAATAATGATCTGTTCACCAGTCCTGAGGACAGCAAATTCCATTCCATCAGAGTATTAAAAAATTATGTAAATGAGATATGGAGACCTAATTAGAGTCCAGGAATTGCATGGTTCAAGGAAAAGTTCAGTTATGTATCAGTAATTACACAACGGTCCTTTTTCCTAACAGGCTAAACCAACTCCATTTCAGCATAATAAGTATTATAATTAAAACAGCTTTTCAAACTAATGATGCATGAAATATATAATAAAAAATGTAAAGTCCAAACAACTATAGGATTTGTTTAAAGACCTGGGAAGCATGCAAAATAGGAAAAGTATTACTTTGATGCAGATAATATAATAGCCTTTTATTTTTAGCAACAGAATGTTAATGGCAAGTGCAAAATATTCAATGGCAAGGAAGATTTATACTCAGGTACAATATGAATTTAAAATTTTAACTTTGTTCTTGTTCTTAGAAGTAAGGCAAAATGAATTACATAGATAGGGATGCTGAAGGAGGGGCCCAGATAGTTGCAATGAATGTTCAGAATGAAAGGTTTGCAATGATGAATTAAATTTAATGGGCCAATTCAGTCTTTTCAATCATACTATTAAAGCTAAGTCTTGAAATGCACATTTTCTCCTAGGAATTATTGTTCATTTTGTATCTTCCTGACTTTCGCTTCACTTATCAAAAGGTTTTTTTTTCTTCTCCAAAAGATGAAGTTGCAGCAGCCTAACAAATTGTAAGAAAGCAAAAAGAATTGTGCTTCCTAAAAGGGAAAAATGACTGAAGAACAGGGGTATAAACTTTTGCATGTTAAATTATTTTTACATATATTTAAATGATACCTTTGGATCACAGGAGTTCAGTATCTTTCACTCTACCCAGAACCTAACTGAAAGTGTGATTCTGGAATGTTAAAAAATGGAAGTTTCTTTCTTAGTTTGCAATGCACCTGGCAGGACTAGACCCTGAAGTTACATTTTTTTCCTAGTTTGTTTTTTTCCCTTGCAAAGCTCTCTTTGTTGATCAAACCAGTAATACTAATTAGTAAAATGTGTTATGTTGTACTGATTTTTTTTTTATAAGAGAGGAGAACACCCTCTGACACAAAAAAAGCTGAAGGAAAACAAAACTACCAAGAAAATAGCATATAAAAGTTCTAATGTTCTTTTCTACATATTCATACATGATGGGAAGGAAAACTGGGAAGGCAGTTAAAAGTCCAAGATAATATACATATAACCAGATCTTGGGGGTATTTTTGTGCTTGGTTTATTGTGGGGTTTTGGTTTTTTTTTGTTTGCTTGTTTGTTTGTTTGTTTTTATGTTGTTTTGGTTTGGCTTTTGTTGTTGTTCTTGTTTGGTTGATAGGGTTTTTTTTTCCCATAAAGTTTGTTCTAGCTTCTTTGGAGCTTTCACTGCAAACCTGACAAGTTTGGGCTGTCTTTATAACACACAGAGTAAATCTTTAGAGAAAAAAATAGCAATAGGCTTCAAGATAAATATTTGCTTTCAAAGGTTGGTGTAAATAATGTACCCAACACATCAGCTTTTTGAGTTTTTGTACCTCTGAGATATCTTTAACCGTGCTGAGCAATTATTGGAATTATAATTCTTCAGTTATTCTGGGATTATGAATATGAGACTTAAAGGAGGAAAAAGGCCTGTTTTTTTCCCCTAACACCAATTTAATTGTGTTGATTTTGAAGATATGCACATTTGAATTATATTTGCTATGAGGAGATGAAAGAAACTTGTAAACCAAATTACTTATGGATCATAACTGATGAGGCAAAATAATTCCATGCCTAATTTAGCTGTTTTATTTTTTCTCCAAGCTGTTTATTGTCAGAACTGAACCTTCAGTTTAGGAGATGAATGCTATAGGTGAAATTTTTAAAAGTAAAAATAGGCAGCTGGTCATTCCTGACATTCTAAAGTCCCATTC
The DNA here is from genome assembly GCA_024336885.1 of Actenoides hombroni. Classification (NCBI taxonomy): domain Eukaryota; kingdom Metazoa; phylum Chordata; class Aves; order Coraciiformes; family Alcedinidae; genus Actenoides; species Actenoides hombroni. Next base: position 36,569,335 of record WUAM01000323.1, on the reverse strand, counting down.
TAAAGTGCATCCTGTATTTTCAAAGTTCTTATATGATTGTTTGGTCATATCTCCTACACCTGCTATATTTTTCTGTCTTTGCTTCTTTGCTCTGCTCACCCAGCCTTCTCGTACATGCAGCACCATCAATACATTTGTCAGATTCACCTTCCTAAATGAGGTGGGCTATTTTTTCTTTATGTAACAAAGCATACTTCATCATTCTCTACCTTTATTTATTGTTTCCTTAAAACCTATCCAGACCGAGAGTCTGTGTGAAAGATGTGCAGAAAATATAGGTAAATCACATTTCATTTTAGCCCCACTGAAAAAGTGCTTGTCAAATACGGCAAAGGCTTTTTCCTAGTCTGTTCAACCACAAGGATATATTTTAAAATGTCAAATGCAAGCAGAGGAAGGCATTCTTTGTATGCTTCTGAATGGATGTTTCTAGTGGTTTTCTTCAAACCTTGCAGTGAGATTATAACCTGAAGCCCCTCATAAGAAAGGCATAGTGCATGACTGTGTTAGTCTCAGAGCATGGCAAGAGCGAGAATGGGACTTCAGGTCACAGCCTGGATCCAGCTCCTGCCTTCCCAAGGCAGGAAACCGTAGCTGCAAACCCCACAGCTACTTCAGCTGACATCTTCATTCCTGTTTCTGCTGTATAACAGCTGGTGGCTGCTACAGAGTGACTATTTCCATGTCTATCACTGTCTACTCTTAATTGTTCTGCTTCATTAGCAGAGGTGTATCTGCGTTGGGCTATTTTCAGTTCTCATGCTTTTATGTGGGGTTATGCAGTCGGGTAGAAAGCAACTTTGTTGTCTGAATGCTGTTCCAAAACTCTTTTCAGAAGATGTCTTCTAAGACTCTATTGCTGTCCTCTGGAGGGAAATAGGAGGGATTCCAGCACCATTCTGATTTAGAAAGCATCTAACAGTCCCCAAAGGATGCATACTATTGTCAGATCTGCACATTTAACTAGCATCCTCTGTTAGTATATTGATTGTATGTTGTGTATGTCAATTAGTGAATTTCTTCAGCACATTGATCTAACTACAGTGAAGCAAGGTGTCATTCTGCTGTCTTTAATGGGTTAAGCCCATAGCTTCTTCTTTTGCTTCAACAGTTTAAATGGAAAGTGAAGGTGACTGGGAGTGATCAGCATAGATTTATGAAGGGCAAAAATACTTAACTAGCCTGATATCCTTTTACAATGAAATTATTAACTTGGTGTATCAGGAAAGAGTAGTGGCTGGTTTTCATCTTGACTTTAGCAGGGCTATCCACACTGTTTTCTATAAAATTCTCATAGATAAGCTCATGAAATACAGGCTAGATAAGCATACATTAAAGTGGACTGATAAGTGACCAAACTCCTTAGCTTGAAGGATTGTGATCAGCAGAACACAGTCTAGTAGGAGATCAGTCACTGGTGGTGCACCCGAGGAGTTATGATGCCAATACTGCTTAACATCTTCATTAATGACACGGATGATGGGAGAGAGTGCATCCTCATCATGTTTGCAGACCACACAAACTCAGGAGAAGTAGTTGATACACCAGAGAGGAGGCTGGACAGCTGGGCAAACAGGAATCTCATGAAGTTCAACAAAGAGAAAAGACAAGTCCTTCATCTGGGAAGGAATGGCTGAATGCACTGGTATGAGCTGGGGGGCTTATTGTCTGGAAAGCAGCTTTGCAGAGAAGGATCTGGGGGTCCTGGTGGACAAGATCTGAAGTAGAGTGAGCAATGTGTACTACAGACAAAGTTGATTAACAGTGTCCTGGGTTGCATTAAGAGAAAGGTTACCAGAAGGTTGATGGTGTGATTCTTCCCCTCTCTTTAGCATCAGACAGGCCAGTGGCCAGAAGAGGGACATGGACATAATGGAGTAAGTCTAACTAAGGATCACAAACATGGTGAAGGGCTTGGAGCATGTGAGCTCCATGGTTGCCTGGATAGACTATTGAGTTTCCATCCTTGGAGATACTTATAACCCTACTTAAATGCAGCCCTGAGCAAGTTGCTTTTGGTGACCCTACTTTGAGCAGGGGAAATGGACTAGACAATCTCCAGATGTCCTTTTCAGCTGCAGTGACTGTGAGATAAACACTTTAGGTCCTGATGAAGCACTAGGTAGGAGGTTTGTTTGTGTGTATGTATGTTCAGTGGGAGAGAGTGAGAAAGCATATGTGTGTACATGGGTATGGGAGAAGAGATAAAGCAAGCAACACACTTATTGCTTAAATATCACCTAATTCTTCCAGGGCTGTTCTTCTCTACTTTGGAAAGTGCCAGCAACCATTCAGTTTAATGTCAGATTTCCACTTCTGTCCCACACTTGTGGGTAACTGAGCTTAAAAGAACTTTGTGGAAAGCAAAACAGAATAAATCTGTGTAGCATATTTTAGCATGGTGAGCAGCTGCTGCTTAAAATACAGATCAGAACTTTTTCTTTTGGGAGAGTACCCAGTGACAGTTTTCCAGAAGCACAAGCAATATGTTTACTAATCTCTCCTGGCTAGCAGCAGTATGTTTAGCTTCCATAAGCCTGGAGGCCAGTAGTCCTGTGAGAATCTACAGTTGCAGCAGTTCAAGCATAATAATTTTGACTTCGAATGACACAGTAATTCCTCAGCTTTAATGCAGTTCCAGCTGCACACTTCAGCTCTACAAGGAATACAAAAGAAGCGACATCATCACTACCTAGATAATATTTTTAGCTCATGGTGGAATCTAATACTGTTAAGAGACTAAAAAAAGCAACCAAGTTCTAAATCATTCAAAATATCAGGCATGCGGCAATCACACCTGCAGTGTCCCACTAATTTCTGTGGGATTTCAGTGGAATTCCAGAGGGCATTTGTGTATCTGGAAGACTTTTAATAACATCTTTTTTTAACATCCTTTCTAAGATCTTTACTGTAAGGGTTACAGAGCACTAGAACAGACTCTGCAGAGAGGTTGTGGAGTCTCCCTCTCTGGAGGCATTCGAGACCCGTCTGCATGCATTTCTGAGTGATCTGCCCTAGTTTTGGTCCTGCTCTGGTGGAGGGGGTTGGACTCTGTGATCTTCGGAGGTCCCTTCCAACCTCTAACATTCTGTGATTCTGTGATCTACTGGCTATAAAGAGTGCAAGCATCAGAAAAAAAATTAAAGTGCATTGAACACAGGATTTTTCATCTCCTTTTGCATTTTTCTGTCATTTTTTTGACCAGTATCATTTGATTTGGTTTTATTTAGATTGCTACATTTCTGTGGACACAAACATACAAAATGCATCAATGTCTTTTCATAAGTGCGCAGACACATTCCCCCAGACACAGACATACCACTCATATTTCTGAATTTTCATTGGTCATCCACAGCAAGATGCTGGCAGTGGGGTCTGCAAGACAGCTTCTGTGAGGAGATGCTGAAGTTGCTGCATGCTGGACACAGACAATTCCAGCCAGCTCCAACTGACCGACCTCAGGGCACCAGTGAGTCACTCAGGCCAAGATGGTGGCACCTCTAGGAAAACATATTTAAGAAAGGGGAGAAAATGCTGGAAGGGCAGAGAAGGGAGAAAAAGAAGTGTGAAACAGAAGAGGGAACACCAAGGTCAGAGGAGGAAATGAAGCAGAGCAGATAATGCTGAAGAACTACAGCTCCTGAAGGACCCATGTGGAGCAGAGGAAAAGAGTGAGGAGGAAAGAGTGACAGAGGGAAACTACTGTGTAATGGCCATTATATCCCCAATCCACACTGCCTCACTGAAGGGACTGGGAATAATCTGCAGCAATAGCAATGGGGGAGGAGAGGAGTTTGGGGTGAAGTTGAGCAGGCAATGGGGGGGAGGAAAGGTGTTTTCCCTGTGTGCCCTTCTCAGATGTTTTTATGCTGGGTTTGGGTTTTTTTGTATAATTTTGTTTTCCAATACCTGAATTAGTAATTACATAATGTATATCTTAACTGGCAATGAATTAATTGTCCCCACACTCAGTCTGTTTTTCATGTGACAGTAGTTGGTAAGGAATGTCCCTGTCTTAATTTTGACCCACAAGAGTTCTTGCTCCTGTTCTTTATATACTCTCTCCTTGTCTTACTGAGGGGGCGTAGCAACTGAGCGAGTGACTGGATAGGATTGTAGCTGCTAGCTGGTGCCAACCCACCACATAATTTTGTGTTGATATTCATAAACATATTTCTAAATTTTGGCTAGGAGTTTTATGGAGCTATCTGGAGTACTTCAGAGTAGTTTGATTAACATACATACTACCCTAAAAGAGCAATCCTCATGAATAAATTATTGGAAATGTTACCTTTTTTGTGTGTATGCCTGTGAGTGGTTTTGTGATGTTTCAAATGGAGGAATTGGTATGCACTCACCACACAGATTTCCAAACTGTTTTAATTCTAGCCAGGTCCCTCCAGTCACCCCACATTCCTTATCCCTCCCACTCTTTCTGTCGGCTTCAGTGCAGTTCCCAGCAGTAATTCCTGACCAAGGTTGTGTGAAATTTACATAGGTTTATTTTTTGTCTTTCCTAACCTCTTCCTATATGCTCTTAAAATATGTTCCTCATATTTGATTTTCATCCTAAACTTTATTTTTTTAATCTCTTTTTTTTTTTCTTTTTTTGGTCAGTCTACCTACATTCTGTTTTTCACCTTACAATCGTATACTCTTCAGTTCTCTCATTCTCTCCAGACAGATATAGTGCATCAAAGAGATGTATTGTGATGGCTGATGTTCAGGGATGTTCATTAATATCTTCAATTTATCAGTTTCTTTTTTATATCATTGTGAAATAATAATGATGGGTTTTTTCCTAGGTCTGGTCAGGGTACTCTTGTTGGCTAAGACATTCAGCATGCTTTTCTCTCACTGACAAATCATGGGAAGGTGTGTAGTTATTGTCATTTTGCCTACAGGTATTTCTTGCTGGGTTTTTACACAGATCCGCCTTTTATCCATGTTTTATAAAGTAGTCCAGGAGTGCTGGAAAAGATAGTGAGATATAGTAAAGTATGATGATAGCAACCACCTGGTGTCCAGCTGTGCAGTCAAATGTTCTTGAAAAGACTGGGGCATCTATTAAAACTTGGGTTTAACTTGGAAAGTATTTGTCTAAAGCTACTGGGCTGTGAAATACATTTGGAGGTCTTACGGTGTTGTCCTTGTGAACATAGTATGTCATTTGAGTTTCACCTCAGAATTTTGAGTAGTTCAGTAGGGTTGGTCATTAACTGAAGGGAGAAATCAGTGAAGACCAGGTTTTAATGCCAGGAGACTGTAAGAGTTTACTTTGGGTGGGGATATTGTTTCTGTGAACTCCACTCTCAAGTCAGAGCTGATTGTCTGAAGGTATATCAGTGTGAATCATTTTGGAAACAAAGGCTCTTACATAATACAGAAGCTTATTTATTGAATGGCTTATCTGCACAAAAGAACATTTCAGCTTATAGTTATAACCTGCATTTACTGCTTGAGCATTGTCAGGTGCTGTTCAAAGTGTACCGTTTCACATTCTGAGTGACCCGGGGTTTACCTTTCAAGGCTGTCACATTTCTGGTGAGAACTAACATTAAGTCAAGTCAAAGGGGAAATAAAGTTTTAAAACAGAAATTTTCTAGATTCTGGAAGCTGTTCTGTACTATGTACAGTCTGGTTTAACTTTGTGAAAGATGACAAAACTCGTTTATAAAGATGTTAAGGATGACAGAAATGACTAAGAGCTGAAATGCTAATGAAGATTATGCTCTTCAAGTCAATATAACTGGCTATACTATTATGCATGTGGGATGAATTGGTAAATTATATTGTATTATGTATGGTATTATGTATTATTATGCATTATATTATGTATAGTTCTGACAGAAAAGGATCTGCAATTTTTCTCTTAACTATTTGTGCACCTGAACACATAAAAATGAACAAATAATGACATATTATCAATGTTCCTTTATTAACATGTGGCTTTCAGTAGTTCAAGGAGCTTCATCAGTCATCATTTGCTTGCACTTAAGTGGCCTTCTTCAGCAGTAACGTGTAGCTGATTGAATACCTATTTTAAAATTTTAAAAATGCTGGTTTGCTGTGGGAGATAAAAACTGACTTCATTTGAAATGAGAAGCTGCAGGCTTGATTATGTGTCAGATTTCATGACTGTGTATTTATTACTTACATATTTTTATTAATTTCTGCTCAGAATTCAAGTGACTTTAACCTACACTAGGCTCTGAACTGACTGCAAAACCTTACATATGTATCAGGAACATCAACAGTCCACATACCCTTGTCCTGCATTTTAGTGCTGATTTGCAAGGTTAACTTTTAAGATTAATACTTAAGATCTTTATGCAAAGATGTACACAAAAGAAACCATGTGCAGTATACAACAGATGTTATTGATACTACAAAGACCAAAACTGTGCTAACTTGTGTGCCATCTGCTGCACCTCATCTATCTACTAACTCTAGACATATGTACAAATCACAGCTTTATAGAATGCTCTGTAACACGGTAGCTTAAGGGAGTGCTTGGCTTTTCTTCTGGAACTACAGGAAAGGTGACAGTAAAGGTGCAAATTACAATGCATGAAACTGTACAGTGAACTGTGCAGAAAACAAGTTTTTTGTAGAGTCTATGCAATCTCAAATTTGCTGGCCACTGACCTGTATTAGACGTATGACCAGGCCAATAATATTGCTATTTTTATTATCACCTCTGTGACTAGCTATGAGGATTGTCTAGAATGAATCTAAATAAAAGATTCAGGTAGGAATGTAAATAAGAAACATTTTCTCCTTTCCACTGTGTAGCATGGAAAGGTTGTATGATTTACCAAAAAATGTTATGGCAGAGCTAAGAGAAAAGTCTATAGTTAAGTGAAGCATTTTAATAAGACGACTAGATTTTCACTCTGACTCTCAAGAGAAACCTCTCCATATTGCTTTTCTAATACCCTAAATGTTGCAATCTCCCTGAACGCTGAATTTCAAAATACACTCAAGGAAATACATTTTTTTCTGAGGTTCATATACACTTACATAATCTCATAAATATGCATATAGCTAGAAGAGAATTCCAAAACAGAGAATGGAAAATATGGAGTATGAACCTATATAAATCAAAAGAAAACAAGAAATGGGTTCTGCTTCTGCTTCCTGTTTATGAAACCTGGCTTCCCTGACATTTATCACCAAAGAATGGTTACAAACTGCACCATGGCAATGAGATTAGTTACAAGTCTCCCAGTTACATTTAGTCATGAAGGAATGGGATTCTTCCCTGCTCCATAGCTTGTGTAGTATAGTCGTTTCAAATCCACTGGAGGTAAATGTACTGCCTGTTAGTCTTCTACTAAGACAGATAAATTGTTTTGCATGGGTGTGAAGGACTACCCATGCTGAAAGGGAGGGTAATATATGTCATTCAGATTCAGAGCATCACTGGAATAAGGAAGGGGAAAGCACATCTGGGCAGAAGAGGCTAGGGCAAATCTGTGCAGAGAACCTCCTTTATTGAATACTATACCAGCTGACAAGCTGGCCTTCCCTGTGACAAATGCCTCTGGATATAAGTAGATGTTAGGGGAAATGGAGATTATCAGGGTGCAAAGAAATTGAAATTGCACATCCTACTCGAGCTTCTGTCCTGCTATAACCATCCAAACTTATCCAAAGAACCTTTGTGTAAGGTGAGGTCTGTGAGCTGCTTTGCACTATTGGAGCAGAGGAAAGACACAGAGCAAGGACACAGACCATGGTCCAGTAGCCAATTTCAACCAAAGAGACAGAGATCTAAGCATGGTGAAGACCAGATGCTAGCTAGAAGATAGAGGTGAGAAAACTGAAAATCACTGACAGAAAGGCTGCAACATGAATGTCCCATTCAAGTCATTCTGACAAGTTCCCCCTGTCTTCAGTCAGCCATGCAAAACCTCACTGGTCAGCCAACATGTGTGTGCCAGCAGCATCTCTCGCTAAGATGCAAGACCAGACACGCTCAGGGAATAGAAATGCTAGTGGAGTAGTCAGGGAATGTGGGTAAGAGGGAACAAGAAATACTGAAGATGTGATGTCAAGTTACTGAGGATGAAGATCGCAGAACTGTTGTAGTGGCGTAGGGTGTAGGACAGAAATCTGTAGGAAAACAGGCTTCATTAATACCATGTTTGCAGAACAAGATGTTCTCTATATGGCCAAATGTCTCTGATCAAAAAACATTTCATTCTGTCACAAACTAGTAGAGAAGTAGAACACAGTAGAGAAGTCATCTGGGTAAAGCTATTAAGTAGTTGATTCTAGAGGTAAAGGTTGTCTGTGTTTTTCATTATTCATTTCTTATTTTCTCTGCTGGTAATTTTTTTCGGAATTGTATTTAGGAAAAATATTTAAAACCAGAACCACAATCATTGGAATGTCTCAGATGTACCATAAGCTATTATTGTGAACTGTATACATGATATTTTTAACATCTATGTGTTTTATACATTTCAGTGTTAATGGGAAAAAAGAACTTGCATCTAGACAGGAATCTGAAATGTCACAAGTGATCTTTACAACTAGGCAATAATACGCTTCTAGAGACAAGATATCTTGCTTCAGCAAAACTAATGGTCTCTTAAGTTAACCTTTCTGCTGGTGCATTTTACTTCAATGGTTCCAATAAATGCTCAGGCCTACTGTATTTGACAGAAAATAAGAAATCTCCTTTCAACTACTTTAAAGAAAATGAGATTCTCTAGCCTGTAGCCCTTAGGAGAGTAGAACTGCTCTGATTCCAGCCAGAACTTTATTATGGAAATCTCCAAAGTGAATGTGAAGCAGCTCACACAGTATATAATCACTACTTGTGAGTTTCCTCTGTGGGTTATTAAGATTAAAATCATTAGATTACTGACTGTGTGCTAGGAAATATTGTTCATTTAACTATGCATAAATTGTTTTAAAGGTGTGAATAGGTCTTATTGTCAAATCAAAAATCAAACATTTTGCATAAGACTGTCATTATAAAGACACCCTGGTGTGTTGTTATGGGGTATTAATTTTAGTAATAAAAATGTGGACTTTCTTATATACAACATAAAAGCTTGCTACCCTGTAGAGTCCACAGAAAGTGAGACTGCCACAACTTTACCCTTGTGTATATACATAGATACCCTTGTATATTGCTCCCATTTTATTGATAGAGAAATACTATAGCTGGAGGTAGGTACTAAATCATCCTGTTAGCTCTGCCCCATTATCTTGTACACTTCATGTTGGAAATGAAAATATCTTGAAAAATAAATTTATAGAGTAACATTAAGAAAATTCTAACTCAATGTGTTTCTTCAAGCATGAACTAACTGTTTATATGTATTTTTTAATAGTCTGCAAAAACATAGTAAAAAGCCAAAAATGGGGTGTAGACCATTTATAGTTCCTGTATTTGAAATGAAGGTTCCTAGAACAATTGGAAAATGTTCTGTTAAATGCACTGCATTTTATGATCTAATGTTTTGCAAGCTGTATTGATCAAAACTATTCTGGCAGCAGAAATGTAGTAACAGATTAAATAGCCAAGCTCCTTCATGCAACCAAATCATAGCATGGAGTGGTAAATGGAAAGCAAGACAAAGAGGACCAGAGAGATCACATAAAATGTGGTATTGCAGAATATTAAATCCACTGCAGATAACCAGTGGCATATGAACAGAATTAAAATAGACAGTCTGAAGCTGCAAGCTGGGAAACATAAATTTGTACCTCACTAATGTTTCCCTAATGGATAGCTCTGATGCATGATGGGGATTTATTTTTAAATGTTATTTCACTGCTAACTGACCTTCCTGTCTAGTTCAATTTAAATAAGGGATTGAGATGCTTAGAAGGTATGATTTTTTGAAATAAAAAGAAATTTTACAAAGTCACTCTGAAAGCCAGAATCAGAACAAGACTTGGTTTAACTTTGAGAAGTATTAGGATAAACAAAATTCTTAAAATAGAAGCATAGAAATCCAATTCTGTTTATTTGCAATTCTGAGATCATACTACATCCCTGAGCTTGGAGTGAGCTGCATTTCATCTGAGTCTTGTGGTCCTGTGAAGCTTTAGAGGCTTTAACAGGACTCCAGGCAAATGCAGGCATCCACCCACATGATGCTTATTTCAAGTCATGGGTCTAACATAAGATTAACTATATTCATAGAAACATTTCGGTTGGAAAAGATCTTTACAATCATCAAGTCCAACCTTTAACCCAGAACTACCAAATCCACGACTAAACCATGTCCTCAGGTGCCACAGCTACATGTCTTTTAAATACTTCCAGGGATGGTAACTCCACCAATTCCCTGGGCAGCCTGTTCCAGTGCTTGACAACCCTTTCAGCAAAGAAATTTTTCCTAATGACCAATCTATACTTCCCCTGGCACAATTTGAGTCCATTTCCTCTTGTACTATCACTTCTTAGCAACAGTACAGACTGATGCCCACCTCACTACAACCTCCTTTCAGGTAGTTGTAGAGAGCAATAAGATATCCCCTCAGTCTCCTTTTCTCCAGTCTAAACAACCCCGGTTCCCTCAGTTGCTCTTCATAAGACTTGTGCTCGAGGCTCCTTGCCACTTCTTTGGATTGGCTCCAGAATTTCAATGTCTTTCTTGTAGTGAGGGGATCCAAAACTGAACACAGTATTTAAGGTGTGGCCTCACCAGTGCCCAGTACAGAGGTACAATCACTTCCCTAGGCCTGCTGGCCACACTATTTCTGATACAAATCCCAATGCCGTTGGCCTTCTTGGCCATACTGGACCATAAATAATTCACATGTCAATTACACAAAATATAAGTAAAGAACAGTTGATTCATCAGAGTAAGTGATGTGGGACAATGTGCTAGTAATGCCAAGTGTTTGGGCAGCGTTAAGGATAGTCCCCAACCTTGCTCAGGTGTAGGTAATAATATTGCAACTAGTAGTTACATTACAAGTAATTATTAATGTAATTATTACTTTCTGCATGCTTTACAATAGCTCTTGTTTCCTATAGCTGTAGTGCAGGATGCTCATGTTTAAAAAGAACATGTTTATAAGACGATGGCATGTCATTGCGGTGTGTGACTAAACAAAATGTTAATTCTGCTTTATACTGGTTATTGTGGTTAGTGCCTGATAACATGAAAACCTGACATTTTAAGATATATTAAGTCAGTCTGTACAGTCTGTACATACTATGTTTATAGTAGAAAATTAAGCAGTGTCAGGCAACATTCGTCATACTGGTATTCCATTGTCTACATTGCCGAATTATTAATTCAATCTTTTTCTCACTTTTGGTCTGGGCAAACTACCTGTCTCCTAGATAATTCTTGAGTACGGTCTGGGAGTTATCACAATCCAATTACAATTCCCAGTAGTCATTTTGGATATTGTCAGCCTGTTCTGCATAGAAAGACTTTAATGATATGGATGCCAGCCATTCTAGGTTAGCTGGCTTCAGTGCTGGAGAAAGGTCAGAGGCATATTTAATTTATTAGCATTGAAATTGCTTCACCGTCTGGTAGTACATCACAGCTGTAACTTAGCAGTTAGTAGCTCTGGAGCTGGGGAAAGAAACAGCTTCCAAGAAAGCCTTTCAGCTGTAAATGACCATGTGAGCAGATGCTATTCCTTTAGGTCAGTCTTAAGCCAAGTTATTCAGAAATGTCTTAGTTTTGATTTTTACTTTGCTTTGCAATAATCTAGGTCTCCACTCTGTAAGAGTTGAGAGGTATGTAGGTATCTGCTGTATGTCTCCTTGTTGCTGTTAATTAACCTATTGGGAGATAGCTCCGAGACTTTGTTTTAGAGCTCTGGATGAAGATTCATGCAGTGGGAAGCACACAGGCTTAGACAGGCTCTACTTGACTTCCAGCATGGCAATTTGCTCGTCCTCCACTATGGCCTGATTACATCAGAATTATTGTTCTGTGGACACAAGGCAGAGACTGCATGGACATGCTATACAGACATTTCAGAATTTTGGTTTGTGCTAAACCCTAGGTGGATGAATATGAAATTGTAGAAAAGTTACATATGTAAAATAGGGTGACAGCAGTCCCAAAGGAAAGACTCCAACATCCTTGTGAATCCTCTGGTTCTCTCCTGCTATATTGCTGCCAGAATGTGTGTTCTGGGAGAGAGACTGAAGGTTCCTTCTGACGTGGACTCCAGCTGGAGGTCTGAGGGAGTGATGTACTAAGAGAACATAGCAAGGCTGGAGAAGGTATGACCCAAGCCTTTCCTGCTAAATCCACACTTGAGATGTCTTCCTAGTCTCCTACTCACAGCTTCCACTTCTGTCCTTTTATTAGCCATCATGGGGTCTGGTTATTTTGGGAGGTGACCAACAAAAATCTCAACAGGGAGTATTCAACAGAGAAAGACAAAAGACAAGACTTTGGGGGATATTTTAGCCCAGATATACATCCCTTTTCATATGGCTTTTGTATCTCACTGTGAAATTGCTATTGAATAAGGCAATGGCTTCTTTCACCATTAAACAAGAACAAATGGGAAAATATTTTCACAAGAGTGACCTACTGATTACCAACCTGAAATGTAGGTTCCAAGTCCATTTTCTAGATTTATTATTTTCTGACAAAATTGATTTGGACAAAAAACATAGTAATCACCTAATATGTGGTTAGCAATTTTCCATCTCATTACACAACCCTTGTATCTTATTATCCATTTAAATGAGTACCTGTTAAATGAACAGACCTGTACAATGCAAGTATTTTTTCGATCCGTCAAGCCAAAACAAATAGAGGACACCAATATAATCTTTACAGCAGTATACCACACTATAGAAGGCAATAAAAATGGGTTTTATCAATCAGCTACATCAACTAAATTAATATAAAACTTTTCAACAGAATCAAAATTACTTTTGGGGGATGTCATATGATTGCACTAGGACCCTAATCTTTCAAAATTTCAAGGAGCTCTGAGGATGCATTCTGCATCATCCAGACAAGCTCTTTGAATATTTTTCCCTATAGTGATCATAAGAGTGACACTATTAATGCTGTCTGCAACTAAACTTGTGCAATGTTCTACCCTGATGACTTCTGTCACACATCTGTCATGATTTCCACTATGAATCTGCAGGTCTGAATCTGTTTAAAACCACAGAGATAACCACAGCAAACTGCAGTGAGCCTGAAGATTGCAGTGGATGTATTCATTCAAACTGTGATTTAGACACAAGTTCTCAGAGGTGGAAAGAAACACATTCACTCCTGGTTCTCTTCATGATAAAATCTGGATCCAAAGCTAAACACTTTAGGAATTTTTTTGTGTACGTGAATAGAATTCATTAGGAAACTTACTGACAGTCTGAGAAGAAGGCAGGCAAACACTGGCTGATCATCTCAGAAATATTTAAAAGCAATTTGTGTTTAACAAGGGTTAGTAGAGGGAAGAGAGGGGATCAAGTGAAAGGAAAGCAACATTAGAATGAAGTGGTAAGGCAGATTCTTAGAAAAACAGTATTTTAGAGTGATTGAAACAGAATGAATTTGTTTACTTTTAGAAGTTACTAGGTAAACAGAGTTTGTTAAAGTTAATCTCACTTTTTTTCAGATGTGCTTTAATGTAGTTGATAACTTCTGAGTTAGACTGGGTGACCTTGCATGAACCTTCCAAGTCTAGTTCTTTCTGTCTATAGAAGTATCCAAAGATATGCCTACACAGAAACATGACTGCAGTCATATAGCTCTCTCATAGCATTTACTGCTTTTGCTGCCAAAAGTACTCTAGACTTGTTACTTCACTTCCACAGCTGGGTGTAGATGAGAGGCAGTTTAATAAGCTACCCCACTGCATCACTACACATCTGCTAGCAGCTATGTCCAAGTTCAGATCCTCTAGCTCTTTGAAAGCACTTCTGCTTCAGGAAGAACAGCATTACAATTACGAGACTGAGTTGAAGCTTGCAATTTCTGAACATTTGCTCTCTGCTCCTATCCAGCAGAGAAGGACTTCATATAAACAACTTTATCAACCAAGATGTGGCAATAACTTGTCTCACCTGAATGGTAGCTGACACATTGGTTCTCGCCAGCTGTGTTGCTCTCATCTGAAACAGATGTCTCGTCTCTTAGAAAAGACTCAAAGCTTACATACTGTCCATTTCCTGAACCTATTGCCTTTTAGCCCCACTCCAGCTCCAAATTATATGCAGTTTTTGCATTGCGAATGATGGGATGCTGAGCCTCAAGCATAAGATCAGTGAAGAAGTAATATGACCATGTTCTAAAAATAGTTGGACTTTATGCTCAAATCTTCTTAGCAGCTAAATAGCTCTGCCAGAGTTTTGTCCTGGAAGAAGGATTATATTGGACTTCATTCCATGTCACTGTTATTGCATACAAAGTGTGTAGATACTCTGGGGCTAGTAAAGTAATGCTGTCTTTGTTTAGACAAATACCCATTTTAGACACATACTATTTTCTCATTTACTGGCCAACACCTTCTGACATGTGCGTGAGTTCTGACAGCAGCAATAGTGGCACTTCACTTTCTCAGTAAAAAACTACTGGTTTTAATTTATGAAGAACTAAAGACACATGGCATATTCTGAATATGCAGAAACAAACCAAGGAGCAAGAATGATGTACAAAGACCTTGGTAGAAGTTGAGTTGCACTCAAAACAGTTGCAGATTTTAAAAGTATCACCACCTTGAACCATTCTAGAGGGTGATCTGTATTTGCTACACATGAGATTTCTACACTTATCTGAATTACTGGCCATTTTGTGTGTAGGACAGACTTTTGTATTATGGTGACATTGACACTGTGTGTGTGTTTGTGGTTAGCCTCTGATGATCCCCTGCTCTGATAAAATCTGCTCTCTTCAGGGTGATTACATATTCTCTATGCCATGAATGTCCAAAAGAAAATTTTAGTTAAGAAGTAACATCCATGCTGAAAAAGAGATGGCATTGTTTTCCCTTATGCTATTTCTCATTGCAATCATAGTATAACAGTTACAAAACCAGAAACTCTTACTGTTTCCCAATGATCAGACAAAACAAGTGAGAACAGAGCCAATAGGGAGGTGGAAAAATGCAGATTCATGTCTTGGCTGCAATAAGTCCTTAGATGAATATATGGAGTAGCATAGTACAAACTTTAAAGCCTAAGGACATTCATCTCATAACAGACAATTATTCATAATGATCACTTCCTTTTGTGATATGTGACCATCTTAGATTCATGGTCCACTTCAAGTTGTTTAAACTGTTAAAACTTGACTTCTGAGCTTTCTTTAATTACCTTCTTTTTGGGCACACAGCTGTAGTACCATGCATTAAAATGTCAGAGAAAACAGAACCATAAGACACGGCTCATATAAACTTTATTTGAAGCAAAAAAATATAAGTCTTGTAACATGACAAAAATTATATCCTAGAAAAATAGAGAGTATATTGATTTAAAACAAAACTAAAAAAAAGGCGGCCCTGTGCAACAATTAGAGGTACGTATTACAGATGTCAGAAGCCTTCTAAAGTGCCTTTTCCCTTGGAAATATCTAGGCATTAATGTCCTTTGGTAGTAAGTAATGTTCTGAAAGATTGGTGTTAGAAAGACAAAACCAGTACAGGCTCTGTGGGAAGTTTTTTTTCCTCGCTCTCTATCTTTATCTCTTTATTTCCTTACAATTTTATTACTGAAATTGAATACTTTTTTTTTTTTTTTGAATGAAGTAAAGTATGCTAAAGCACAGAAGTTTTGTTTTTGGATTTGAGCAAATTGTTATTGCTTTGTGATAAATCTCAAGCAGGAAGGAACTGTGATGGAAACACTGAGATGTTCCTAGCTAGATAATACAGTTACTAGGCACTGTGCCACACACGTATGCACACACATACTTCTAAAATAAATGTAGTCAAGCAGAGTAAAATAAATTTTCTAAGAGCAAAAGCTGAGCTAAGCTTTTTGATTCAAAAAGTCAGCTTGATTAAAGAATCAGACCACCCACTGCTGGAAGAAAAATGCTTGTACCATATATTATGCATCTTTGGTATCCACAAACTGATATAAAGAATTACAAGGTGGAACTCTACTGACTGGGTAATGAAAAAAAGATGCATTGAGACAATAAAAGAAAGCCAAAAAGATTTATTAATTCATGAATTTACATTCTCCATAGCCAAAAATTAAATCTTCCTGTACAGTGATATTCAGCATGTTCACTTTAAGCTACTTGCATACATTAACACTACCCCTGTTTATTAAAGTCATCTAAACATGTGCTTAACGTTTACAAATACTTATAAGCCTTACTGAATTAAAGTCTACGTATCTGATGCAAAGTCCTTTGTTGTCACTGTGAGTCTTACTATTAACCAGAAAGACCTTTGTGTTTATGCAGGGGTAATACTTAGCTAGAATGTTAGCACTTGCTCCTAAATAACCATCACACCATAAAACTAAGATTAAAATTAACATTTTGAATCACAACTTGCATTGCTTTGGTTTTGTTTGTTAGCTCTTGTTTGCATTTCTCCTCCTTACTAATACCATTGCTATGTGCCAAGATTATTTTCTTATATGAAATTGAAATGCTTGTCTTGCAGAATGATAAAATATTTGATTTGACTTGAGTATACCAATTTGTCTACATAGAGAAGGCTAATTTATTTGATTACAGAATTGCCCCATTAATTTTACATGAAATCATCACAACCCATATTCTTCCTTTGCCCCAGAAGGGAGGATATGTTTGTATTATGTCCGCTGCAAAACTACACTCATTCTGTGCCATGTCATAGAGACTGCTATTTAAAATGGCAGACATTTTCTCAGAAGAAGAAATACCTAAATTTGTAAGTTTTTCTTTCTTTCACTGAAATGGTTCTGTTGAAGTTGCCACCTTATTCAGGCATAGTTTTCTCTAAGGAAAGGCTCCTTTTTCTTCACAGGAACTTATCATTTCTTCCTCAGCTATCAATAGACATTCAGCATCTTCTTAAGGAGTGGTTTAATACAGATTGTTTTCCCTATGAGAATTATACAGGAAAGATATACAACTTAAAATTCAATTGGAGCACCTGAGTTGAGAAGTTCAATGGTTAATGTCACCAGAAGTGCTCATTCACTGAAGTCTTGATCCAAATTTCAGTGAGCCTAGTGTGACTATAATTTGATAACTGGAAAGCTTACCCACATTGTAGTTTGAGTGAGTTGAAGGCATGAAGCATAAGAAGTGCCGTCTTTCAAAAGTATGAGGTGTAACATACCAGGTTGATAGATGCTAGATAATTAGTGTGTGTGGGTGACTAATAACCACTCTGTAACAATAAGAGTTAATATAATTCTTGAAGAAGCAGAAATAAATTAACACTTCACTGCATTTCAGATCATACTACCATTTTCAGTTCAGTTACGAAGCAAAAGAATGTCTACTGGTGGCTAACAACCCCTGTGCAGCCAAGAAAAGTGGCTGCCATTTCTTACAGTAATAAGAAAACAGAACTGGAAATAAAATACCCTATTTGTTTGTTTATCTTTTGCAGATAGAGATTCTGGCAAGGATGAGTATGATCATCATTGAATGGATACATTTTAGCCCATTTTTAGTTCCTTGCAATATAGCGAAACCCTTAGCAAAGCTGATTAACTATCCTTAACTTTCTTCTTCGAGAAGCAAAGACTGGGTCTGAAGCACCTGGGAAAGCTGTGTGGCCTAAAGCCATAGTGAATTCCAGGGTCACTGAACAACCTGGTCCGCAGGGACTACAGAATCTTTGGAAGGTTTGTTGCAGCAAATATGTTCCCCAAGAACACCCAAAAATGAGCCTGCCTTGGATGTTTTTCTTCATAGCTACCAGTTTTGACAGAATGAAACTTGCTTTATAGGTGCTGAAGCACCACATGCTCACAGCATTCCTCCTTTCACTATTGTTTCCAGCTCATTTCATCATTCATGGTGTCTTTTGAGTATCCAGAAACCTGCTTTAGATTGCAGCTATCCTCTGTAGTATCAATAAACCAACCAGACTAAGGCAGTAAAATTATCTGAGACCTTACTGTAAAAAATAGAAATGGGTCCCTTGTCCATGCAGCCTCCTTCCTATTTACATAGCTCAACTAGAGCTCTGGCTATGTGACTTGTTCAGCCCCTGACTTCATTCCAGCATAGTTACTGTGCTAGTAGTTAGAGGTCCTCACCACATAAGATTGCAGTGGGACAGAAAAATAATCAAGTGATTTAGAGTCTAGTCTGTAATTCTGAAGATCTGGAGATGGTTTCCATCACTATCACAGACTTCTGTTACTGGGGCAGTCATTACTTGTGTTCATCAACTTGTGTTGAATCAAAACAAGTTTTGTGTTGATTATTTGTCTGAGTTGCTTATCAAACAGCAATGCTGTTTCTTTTTCCAAGCTTTATTGACATGTAGGAATTAGTATAATATCAATATTCTCAAATAATAATGCAAATAAAAATATATTATTTTAGAAAGTATTGGTCTGTTGCAAAACCAAAGAACGTATAGGTATATTTTATTATAAAGGCAATATCCTCCTAGTATGGACGTTATTTATATCAGCAGAACAGTTCTATTGCTGGAGTAGCTGATTTCTTGTCACTGTGTACGATTCCAAGAAGGAACTCTGGCTCTTCACTAAAATAGGCAAATTTTCCCCTTTCCTGGTTGCATAGGACCATGTTCCTACTTTTACACCTGAAGTTCTTTGCAGCTAACCTCCTTCACTCTCAGACTGCCCCTACTTATGACTGTAAATCAAGCTTCCTAGGAAGCAGTATAGCAGGCATTGCTGACATGTATACACAGGAAAAACGTACCATCATCTAAGTTAATTGCTCTGAGAAACCTCTTTTAAGACACACGTACAAAAAACCTCCAAGTCACTTGCACATTATGAGTTACCTCTCCTTTGTAGCCAGACAGATACTTCAGAGTGGCTGATATGAGATAACCTGATGTAGGAAAGCGTTTGATTAGCTGTACCTCTGGGGTTACTTAAAAGCGTGGGGCTTCAAGCACTCATTCGGAGTACATGTGCCTGAGGCTGTCACCCATACTGAGCAAAATGATCTATACCAACCAAATCATCCCCATCTTACTAAAAGCGATTTACTAGCATAGCTGTCAATCAAAGGCAATGTCATGCCTCTAGATGATTTTCCAGCACAAGACAAGGTTTTAAAAGACAAAATAGCATAGGGGTCTTCACTAGGGACCCAATTAAAATTGAATTAATGTTTAATTATGTGAGGTTTTGGAATAGAACAAATAAAACTATTTTAAAGTAAAAAAATGTATAGCTTCTCTAAGTGGTAAAGTTAATTAGAGTACTTTTCATGTTACCTCTTCAGGCCATTTTTAAATTAACAATCAATAATTATCTTCTGAACCCCTTTTCCAGTCCTGAGAGGAGTATATTTAATCATCAAGTGTCAGATTCTCTTTTTTTTTTTATTTCTTTCTATTTGATAAATTTCATACTTAAGAATTAGTTTCATATTTACAGAACATAATTCTGAAACAAGAAAGCCCATTGAAACCTTTCCAAGTGAGTACAATACAGTGTCATATACAGTATCATGGACCTGAATACAAAGCAAGAGTTTAAGGTCTTAATAGAATACCGGATGTTCTTTGTGACATATAACTTATACTAGCAGCACTTTTAGCAAATGTATAGCAAATAGTCCAAGCCTCAGGTAGAGAATTCATCTAAGAGGGCTAAGAGGGCAAATTCTTCATATGTAAAACACTGATGTAACTGTGACTGACCAGTAATCTTTTGTGCTCCCAGATATACTCCTAGGTATCTTTCCTGTTTGAATTGCTTGTTTTGTGAAAGAATCATAGATATCTCTCATCCTTGTTCCACACCATACAACATTTAAATATTCCTGTCTGTGTGAGGATAAAGAAATGGGACAAAAATGAGAATTGTTGCATTACAGGAATTTTACACCAGAATTTGCCTTATTCTAACTTCCTACTGAATTGTCAGGGTGACATAGTAAAGTAAATTAACCCAAAATAATATGACAGGTAACTTCTGGTCTTTGAAACGAGAAAGTAAAACTTCTGAAAAAAGAGATTTTTTTCAGTTTCCTTTCAAGAGTTGTATTAAAAAGGACTAGGCTATCACAAAGATATTGGATATCCTATTAATGTTCCCATAGAACAATGGAATTACAGCACAACAATTTAAGGGGAAAACACCTTTTAAAAGTGCATGGAAAACCACAAATAATTTATTTATATCTCATCCTTATAGTAAGAGTGGTTTCTATAAGGGCCAAAACCAAAGCAAGTTGAATCCAGTGTGAGATTTTTCAACTCATTCAATGGTTCTTGGATCTGTCTCTTTTGGAAACATCCAAAGTTTTCTCCTTTATGGTAATTTTGGTAGAAAAATATTACTGCTAATCTCAGAAGCTAGAATAGGAAGCAAGTGAAATAATAGACACTTGACCTAACAGTTATTTTCAAATAGCATTCATCCTTGTGCAATATACCCAGACCATAAAATGTTACAAATCAAAGTTCAGTCTTGCAATGCAAATTTGGAAAGTGTAAAATATTAAAATTGAGAATGACCGTTACTTAAGAAGACATTTGCTTAAACTACAGTGATTTTATTATTCTCTCTGTGCAAATAACACTACACTTTCTATCATTTATGTATGATAGTTGCATAGATGATATACTTAGGAAGGCAACAATAAATAAAGAATAGTCCCTGAACCACAGAAATTTTAGAGTTTACCAGACAAAAATGCACAGTGAGATACATAGTGCTGAATAATGAAACAATTATCCATATTTAATACTATCTTGGTTTCAGTGGGATCACTATGAGACATTTTTTATCACAAATAAAAGATTCAATTAGTTGTGTAGAAGGAGTATGAAGGAAATAAGGAATCATAGAATCATAGAATGTTACGTGTTGGAAGGGACCTACAAAGATCATCTAGTCCAACCCCCCCTGCCAGAGCAGGATCACCTAGACCAAGTCACACAGGAACGTGTCCAGGTTGAACGTCTCCAGAGAAGGAGACTCCACAACCTCCCTGGGCATCCTGTTCCAGTGCTCTGTCATCCTCACAGTGAAAAAGTTTTTCCTCGTGTTTACCATAAACCTCTTGTGCTCCAAGCAAGAAGTAAGATACATAGTTTTGAGATGAGTGGTTTGATTTATGCTGTTATTATTTCTTATTTCAATTAATTACTCATGACTAAATGGAAGGTGAGAATCCATTTTCCTAATTTTGTTTGAGATTTTTATCATGGTTTCCTTCAGACACTTATGTAGTGCTAACTGTATGTCTCGATTGGTCTTCCCCTAATAACTTTTGAATGACTTTTTGATTTTTTAGTCGGCATGGCTTTATGAGAGACAGGTCCTGCTTGACTAGCCTGATTTCCTTCTATGACAAGGTGACCCTGTTGGTGGATAAGGAAAAAGGCTGTGATGTTGTTTAACTGGACTTTAGTTTTGACATTGTTTCCCACAGCATTCTCCTGGAGAAATGGGCTGCTCATGGCATACTGTTTGCTGGGTAAAATACTGGCTGGATGGCCAAGCCCAGAGAGTGATCGTGGATGGAGTTAAACACAGTTGGTATTCAGTCACAAGTGCTGTTTCCCAGGGTTCGGTACTGGGGCCAGTTCTGTTTAAACTCTTTATCAATGATCTGGACGAGAAGAACAAAGCCAAGTACTGCATCCTGCAGTTAGGTTACAGCAACCACATGGTTGATACAGGCTTGGGGAAGAGTAGCTGGAAAGCTGCTCAGCAGAAAAGGACCTAGGAGTGTTGGTCAACATCTGACTGAATATGAGCCAGCAGTGTGCCCAGGTGGGCATCCTGACTTGCATCAGAGATAGTGTGGCCAACAGGGCTGGGGAAGTGATTGTCCTCCTGTACGTGTACTAATGAGGCTGCAACTCAAATACTGTGTTCAGTTTTGTGCCCCTCGCTACAAGAAATACATTGAAGTTCTGCAACATGCCAAAGAAGAGCAGCAAAGCTGGTAAAGTTTCTAGAGCACAAGTCTTATGAGCAGTGGCTGATGCAACTGGGATTGTTTAGTCTGGAGAAAAGGAGGCTCTGGAGAGACCTTATTGCTTTCTACAACTACCTGAAAGGAAGTTGTAGCCAGGTGGGGACCAGTGTGTTCTCCCAAGTAACAAGTATTAGAAGAGTAAATGGCCTCAAGTTGTGCCAGGGGAGGTTTAGATTGGACATTAGGAAAAATTTCTTTGCTGAAAGGGTTGTCAAGCATTGGAACAGGCTGCCCAGAGAAGTGATTGAGTCACTATCCCTGACGACATGTAGATGTGGTACTTGGAGACATGGGTTAGTGGTGGAGTTGGTAGTGCCGGGTTAACAGTGGACTTGGTGATCTTAAAGGTTTTTTCCAATCTAAATAATTCTATGATTCTATGAATCTCTGAATTTACTTAATCAAATCTGCCAAGGAAGGTTTCAAAATGTTGGGATGGTTTCAGAGATGACCACATTTCTATCAGTTCTATGAATAAGTAGGGGATGAATGTCTATTTAAGTGCTACAGCATTTAAGGATATAGCATGTGTTCAGTCTCTTAGAATACATAGTGGTATCCACTTTGCAGAAACCCTATAAATGAACCAGCTTTGGAGCTGTAAAAAATTCAGTTGGAATTCATCCCTCCTTGACCATCAAAGTCAGTTAATCATAAATCATATGGCATGGAATTTATCAACTACCTGTAAATGTCTACAGTGTAGATGTGTACATCTGAGCTAGTCTCGCTTTTTATAGTCAGTGGTGTGTAAAAGGCACTGCAAGGGCACAATTTGTCTGACCCTCTTTAGACATCTATTTTAAGATGAGATAAATTGTGCCCTAGAAATGCCAACTTCTCTCCATTGACTAGAATGGCAGTCTAAGGCAACTTATTCTATAAAATATAGACAGCTGTTTAAATCCCAGCCAAAATGCATGGGAAGTCAAGGTACTTACTCCTCACTTAGTAGAATTTTAACTGAGAAAATGTTTCCCATGCTCATAACTAATCTGAAAAATAATGTGAGGTTTTTTTTAATTCTGTAAAGTTTTTGACAAAAGCTGTGTCAATTGTTAATTTCTCTGATGGGAACAAGCACACTGTCTTTCCATTATCTGTTTATGTTTTTGTCATATGTGTGCATATGCACACACAGAGACAGTACACAGTTTTCTAGGCCTCTTACTGCCTTACGCTTTGGTAGTGTGACTGTGTCATGGAGAATCTCAGCCTGGGGCATGTGACAGGAAATGGAGCTGAAGTGAGGGGATAAAGACCATAGCTCAAACTTGAAGGTAGGAGTTACTGCCTTCAACTGAGACTGTAGAAAGCCTGAAACCTTGCCAGGAGACTAGTCTTCCCTAAAAGCAATGAAACTCTCTGGCAATGAGTCCTCTCCTGTCTGGGCTCAATAGCGGTGGATGAGTCTAACTGGAGATGAAGGGATAACTGACCAGCTGCCTGTAGTCAGTCAGGCCAAGGAAAGAAGAGATACTCTGGTTCTGCATTTCAAGTGCAGGAGCTGCAGCTCTCATTTCAGGGAGATGGGAGGGAGAGCTCAAACTCAGTGCATAGAACTGAACTTTCAAATCCACAAAGACTGAAAGTGTGTATATATGCACAATAGCTATGCATTATATACAAATGTATAGCTCCATTACACTTTACATATATATCTACCTAGGTCTAATAAGTGCATAGTTGTGAGATGTACTATAGCAGTGTTTGCCAGGATCAGACTAGGGAAATAATCTCGTAGTGGTGCTCTCTTTTTTTTTTTCAATAGCAGTATAAAAAAATTAATCTAATATACTCCCCTTCCTAATAATTTCAGTGTATGATCTTCTCTTGCTGCTGTTTGCCTGCATGAAGTCCCCAAAAGAAAGCAAGGGAATATCTGAGGCAATCTTTTTGTTTTCTGAGTCCTTTCTTATTCTGTTATCTCTAACACACTGAAAGAATGGAAGGGATTGGACTTGGAATCCTATAGTAATAGGCTTATAAGAAATGTATATATAAAGTAATATTTGCAATTTAAAAAATTCTGCAATTCTGAGTTGATTTCTCTATCCACTTTTCTTGATCCTCAGCTTTTCTTTTGCCCCACTTACCTTTTCATCCCTGCTGTATTAACTTCACACCGTTTCTCTTTTTTTTCCAAGGATTAGACTTTAAACTTCAAACTCTGAAGTGTTGTGATGTGACTGCTGTAATTCTGTTCTGTTTTTACTCCTAGCAATTGTCTTGTTTAATTAGATTAGAGAGAACATACATTATTTGGGGCTCTAAAAGTGCCTTCTGTAGCTGAATGTGTGATTTTAATTTTTTTTTTATTTTATTATTATTTTTATTGTTGTTATTATTTTTTTGGTGGGTGGGGTTTTTCTCACAATGTGTAA
>WUAM01000323.1:36531082-36544787 GCA_024336885.1 Actenoides hombroni | reverse complement strand
GACAGAGACATAAACTTCCAGGAGAAAGCTGGAAGCTCTTCTCTTCAGCAAAATAAAAGTAGTTGAAAGGATTTTAAATACTATACTTGTGCAATGTGACTGACATTTGTCTTTTTGCATGCAGAACTCAATTCTTGGCGATTAATTTTATGGTCTGGTTTCCAGCTGTAGTGGTCAGAATATTTATTACTGGGAGTTAGGCAGAGAAATGTAGCATTTCAAAGCCAGAATAAGAGAGTTTGGAACAAACACCTGAAAAATGTGATTGTGTTAAATGTCCAAGGACTATTTAGGAAGGTTCCATGACTTTAGTTAAGTTTTGTCTGCACATCCAAGTACAGTTCTTTTGAACATTCTCAATTTCTATATATATCTTTCCACCTAAATAATGTTGGGTTTATCAGCAAGGTAAGAAGAGACAAAACTTGGAAGAAGTTGTTATAATGTTACCTGGTGGACTTTGGTTGGGTTAGGAAATTACAGATATAACAAATGTCACTAGATGGTGGGTTTCGTTATTTTATTGTTTCACATCATACATGGGAAAGGCTCCCAATTTCAAAACCTAATGGTAACTTTTAAGGACTGGTTATATTCTGTTTTATCCAAGGCAATTTTTAAATTTGACTTTCAACATTTTTTAAAAATTGGTTTTAAATATTAGGTAAACTTCAAGACAAAATCAAGGAAATTTACCAAGAATAATGGAAAAAAAGAAACCCATTTTGGTTATATCTGAGTGCCTTCTGTAGTCCTAAGTGCAAAATTTTGATGAACAGTTTCGGTGCAACAAAGAGAGACAAGTTTTATATGAAAGACATGGGTGGGATACAAAAAATTAAACCATGGCACTTGTTATCCTCATGCCTTAATTTGCCACATTCACTTACAAATAAAAATACTTTTCTCAAGGCATTTATGGGGAGGAGAGGAGAAGGAAAAGAAACAGTACAAGAATTTCAAGATAAAATAAGTTTTTTAAACAATTCCTAGATATTTTATTCACTGTAATAGATAGGAAACAGTCCTTTCAAAGCAGGGAGCTGACTTGCTTTTACACATAAACACAGCTTCTTTGACTACTTTGCTGTACTTCAGGAACAAATGAAATGATGAATACTGTTTCTATTAGGCAGAAAGCCCAGGAAATTGGTAGGTACAAATTCGAACAACTTGACTGGTGGAGTGTTAATGATTAGTTACTTTTTACTTTGTATTACTCCGATAAAAAAAAATAATTCTCCAGGATTAGTGGCTAAGGTAAACATCTGTCTTTTTCTTTTCTTTTAAAACTGTTATTGAAATTACAAAGCCAAACTCCAGAAGAACTGCAAATTTAGTGGCTTTTTGCTGTTGTAATTATATGTTGTATTTCTCTTAGAAAATGTGTCAATAATTGCTGCATTTGTATTTTTACAGGTGGGTTGAAAATGAAATATAGAGTACTATTGCTGAAGAAGGTATAACAAAAGATACGAGCAATAAACTACTGTGTTTGCTTCAAGCATGTAAAAGGCAATGCTTTTTCCAATTGCTTTGTTCATTCAGCAGTTTTCCTGTGGACAAAAGACATTTTTACACATTCAAAAGAATAGTCATCGATCTGTTAGACAAAGATGCTGTGGTTATGTGCTATCATGACCCTTATATCCCATAGAATGGAAGTGTTCCTCTCATGTAGGAAAAATAAAAGGTTTTCATATTTTCTTACTTATTTTTGCACAATGTATGTTGTAGTCTTTGAATCTCAGTTCAGTGCCAGATTCCTTTTTGGGGAATGAGGAATGGCTTGCCACTTCTGCAGCTCTGACTTGCTTCCTCAGCAAGTTCTGAAGCATCCACCAGAAGAATCATATTACCAGAGGTCACTGAAGAGGCTGCTTCTGACAGTATGTATTATAACAGAGAGTCATCATTATTGCAGCTGTAATTTTTATTAACATTACTCACAACCTGTAAATGCCAAGAGTCATTCAGGCCCAAACCCTTTCCTCACTCTCCTCCCTACAACTACTTCCCTCATTTTCCTGCCAGCTTGCTTATCTCCGGGGTTTCTTTGAAATACTGACCTGCTAAATTAGAACAGCAAATGCAAGTAGATTTATTTAACTTTGAAAGCCTTGTTGGCAGTCTTTTCACTTTCTTGCGAAGTAACTTGTGCATTGGAAGAGCATTTTGATGTGATATTATTCTGTTTGTTTCTTTTTATCAAGAGCACATCTTGTTTTCCCATAAACTCCAGAGCTTTATTTTGTTAATTGTCAATATGATTACTTACTCTACAGCATAATGAACATTATCTGAAGTGTTTGGTGTGCTTTTCTGCCTGGTGCTCAACATGTATTACTATAAGTGCTTGCAAAGTAATGTTTTGTATGGTAGTATTTTCTTGCACGTTGCATGAAGAGGACTTACTTGTTAAGTGTATTTGCACTGGTAAGGAATGGTAAAAGGAATACAACTCTTAGCTCAAAGGAGTGTTCCTTGGCATGTTGCTCATTGCCAGCAGTTTGTTCTGACTCCCTGCTCCCAGTTCATCACTGTATAAGACTCGCCAGTTGTCACTGGGAACATCTAAGTTGGTGCACTGGCTGCACTTCCCCTCCAGGGCAGCTCTGTCCTCTGGGAAGATGGCAGCAAAGCAGAGTGGAGCAGGGCTGTGAAGTGCTCGGATATAGAGGGTTTGTTTACACGGGTAAGAAATGACAAACACAAGGCACTGTATGCACTATGAATTTACTGTAGAAAATTTGGGATCAGTTGGGAAGACATGTAAGTGCACTAGTGCAGACCTGTGGCCTAAATAGTAGACTAATGCCTCTCTAAAGACTTCAGTAGTTTGAGTGTGGTACCATGAGATTGTTACTGAGCTGCATTGTTTCTGGCAGATCAATACATAGGTAAGAACATACATGCATCTCTCTACATGTGCCTATACAGAAATATCTGAAGGCACCAGTGAACTTCAAATAAATGATAGATTAAAACTAAACCCCTCAGATGATACAGCAAAGTGGTCATGATTAGAATCATAGAATCAAAAAATCATCATTAAGGTTGGAAAAGACCCCTAAGATCATAAAATCCAACTGACTACCCAACATTATCATGACCACTAAATCATGTCCTCAGGTACCATGTCTACACGTTTTTTGAACACCTCCAGGGCTGGTGAGTCCACTACTTCCCTTGGCAGTCTGTTCCAATGCCTCACCTCTCTCAGCATAGAAATTTTTCCTAATATCCAATGTAAACCTTCCCTGGCGCAACTTAAGCCCATTCCTCTCACCCTATCACTAGTTACTTGGGAGAAGAGAGTTACTTGGAGTTACTCAAGAAAAAACTCAATGTCTCTCACCAATAGTGAACAAACAAACCATAATTCAAAATGCAAAAAGTAAATAGCTAATCCAGGCACAAAATAAATGGTGCTGTCAGTTAGACATCAGAGTACCTTTTGCTGTTAACCTCTTTTAAATGACAATATGTGAATTTCAGTATTTTCTTCCACTATGAATGATTTTTATTTTAAAATGGATTTTTCCTAACTCCTAGTGCTACTGCTGCAGACACTTCACATGTCTTGGTTTTGGACACAGATGATTCCACCTTTCATGGTGACACAACTTCAATCTTCATCAGGTACATTAAGCTTCTGGTGATGGATTTTATAATTACAAATTACCAGATAATGTAACTTTTGACCAGAAGGGACTGTAGTAATTAAAGCCTGATCTTTTGACTGCATTATAGCATTAAATTTCCTATTGCACAAAAATATTTACTGAGGGCATAAAAAGCAAGGATAAACACTCAGCCTTTTTGTCATTATTATTTAACTACTCTAGTCACTGAACCTGTCTGATTCCATTTCTGTAAATACGACACTATATGACCTGCCTTGACCAATGCATTTTACAATCTGGAGTGATCTATTAAACTTGTGAAATGATTTTGCCAATACAGCTTGTACAAAAAGCCAATAAGTAAAAAATGGTTCTCCTATGGGTTGTCTTAGCATTTCTTGCCATGATTAATAAAAGCAATTGTCTCAGTTTGACTCTTGAGGGAACCGATCACTAAACAGAAATAATGACACTAGTTGAAGGCAAAGATAAACTTGTACTTTATACAGTTGCCTGGAGTTCACATGCAAAATATGTTTAATATGTGCCAGATTTACTGTGTTACTAAAAGACATAAGAAGGTGGTGGTGCGGATACAAATATTAATGATACTTCCTGAAAGTGCCAAATGCAGAGTATGCTGGCAGTGCACAGTACAGAAATGTTGCATTTTCTTTGCCAAATATGATAAATTATGGTAGCCTAGTCTTTTTAGGTTTCTATTCCAGCAGCTGTGCCTCTACATATGATAAGTAGATCAGACTAATAAAAAACCAGTATATCCAGAATTAGCTTAACCTTTATAATATGCACTAATTACATGTAACAAACCAATATGAATGCCAAAAACTCTATTGCCTAAAATTGTCCAAGAAATTGTCTTCTGTGTAACTCTATATTTTGAAAAGTCTCCCACTAGTCTTTCACAGCCTCAGAACTTTATGAAAGGAGACCTTTCATTAGTATTCAGATGATGTAGTGTTTATAGGACGCTGCTGGCCAACATTTTGCTGCATTGAGACCTGTTATTAAAGAGAGATTACTTCTTTCTAAAAAAAATGAGGATCATGAGAGACAAAAGGAGTCTAATAATTAAAACAGTCTCCAACGGAACATCATGCCAATTCTTTGCTAAAAATGGTCTTCCTATTATTAAATGCAAACTATTCTGTCATTCTAATCTAGAATTAATTTGTGCAATGTTTCTATTATTTATAATTTTCTGTGTCATCAGCTGCTCAGCAGATACTTTTCTTTCTGAGAGTAATTATAATGGAAGAGCTTTTGTATTCATCAGACTTTTTAATGAGGTTATTAATACTTACATCTCATTACATCTGTTGAATCATAATTTAATTTTTAATTGCTACATGCATTTGTGTGTTTTGTGTATCTGTGGACATACATGCTGATTATTGGAATTGTTTATATCACAGAGGCTAAGAATAATTCATTTTAGACAAGAAAGCAGTTATTGTGCCATTGTTTTTGGTAGAATTAATATATTATAGACATTCTGATCTGTTGGCTATTGATCAGAGAACTCTTTAATTGCTATTCCCTAAATTTAACATTCTAGAACCCAATTCAAAACCTATTGAAGTCAATGGAGAAACTCCCACTGATTTCAGCATCTGTTAGGTCAGGTCATTAACATCATTTATTACAACATCTCTTTATTTCTTACGGAAAATGAAATATCTTTTATACTATTGTAAACAAAGGACAAAAAGGAACAGTGGACAGTAAGAAGGATGCGTAGTTACTTCCAGAGGACTACTCTCAGAAAATGCAGAATTTGTATTTAGTGAAGAGAAATGAAATGTGACCTTTTTTCCCCAAATCTAAAAGTCCATTCAGCAAAGCTAGGGTAAAGATAAAGAATCTGTCAGGAAACCTGAAGAATACTTTGGCCCTGATCCAGCAAAACACTCAGACAAGTGTTTATCTTTAAGCATGTAAATATTTCCTTTGAGACAATGAACAACTCCATCCCATGCATCTGGCTGTTTTCTGCCTGGGTGGATGAAGGGCGTTGGAATTTACTAGCAGGTTCATGATTACAGTCATGATTAGGGCCAACCTCTGGTCACAGGCTTAATTTATATAAATTCTAAATTTCTATTGCCTAAACTTGAAGACTTAATCTGACACATCACTTCTTACAGCACTGTGTTGAAACACTGAACTATTAAAATTATATGTTCTGAAACTGAAGAGGTGACTTGGAATGGGATTTATTTTCACTAACTTCAGCCTTCTGGCATCTAGCCTATGTTAGTCATGAGAGAAAAGCTCTTCTTGGGGAATTTGTGTTACCTGTAATTATTTTAATTTTGAATAGGATGAATTATCCTTTTAGATTTCCTAAGTCTCTCCAGAAGTTACAGAGGGAGCTCAGAGAACTAGTATACTGTGGTATCATCATTTTTTAGATATCTAAAATTAGTAGAGAATATGAACCTGACCATAAATTTATACCTTTAACAGGTGTTCCACTCGCCCAGCTGAACCTGTAGAGAACTAAATATATGTTAAACAATTAATCGGCTGCTACGGGTACTCAAAGAATCCCATTTATTCGTATTTATACACACAAACCCCCAAATGATTGTTCTATTAAGTGCCTTCATTTGCATTACATGTACGGAATTCCTCTGTCTTCTCCCCACTAAAAAACAAATATGAATGATCACACAAATACCTTATAAATCTACGTGCAAGTATAGTATTTAACTCACGTGTAAACTGATACCATTTTAAGAACATGGACCTAGATAATAAATCAATTCTTCAATGACAGGGGAAAACAAATTGAAGTTGATGATTATAGGTCTGTGATAACTCAAATGGCCATGAATGAACACAGCCTGAAAGTAGACAAAGCCACCTGTTGAAATCAATGCTATGAAGATGCAAAACAACAAGATCAATTTGAGTAAAAATGCACCAATTGTAAATAAATTGAAGTTCCTTGATAAATAATGGAATCGTGCAATCATGATGCCTCTATTCAAAATATATAGCTTAAACTACATCCCAGATATCAAATTCAAATTGTATATATTTGTAGTTACTTAATTAAAACTTTATAAATTACAACAATTTCCCTTTATAAACAGTTTCCTTGGTTTTAAGGTAGGTTATGCACCTGTTTTTAAGGTTATGATCTCTTACTCTGTTTTTTATCATTGATAAAATTATCAACTACCAGTCAGCTTTTCTTGCTGTGTCCCCTCCCAATCTCTTGTCCATCTCACCCTACTCATTAGGGGAATAAACAAATTCCTCTAAAACTGTAATGTAGTAGCTTAGTTGTCTGAGAAAAATAAGAATTAGAACAATAAAGAAATGAGAAATTAAGTACAAGGGAAGTCCTATAAACATAAAATTTAGAAAAATAGCAGTGTCTCCTAGGCAATTTAGTCTAAAGTAAAATGGTACCTTAAAGTGAATAGAAAACAGTCATAAATAATTCATCAGATAGTACTGTAACTAGTGTTTGGATCAAATAAATGCCAGATAAGCTTTTAAACAATAACACCTATTAAGCGACTGCTGTGGTTTTAGAATTATAATTCTACACAAAATGGAAAGAAATTAAGAAGAAAAGTGAAAGTTGTAACCAGTTTAATAAGCAGAAGGCAGTGAGGTTTGAACCCTGAACCCTTGGATGTGTCTAATGCTAATTAAAGCTTCCTGATGAACAGTTATTTGCATATTCGTAGTATCTAGGAACTCCAAAGCTCTCCTGGCATTTACTAAGAATAATGGTTCTGCAATCCTGTGATTTCTCTAAACAACTTCTACCTTTGCCAGCTGCATGACAAAATTAAAGTTGCTGATTACAATTTGCAATTGGCTCGACAGTACTCAGTTTATTTAAGTGAATGTCCAGTTGGGTGATACCTTTTTGTGAGAGAGTTGGTGTCTTCATCAGTATTTTAGTATGAAGAAAAAAAAACAACAAAGGAATTGACAGGAATAATGAGGATATTTGAGTCTTTTCAGTTGGGGATGAAAGTTGATCCCACAAGTCTCACTCATACATAGTCCCATTTATTCTTAATCAAACTGCCCTGTTAGAGAGCTTCTCCATATGTTTTTCTGGCACAGGAATGAAAAGTTCAGTGAATATGAGCTATGTAATTTTTCAATTAATTGACAGGAAGGCATTTTTTTACCTGCAGGAAAATACAGATCTATTTATCTTCATATAGGGAAATAAAATACAGTCTGCCTATTAGTCAACTTAACAAGCTATACCCCACACTCTGACAGTACTGTCACACAGTAAGTCTTTTGGGTTTCATTTCTAACATTGCTCAGTGACTTCACTCAAGCTCTCCAGCTGTGCTCACCTGCAACTCCTGCCATTCCCTTGCTGCTCTACTGCTCCCATATCTTGCTCTTCAGCACACAACGTGCCACTTGTTCACGACATGCTGAGACAGACAATGAGTAAGGAATCTTGCTGAGTCTGTCTACATGGCATTTCACAGACATGTGATTGTGAGCCTTATTTTACACTCACTTGAACCTGAGTGAATAGTATTACTGAACTGGTATATTGAAATGCGATGTGTATTACCTCAATATTATGAGTTATCTCACATCTGTCTAAAAACAATACAAATGATTTAAGGCTTTGAGGATTAGGATTATACATTGTTGCTAGGAGACAGTGTTGACTGCAGATATTTTTCCCCAAATATGAGTTGTTCCTTAGTTGTATGTGTAACAGCCCTATGGAAAAACTTACACCCCATTCTCAAAGAGAAAATCCCCCAGGGCAGATTTCATAGTGATAGAAAGACTGGCTTATAGCAACCTTTCTGAAGAGAAGTCAGTTTATAAAATCAGAATATTTTTGGTGTTGTTATTAAAATACTAGGGTTTAGATTTCAGTTTCATTCAACAGACAGAAAAATAACATATTAAAGAAAAATGACAAGAAACATTTTCTGTCCAGAATATCCTATTTTCTCATCTTAGCACTTTTTAATTATTTAAAGGTAAATCAGGTGGATAAAATTGTGTGACTGCTATTAGGATTGACACTTGTACGAAAAATTTTAGTGCTTGTCCAGCTGGTGGTTTTGTATGTGTCTGTGTTTAAAGATCTCCCATCTCTTCTGGATTATTTACAGTGTTTATGAATACATACCTTGATATCACAGATGAAGAAAATGAAACATAAAATCCAAGTAAGCGGATCATAAACTCCATGAAGCAACAATGGAGCAGAGATACTTTTTTTGTTTTTCCCCAAATGAAAGGCAATTAAAAGGTCTTTTCTTGTTACGTAGTATACCTCCTTTTATTATGCTTTGAAGTTTAACATATATTATCCCCATATTGGCTGGATTCTGTTTTTTTTTTTTTGTTTTGTAAATTTGTCCAAAAAGGCTAGATTTGGAATGATCTTCTGAGCTGCCTTAGATTAGCTGCCTTTTTTCATCGCAAAATCCAGTAGTATTCTTAATTCCTGGAGACAAGAATGTTTATAGGGAGAGAAAGATCATTTCATCTGTGTGATATTTTTGGAGATATTTAGTACAGATTCTGAAGAAAAGGATGCAATAACTAGCAAAGGGTACCGGTAACCTCTTCACTGTAGTCCATTCTCCTGATGCTTTTCTGGTTTAGGGTCTAAGGTTGCCTGTTTATGGAAGAATTTCTATCATCATGTTTTCAAATTTAGTCAGTTTTGCATGAGAGAAAGGTGATATTCATCTTACCAGTCATAACCACTGAAAGATAAAGTAGGTGCTTTTCAGATGCCATTTTCTAGGGTTACTCCCCAGGTGGGACAGGGTGTTGGGCACCTTTGGAGTTGTCTCCATCCCATCAGCCTTTAAGCGTGATACATCTCCCGCCATGAACTGTAGAAGGCACTTCACACCACTACCTTGGAGTAGATGTAGATGCATGTCATTCACACAGCTAAAAGTGGAAAGGCCGATGCTCATCCAAGCTGCTGCTAAAATTTCAGAACATCTAATTTTACAGTGTGTTAAGACCCCGTGAATCTGCCCTGTAAATGTACCACTATGTAAAGCCACTGCAGAAGAGAACTGTTTTTGACTTCCTATTGTCAGTCAGCCCTGCAGCTGACAAGAGATCAATATCAGTGTTAACTGAAGTTCTTTGTGTATACTCAGAAACAATGAGCTCTGGGTGCACTAGAAAATGATACTCACAGTTCAGTACCTTTAGGTATGTGTTGAATGAAGGTAGTTTCAGGGATTCTACTTTAAGGTAGAAAGAAATGATCAGTATCCTGCCACTGAAAGTCCTAAGCAAAAGATACAGATACTCCATCTTCTAAACACCAGCCTGAATTTTATCTTTTAATTGCATGACCTTGGTAATCTGAATTTGTTGTACTATTTTATCTGAGGTTTTCATACCATCTAATAATCATTGCTGGAGGCTCAAAGCCTATGAAAGTGATAGCTGTGACAAAACATTATTCCTGTTTTCCCAATGGGAAAACTATTTTAGGAAACATTAATTTTTGATATTAACACCAAAATAATAGTTGAATATTTTTCTTCTAATTCCTTCTTCTTTACTTGACCCAGTAGCACATTATTGCTCAAATTGGGAAGGAGTGAAGGTGAAGATGACAGAGAAAAATAGCACATTTCCCATCATAAGACCTGCATATTTCTATCATGTATGTTTTTCAAAGTCTGCCTTTAGGGATCATACTGTAATGTTTTGTTTTCTCAGGATAGGGTCTGAGGAAAATAGGAAAAAATACAGCATAGGCTACACTAACTTCCAGTAAGCTTTCTGTGCAAAGCGACTAGATTACTTGACTGTCTCTTGGGATCCTGAGAATTAATTAATACTTCACTGACTCTTTGAAGGAATAAAGTATGGCCTCCTTCCATAGTTAATGCTGTAACTAAGTTTCCTTTTAAAGCATGTTATGGGTTTCTGTGTCCCTTTCTAATTATGTATCATAAATGCCAGATGTTCTGGGTGTACAAAGTGGCACTGATGTGGGGATAGAAGTAATGGTGTTTCAGTGACTTTAATTGTGCATTCCTATACTGACAGCAATGCTGGGGATTTGGTAAGTGCTTTAAATTAGAACTGTTTGGCACTGCAATACTGTAGTATAAAAGTTACTATTAAGGGAATTTTCACTAAAGTTGTTGATGTAAATTAATACTTAACCATGCATCTGAATTTGATTATGATTCAGAGTGATAGAAGTGCAGCAATCAATATCCTTGTGTTTTACCATTCACAGGCCCATAATTGAAGAAAAACTTAAAATATCAGGTTTTTATTTGTAGGCAGTCTTGTTTGTGCATTTGTTTTCAACTATTAGTCTCACACTTTTTTTCTTTTTTTTTTTTTTTTTTCCTGCACCATCATTTGGGATAGATAGACTGAGAAGATTCCTTTGAGATTATTGTTTGCATTGCTGTCATTAACAGTGGAAGAAACTCCTGAAGAAAATGAGGGGATCCCCTCTGGGTAGTGGAGACATCAGTGCCTAAAATAGTAAATATGTTAAAGAGACTTATGCTAAGGGATCTTTTTCTCCTTGCTTGAGTTTATACTATAATGATTCTGTTGTAACACCTATCACCATGTTGTACAATACATTTGTTCCTATTTCTGTATCTTCTCACTTTTTCCAGCCTGTTGAAATTCCTGTAGTAATTTGTATTGAATGTCAGCTTCTTTGATGGCAAGGATCACCCTTTTCCCCCATGTGTGCATACAGTGCTTAGAATAAACAAATCTTAAAAATTAATAGATTCACGCAGAGCTTACCTCAACACAAGTAATAACAGGTCATTGGGTTTTCTACTAATCGTTTTTCTTAGTAAGATATTTGAGTCTCTAGGAGATGAATTTTTATTGCTCCTTTGTCTTCTGATATCCTTAGGAGAGTAGTAATTCCTTTCCTTTTATACAACAGTTTGGGGAAACATAAATTATTTTTTTCTGGACTACTAATAGTGTAAAGAATTTTCAGAAGCTAGGTTTATCCTGTAGTGGGTGAAGCATAGCCGCACCCAGACTTAGTTACATCTGATTTAGACTGAAGATATGGTTCTCCACGTCATAATGCATGAAAAGTAGTACAGTGCCTATGTAGGATTTAAAAACATTACTGTTGATTAGCCAGCAAATTTCATAGTATAACCTATTTTCCCTTTGATAGTACATGACTTATTTTTTAAAGAATGAGGTAAATAGCTTTGATAGAGTCAGTAACAATTGAAATGTTGTTGTTTATAGTTTATTAAGGAATGGCTTTTGTCAACTCTAAAGAATGCATGTGTATTTATTCACAGAGCTGTATTTTCAGTTAATACTTCCTTGGTAGTCAGTAACATAGCAATAAATTTGATTTGCTTTTGAAGTAAAAGGACAGAATAAATGCTCAGATTCTCCAGCAAAGCTATAATGCATCTTTATTTTCTGAGAAGGAAGCTTAAAGAAATCAGATAGGATTATACAAAGGATAGTAATTAGGACTTACTAAATCTGTCCTCTAGAACTATTAAAAGACTCCCAGCAAAATACCAACTGTTTGTTTTAAGTGGGAGAAAGCAATTACTGCTCCTTCATGGGGGCAGTTTCAGGATTGAAGCTTATGTATTTCTTTACTGAATTCCAAGTAAAACAAGCTGAAATTAGTACAAATACACTGTTTGACATTTTGGTGTTCTGTGGCAAACTGGGATCTTCAAGGTCAGATCTACCATTAGTCCTGTCATGGGAGAGATACTGAAGCAGTGGATTCCAGCTCTGACAGAGAGCACTCTGAGTGCACATTTACCTCTGCAGTGCTATATTATCAAGTTTCGTAAAGTTTTGAAGCTTGAAGCTTCTTGGAAAATCATTTACAGTACATTAATGTTCAAAAGGGTTTTGCTGGTTATACTGTCAATAACCTTAGATATAACTTGCAGACCTGAAATATCCATTCACATACATGTGTCCAGCATTGAATCTACTAAGTTTAAGTATCACAAAGAAAAATGTCAAGGCCATATATGATGTTCTGATGTTCTGCAGTGGGAAAAGAGTACTTAACTGTATTGTGTGGGATTCATCTCTGTGCAGAGATCAGTCCTCCTTTCTCCACAATAAATTATCCTTCTTTCTTAAGAATATTTATTTTGGCAGCTTGTTTTAGTTATAAGGTATTGGTTTTGTTGTTGGGTTTTTTTCCTTTGAAGGGGTAATTTTGTAGAAAGCAGATTACTAACTTGTTCTTTAAAGGCCACTGAAAGTTTTTAGTTCCTGTCCTGATTCCAGTCACTATAGTTGCTCTTAATAACGTATAGCAAATCTAGTAGCTGTATTTATTTCTGCTTCCCTCATATGAGATAAGTTATGAGTTGCCTGGAAAATCATATGGCTGGTTGCCAGGTATGACTATATTAAAAGGGGAAAGGAGGGGGGATATGTACCAAGAAAACATTTCTACCATAGTGGCAGATTAGATCAGATGCTACCTGAATGATGAAAAATTATTGTAAAAACTAGCGCCACTTAAAAGCCTCAAATTGATTTAAAATCAAAACCAGCTTGATTTACATCTTGGATAAATATAAAGCTTGAAGAAGTTTCAAATAAGATTGTCAGATATTGGATGTTTTAATTTTATATGAAACATCTCAAGTACAAAACTCCTTGATAGAAAATACAGAAATGTGGCTGTCAGAGATGGAAAATCAGTATGTCAAGGAGGCGAGCAATGAAGATTGTCAAGCAATGTAAACTTGACTACTGTTGGCCTGACCTGGCTTGTTAATGACAGCTAGAAAACACTATATGCAGTCAGCTGACAGAAATAAGAGAGAAAGTTGTTCATGAGAAACTCAATACAAGAGATACCGTGAACCTAGCATGTGTCATAATAGCCTTATTGTGAAGATGATTCTCTTCGGCTGCATGAGGTCTTTAACTTCTCTATGTCCACAGATGGCTTATATATCTCTTAGATTATCTGATAGGAAAAATTTTGCACTGAAACAAACGAAATTCATTCCTTACTGGACACAAAGGCAAATATTTTATGCTAATACATATTAATT
>WUAM01000323.1:36446868-36524836 GCA_024336885.1 Actenoides hombroni | reverse complement strand
TTCTCTGGACACGTTCCAGCACATCCAGAGCCTTCCTGGGACAGGGGCTCCAGAACTGGACGCAGTGCTCCAGGGGGCTCTCACCAGAGTGGAGTAGAGGGGGAGAATCCCCTCCCTCGCCCTGCTGGCCACGCTTCTCTTGGTGCAGCCCAGGACACAATTGGCCCTCTGGGCTGCGAGAGGAACTGATGGCTCATGGTGAGCTTCTCATCCACCACTTTAAGTTTACTCTTGAGCTGAAAAGCAAGAAGAAACACCTTTTCAAAATGAAAACTTGAACGTTTAGGTTTCAAAGGTGTTGAGATGAAAGTCTGGATTACCCTAAATTATGTTACTGGGGACAGAGTGGAGCACAGGATCCAACTTAATTCAGCCAAATTCATGTGTGGTCACCTGAGACTGAATTCTCTATTACCCTTAGCTGTGTTTGCTAACAAAACTTCATACAGCCTTGCTCTTTCAGAAGATCCATTCAATATTTCTACCTACAGGGTGAGGGATGCTTATAATCTATAGAGCAGGATTTGCCAGGAGGAGGACAGAGGCTACAGATACATTAAAAATGCCCCAAACCTGCATTTCTGCCATCATACTGTACTTGAGCTACTGCATAATTCTCTGTAGAGGGTTTGTCCTGTTAGAAAAAGAGGGTGGTGATCTTCCAGGCTGAAATGGCAGATGAATGTCTTTCAAAAGGCAGTAAGGAAACTGGCCTTAGTTTCAGCAATCAAAAATAAAAGGCATGTCTATGTCAGTCGTGATACTTGCAGGTACCTACAGCGCTGAATCAATGTCTGGTCTGACTTCATTTCAGATTAGAATACACAAAATGCTGGTTTATTGCATGCTACATTGTGCTTTACAAAATAGCCAGGAGGTATTTTGCACTACAGGTAAATGTTTGCCTTTAATAAGGTGTATGGTAATGTGAGGTCCTTTAAAATAAAGGCATGGAGAAGAAATCTAGGTTTATTTTTTCACTAAGTATTTCTACACGCAAAAGCAGTGGTTTCAAAGGTGAATGAATATTGTTTTAACACTCTTCCAAGAACAATTCTCCTTTTCCTTCAGTTCCCTTTCTCTTCTTTCTAGTTTTTGCCCTCTGGCTCAGAGCGTGGGCTCACCTGTGGAGAAAACATGGATGAGAAGAGTTTTGTCATTGATTTCAAAAGCTGCTTGATTTGATTCCAGATCATCTTTTTGGCCTTCACAACACAAGAGGAAGGGCCAAAAGACAAAGCCTTAGGAGCTTTTATGGAAATTCAGAGCTTGCTTCTAAAACACACTCAAGTGCAGCAGTTCACAGGAAATTTCCAGGGGTCCAGCCAGGCAATACAACTCCAAAGCACAGTCTCACAGCCAGTCTGACCCCTTCGCCTGGGACTGAAAATGATGAAGATTTCCTTCCAGCAGTGCTGATCCCAACAAGTTCATCAGGCCTTTGAGGCTGAACGTAGCCCTTGTGAAAGGCACTCATTAATGCCACTGGAGTTACAGCCAGGATGTATTTAGGCCGATGTGCTTTGAAACATTTGTGGTGCAGAAGTACAAAATGCCAAGCGTGGTTGAAAGGTTCTGGGGCATGTGTGTGCAGATGGGTAGAAAGATGTGATTTCCTTCTGCTCTGTTTGGTTTTTTGGTTGTTTTGGTTTTTTTAGTTTATTAAATTTTCGGAGTAATAATTTATTCTATGCAGTGCGTAGTGCTGCTTGTCAGCTTTAATCCCCCAACTTTTCCAAAATCAAGGCTTACTACTTTTGGGTGAATTGAGAGGTGACAGATTTTGGGTCGCTAAATCCGGAAATGCAATGAAAGTGGGAAGTCTGTAGAGGAAAACCACTACAAAAAAAGTCCAGGAAAAGTCCTAAAAGAGGACTGAAGAACAAATATTGAAAAAAATATGCCTGTGTCTCCAACTTATCTGAGTGAAACTGTGATCTATATGAGCTGTGGGCCTGATAGGCTACAAGGTCTGTTTATCTGGGGACCAACCACAGCATGAATATGTATAGCACTGGCTTCAGGGCTCCTGAGGGGACACTTCAAACTGGCCACAGCGAGTCAGTCTGGAAGCTTTCTTCCATAGGTGCCAGAATGCCATTAATAATATGGGAGGAATTTCCAGTAATTGGACCGAAATCTCTCCCGTCACTGTGCGCAGATCACAGTGATCATGTGTGTGCACAAAAATTTCCTAGAGCACAATTTCCCTACTGAGAAGCCTCCCCTTGAAAATGCTTCCCTATTCTGAGGTAAATTCAAGGTGATCCCACACCCCTTCTTGCATGTGAGAGCAGTAACTACCCCCAAAATGCAGATCCCGTGCGTCAATAACAGCATCCCGGAGAGAATAAGTCAGTAATATGTTTTATTACTCATTGTAGTCTCTAGGAGGTCTTTTCAAAACCATTTAATGAAAACAGGCTTTGGGATGTTTGCACTGGATGCGAAGGTGAACTAGAGTCCTTCTCTATGTAGCTGTCAGCAGAGGACAAAGCTGTGACAGAGGTCACAGCAGACTTGGACTAGCTGATGTAAGCTGCCCTACCTCTGCTGCCTGCCACACAGCTCGAGTGGTTGACCTGCAGTAAAAATCTACCCTGGTAATTCTGGCTCTTACCAAAATCTTTCTCTTATTAGCAAATAAGTTTTGTGAAGTATCTTCACCCATCTTGTGCTCCTCTTCCTACCCAAGCATTCTGCAGAACAGGACATCCTTCAGTAGAACACACTCAGTTCCCCCGAGGTCTATAAATCAGAGGTCGCATAGGCAGAGCATTGTATTTGCTGTATCTGCTTTGCTTCACTCTGTAGGAGGGCTGCTGGGGGGTTTATCCAGTGACCGTCCCGCACCCAACGGTGACACCCTTGTAACCAACAGGGACTAAACCCACACGGCAGAGCCACTACTGACCCCATCCCTCCAGCAGCAGCCTGGGGAAGCACAGCCTACCCGGCCCTCGGCCGCAGGCACCGGTGCGAGAAGGGCTGTGGGTGGCTTACTTGGAATGTAGCACTGACTGGCACCTTGACCCAAGCCTGGTTTGGGGTCTGATCCTTACCCGGCGGTGTCCAAAGCGCAGGTTCCACCAGAGGGCACAGCCACCCAGCAAAAGGAGGGACCTGGGCAGCAGGAGGATGCTCCTGGGCACAGAGATGCCCCCGCAGATAGCAGTGCTGGCTCCTGCCCGTCCCAGCTGCATCCTCACTTGCCTTCTCCTTTAAAAACACACTGGTCCCTGCCGCTTTCATCTGCTTTTGGCACCGGAGCACATGATTGCCTGCTCTAGGCAGATGAAAGGAAGCTAGCACAGCCGGAACATGGCTTTTCTGCAGCGTTATGTTTGATCTTATTTTGGGTATGTGCATCAGGCCGGCTTCCCGAGGTAGCAGTCGAGGGTTCCCGTTGCTTCCCAGTGATATGGTACTAGATCCAGGGGTAACTGATGCAAGGTCAGTATTTATGACCGAGATCAGAATTTGCCCCTCGTTCTCTATTTGCAAAAACTTCCCACAGATTTAGGGGTTACGTGGTGACCAGTGTGCTTCAATGATTAATATGCTTGCATTTCAGGAAACAGAAAATCTACCAGGTCTAACTTGTAAGGTGATAATTTTTCGTAGCTGTGGTGTCTAGTCCACCCGTGAGCCGTGGGGGCTGAGAGGAGGGGCATGGAGACCTTTCCTCTGGGAAAGGCTCTGCTTCCTTTCCCCTCCATTTCAGAGGGGACAAAGCAGAGGAAGGGAATCCCTCCTTCCCAGCCAGCATGTGCAGGGAAACTGATATACGCCCTTCGGGGAGATACAAATCAGGAGATGCTCCCTCCTTGTGGGAGGAAGAGCTCAGGGAACCCTTCTTCCTACGATGCCTCCCAGTGCTCATTTTAGCTCTGCGTTCTCCCCAGTCAGGGCTCTCCCTCTGCGACAGGATTAAAAGCACACTTGTGTTTTCTCTATTGGTCTCAGTAGATGATCATGGGAAGTGCACTCCTGGTATTACAAAACACGACACCTAGCTAAAGTGCTGTGGCATCTAGAGGTTTTTTTTTTCATTGATGACCACAAATCACAGACCTTGTCCTCATTTTTGGATTATACTCATTTTATATACCCTCATTTATACCCATTTATATACCCTCCTTTATACTCTTAACAGTGTGAATATGGCACAGTTTAATTTTGTGGACAGCGTATGTAGATGACAAGCAACTTAATAATTATGCTTTCTATTTAAAATAACACTTTCCTTCTAAGGCTCTCCAATAAGGAGTTTAATCTCGCTGTATCTGCCGTCATGGGAGAGTTGCTAGTTTTGCTCTTCAGACAAAAACAGAGAAACTTGTCAGAAGCATCCTGGAAACTCTGTCATTGACCCATTTAGGCTCAATGAATAAAAATCTGACAGTTTTGGGGTATAGTCATGTATTATATTTGTGCATTTCTGCTTCTGGGACCTGACTGAAGTCCAACAAATATTCTACTGATTCCTGTAATTAGGAATAGGCACTTTGACCTTTGGAGCCCAAGCTGGAAGTTTCTGGTGACACAGAAGTTATACACATATGAAGCCAGTGATAAAATTTTCTGTTTTCTGGGTATTGCTTTGAGCAGATGAGGTGGTCAGATAAGGAAAGCATTGATTCTCTTCCTTCCTAAGGAAGTTAGTGAAAAGCCCTGGATGGAAATGCAAAGAATCTTCCTTTGGATAGGTCCTCATGGTGATCAGTGGTCATATCTAACCTCTGCATATTCAGACCTTCATTTGATAATCATATGAGCAAGCCAGAAATCTCCTCCCTCTTCTTTGGATTGTCTTGGAAAAGGGCAAGGGAAACAACTGAGAAAAGGAGTATGAGGTCAAAAACAGAGGTGTATTTGTGTATCTTGCTATGGGAAGGCAATCTTGTTGCAAGCACTCTGCTCCTATTAGTCAGAAGTTGTTTCTGCTGTAAGCTTGCATTGCTGCAGGCTTATCCTTGGCCAACCCCTGGCTGTAGCCATATGCATTTCCCAGTATACAGACTGGTGCATCGGTGACCACTGAAGCAGTAAAAGATAAAACCAAGCAGGCAGCTGAAACTGAGACACAACCTGTCTGCCCAGGAATATACAGAACCCAAAGAGAATTAACCCTTCACACTTTAACACTCTTGCCATACTTAGCAGGTGGTCTTTCTTCCCTTGGCCATCCCACGGGCCCTGGGTCGAGCACACTGTTGCAAGAGTTGGCCACTGCGACCTGCTGGCTCGCTCGGCCTCTTTGAGAGAGAGTGCAAGGGACCATTCCAGCTCCAGCACTGGACACACTCCCTCCCACTCACCCCCTCTCCATGTGCCAGACCTGCCCCTTCAGGGAGCCAATGCCATTCACAACACACACTATTCTCTTTCTCTTTTTTTTTTTAGGTGTCTTATCCACTACCTGTAGTGAGCTCAACCAGCTGATGGAGGGGTCAAGGCAGTGCCAGGGGTGGGGAAGCAGGGGGAGTACATGACCAACAGGAGAGCAGGCAGCAGAAACTCCCCTTCTGTGGCAACCAGGCTGGCTCAGCCCTTCCACCCCGGCAGCCTCTGCCTGCTTAGTGTGGCAATCGGTCGGAGCGCAGAGAGCAGGATGACCTGTTATTCTGGAACCCTCCCCAAATAACGTTCATCCTCCAAACGACTGGCAGCTTCCAAAAGAGTCATTCCTGTGGCTCCTCTGTTGGAACACAGCTTGTGGCACACAGGCACGGTCTGCTGCCATGAGTAGGTAGGCATGGGGATCCAGCACATCCCTGAGGCTGGCAGATGGGACATGCAATTTCGGGGAACGGCTGCTGGAAGCCAGGAAGAATACTGCAGGACATCTCAAATGGCAGTACCAGCCACCCAGCCTTCTGAAAACGAGTTGAGACTGAAGTGACTAAACTCAGAGTCCTCACCACTGGCACAACAGCTCCAGCAAAACTGCCTGGGAGATGGGGCGCTCCTGGGCTTGAGTAGCAGTGGCACAGCCTGCCCACAGACTTGCCCATCCCTCGGAAGCAGGAACAGCAGATCAAATACACAGCTGGCAACAAAAGCTTCCCCTTGTTCCTACTGACTCCCTTCCTACAGAAACCCTGGCAGTTTCATTACCTCGGAATTTGTT
The DNA here is from genome assembly GCA_024336885.1 of Actenoides hombroni. Taxonomy (NCBI): domain Eukaryota; kingdom Metazoa; phylum Chordata; class Aves; order Coraciiformes; family Alcedinidae; genus Actenoides; species Actenoides hombroni. The sequence continues at coordinate 36,518,703 of WUAM01000323.1, read as the reverse complement.
ATTATTTCTTCATGCATTCGACCTCATGCTAACATACAGCACTTTTTTAATGCCCACAAAAAGCACTTCTGAGGCCAAAAAAATACCTGTGCTGTCCAGAAGATGTTAAAAGATGTGTTTAAAAATTAAAATCAGCCCTGCACAACCAGACTGTCTGCGCTACTGTGCTACTACTTTCCTGGGTGACTTTTCTTTCTCGTACTCTAAAGGGCACGCGACTCTAAATTGCAAAGCAAAGTTCTGTCACAGACTATTTTTGCACAGAATCCAGATGGCACAGAGCAAGTGGCTTCGCTCTGTAAAGCTAGAGATTTTAGAGGAGGTGACTATAAAAATTTACCCAGCTTTTGTACCCCCTTCAGCACTGACTGAAGGATCAGTCCGACTGATGAAGGGGAAGATGAAGAGTAAAGCTCAGCAATCTTTTCCCATTTTCAGCTTTGAAGAACCAGCCCAGGCATAATTTTGGGTTCGGGGGCTTTTTTTTTTTTTTTTTCTGTAAGTCTGTAAAAGAGAGTATAATCAATATTTGTATGGTTAAATGTCACATTGTTACATGGAAAAGTTAGACCTTCTTTTTCCCCTTTGGAATCGGTGAGCCTTTGTGCATACCTGTATGAACTCAGCAGCAGGGAGATTATGCAGCATAACTGATGACTTTGAGCCTTGTCCTTCATTTTAACAGTCTCTGCGTGGGATTTGTGTAGCACACTCACATCTGATTTAATAACAGTGGTAAGTAATAGCAAGCTGTAATGGTTAAGCAATAATTAACAGGAATTAATCCTGTTATTGCCTTCCTGCTGAAGGAGCCCAGTGATGGCTTTCATCTTCAAATGGGCAGTGAGTGACCCCAGCACAATTTCCAAATCCCATCGCTGACTCCATTGCCTCAGACAAGTGTGCCACCACATCTCACCCCTGCTGGGGTCAGGAGGACTTTCCAGGGCCACAAAATGCTGTAGCAGACTCATGATCTGTATGTACCATGAGGTGTGACGGGATTGAGCCTCTGAGCCATTTGACAATCCTGCCCTGACATTATCTTTTTTTTTTTTTTTCCAGGAAGGAAGTGAGATGACTTTTTCAGTTGTGCTGGCTCTTGGAAGCAGCTAACCCTGCACAGAGCAGAAGCAGGTAAAGAGTCCGGGCCTGATTGCTAACACTTTCCTAACTGCAGTTGGCAGGCAAGCTCCATTCTAGGGGCTGAAACTGTGAAGAGAAAAACAGGACCACAAGATTTTCAAGGTGCCCAGTATTCTGCTCTGCAGCCAGTCCATCAAATTGCCTGTCAGAAATGTTGCTCACTTTCCAAGACCATGAAATATGCGGAAACAAGAAATTCAAAGTATCAAAAAGTATGGATAGTTTGGGTTGGAGCAAACCACGCTTGTTGTTATCTTTGTATCTCTCCTCTTGTTGCCCAGATAGACACATACACACCCAGAGACACCAGCACTAAGCACTGCTTCCTGCTCCCGTGGCTCTTTTGTACTGCAATGAAAAATTAAATTAAGTCTTTAGGACATGATTGCACAAACCCCATTGTTTCAACCTCCTTTTCTATTTTTAAACTAATTCAATTAAAAAGTAATATGTAGACATGTCAAGCAAGTATATGGATTTACATCGATCACCATAATAGTCAGATCCTATTCCAACCTCTGCCATAGACCTTTAGCATGACCTCAGCATACAGACTTAGGTGCTTCAGTCACAGGCATCCAGCTCCAAACTGACAGGCATGTGTTTTGCCTTTCACTTCTCCATCTCACCTCCTTCTTTCCCTTAAAAAACACATTATTTTTGTTGTCCTCTCAGCAATGAAAGTCAATTTGTTTTCTCTTAGATTTACTGATATCCTCCATCCCAAGATTGTAGGGAAAGGAGTGTGCTGTTGGTGCTATAACTCTCCCTGGCTTTTAGGGGTAAGAACTCCACGGGTCTGTAGATGTACTGGCAGATAATGTAGAAAAAAAACCTCGTGTCTTTTGCCTGTGAATGAATACCATCTGGGATCTGCTTAGAACTGTTACTAGTGCATGCAAAGATGGGAAATTCAAATTCTGTGATGTATTTGGAAATGGCTAGGTCCCTTCCAACCCCTAATATTCTATGATTCTATGATTCTATGAGGTCTTGCTGTTGGATTGCATTTTGTGAACAAGACTTCATGTGCTTCAAAACCATAGAAGTTTTCCACTTCTTGCCACAAAGCATAGCTTATAGCTTCAGCACAAACTGAAAAATCCTTCTGCTTCTTACGGCTGTGAAGAAAATACTGAGGGGGCTGGGGAGGGGAACCATCTGAAGACAAAGATATAATGACCCCACTTACAATGACAGTGAGCTTTTATTGAGTCAGTCTAAGCCATAGCAGACAGTGAGGAGGAGCAGATTTCCATCTGAGCTACCCACAAGATCCCGGAGCTGCTGCCTGGGCACTGTGATGCACTCTGCAGCTTGCTCCTGCCCGTTGTCTTTTCTGCTGGAGCTGGCACAAGCTGCATTAAAAATACTGCAGAAGAACTTAGGTCTAGGTGGTTTCAGAGCACACGGGTGATTTTTAAGCACGTGATCGAGCTGAAGTCCCCGTGTGCTGTAGCACGATGGAATGGGAGCATGTGGAGACATGAGTTATTTTATAGACCTGAAAGATGACATAATAATTCTGCTTTAGATTCCCTTATAACATTTGAATTCTGATTAGTGCTTCCTACTGATTTATTATGAGCTGACATTTCCTGAGTACAACAATTTGTTCATAGGGTTTGCTTAGGCTTACCACGGCATCTGGCCAAGCAGCTTCCCAGCTCTCTGTGGTTGAGTCCAGGCGTAATGCAGTGGCACAAACCAGCTTGATTTGCAGGCCTGACTTGCCAGGTAGACTTGGACTGCCCACAAGCATCCCTTGGATATTTTTGGTTTATTCCCTGGCGCTTGATGAAACCTTTCTTTTTGTTAAGACCAGTCAGGATTGGCTAGTAGTCCTAGGGAGGCTGCTTACTCATTCTTGATACCAACTGCCATTATCTTATCCCAGGGCACCACCTAATTGTGTCTAGACTATGGGTTATACAGGAGAACCCAGCTTTCCATTACTTGCATGTTGTTTTGCTTTCAGGTATAACAAAATCACAGACAGAAATATTAAATCCTTTAATACATTAACTGATACAGCTGGGGGGAAAAAAAAAAAAAGAAAAGCTTTCAAGCACACAAGCCTCCTTCGAGTTGTTGTTTGTTTTAGTAATTGATGTTATCTTTAAATCACAATGTCAACTCTCAGGGCCACTTACTATACCTTATGGCGACTTGTCAGCAGTGTGGCATCTCCTTTCCCAGCAGCTGCTAAAAGTTTAGTTGAGACTTAGCTATACATCAGTACGACAAACTATTCAAAATTACACCTTACAGCAATCGAGGGCTAATGGTTTTTGCAATAAATTAATGCTGTGACAGGGAGGAAAAAGTATTTGCTTAAGTAACTTGAGTGATAGTGGTAAAGGTGCCCAACCCGATTAGGCAGTTCTTCATAAATCCTGAATGAACATGCTTGCATTATTCAACCAAAGGGTCTCGGGTAAAGTGGAAGTGGCATTAACATATATCTGGTAGGAAATGCAGCATTTAGCTGCTACGCCTCCTGTACAGCCTGAGGAGACACGCTAAATAAGGGGAATCAAATGTAATGCTCAGTAACTCTGGACTGAGTGAGATGGGCACCCTGTAGGAGAAAAAAAAAAGAAAGGTACGCACATGAATGTGTGCAGAGGGGCTAAAAATGTATTCTGTGCCTCTCCAAACCATTGCATTCTCCCCACGTCCTTTTTCCTGAAAAATATTTACAACTTTCACTTCGAGTTCCTGGGTTTATGTGAGAATTAATCAAATTACTTCAAAAAGGGTTGCATAAAAGATATTTCCCCTTAAAATAGACTCTATATTTTTTGTTTACTGCTCTTGACTGCAGTTGGTATAAGCAACTAGAAGCAGGGCTTACAAGCTCCTCAAAACCAAGAAGATTTTATGTGTCTCCTGTTGTCCATGCAGGTTTTGTAGCTGACCCAGAGCTTTGGTATTAAATTGCAGGTAGTCACGTGCTAGGGGGAATTTTCAGGTAGCCCCTATGAGACCAGGACAGGGAGGGAAGGAAGATTCATTGCAGATTGTTTAACCTATGTAGAAGTCCTGTGACCTATATAAAACCCGGAGAAGTCCCTGGTGAGCTTTTGAGACTCATATGAATCCCAGTAGGGTTTAGTGTTTCGAGGCTGTTAATTTTGTTTCCTGAAACTGTTACAGCTGATTTTCGAGCATCACTGGGACTTCTGCACGATGCCTTGCACGGTCAGCACTCCTGAATGAGCACCGAACACCACATGGGTGCTTCGTGAGTCTGGACAGCAGCTGAGGTAGATATTTCCAGACAGAAACTCTGGGGGCAATAGTCAACTTTATCTGAAGTCCCTCGGCTGTCCTAACTCTAGAGGAGCCCTTGCCATGGCATTTTATAACCTCCAGGTTCATCCTGTGCCCCTCACCAGCTCTGGTACTGAGTTAGGAAGCCACCAGTGCAAAAGGAGCAGGTCTCAGACCTTCTGGCTAACCTGTCCCTTCAGTGTTTCTAAAGTCCATCCAAGCACTCTGGAAGCTTTGCATTTGGGACAATTGTGTACTCAACACCTGTTTTCTGAGGGAAAGCAACTCCCAGACCATAAACTTCAACCCACCAGATGCTCATGAAATAGTCAGATAGGATGAGCCATGAAACCACGCAAGTTTCTAATCCAAAATAGTTTGGAAGTACAGAAAAAGGGATATTGATATTTATTTATTTATTTATTTATTTAAATAATCAAATTTCTGGCAACTGTCTCTCTGTAACAGCTCCACTTTTAAGACAGAAACAAAATACTTTGCCACTCATGGGAGTAAACGCAGCAGACGCACAAATACTCTCTAAAAATCGGTGTCCAGATTTCCTTGGTTTTTTCCTAGTCATTTTCTGCCACAGAGCATTAACATCCACCAGCCTGTGTTGTATCACACAGCAGTTTCTCCACATCCCTTGTCTGAAAGGTATCGGTCAGCTGGGTGCGCTCTGTCACCTGAAGCCTTTTAATGGTGCAAGTGCTGATGCACGCTGTGGTGAGGGCACCCCCGGGAGATATTTCATCCGGAGGCGGCACATCCGCGTATAATAATCCCAGAGGAAGCACATCTGGCAGAGGATCAGGGGATGCAGGCTGCTATCTGCCGTGAGGCAGCATTTATCCTCCAATGTGATGGCAAGGAGCGGTCCCGTGGCTCCGAGCCCAAGCACTGCAGCTGCGAGGAGCCCTTCGCCCCGTGCTTCATCCAGCCACGCCATGTCATCTGTGGCTGCGCCGGAGATTTCTCCATCTGCCTTCCCCTGTCAAGCCTTCGGGTCCCCGTCCACTGAAACTGCGTGCCGGGGGGGGGGATTTGGAAGGGTAGCACGCGCCTTTAGCCCCAGATCTTTTGGAGCAGGAGAACAAATGAAGTCGGCTTTGCCCAAACGCCACCCCACCAGCCAGCTCGTTGGCCATGGAAAGCTGATGCGGAGCGGTTTTGAAAGCCCCCGCAGCTCTCTGAGTTTCTCCAGCTGGAAATCAAGGCTGAAACTGCTTCTCTTCCCCTTTGTCTTGTCTATACGGACGGCAATCTCTCTGGGAAAAGGATGATGGGACCTTGATCTGTTGAGGGCCTTTGGGTACGGGAGTGATAAATGAAGACTTAGCGCTGCTTTGCTGTCTCAGTGTGAGCGGAGTGATGGTCAGCATTTTTCTCAAAGCCCCCAGTCAGATGACAGTGAGAGAAACTCAGCCCTCGTTAGGAAAAAAAGAAGCCTTCTAATTGTCAGAGAAAAAGCTGCAACAGGATTCTGAAGAGCACAACAGTCCAAATGCAAGCAGGAACATCAGCCTGGTTAGCTGCTAGTGTCCCACAACTTGAGGGCTTGCTTTCTTTCTTTTTTTCCCTGTTTTTTTTTTATTTCTCAGTACTTGGATTTAATGACAATAAAGACTTCCATGTCAACGAGAAGTCCACGAGTGTCAAGAGCATGCTGACCTGGGCCAGATTTTCTCACTTCTGGCTGGTTTTCTTGATACAAAAGCTGTTCTTCTCCTGCCTTCAGCCTGCAAGCTCAGTAGATGCTGGGAGTGCTATTTTAGCCCAGCTCGTACTGTAAAGCACGTCCAGGGTGCTGCCGGAGTTGGAGCGACTCAGCTGGAGACATCAGCATGCGGTAGATGAGGCGGGAAGCCAACACCAAGGATCTACAGACCCCATGTGCCCTGAACCTCGAGAGGAGCCGGGCAGGCGATAGCTCCACTCGGGCGATCTGCTCCTTGCTCCACCAGCCCCATCCGCACGAGAACATCCCAGAGCGTGTCTGTGCACAGCGGGGAGCCTGGGGCTGCCCGTGTGCGGGGCAGTGTCCCCGGCGTGGTGGCAGCGGAGCGGTGACACCCACCTGCAGCTCCGCGGCCCTGCAGCTCTGCCGGGCCTGGCCGGGCATCGGGGGTCGAGGGTCCAGCATAAAACCTGTCATAATTAATTCCAAGACTGGATCATAGAACAGAGACAAAAAAGCCTTTAGAAGATGAGATCTTCTGGTCCTCTGTTGAGGCCTATAGTTGGGACTGCATTTGTGAGGCTAGTTTGTTGGATTTTTTTAGTTTTCATGCTCTCCATAGTGCGGGATCATGAGGTAGCACAGATTGTGGAATCGCATCCCCAGGTGGTACCACCCTGCGGAGCAGCTGACATAGCATTTGTTCACAGCACAGCTCACCTGAAGGCTATGTCATTCAGTTGTCTACTTCCTCAAGCACCACCCCCTCAGCTTCTTGTTAGTAATGTAGGAAAGCTAGAAAAATACTATTCTGGAGTGAAAATCATTAATTCTTAGGCTTTGTGCTGTCTCAAATTTTTAACTCATAAAAATATTTTATTTTTTTCTCCTAAAATAAATTCAATATCTAAAGTATTGTCATTGATTGTTGGATGTTGTATTCTGGAAAACCCCTCAAACCTTAATGCAATAAAATGTTATAGCGCATTTCTTAAGAAGAGCGAATGTTATCTTTAAAGATAGATCTTTATTGCCTAGTTTGCTAAGTAATCCGAAATCAATAGATCTCCTTAATACTACCCCTAAATGGAGGAAAGCTGTTTTCTTAGAAAAGTTCTGTATGAGACAAGGGCATGCAGATAAAATCCATGCTTGAGTGGAAAGCATAATGCTGAGCATGATAGGACATTTTTTGTTTTAAAAGCAGCTCTACAGATTATTTCTGTACTCCTATTTCTGTACTATTTCACTACTTTGCTGTAGTAAAAGCAGAAAGCAGAAACATCAGTCACTTGACAGAATGAATCCTTCTACCTCTTTCTTCCTACCTTATTCCATAGCAGTTTAGAGATATAATACATCAGCAAATTAGAAGAGACTTTGTAGTTCCCACTGCAATTTGGGGAGGGACTGCAGAAATCCAAGTTTTCTTCTGCTGTTCTAATATATTCTATCTGCACTGAAGAATTTGTTTCAAAGAAATATATGTCCAGAACAGTTTCTGAACACTACAGGCTACCATGAGCATGTGCAGATTAACCTCAATGAAGAAACAGTTTCATCAGTCCTGGCTCCATCGAAGATAAAATTTGTAGAAATAAGGAAGATAAGTATAAGAATTTCAAGCAGCTCTTCATGTTAGTGAAGTGGAATACAATTCAAAGGTGGTTTTATTTTTCATAATAGCTTTTACAATAACTGCTTTTTCAAATTATTTATTTTCTTGCACACATTATTCTGCTTCACTTCAATAGAAACCGTAACTGAAATGTGAACAATGCACTCTAGGTTAAAATGAAACTTCTGAGTTATATATTTTTAACCAAAGAATACAAATAAAACCAACATTTTAGAAGTTTGTCAGAGAAGGGTTTTCATAGACTGAAACAAGATTAGGAACAAAATCTTAGACTCAAAATTAACCCTTAGTAAAAAAATTTGAACCAGCCTTTCATGATTGTTGCTCATCAAATTTAAAAGCCATCATCTATTTTGAAACAAAGCACAACCTAAAGGAAAATGGGAAAAGCTTCTAGGAAAAGATGTGAGGACCTCATCTGGCATAACCTACTCAGAGTTGCAATCATCAAAAAGTACATGTAGCATAGACAAAAAGATGTGGATAGCTTTGGTGAATTCATCCATATAATCTTTATGGCAGAAGATGAACAGACTATTATTCACCTGAGGGCAAATTAGATATTCATCATTTTAATATAGAAACTGGTACATGGGTATTGCACCAAGCACTAATACTAGAAAATATAAAAATATAGTAAAAAGGCAGATAAAATTTGAGATTGAGGAAAATGAGCTAAACCTAAAAAAAAGGAAAAAAAAAATGTAGGCATATAGGTGATGAAGGTGAATTCAGAAAAAGGAGTCAAGAGCTGAGGAAAAGACTCATGATTCCTTTCCAAAGAAACTTATGCTAATGATATGGCAGAATAGAAGTAGAAGACCTGATTCATGCAATCATCTATGCATTTAAGCAACCTCCACTTATCCTAAGGGAGAAATTAAAAAAGAATCATAACTTGAGTTATGACTTGAATTTATATTGCAAGAAATTAAAAAGGCAAAATGAACTTATATTTTAGTTAAGGCAATGTACATAAGTACATGAAAAAAAACATTTTACTAACTACAAGGGGGAAAATATCACATATCATTGATGCTGAATAATTTTTATGCTTTATTGATGAGCAATGTCTGATAGAGACCTCTAGACAAACAGGGGACACATTTATAAACATTTATACTTTGAGAGATGTCCTAGCTCATGGAAAATATAATTATTTTTGGTAATAAAAATGACACCACAGTTTACATAAATTAACATTTAGTCCAGAGGGAAAAAGTAGATGAGCATGACCATAAAAACATGAGTGGACTGAACCGTAATGGCTTGGTTAAAGATAAACTAACAAAGGTAATGTCCTTAAAATGAAAATGGTATAGCCAGAACAGAAGACAACAAGGTAAGATAGTCAAGTGCATTGCTCTCACATGCACTGCAGTGACTTAACACACAAGAAAGGGAAAAAAAGATTAGGCAGTAAGAGGACTCAGATAATTACATTTGTGCTCAATCTAAATGATATGGCAGGACAAGTGTACAAAAATTAGCATCCCACAGATGTTTTAAAGGAAGATATTTGATATATCATATAACAGAAACAAATGTATCACACTTGTAACATCATCTAAGTATCAGTATGTTCCAGCAGAGAAAGAAATTTAAGCAGTAATATGTGGATATAAAAAGATCCTTTCTTTAAATATGCTGAAATGCACCACACACCACTTGTTGCAGCTGCCGAAAGGAAGCTGGAGTATCCCCTTTCCCAAGAATACAGATTTTATTTTTCTGTGTAACTTATGATTTGTAAATTGAATATAAATTTCAGTGCACTTTGTTGATTGCAGCTGCCTGCTTTGAAATATTTGTCAAATTTTAATGGAGTACAGGCCAGATCTAGGCAATCAATGTATTGATTTGATTTTTTAAAAAGTCTGCTTTTAGGCAAAATGAGGACTGTATTAGCCAGAGTAGAAGTTTGAGAGGGTGTGGAGGATTTTAAACCAGAATAGCAAGAGCATATTTCCAGACCCCTTCCCAGCCAGGTAGGGAGCTTTCCAAGGTAGAAGTTTGTTTACAAATATCAGGATAGTGATTCAGAAAAATGTGATAGAAGACACACTACTTCCATTTGGGACCTGAAAAACGTGAGGATAGAGGAGCTTACACACCAGATTTATTTGAGTTAGCTTTGGCCTACCTGATAGCAATAGCTGTCAGGAGCGTATAATTCAGTGGGTGTGAGTTTAAATGGCTTGCAGTGAAGATTAGTTTCATAGCGACACAGACTGGATGAGGGGTCACATTTAAGACAAGAATCAATAACTAACCAAAGGCATTAATCCTTTTTGTATGGTTGTGTAACACATGAATAGAAGACTATAATTTTTATATGAAATTTATGATTCAATGTATTAAAATACTGACTTATCTGAACACGGTCCTTCCAGGTAGGAGATAGTGGTTCTCCTCACAGTAAGCTAATCACTGGAAAATAGTTTAGTTAAGGACTAAGACAGTCAATAGGTGAAGACAGCCAGACTTCTAATTTTACATTGTCAAAACAAATTATGTTAACTTCTGCCAGCAGTAGTTCTCATGTTTCAAGGGAAACCACAGGGCAAAGCAATAGAGCAAGCCCTGCTGGAGGTCAATTAGATATGGCTTGTCAGTTCACTAAGGGCTTCTGTTTGAACCCCTGGAAGAGTGTTGCTTATTAAAGTAGACAGAAAGGTGTAACAAACTTTGCCTGGGGAAGGATGCCTATCGCTAACTAGATCAGTTTTAGAAGAGGAGACACTGGAGTAGGGATGTGAGCAGCTCAAGGTTTCTTAGGCAACTGAAGTCTGAACTGGGATCTCAGTGAGAAAGTGTTAGCCAAGAATTCTGAACACCATATTATTAAAACATTAGCCTCCCAACCCCTATTTTTTTTTTGATTGCCCTAGAAAGGTAAATTTTATCTTAGCTATATTATCAGTTATCTCCTAGGGAGAGTTTGTCCCTAGAGGAATTATATTTTCTATGTATTTCACTAATAACCTTCAAAGTGTTATATTCCTTTATATATTTCTCCCTTCACTGTACTTGCAATATCTCTTAGTTAATTATCATCTATAATAATGACTAATATGCCATCTATTCTCTTAATTTAGAATATGAATAGAAATTTTAAATCAGAATTGACCTAATACAATTTTGGAGGTACAGGAAAGCTCACCTAAAACAGTGTTCTTCCATTTAAAATTAGCTTACATTAGCCATGTTTGAACCACTACTGATATTACATTATGCTTCTCCAGAGTAATTTTCTTTATTTCTATAAGTCTAATTTTGTGACACATTGTGTAAAAAACTCTACCAAACTCAAGTTACTCGGCTCATTTAGTTCTCTTGTTAACTGATAATGAAATCTTATTCTAAGTCATTCAAATTTATTCTCCATTTTTATACTTGAAACATTTGCACTGGCTATTATGCTTGACTTTGTTGTTAACCTTTGAATGCTCATAGATCTTCTTTGCTAGTATTTGTTTCAGTATTTTGTGAGAGAGAGAATTTCTCAATCTTTTCTTTGCCCTATTTGCTCTCTGTCTGATGCTGTTTCTCTCCCATAGTGACTGCTTAGTGCTTTTTGCCTTGTAAAGAATGCTGCCTGGAGACATGGAACCAAACCCCAGAACAGACATTGCACAGCTTCACAGAATTCAGTGAAAAGTATTGACAAAAACTCCATCATGTGAAGTCCTGGAATAAAGAGTCTCAAAAGATTATACTGAGATACAGCCTGATTTCTGACCAGGTCACCAGCATCTTTCTAATTTGGTCAGTAAACCAGCACAGAGGAGTATATGAAGCCTAAGAATAGACCATATACATTATGGTGGAAAAGGAGTGACTTAGCCTCTTCCAGAGACTCAGCTGTGCTGTCAGTTCACCAAAAGGTGCAATTTAGCATCATCCTCTCCAAGGCAATATGGTATGTAAACCACAGTCTTTTTTATAAGTAATCTGCACATATAATTCTCAAATTAACCTTGATTTATTGGTAATTGCATTGAATGGAAAAGTAAACCTGGTCTTGTTTTCTTACTTGTGTTCACCTTAAGGTTTCTCTTCTAGCTCTAGTCTTCACATCTAGAACACAATCTGTGTTCTGGAACTGTTTAGAGCAGGATGGAAAGAAGACAAGAATTGCATTACCTAGTTCTGCTTTAAATATTCAACATTCCTAAAAGTTAATCTAGGTTCCTAAAAGTTGATGGGTATGTGATTGCATTGTTGTGTTCTTCAAAGACCTTGAGAAACTACTGAGAATAAGGAGGTTAACAGTTTCAATTTTGTTTTAATGAGATACTGCAGTCTTGAGAAGCTGTAGAGATAAGGAGAGAAATAACTACAAAATAAATGAGAAAAAGCAGAGATGTAACAAAGAACTAGGAGATACAAGACTTTACAATTGAAAGGCTTGAGGAATATGCTGTGGGATATAAAATACGGGACAGTCAAAGGGAACTCATCTTTGTATTGCACATTTCTGTTTTTGAAATCACTCATAGTCATAAAAAAGCTGCATTGAGATCACCATCTGAATTTGAGATCAAATAGCGGTAATGCAAAGTGTAATATTGTTCAGCAAGACTGAGTGAATGATTTGAAAATAAGTCAAGCTGTTGCTGCATCACTCTTCAAAGTGAAAGTCAGTTTAGAAGTAGAAAGGAAACCGCACAACCTTTGGTTGTCCTGGGGTCACTGCAAAAGCTTTCACAGGACTTTGTCACTAGTTTGTGATGAACTTGGTGCTCCAAAGCTCACATCTTTACAAACCAGATGATTGAGGTATGCTGTGGTATTTTAATTTGTTTACCAATTGTACAGCAGGCCAACAATATTAATTTTAATTTTTAGAAATGTTTGGGTTTGTTTGCCTATAAGATTGCAGTTTTTAAAACTTGCAATCTTACTCTGAGACTTATGCTACTTTTGACTCAGTCCAACATCTGCTTCTGAGAAAGCATGTAATGCAACACTTTTGAACAACTCATCTGGGAGAGCTGCAATTCTATGGTAATATCAGAAGAATAATGAGATAAAAAAAGTATTAAAATAATGATTTCTGAGTTTGTGTTTCTCAGACAGCAAGTGTAATCCTTATATAATGTGAAATGCTTACACTAGTTCTCGGCACAGAGAACTGTTGTCCTACATAATTATTTATGTTAACAATTAAAATTGGTTTCAAAGGAATTATATTGCTTTAGTTTGTTAATGCAAAATGTATTTTTTTACTACAGGTGAAAAACTTGTGAAGAATTCTGCCTTTACCCTGGGCAGATTCTTTCTGCTTGCTCTAAGGATATACAAGATTGTGTTTTCTCAGAAGTCATATTGTCCCTTGTAAAAGCTTTTTCTATTTTTTTTTTTTTTTTTGGCTACAGTTTATTTTTTAAAAGGGAATTTTCGAAGAAAATAACTTCTTCAGAATGTATAATTTGATAATGAAGATAGATGTCCAGCCCTTGAGGGTGAATGATTTTACTTTCTGCGTGAAATCATGTTGAAAATATCCAGCAGTTGGTGCAAAGTTTCCTGTTCCAGAGGCAAAATATTTGGTTTTATGAGTCTGCTGTTTAAGTCAACTCCAGTGGAGATCATTTAATAGAAGCAGATAGAGGGAAAAGAGGAAAACTACTTAACTGCCTTTTCATTTTAATTGGAGTACACATTGTTTTGTCTCTCTAGGCAAGCTCAGCTGTAAACTGGGCTTCCAGGTCCAACTCGAACAGAGATTTGAATGGGAGAAAAAGGTAAGAATTACTTTGTCCTGGCTTAGCTTTCTGATACAGCTTCTTGCTGCCTGAGTCTTCATTGCTGTCTCTCCGTGATGCTGACAGCCTTCCTAGGAACTTTAAGAGCTTCTCTCCAGCTGTTGCAGCTGGGCTGTGCATTTCTATATTACAATAATTTCAAGTCTGCCAAAAAAATGACTGCTTTAGCATCTGTTGTTTTGATCTATGGGATTAAAGGCCTGCAAATTTTAGGCTGGTTGTTGATGGTATTTGCTGTCCAGTAGAAGTTGTACTAAATTTAAAACAGATTACTTTTGCATTTTGTTAGGAAGTTACTTACCTTAAATAAAACATTAGTTTTTTTCAAAAAAACATGGATAGTGTTAACTTGATAACTGTTAGCTTGGAGAGATGTAATATAAGGAACTTCTTTGACAATGAAAAACCCTCCAGCCAATTTTCAGGAGAAGGAAATAGGTTTAAATGCACTAAATTAATAAAATGTAAAGAATTAACACAGAGTAAAAATGAAAGAATTAACATGAATATGTGGTTAAAGCTGGTAAAATTAGTTCAGAAAACAGCAAATTTACTGAAAATACACAGCTGAAAGAGGTAGAAGCTGTTCATCAGTGTGAATCCAGGAAGAGTTTCACCCATGAAAAAGTCAGAAAGATATGTGAATTGCTTGTTTCAAAATCAGCCTAAGATGTAAAAGTGTAAAGAAAGTGTTAAGAAATCACACACATACTAAGTTTTGTGTTTAATGTGAAGATGTATGAGAGTCTTGGAAGATGCAAAATAAAGCTGGATTTTTGGTTTTTTGTTGGCTTATTTTTCGCTGGAGAAAAATGAAGCATCATTTTTCAGGTCAACTGGGAAAAGATTTTTCTTTTCCTTGGTTTTAAATTGAACAAACCACCTGAAAGTTCATTATTCACATCACTCTTGTTGCTTTAGAAGGGACTTTTCTACCATGAAAGCATCTTCTGCTGTTCCTTTTTCTACTCCAGTTTCCTTTATCTCTGTGAATCCCTTCTGCTGTGCCCCTCATTGTCTGATAACTCTCTTAGCAATCTCTAGTGATCAAAGTCTCCCTTCTGGTGATCTGTTGCTTGGATACATCACCCTAGAATGAAACTTTGAAGACACAGCTTGCTTTGGCAAAGAGACAGATGTCTTACCATTCAAGGCTTCCCCATTGGAATATGTGCTCATCAAAGATTAGTAACCATCACTATACAGCATTTACACAGAATTAGAGGTATTTTTTGTCACCTCCTCTGGAATTATCCCTTTTTGGAGACAAAAGTTAGTGCAGAATGTGATTAAAACCCATATTCAAAGTATTTTTGAAGTCTGCCTCACATTAACAAAGTCAATTTCTTAATGAAATGAAAGAAATCATTTTTAGGTGTACAGACTTCATAAATTGTCATATAAATTTATAACAAAAGCCTTTCTATGCAAGGATTAAGATGCTTTAAATCTTTTCCTATGTATTTTCATTTTCAGTTACTAAACAGATTTGCTATTTCATACAACAGATTTGTAGAAATACAGAATTTATGAATTCTTAAAAAAAAAAAAAAGAAAACATCTTTAAATCAAATACAAGCACTTGGCTATACTTTGGGGTTGTTTTATTTGTTTGGTTTTTTGTCTGTGTATTCTGTACACAGGATTTAACACTTTCAATATAATATAATAAGAAACTGTTCTTTGATGGTGAAGCATGTCTTTCCATATCTAGCACAGAAGACAACAAATCACTGGAGATACTTTATGGCTTCAAGTAAGCTATTCCATCCCCATAGTAATGAATTAAAAATAAGGAAATATTTTACAATTCTAGTACTTGAGAGAGGTTTTTTCCTTTAATCTGTTAGAACTGTTCCTAGATTAGTGTTGTAGAAGGTACTGATATTGTGGAGTTTTTTTCTTCACAGATGTTTTCTGTCATCAACATTGGCTTCTTACTCTCTGTCTGAGCTGGTAATCCATTGCTTCAGATGCTACTCTTGCTCTCCACAAGAAACTTCCAAGGGAGGAACTGAGGCTGTATCTATACATCACAGCAGTTTTATTTGCCTCTCAGCATTTCTGGCCAGTTGGTAGATCAAAAGAAGTGTGTGTGCACCATGGGAGAAGTACATGGGGAGAATGCTCTTGAAGGTAGTCTCATATCTATCATTGCAATGTTTTATTTGTTGAAATGCAGTATTATTCAAATTAATCTACTTGTCCAGAAAAAAAGGAAATACATTCTTTAAATGCACGAAGCAAGCATTAATCAAGAATTCAGACCATAAACACGTGGTAGAAATAAAGGTGATCCTTAAACGTGAAGATATTGTTCCTGTTCTGCCTCAAAATTGCAGAGCAAAAGAGTTTTGAGTGGCTCTATAGGCTAATTCAAGTGCATAAATAATTTTGAACAGGTTTGCCTTTACTTTGATGACTCTGAGTTGAGAAAATCATAGATCTAAAATGAATGTCCAGGAAAAGCTGTGCTAGGCATATGCAGACTAACTATACAGCACTTTGCAGTCATTTTCCTTTTTTAAAGCAACATGTATGATGAAGTGGTGCAATGGGAATCTTATATCCAACTTTGCTCCCTGACATTATTTTCATGCTTTACTTTTGGAAATGTGTTGTGGGACATTCACCACTATTTTTATCTCTTATGAATCTCCACATTGTCATTATTGATGTTTTCAATAAACCCTGCTGGATGTACAGGACCCAGTTCAGCAGACTTCCCAGAGAAAAATAATATAGCATTCAGACCTGAACACTGATCTGTTTTTTGGATCAGAGTTGATCTAAATTGTACCAAAACAGCTTCTATCACCTTCTTGTTAAGCTCTTTTCATGCTAAAAAGTGAAAACAAACAAAACCAAAAATCCATTTTCTGATATCTTTTTATTTCCTGAGAGCAACAAGCTCTGCTCTTGATTTTAATGTGTTTATCCTAATTAAGCAGTTACACTGACATCCAGATAGTAGCATCTTTGTACATCATCTGAGATCACAATCAAGAGTTTGGTACTGGAAATTGCAGACTAGCTCAGTGGAGTCTCTTTGAGAAGCCTAGTAATGCTGGGTTTGGCTAATTGTGAATGTCTATTCAGATGATTCTACATGGCCTGTATGCTCTCAAACATTGACTAATTCACTAATAAAAAATACCCTGCCCTGGCTGATCCCAGGCCTATCACAGGAGCCATCAGCCCATCAAAGGTTCATCTTCACCAGCCTAGGGGAGCAGAGAGGCCAAAGGGTGGGTAGTAAACCCAATCAGGGACTCAGAGAATGGGACTTGCTGTCCAGGCTTCTCCCAGGGCTGTCCCAGGAGATCCTCAACACCATGATCCAGGTGTGAAACAATCAAGAAGGGTCAACAGGAGCGACCCTCTGTATCACCTTTTCTGCTGAAGTGGGGTCACTGCCTGGGGGTATGGGACACGGTATAGGATTCAGGGGAAGAGCTTATGATTGCACAGGACATCTTACAGGATGTTTAGGGGAGGAAGCAGAGGAAGGGAAAGGGATGGATCTTCATGTTTTGTGGAGGATCAAGTTTGGGAAAACAGCAGAATAAGGAGATTAAAAAGGCTGGCTACTTACATGCTAGTCAGTACACTTGTCTGGCCATGCCTTGCAACTGGTCAGGGCAATCTGTCCTGCCCTGTCCTGTCCTCTTGTTAAACTCAATTGCCAACACTTTTCCTGTCTATGGAGGTCTCTTGTGTATGCATATACGTGCTTGTGTGTGTCTGGGGCTCTGTGCAGCCCCTGGAGTGGGTCCAGGGTTTGGAGCAGACTTGCGTGTCTGTGATGGTGCATCAGCTGGAGCAGGAGCCGGTGTGCGAGTGCGTGTGTATGTGCTGGTGAGTGGATGAGGCTGCAGGTGCTGTTCATATTTGTGTGAGCATATGAGTGTATGGATCTGTGTGGCTAGAGTATGTGTCTAGCCTCTGCTGCTTGTCTAACCCTCCTGTCGTAGGCATTGAAGAGGGAATGGTACCATGGAATGGAGAATGTGCCTAAGGTAGATGGGATGAATCACCCTGAAGGAATTTCTTTACTCTTGTTGACTAGAGAGGTATCTTAAATGATAACCTTAGACTAGATAGGGAATTTTTAGATGGCTAGAGTGTTCCGTGTTTGCAGATAGAATGAGCTCAGATCCGATCAGCCAGAAACAAAAAATGAGAGCAAAGACTGTGCAAGAGCCACACTGCCTATGTAGAGAAAATCTGTATGCAGATTCAAGGACTTTGCTTTTGATGATACACTGATTTCAACTTGCATGGTAGAAAAGTATAAATTAGCATCTCTGGAGAATCTGAGGTCAAGGAGTCCTAGGAACAAAGAATTTCAGTATTTGAACTCTCTTAGGAACTAGTGTTGTCTAGACAATAATGGAGAATATTAGATACAATGTCTGTATTAGGATTGCTGCTTACGTGTTGTAGCTGTATAGTTTAGACGCTTACTATAAGAATCAGATTCTGGAAGCTCTGGATAGGAATTAGTGTGATTAATTTACAACTGTAGTAATTTAAGCACAATAGATATTCTATTGTTTACATTATATCACATAATCTTGATAGTCTAATGAATTTCTCTTCAGTGAAAAAGCCATGATTGCATGAAAATTTTGTGCTAATGTGCTACATACAGGATTGCTCTGTCAGTTCTGAGAAACAAAGAAAGAAAAAAGTAAGTGTGGATTTACTATAATTTCAGTAACCTACAAAGAGTTTTATTAGGCACAAGACATTGGGTCACGTTTTTCTCCAAAGCAGATGATTTGCACATAGCTCTATTACTTTGTCTAAATATTTTTGACAGCCTTTTACAGTCAGCACCTTGAAGCTTTGTTGCTTCTATAAAGGCAGTGAAACATAAGAAAAATATTTTGTGGACTCCTTACCCTGTTTCACTGTCTCAGTTTCAGGTTGTTTGTTTGGTGTCTTTCTTTAACTTTCCTTTTATTGTCCAGCTGACTACTTTGTTTCAAAGACCATAGTTTCAGTACTTTACTTAATACATTACCAGAGGAAACAGTTCGAGTCAAATGAATAATCTTTCCAAATATATTTTCTCCCATGGTGCAATTTATTAGTTCCTAATACTGTGATCCATGCCTCATCATTGGATAGGATATCATCAACATATAGGTTTCTAAGACAGGCAGAACAAATCATTATCCTAAATTATTTGTGTATCTCAACTATAAAGAGAGCTGAGAAAATAATGCCGGATTAAAAAGTCCCAACTTTTAGACAGCTAGTAAAAGCATAATGAAAGCTATCCCACTCTGATTGAGATGTCTGGGCTTTCGCTACTAGAAATATACGGTCCCCTTCAGAGTCTTCAGAAGGTAATTTTCTCCACCTATCTCATATTCCTTTAGGATAGAATGAATCATCTTCATTAATTGAATGAATCATCTTCATTAATTATTTACCACGTTTCATTCACCAAAGAGTAGTGTATTAATTTACATCAGATATAGAAGTTTTAGATGACTAAAGTTATATGAAATGAGTTCCACCAAAGTATTTCTACCTTTGCTGAAAGGGTATATGCATGAATCAAGCATCAGACATTGATTCTTCATATTATTTTGGTTAGCTTTATTTTTTCTTTTGTAACATGCTTTTAGTAGCTTTTAGTTTAAATTTCATAGATTCTGCTTTGGTGTAGATTAGATCACAATCCCATTCAACAATAACAGTGAAATGTGGGGGAAAGCATGCTCTCAAGTAGCTTGGCTCTTTGGAGACTATGATAAATTGAGTTTACAAATGAAAACACTTTAAAAGTGAGGAAGCCATTGTTGCTGGTGTTAGTACTTAAAAGAAAGCAGCTGAGGTCATCCACTGAATTGATTACAGTAAATAAATTTTGTTCCAACAGATGTGCCAGGACTCAAACACAGAAATATAAAGGGTTCTACACCATGTTAATGAAAGTATGGTCAAGGTATATGTCAATAAAACTATTTTTTTAAATGCTATTCTAAACCTTATTATGGTGCAGAAAAGTAAGTATTAGAAGTTAAGGTTACTGCTTTTGGTGGTATCTAATATCCAATATTTCCAGCAAACACTAAAGAGTTAGATAATTAGATAACTTATATGGCTTTCAGAAGAGCATATGCTTTGATAACTCTACTCTGCTTTCCATAAATCATGTATGTTCATGACAATGAATCTTTAATTTCAAGTCTTTACAAAAGGACAATGTTGATGTTCATGCTAGTGATTATACTAGGGTTTATTCTCAGCAAAATCATAGAACCATAGAAAGGTAGGGGTTGGAAGGGACCTCTGGAGATCGAGTGTAACCCTTATGCCAATGCAGGAATACCTAGGGCAAGAAGATACAATCCTGTACACTTTTGCATAAAAACTGCACCTGCAAAATACAAATGCACACCAACCTGGTTGGTTTCTACATAATTTGCCCTAGCAGATGATCAGTATATGTATTTACAAAAAAATGACTGACTGAAACAAGGGAATTATCAGAAGGCTTTGTGCATGATGATTTCTATTAGCAGATGATGGATATTTCAATGTTCAGAAGTTTAATTGTGGGGCTCAATTCAGGTGTCTCTGGTAGAAAGTCTGATAATTCACCTATACATATTAGAAAAATATTAGATCAACTCAGATAAATGGTGTCTCAGATACGCAAGATTATTTTTACTATGCTTGATAATCATACCTCATAACATAACCACAGTTTGAATTATAATTTGAAGAATAATTTTTTTAAATTTGTGAGATATATGCACATGATTTTACTGAACTTTCAAATCAAAAAGGCATGTCTTACATACCCCTCTCCTAATATAGATTCCTTTCAGCTGACAAGATCTGAAATACAAGATAGGAAACTCCAGATAGGCAGGGTAGGCAAGGTGGGAAGGAGTTGCATGTAAGGGAGAAGTTTGACTGTACAGCCCTTACAGATAGGGATAATGTGGTTGAAAGCCTCTACGTGAGGTTTGAGGAGATGTAAAACAAAGTAGATATCATTGAAGGTGTCTACTATCCACACCCAGTCAGGGTGATAGCACTGATGAGTTATTCTATAGACAACTAGGAGAAATATCTGGATTGGTAGGTCTTGTCCTTATGGGAAATTTCAATTTCCCATACATCAGTTGGGAATACTATATGAAATTCCTGAAGTGTCTTAAAGATAATTTTTTGCCACATGTACCCAGTGAGCCAACTAGGAAAGATGCTTATCTGAACTTGTTATTTGTGAATAGAGAAGGACTCATGGGAGGTGTAGTGTTAGGTAGCTGTCTTGGCCATAATGGTCACAAAATGGTTGAGTTTAAAATTTTTGATGTCACGAGAAAAAGTTCAGTGGACTTGATATGCTGGATTTCAAGAGAATAAACTTCAAGCTATTTAAGGAAATGCTTGGCAGTGTTCCCTGGAAACCTGCTATTGAGAGCTTAGGGATCCATGAGTAGGGTTTGTTTTTTAAGAACCACCTTTTAAAAGCACAGGAGCAGTCAGTCCCATTGTGATATAAATCAGGCAAGTAGGACAGAAGACCAGGTTGGCTGAACAGGAAACTCGTTTTGGATCTTGGAAGGAAAAAGTAATTGTATGATCTCTGGAAGCAAGGTCAGGCAGGATTCACGGAAAGATTACAGAGACGTGGTTCACACATCTTTTCTCTCTTCACAGAGAGAAAACATATAAGGCAAAAGCTCAACTACAGTTGAAACTGGTCAGTGTTGTGTCAGACAACAAGAAAAGGATTTTTTAAGTATGTTAATAGCAAGAGAAGGTCTAAAGAAAACATTGAACTGAAACTTGATGAAGATACTCCACTGATAAACAGGGCTAAAGGAAAAACAGAAGCATTCAATGCTTTTTTTGCTTCAGTCTTTTAATGCTAATGATAGACCTCGAGCTGTCTGGACTATTGAGTTGGAGGACCATGACTGTGGGAACAGTAACTTTCCATTTGTGGACACTGAAATTGTAAGGGACCAGTTGTACCAGCTGGATGTTCGTAAGTCCGTAAGTCCACAGGACCTTATATATATATATATATATCAACATAGTATATTGTTTTTTACTGATTATCTTTGAGATCATAAACACGGGAATATCTTTTCTACTTAAGACTACTTTCATATACTAGAAGCACTCTCAATTTATCTAGTTAATCAAAATCTGGTATGTGTCTTGGTGTGCATGAGAACCATTTTCCTTCCTCTGACACATTTTTTTCAGCATAGTTCAGCCCTACTACTGGTATTTTACCTGGTTACTGACATCCTTTCTCAGACTGAGAATACATAAAGCATCTATGGAAATACCTCATGAACAATAAACTACAAATGATCTTGGGAAATATTTAGCTACTGGCTCAGTGGATGTTTTAGGGAAAAAGAAACAGTAGTAAATTGTTAACCTGTGTGTGCAAAAAGGATGAATGTTTAAGTTGGCTTTTGTCAAATTATTTCTAGAACTGGTTCACGTAATTTACAAACTCACTTTTCATAAATGTATTTCTATAATCTTTCCTGTAAGGCTACTTATTCAAAACATGTGAATGTTTATTCTGCTACTGTCTGTGTATATCTGAAATAAACCGTGGTTATAGATTAAATAGAATAATTTTCCTCTAAGGTGTTTCAGGTTTGAATATACATACATAGGTTCAAGCTCAGTCACTCACAGACTGACACAAACAAATTATTCCTAACCTCAGAGTGGCATGAATATACACAGCTCAAGCTATTAAGGTACGTACAAATTAAAAATTCTGTTGTTTCTTATCTATCATGAGAAAATCTTCTACAAGGATAATAAAAATACATGTGAATAAGTTTGACATAGTTGATATTTACATTTATTGAATTTGATGGTTTTCTTTTACATGTCCTGAACGTTGAAATCAATGCTTAGTTAGGCTAGACAGAGTAGGTCAAGGAAAGCAAGGTGCTAGTCACTTAAAACTACCTTGTTATTGGTTACATGTATACTGCTTTAATGCAGTGTAATACACATATATCCCTATTAACATTTAATGAGACAAATGTACCCAAAGCAATCTAGCTGTGACAGCACAGAACTGAAAAAATGAACTTAATTTGTCAGGCATAAGGGACAGCAGACAGACTCAGGCAGATAGATGAGAAAGAGAGAGAGAGAGAGAAGGAAATAGGGAGATGATACAAGATCAGCAGCCTAAGGTTTGTGTAGGAAGCATGGCAAGGGACAAATTTAGGAAGTTCCTTTACCATGAGGCAAATGTGCAGATGTTTATGCTGAGCTTTTTTCAAGTGAAAGGCACACAAAAGATGCCTGAGGGTGTATTTTTTTGAAAATGTAGTGAGTGATGGAGACTGGAATCACTGTCTAAGGAAAGTCTGGATTCAGCTAATGATAGCTGATACAAGATGCTAAAGAAACATGGTCTTTTTAGTCCACTGAAGGGAAAAATAAGGGAACCATGTAGATATATATATATAAAATGGATTTTTTGAAAGTAAATTTACTGAGAAAGATATAGAGAAGCTCACTGCCTTGGACCTGAAAATGTACACACTCAGGCTAGAGATAAGAAGTATGTTTTTAATTATGAAAAGAATTAATGACTTACATTCGATTGTAGTCTCCATCAATGACTGAGATCCAGTTAAGAGTTTATTTGCATAGATGTAAACATGTTCTTTCCACCTGCATCCCAAAGCCTGTAAGGCAGACAGATGATTCATTAGAAAGCCACAAAACAGTATGACGTGTTCATACATAGCTGATCTGGATGCAGTGTGGAGTAACTTGCACTGTTACGGTCCAGTCTTAGTTTTTGTACAAAATCAGGATAATGTAGCTATAATGCTTCAGGCTGAAAGCTGGCTGGTATTTAGCAGCTTGGAAAATGAGCAGAATAAATATCCACCTTCCCATGTACACATATCCTTGGAGAAATGCTATAATGAAAAGGTAGATGTTATCAATGGCCCACTAGAATAACAGGATGAAGCTCCCCGAGTTGTGCTATTTAATAGATAAACCCACATTAACAACAGCCTCTGGCCGTAAAATTTATTACTCTAAGTGAAAACAAATGAAAAAAGGGAGAGATCAAATAATGAGGAATGAACAAAATGTTATTATTTGAATGGATCCATCTGCTATTTGTTACAGTATTTAAAATGATTTCCATCAGCAGAATGATTGCCATGCCTTCCTTGGGCTGCTTGTTTGTTTCAATCTTGCCATGTTGTGATTTGTGTCTGCATGGAAATAAGGAAATTGTTATTGTCACAGTTTGACAGTGTGTGACAAAATGAAATGCCATGAATTATTTATCCTTTATTCATTTTTCTTAGATCCATCATGTTTATGAACATTGCTATCTATAAATTTTAATTTATTTATTCATTTAAATGCATCCCTCCAGAATTTTTTTACGATTGGAAGCATGAAGATTATGTGAAGCTGAAGTAGCTCTCTATGGAGAAGTTGGACAAATGGGCAGAGAGTATTATAATGAAATTTAGCTGCATTGAGTATAATTCTTCATGGAATCTACTGAGATTTGTAAATATAGTTCATACTTCTGTTTTCTGCATTATTTAATATTTGCTGCTATTAAATCAATCAAACCTTTCTCGGAACAGTGACTGATACACTTATTTTAAAGTAGTTTAAACAAGGTCTGTGGCCATATACACCAAGGTCTACTAGGTAGAGACTCCCATGTACGCTATGCACAGCTGCTAGTATTTCTAGGGTTTATGAAGAAAGTTCTGCTTATGGCCACCAGAGGTCTTACAGAGATTTCTTTGAATGTCTTGAAAATACATAGAAAGGTTTAAAATAATGATTAAAACTTCAAACTGCTTGCTTTTAATTTATACTTAGAAAAATTGGCAAGCAAGGAAACCTTCATGAAAGCTGAAACCTATTTATTGTGTTGTGCTTTTTCAGTAGAATATTGGAAAGATTTTTATGCATTTTGTACCTAAAAGTCTCCATAGTAGATCATAAATATCTTTATAGCTGATGGAGTGAATATCTAACAGCAGAAACACTGAGATAATTCCTCTTGTCATATTGTAACCTGAAGTTTTAATTAAGATAAGTTCAGGGTAATTGACTCGCTTAAAACAAGGGCACAGAACAAAAGATTAGTCAAAAATCATGCTACTGTGTTGGACTCTAGGTACTAGGAAGCCTTTTGGAGGTAAGCATTATTTGCACACACTTTCCTTTGCTTTTGTGGGTATTCTGAGATCTAAGCAGACTGAAGGACAACTTCTGGACTCCAGAAGAAAATTTTTCACCATGAGAACAGTTTGACATTGGAATAATCTCCCAAGGGAACTGGTAGATTCCCCTACACTGGACAGTTTTAAGACTCAGCTTTGAAATTTTAAGCAATTTGTTGACTTAGTTGTTTATAAAGAAATTTATTTCTGAAAGAATAAAGTTCCTCAGTTATGTTTTGGGAAGAATTAAATGCTTCCAAATCTTTCCCACGATATTTTTTTCTTATAAATAGCCTGATAGAAAGCATACTACTTTCTTTATTTGAATCAAGACTTAAGGTGACTTATGGCATCTGTTAGTAACTCACCGTTATGCCCCATTTATAAGCACATAGATAGTCAGTGGATCAAAGCAAAAAAAAATCTCTCATTTAGTCCAGTAGCCTGGGGCACTCAACATCGGGAACAAAGGAATATTATGCTGCTTTTTTAATGGTCAAATAATTTATGAGTACTTTGATATCAAGAAGACCAAGAGTTAGCTTTTCTTAATATGTCTCTGTATTGGGTTTCTTTGGGATGCAATTAGTTTTCTTCACAGAAGCCTATATGTTTCTGTGTTTTGAATTTGTGGCTAAAATAGTGTTGGTAACAAACTATTATTTTGACTATTACTGAACAGTGCTTGCTCACAGTCAAATCTTTCTCCTTCTTCCACTCTACCCATTCTTGCCCCCAAATAGGCTGAGGATGATCAAGAAGTTGGGAAGTGGCACATCTGGGTAAGAAGACTCAGATTGGCCAAAGGGATATTCCTGCCATATAATGTCATACTAAGCAATAAAAGTGTAGCAGAGGAAAAGGAAGTGAGGGATATTTGACTTCCAAGGTGGTTGTTGCATGGAGGTTGGCTGGGCATCAGCCTGCTGGTGTGAGATGACATGTAATTGCTTTTATTAGGGAGCATTGTCCCTCATAGATAATGCTTAGGCTCTGTTCAGGAGAATGTGGGGGTTTGGCAAGGCTAAGAATTGATCTTTAGTCAAGCTTTTCAAGATGAAGCCATCCTGTTTTGGGAGCAGAAAAGAATTTAGCTTGTGGGTGGAAGGTATACTTACAGACATAGTCCTTCTGATGCTTTGCTTCTCTTTCTCTGGCCCAATGAATAATGAAATGGGTATGCAAAAAGGAACAAATCGAAAGTAAGTGTCTGAGACCATCTCTCACAGTTTAATGACTCAGTTCCTGGTTGCTACAGTTTGCCTGAAAAATAATAGTTAAGCTTGTATGTAAAACAAATTGTATCCAGTTCTTTTACAAATTGTAGCCAAATTTCAATGATAGAAGATGGTAGGGTGAGATGAAAAAAAAAGATAAAAAAGTTGAGGGACATAAACATCATCTCAGAGTTTTAAAATAGGGGAATTAAAGACAGAAGGACTTATTTCCAAAACTGAATAATATGAATTCTGAGGGAAAGGAGACATTTCCAATGGCAGCAAAGAAGAGGAATTTCAGGCATATTTCTGATTTCCACCTCTCCTTTGCTTGCTGAAGGCAGTTCCTCAATGAATGTATTGAGAATTATCAGGAAGGTTATGAGGTTTCTTAATTTCTGCATAGGTAGCCTAGATATTTGGCTCAAGACTTTGTATTCTGTTGCAGTGAACCCAAGCCTAGATTCATCCCACCACCTAACTTCTGAAATGTAACTGAAATATTTAATCTGTAATTTTACTAAACTTCCCTAGAGAGTGACTAGACAGGACACAGTCTTACTATGAGAAGGACTGCACATGAATCACTCTGGGTACCCATACTTATTTTCATTGATTTTAGAAGGAACCATGAGTATCAATTTCCCTGACAGAAATACCTTTGCTTGGAAGAAGACTCTGGACTCAGAGACCAAAGCCATTCTGTGGACACAGATCCTTGACTTATTTTTTTAGGGAGGGGTCACCAAAGTATGCAGTACCCTGAAGCTGTAAGAATTATAGTGAGAAGTGAGAATACAGGATTAATCCTTACATGTGTAAAATCTGGAAAAGAAGCTGTTCAGAATATTGTAGAAATGGTCTACTATTATTTCTGAACAAGAAATATAAGAAAATAACTATCTAGGATGATATGGAACAATATCAAACATTCATCAACATATGCTATCATATAATACATTTTTACTTCTTCTTCAACCTGATGATATAGGAATCAATATAATGACCAAAAAACCCAAGTAAATGAATTATACAACTTACAGATATAAGAGCAGTATTCAAATATATGTGATACATTTTAAAAATATATTTATTTTAAAAGTACCTTCTGGATATGTTTTTTTTTTTCTTCTTCATTTCCAAACCTTCATCCTGTTCCCACTGAAGGATAGAGTTTCATAAGTAACATTTTAGTTTTAAACCACAGGTGTACTTAGGGAAAAACTGTAGGCAGTTTCCCAAAGGTAGTATTAGCAATTTTTCCTTCTTTTGTCTGTAGAAGCTTGAAAAATCATCTTTAATTCCTCAATTTCCCCAGCTCCACAATAAAAATATAATTATACATTGTTGAGAAAATGTCTTCCTTGTAATAACAGTTTTCATTCTTTAAATGAAAATGGAAATAAATGTAGTTCATATGACAGCAATTTCCTTCCCTTTCTTCCCCAGTGTGAGACAGTGTGAAGTGCTTTAGCATCATCTAATACTTCCCTGCTATTGTTTACTGGAGGACCAAAGAACTTCCATAATTCATCCACTTGCACCCTTTTTAAAATTAATCTTTTTCTAACTGAATATTCATTTATTTTTTACTTTTTTTTTCATGCATAAGCATATATAAAATATCATGGTTAGGAATAAACCCTCCTTAAAACTGGATCATGTGTCTTTTAATACATACAGCCTATTTTATTTTTTTTTTTAAAGTTGCTTTATGTCACCTCTGTTATGGGTTTTATACCATGCTTTCTGAATAATGTTTAGCTTTTCAGAAGTGTGACTCACCTGCATCATACCCAGTAAGCAATTTTTTTCTTTCTCTCAGCTTTCAGACTTCATGACCATTCTTTCAGATACAATCCCTGAGTCTTATGAACTGTTGAGATTCTCACATTTGACATTTTAATGCCTCTCATCTTTCAATAACAGGAACTGATGGAGCCTGGTTTACTAAACAAAAGAAAACTGGTAATTAATGGACTGATGGTGAAGAAGAGCAGTGTCACTTGGATCCTAATCCTGAAAATCAGCACCTTTTCTCCTACAGGCATAAGGTGTGATTGGCGGCTTTACTCAAATGCAGAGGTCAAGGAGAAGGTCCACAAGCACTGCTCATGTGCAGGGCAGAACTTTCTGCCTGTGTCCTGTCAGTTATCAGACTTCCAGGGACTGTAGGTTAGCAATGGGGAGGGAGAGAAAAGGATATTTCCCCCTCATTTTTAAACATGGGAAACTGACAGTGTCTTTCTCTTTTTGAGAGCTCCTGAAGGGGTCTTCCCCAAAGCAGAACTGAAGCTTCAGCTGTGGCAATTGTTGGCTCTGCTATATTTGAACATATCCCCAAGTAGCATTTATACCCTATTGTCTCTGTTTAAGGCTCAGGGCAAGCCTACATGAAACACAGAGCAGGATTTCTCTCTGTTAGCCTCTTTCCATGAGGAAAAAGAAAAAATGCCTCACTCAAGGCTGGAAGTTAAGACTTTAACAAATTTAATGGATAACAGGAGAAAAACAGAAAAAGGAATATTAAGAAAGATATCAAACTATATACAAAACCCACTCTTGGATGGCAATGGATTGCACGGTACACGTGGAGTCAGTCCCAGTTGAGCTGAGATACCCTCCCAGTTCCCAGAACTCAGAAAGGAAGAGCCCCCCAGAACTTCTCCTCTCCTTGTTTAATGGAGTGTGGCAGGGAGGAGGAGGGAATAACAACTGCCCTCTGACTCCTCAAGGTCTTAGGTTTATCATATGTCCCTCCCACTCAATCTGTTAACCCTTAAACCACAGCACCTATAAACACCTGGCTTCAAGGCCACATCTCAGAGTGAACAAAGACTATCTGTGTCAATAAGTATTTTTGGTCTCTGATCTGTTACCTAGTGTTCATATGTCATTACACAGTCATTTTTTAATGCCTTTATCTAATGACTAAAGGCAAAAAGTGCAGTTATTCATCTCCTTGCTGCTCCATTGGTATGTTTGTTTCTTTCCCACTCAAGACAGTTTTAGATAACGTATTCCAAACATTCTGGAAGTGTTTCTTGTATCAAAATGTCAAGATGCAATTTCTATAATAATAGCTGTATTTTGTGTGGAGATCCAGTCTGATGTCATCCTGTGAGACAGACAGGTTCATTTGCAGCTGTGTTTGTTCCATTTCCATTATCTGCAGAACCTCAGGCAAATAGTCTACAGCATGGATAGCATCCCAGAGCCAAGCAAAGGCTGTCATGTCTGGTGTTGTTTGACAGTTTGCAGAAATTGCTCAGGAAACAAGGTCTTTTTCTTATAGTTAATAAGGCCGGCATGTTCTCAGATTATCAGATTCACACTTTCTAATGATTTCTTCTCAGTTTTGCTATACCACAATGGCAGGCTGGAAAGTTGTTTTATGAGCACCAGCTAGACATATGTAGCACAGCCATATCTGACACATGCAATTTTAATGCATGCTGACTACTCAGACTGACATAATCCGAAAGCAGCATGTGTTTTGGGACTTCATATTTTGGCTTTCAGTCAGGTGTGAAATGAAAGTTCTTCAATATGATGAAATATTACTGTCTTGCATTGACATGGAGAGTCAAAGTGTCCTTGGGTCAGCTCACAACATCTGTTAGCAGTCCTCTGTTTTCACTCAGTTTCTGTGAAAACACACACTAAAAATGCATTGGCATTGGCTCAGCGTGGCATTTTGCTTTCTGCTGCTGGGCCACAGCTAACAAAACTGCCAAGCCAGTGGTAAAACAGGTTTTTCTTTAGTTCCTCCCTACTTAATTATCAATGACTCACAAATTGCCTTTCATTTTCACTGTGTCAATCCTGGCAGTCCCAGTGCTCCAAATGACCAATTAGTGACACAGCAGCAAAGACACTTCGGCTGTCTTGGTTTAGAGCTGAGCTTAGCTTCTACTTAGGAGTGTTAAGAGCCTCATAATTAGATTTCTTTCTAAACTTAAACTGGATTCTGTAAAAGATCCCAGAGGTTTAAGACTAGGCAATCATTTTGTAAAATTGCAACCATGTCCTTTATCCTACATGGCTTTTAACTGCCATAATTTTTACTGTGCTGCTTCATCAGCTACACTTTCATTCATGGAGTTCTGTAGACTGAAGGCTGTGCTTTGACTTAGATCATGCATCAGTTTCCACCATTTTGCTGCTCTCACGTTTCTTACTGAGCAAAAATGGGTAAGCTTGAGCATTTCCATTCTTCACGGGATGCCAGGGAAAGGGAATTGGCTAAATGGAGCAGAATGTGATAAAAGGAGAAAGGAAGAGTGATAGTGAGGTGGCAGTGACTTACCTAACCAGCCAGTCCTCCATCATACACTTGCTGTGCCATTACCTCCAGTCAGCCTGTCCTGAGCCAGATGAGCTGTGCAGCAATAATCTGTTAATGACCAGTGTGTGGTTAAGGAGATGTATCCATAAGGAATTGGAGCAATATGAGGCAAGAACACTGCCATAAGTGACAGCAACTCATGTCACAACATTCAAGCAGAGATGAGCTTTTGGCACATGAGAGTCGTGAAGTGCCGAGGCATTACACTTTGCAGCCTATTCAAGGACTAGTCAGCTTGACCTATTTCATCCATGCTAAGAGCACGTTGTGTAACAGCTGCTGCTGTGGCTACTGCAGCCTCAGGACTGGAGTAGCTTCCATCGTTCTCTTCCAGCTTGTGAGGGTTAATGAACTGAATCCATTGCCCTCCTGCAAAGAAGTGATATTCATTTCTGCACATGCACATCTTATGGAAATCCAGACATAAACATGTGTAAGAGCCTCTGTCTACAAAATTTCACCTTTGGGAATGTGAAGTCATATATTTATAAAAGCCTAAGTAATCTTGAAATAATCCCCATTCACTAGAGAAAGTAAAGCAAGTAAGGCAGCAATGAAATGAATATTGCATGCATTTTGAAATACATACAGTTGGTATCTAGCTATGGAGAATCATAAATCACAATACAACTTATGTCTGAAGCATAATAATAAATCAAATAGTTTCTATCACAGCAATATTGCAAGGCGAAGAAAAATTTAGGGACCTTTAAGTATATGTTCTTTTTTGCTAATAGTTTGTTTAATAAAGCCGTTAGAAAACATTTGTTCAGTTAAACAAAACCTTATCCTAAACTTTTGAAATATCCCCTTCCATGCTAACTGCATGCTAAAATCCTCTAATATGCCAACTAGTTCCTTATTCATCATGAAACTTCTCTTGAGATGTGCCTCATAGGATTTAGCATTTAGCCACCAGACACAATTTTTTAATTTTATAGAATTCTTGCTAAATAAAACACAATTTATTTTCCTGGGATTCAGATTCCTAAAGGCTACTCGCTCTACTGGAGAACAAGATGGTGAGCAACTTCTAATCTATGAAGTCTGTGCCTTCATTTTCTTGACATCAGGCATGGCTCCTTCCTTCTCTTTGGAGCTTTTCCAAGTTAGGTCATTCATAATTCTTGTTCTTACCACCCATAAATACTGGTAGGGATACATCAGGTGCTACAAAAACCCCTTATTTTGAAATCCTAAGCAGGATTTCACAACCTAAAGAGAAACTATTGTGGAATTTATATGCTCAAATACAGAAGCAATGCACATAGGCAACAAAGAGACCAGACAGAAGCACTTAAGTAGTCCTACAACATCGCTTATACCCTTACATTTCTGTCATTGTGCATACCCAGGGAGAGACACGTTGTCTGACAGAACGACAAGCTGATGGGAACATATCCAAAAGAGGGCAAATATCTGGTCTCTAGTGTCAAGTCTGCTTATACATTCATTGTTGAATTATTGTTGGCTAATGAAAAAACTCAAAACAATACCTCTTTCCCTAAATCTTGACATTGGGAACTGTCCCCCATGCCTCCTTTCTTTCACAGATACCCTCATCATATGGGTTTTTGCTATGTGTTGCTCTCTATCATTGTTAGAAAAAACTCTTCCTTCTCTCCTTCCTGATGTTAAAACCACAACACAATCTGGAGCACTGCCATGTGGGCACTGGAAAGGGACAATTGTGCAGGGCAGATTCCTCCAGAAAACATACAGTGGCAAGATCTTTTAATCATGCTTCTTACAGATACATCTGTTTGTATATGTAAGGTTTTGTTAAACATTTTTAGCTGATATTCTGAACTGAGAGATCATGTTTAGCTGTTTATAACTGCAGTTTAACTGTGTTCAGCATATTTCCAACACACAGTCCCCAGTCCTTGGCATGACGGATCCACATCCTTGGTTCCTGGATGTTCGCTTCCTTGAACTTGTGAAAACACATCCTGTTTGCCAAATAATTAGTCTGCTCTTTATTCCCCCCTATTTAGTTTTTCACTCATCTTTGTGTTGCATGTAAGCTTTATGGACTGATAATGTGTAGTCTTTTTTTTTCCCCCATTGGATCATTGATGTTAACACCCAGAAATCTCTATGTATATGTGTTATTTTGTCGGGCAAAGAGGCTAAACTTTTATATACATTACTTCTAATACATATCTTCCCTGGTCATAAGACTAAGAGAAAAAACCTGTTAAATGGCCATACTCTAATAGTCTGTTTTTACAACTGTTTTGACAACAGTTTTCACGTATTTTCAATAAAAAAATTACATTTTACAATAACAATGAATATAGAGATCAGTATGCATATACTTTGCAAATAATTGTTATATAGGGATATAGTTGTTATTAAAGATGCCGGTGCATATTGACAGAAGTTGTATTTATGATTTTTTATAAGAGTATTGGAGGACCTACATTTATAAAACTGGCTTATAAACTGAAGTCTGACTTTCTGAAACACTTCAGAAGGTCCCTTGAAAACATCTAACTTCTTCCATCTTAAAATGTAAGAACTATTATGTGTATTTGAAAGTTATTTTGAAAGTGCAGTTCATAAGGTAGCCTGTTCTTAATAGTGATTGTTAAGTGCTGTACAACATCACAGAATCACAGAATGATAGGAGTTGGAAGGGACCTTTGGGTATCATGTAATCCAACTCCCCTGCTAGAGCAGGTTTGCCTAGAGCAAGTGGCACAGGAAAAAGTCCAGGCAGGTTTTGAAAGTCTCCACAGATTCCACAACCTCTCTGGGCAGCCTCTTCCAGTGCTCTACCACCCTCACAGTAAAAAAGTTTTTCCTTGTGTTTAGGTAGAACTTCTTGTGTTCCAGTTTGTTCCCATTGCCTGTTGTTCCTGTTGCTAGGGGCCACTGAAAAGAGACTGGCCCCAACCTCTTGACACCTGCCCTTTAAGTATTTTTAAGCATTGATAAGATGCCCTCTTATTCTTCTCCAGGCTGAACGTTGTCAGGTCTCTCAGCCTTTCCTCATCACAGAGATGCTTGAGTCCCCTAATCATATTTGTAGCCCTTTGCCAGACTCTCTCCAGTAGTTCCATGTCTCTTGAACTGGAGAGTCCATAACTGGACACAATAATCTAGATGTGGCCTCACTAAGGAGGAGTAGAGGTGGAGGAGGACCTCCTTCACCTACTTCTAACACTCTTCTTAATGCACCCCAGGATACCATTGGCCTTCTTGGCCACAAGAGCACAGTGATGGCTCATAGTCAACTTCATATCCACCAGAACTCCCAGGTCCTCCTCTGCAGAGCTGATTTCTAGCAGGCCAACCCCTAACCTGTACTGGTGCATGGGGTTATTTCTTCCTAGGTGCAGGACCCTACAGTTGCCCTTGTTGAACTTCATTAGGATCCCCTCCATGCAACTCTCCAGGCTATCCAGACCTCGCTGAATGGCAGCACAGCCTTCTGCTGTGTCGGCCACTCCTCCCAGTTTTGTACCAAACTTGCTGAGGGTACACTCTGTCCATACATCCAGGTCATTGATGGACATATTGAACAAGACTAGACCCAGTACTGACCCTTGGGGAACACCACTAGCTACAGGCCTCCAACTAGACTCTGTACTGCTCATCACAACCCTCTAAGCTCTGTCATTCAGCCAGTTCTCAATCCATCTCATGCATCTAACTCACACTTCCTGAGCTTACCTGTGAGGATGTTATGGGAGACAGTGTCAAGAACATTGTTGAAGACAAGACCTCTCCTGTTCTCCATGATCTTTCAAAGGTGATGGAGAGTGCATTAGCTATAATATCTGCCAGCTCCCTCAGCACTCATGGGTGCCCAAGGATTTTTGGGTGTCTGTCTTGCCTAAATGATCTCAAACCATATCTTTCTTGACCAAAGAAGAGTCCTTCTCTTTCACCTCCAGGGACTGGGACTCCTGAGGGCCAGTCTTAGCAGTAAAGACTGAAGAAAAGAAGGTGTTCAGTAACACTGCCTTCCCTGTATCTTCTGGTAAAGCTCAATTCATGACAAGATATAAATGCATAATTTAATAATATATCAGATGTGACACTAAAACATTTATATATTTCAAAAAGGAATATTTTTAGATAAATACCATTATTAGTGGATCTTGAGAGGATCATACACAGTACTGCAGTGGTTCCTGAAGTAAATATTGCATTGTTTAGTAGATTTAATAAAAAGGTTTCAGTGCTGTATTAGAAGCACTGTAGCTGAGTTCTGAGCAGTTTATTGCTATTTTATCTGTATAAAATACCATATGTGACTATGCACATATTGCAAAACATTTTTATGGACAATTTGACAAAACCAACATTGATTGCAAGCAGCACCAGAGGAGATAATGTAATTAAATTAATTACTTTTTTTGCTATCATATGCTAATTTCTCAAAATGCAGTACTGAAAATGCTAACTTCCAACTCAGAAGCATTTTTGAAACTTCGGCCAGTATGATTCCGGACTGGTGAACTTTTGCAAGAGGCACTGTCTATGAAATGGGTTTTTCTCAGATTGTTCCTCTTCAGTTGCTGTTGTGCTCTGTTTAAGGGTTACAGTGAAGAAGAGAATGCATGCTTGGCTCTAATAAAATCCAGTTTCTTTCACTTCTTGTTTTCTGTAGTTTCATCTCTGAAACAAGCAGTGAGCATGGGAAGATGAAAGTTAGGAAATAGAGATTTCAGCTATATGAAGTGGTACCTTTGAGGCCAATATCAAAAAAGAACAAGCCAGCCTTGGGTGGACTTCCAGTGTTCAGTTGTAAGGTGTACTGTCAGTTACTAAATTGATTGTTATTCTGTAAGCATTCTTACATGATGATCTTTACTCATGTCAGCTGTGCTGTGATGTTAATGAAAATAGTCACACAAACAGAGTAAGCTGAACATGTAAAATCTGGGATTTTAGACAATCACCCACGCTCAAAATAAAAAGGTTGTTGATTCAATTAGTTGGTAGACCAACCCTACCCAATACACATCATGGGAATGTAAAGAACTCTGAGCTAACTTTAAATTTGCTGTCTTGAGTACTGAAGCACTATCTCCATGATAGCATGAAATTCCATGTGAACTAATTTTCCTTCTTCCTGACTGAACAAATTAGTTTGAGTGTGCCCTATACATATGCTAAACAGTTTAAAGTTAGTCCCTTTTTCTCATTATTGCACTATGGTCTTGAATACGGCTACAATCCAGAGAGGCAAAATCATATTTTGGTCATGGAAAATTTCCCGGGAGCCTGAATGTGCCATGTAAATCTCACTTCCATTGCAGATAATGTATATCACACAGGAGAGTAGCTCTATAAATTTGGATACACAGTTAATTGTCCAAAGAACTGGCCACAAATCATACAGCACAAACAGGATTTATGTAGGATCTTATACTGGCTAGTTCATAGAATCACAGAATATTAGGGGTTGGAAGGGACCTCGAAAGATCATCTAGTACAACGCCCCTGCCAGAGCAGGATCACCTAGAGCAGGTCATGTAGTTACATTACGATAAGTAACTTTTTGTGGCAGCGTTTCTGTATAGAAAATATAACCATTGAAGCAGTGAAAATCATAAGGAAAGGCTTCCAAATTATAGTTTTCTTGCTATTACTGAGGTTGAGAAACTTTTATTATTATAAAAAAATACCCCAAACCAATTGCTTTTTTAAAGGTTTTAAAAGCCTTTAGCTTGTTTAGGTTGCTATGTCATTAGAGATACTGGATGAGGTAGAGATTTCAGTGTGGAATTATCAGAAAAAAAGCTGTGAACCCTCTCTCAAGTTCCACACACATTCCCACTGGCATCATATTGGGCTCATTACTTTTCCCCTCTCTGTTTCCCTACTATGCCAGATATTAAACAGCCAAGTATGAAGAATAACTGCAAAAGAGCTTTTCTTCAGCTACCAGGTACCTAGCACAGTCTTCAGCAGTCATGAGGTTATTTCTTATTCTATCTCCCTCCAGACGTAAGCAACCAGCCCAGCTGAAGCCCCCAGAGGATAGGACTGTCTTTATTCATAGCTGTTACCAAGAGGTACAAACCTGAGCTAGAGGAACTTTCATTTGACCCAGTATGTCTGTGTTATGGCTGTCACAAAAGTATAAGTTAGCATAATTTATATTACGTTTTTCTTATAAGGCACTTTGCTAGTAAACATACCTGTGAAAGAAGATCTCTGCATACTGAGACTGAGAGATACTTCAGCATGTTACTAAAACAGAGGGACTCTTGATCTTACATTTATCAAATACAATAATTTTTCTTAACCACATACCAGTCAGCAGCCAGATATTTGGGGACAGGGAAGGCCCCAGATTGTTCCAGGGGTGACATATTACTGCGACCAAATCTGTGCCATGCCGGTCTTACTAATCCTTTGATCTTTTTGTTATAGAGCTACAGTTTTAATAAGCATATCTGGGTGAAGGCAGAGATCCTTTGTGAATATCCTAGCTCCAAATGAGCATACCTAAGTATGCCTTAGCACATTCTTTTTCCCAGCACAGTTTGCTGAGGCCACAAAATGCTGCGACACTTTGTTAGCAAATTTTAAGTGAATTTTCAGCAGTTGATGACAGATCATCAGCTGACAGGGAGCCAGCCTAAGTTTTACAGAGTCCTATACTGATTTTTCCTTGCACCAATTAAAAATGTCATTATACAACCCTAATATTATTACATGAGTTTATTTCTTCTTGAGAAATAACAGATCTGACCCCTAGGGCAGGAGGAGGTACTATATTCAAACATCCACTGCCTCCTAAGTAGAGATGCTGACCAGTATTTTGGAATTTAATCATGGCAGATTACATTAATACCTCAAATTGAAAGCTTCTTAACTTAGTATGTCTTGCTAGTAGAATTGCTAAAGAAAACATTAGAAAGAAAACAATGTAGGCTACGTTGTGACACAATTGCTCTAATTAAATGTAATTTCAAGTGTGGCTGTAACATATTCTGTTCAGTGTTTGCCTTTTTATGAGTACATCTAGGAGTAGCAGATGAATTACAGGAGAAAAAAAAAATTACAAATGTTCTATTGATTAATGTCCCTGACACTTTCCCTTTATGATAGATAAAACAGCTTTTGATTTGTCTAAGTAAAATATTGTTAAACATTCCCAAATACTCAGTTTTATTACTGGACAGTAATATGAAGTTATTTTAGCGCAAAAAGGTGCAAAATAAAAATTTTAAAAAGTGAATTCAGGGACAAAGGCAGCAGTATATGAAAGCTTACACTCCACTAAGCTTCTCTTCAATATTTATGTATCTCTGGGGAGTAATAGCACTAACCTGTTAGAAAAACTTAGAAATAAATGGTCCACTGCACTAAATCTAAAGTAGGACATGAGTTACAAAACAAAAACAATATCCTACAGTATCAAATGTTAATGATGTGCTATAACTTTCTATATCCAATATATCAGACTTTTATAAGAAAGATCATGAACAAATTGTCAGTCTTCTACAGCAGGTGG
Source organism: Actenoides hombroni (assembly GCA_024336885.1). Taxonomy (NCBI): domain Eukaryota; kingdom Metazoa; phylum Chordata; class Aves; order Coraciiformes; family Alcedinidae; genus Actenoides; species Actenoides hombroni. The sequence goes on along the minus strand of WUAM01000323.1, from coordinate 36,480,905 downwards.
AGGTACTCACAGAGATATTTCTGAAATAAAATTATATTAAACTGTGATTTTAATTAAGCAGCATTGCTCAGGTTGGAAAAGACCTTCAAGATCATTGAGTCCAACTTCAACCTAACCCTATTACCCTAACTCTAACAGCCCAGTGCTAAACCATGTCCCCAAGCACCACATCTAAAGGATTTTTATACACATTCAGGGATGGTGACTCAACCACTTCCCTGGGGATCCTGTTCCAGTGCTTAACAACCCTTTCAGTAAAAACTTTTTTCCTAATATCCAACCTAAACTTACCCTGGCGCAACTTGAGGCCATTTCCCCTTGTCCTGTCACCTGTCATCAGTAAGAAGAGACCAACTTCGCTCTCACTACAACCTCCTTTCAGGTATCTGTAGAGACCAATAAGGTCTCCCCTCAGCCTCCTCTTCCCCAGACTAAACAGCCCCAGCTCCCCCAGTCTCTCCTCCTAGGGTATGTTTTCCAAACCCTTCACCAGCCTTGTTGCCCTCCTTTGGACCTACTCCAGCACCTCAATGTCCTTTTTTGTATTGAGGTGCCCAAAACTAAACATAGTACTTGAGGTGGGACCTCACCAGTGCTGAGTACAGGAGCAGGATTATTTCCCTAGTCCTGCTGGCCACACAATTTCTGATAAGCCAGGATGCCATTGGCCTTCTTGGCCACCTGGGCGCACTGCTGGCTCATATTCAACCAACTGTCAATCAATAAACCAAGGTCCTTTTCTGCCAGGCAGCTTTCCAGCCACTCTTCCCCAAGCCTGTAGCATTGCCTGGGGTTGTTGTGACCAAAATGCAGGACCCGACACTTGGCCCTGTTGAAACTCATACAATTAGCCGTGGCCAATCGATCCAGTCTGTCCAGGTGCCTCTGCAGATCCTTACTACCCTCCAGCAGATCAACACTCCCTCCCAACTTGGTGTCATCTGCGAACTTAATGAGGGTGCATTCAATCCCCTCATGAAGATCATTGATAAAGATGTTAAACAGGAGTGGTCCCAGCACTGAGCCCTGGCAGACACCACTCATGACTGGCTACCAACTGGATTTAACTCCATTGACCACAACTCTTTGGGCCCGGCCATCCAGCCAGCGTTTAACCCAGCAGAGTATATGCCCGTCCAAGCCATGGGCAGCCAGCTTATCCATGAGGATGTTGTGGGGGACAGTGTCAAAGGCTTTGCTGAAGTTCAGGTAGACTACATTAACATCCCTTCCCTCATCCACTAAGCAGGTCACCTTGTCATAGAACAAGATCAGCTTTGTCAAGCAGGATCGGCCTTTCATGACCCCATGCTGACTGGGCCTGATCTCCTGGTTGACCTTTAATTGCTCCATGATGGCTCTCGAGGTTATCTGTTCCACAGCCTCCTTGGTACTGAGGTAAAAGACCCACTGCCTTAGGCCTACCCAATGAATGTTCAAGAACAAACCCAGGCCATTCCACCCTTGGGACAACCTGATCATAATGGCAGTCCATGATATAAATCTCTCAATAAGCCCTTGAAGAGCTTGTGGGGAGGTTTCTCAAAGTCCACCTCAAAGGCCCAATTTTTTAATTCCCATGTCTAGCTTGCCTCTGACTTGAAGCTAATGCCTACTAATATTACTATCTATTTCTGGTTAAGCTAATTATACAGTGGATTGCCACACATTGGTATTGTGTATTATAATACTGCAAGTTAAAACAGCAACACTTTTTTTTTACAGTATGAATATTTCCAAATGAACAAAATGGCTCATTCGACTGATCATGGTACAAGGCACAGATTGGACATTAGAAGAAGTTATGAAGCAAAACTGCTGGCAGGTCAGACTTCTGACAGGTCAGATGTAAATCGGAAAACAAGAGTGCTAAAGAATTTTAACACTTTTCAGATTTGAGCTAACAGTAAAAGTTCTTTAAAAGCAATAAAAGCAGGAAGCTGGGTAGGAAGTGGTGGAGCTGCCTAATGACAAAGATATAAGATGAGCACTCAGAAAGTATGTGAACAAACAGATTTTTGCGCAAAATCTTAGCAAATCAGCAGGATTGGATGGTAGTCACCAAGATGGCACTCATATGTGAAACTGCAGAGCATTTGGCAAAGAATGTAACCTGTCATCACAAGCAGCCTCTGTGAGAGAGTACTGGTGAGCTGCCAGTATAACTCCCAGAGACAGAAAATACCCTAGAGGGAATCTTACCAACTACATACTGATAAGTCTGATTTCTACCTCCTGATAGAAGATATAGCCTATAATAGGGAATATGGTAGATGAATACATGGATAAACATGGTATCTGGGGAAACAGGCAGCATGGCCAAGTTAAGAGACAGAAGGAAATCCTGCCTTACAGATCTGCTGCAGTTCTTTGAAAGTATCCCAGAATATGGACAAATTTGAACCAGGTACAGAAGATATCGGGATTTTTAAAAAGTCTTTGACAAAGTTATATATCAAAGGTTATAAAAGACACCTCAGTGCCCAAAGGTTGGAGCAATTGTGAAGTTAATGAAATCAAGGACATAAAGTTTCTGATGATCAGCACAGAGCTAAAATTAGGCATTTGACCAAGTGGATTACAAGGTTGAATTAAGCACCTGAGCTACCTCTGCAGTAAGTATGGAGAATTAGGAAGAAAAGAATTTACGTCTGCCAGCAAAAAGAAAGAATGAGAAAAAGGAAACACTGATACAGAATAAGAGAAAGGGGTTTCATGTGACAGAGGAGAAACAAGGAATGTATCCATTCTTTTTCATGTATTCATGCATTTAGCAGGAGAACACATTCAGATTAAAATATTGGAGAAACATTGCTGGAGAAAGGAAATACCTTCTAATTGCAGGTATTTCTCAAAATATAGTGAGATCACAAAAACTAACTTCCAACAGGCACTCAACAACATTTTAGCCAAAAATTAAAATAAAGATTTTTGCAGGTGTAGTTGCATTCATACAAATCATTCAGCAACTGTGAGACTGAAATAGAAGGCTAAAGAACAGAAAGAAGAGGATCTACCTAAACTGTTTTCCTACTTTGAGTGTAAATAGTAGTACTGCATGCAGTATAAAGGACAAGAATGAGTTTATATTGAGCCTACAGGAATTTTTTAACCTATATGATTCTTCCTGTACAAAATTATAAGAAAAAATCCTGACAAAGTTATAAAGGCAAACACTTCTAAGTTCCAGCTGATGGGAACACTTACTCTAGAGTACCTGAGGCCTGTTTTACAGAATACTTAGTGCCTGGTGTACTTTATAGAAGCTGGATTTAAATGTATTCCATATGTTTGTAAATAAGAACTCAAAAGCTTTCAGCTGCAAGAGTCAGACAAAGAAGAATGTGCAGAAAATTGGAGCTCAGTCCAGAAACATGCATGAACTCAGTGTCAGAGGCAGGGATAGAACACATCTTTCCCTAGTAGCCATCAGCCTCAAAATAAATTTTTTTTTCCCAGTAATATTCCCTGTTTCATCCACCATGTACCATAAAAAATATTTAATAATTGTTATGGAAGTCCTGCAGAAAAAAACTTCCTCGGTTTTGTTAAATGTTTCATTGTGTCTAAAATTCACATTTGAAATAACCCCTTGCTGCATTTAAGCACAAAGTTAAGAAAGCTAAACATATTAAGAAAGAAAAAGGCCTATGTGTAACAATTCCAGAAGCAAGACCCTGCTAATAGTTTTCAGGGTAGTATCAGAGACAGTGAAAACAAAATTCTTCCTGGAGACTAAGTTACTGGCTTTGCAAACCTATTCAAGTGAGAAATACCCTTGACTGCTTATATGGCTAAAGCTCAGAAATAGACTTCACAGGTTATGTCTGTGAAACTAAGCCAGGGAGAACATTGAGGGATGGAATTCAAGAAGTCACACCCAATGGTTCACAAGGCTTATGCATTAATCCATTCCATGGTATTCTTCACAATCCAACTAGATCTCTCCATGACAAGTTAGCTGTAGTAGGTTCTAGATCTAAGAAATTTCCTTTAAAAAAGTAATATGTCGGCAATTGGGTAATAATTTTACAAGGCATCCAAAGATAAAGCTTAATAAAGTGGAATGACAGGTACTTGTTCTTGAGGCAGTGTAAAACACATCTAGGGGTAACTTAAAAGTGGTAAGTACCAAGAACTACGCTTTCTGAGCATGTGTGGAAGTGCAGGTAAGGCCTGTCTCTTAATGAGGGTGCATAAGTGCATACACTGAAGAGAGAATTGTCTGACAAAAGACAACACCTCACTTAAATCACAGAGATCGCTGATTCTGTGCTAGTATCAGGCAACTTGACATCCACCTCATTTCAGTTGCAAGTGGAGTGATATTACAAGGGTTGTTGAAGTAATGTGAGACTGATGGTTCAGGATTCAGACACTGAGCTATTGTCCCAAAACTTTAATGATCCATAGGGAAAACTGTCTTTCGAGTAATGATATTGTACTTGCCTTTAACAATCCTCCTCCTCATCCTGCATTGTGTGATATTTTAAATACCACTGTAACCTTAGTGTCCTGTGCCCATTCATTGCTGTCTAGTAGACTGCTCCATGCAAGCTTAGTAAATTAGGCATTTTTACCCTCAGACGTTGACTGAGGTGACTAGCAACTATGTGCAAATCATGACAGTATAGTTGAGGTTCATTACCTTCTTAAACTCCTTGCAGCTTCTGCTTGAGTAATTATTTAACACAAGCATAAAAAGTTCAATAAATTACTGTTAAGACACACATATAATCACCAGTATCAGTCATAAAATAAATTATATGAAACAGTTAAAAACCTGAAAACCTGAAGGATGCTTGATAGTTGTTCGGCTGCATCTGTTATGGACTAAAAAATAATCTGACCTTTCTTATGTTGCCTTTGAGTAATCAAACAACAGAGCAAGATGATGCTGTCATTAGGGCACTGTGACCATGTGAGTGACAAATGCTTCATGCAGCACACATGTGCAGGACCTGACATTTTCTCAGCACCATTAATTGTCTATCATTTTTCTTTTATGCTTTTACGTCTCCTTAAATATGTCAGGACTAGACATGCTTACCCTGAGTGAACATTTCTCTGAATTGATGGATGTAAAACATATACAACACACTGACACTTGAAACTTTGCAGATTTCCTAAAGCAACAAAGCTGTTAAAGGTAGGGCAAAGTTGATTAAGTGCAGAAGCATTAAAGTTTTAATGATGTCTCATTGATACCCTGCATAATTGTTGCTATATTCAGTGGCTGTCTCTGTAAGTGCTCCTTCATTATTCAACAGGCTAAGGCACTTTGTGAATGCCATCAAAATCAATTACAGTTTGGCTACTTTGGGGGGGCCAATGAGGCAAAGAATTAACCTCCAACTAATTTTCAAAGTCATATACTCACTGGTAGCTTAGCACATTTACTTCCACGGGGACTGTATGTTAAGAGGCATTTTCAAAAATAGAATATAAATCAAGGTATGGGAAGAAAATAATCTGAACAATAACAGGGAGACTGTTGGGGCAGTTGTTAATACATGAACAGTCCAAATAAAGGCTGCAGATTGGAGATTTTTAGGGCAAGAGTTTATACATGGGATCTAATCTGCCAGATACATTTTCATTCACTCTTTTAAAACCGGCACACTGGTTTGCTTTAGCTGAAAGTATTCATAATTACTTACAAGACATGGTCATCCAGCTATCTAATTGATTCCGTTACTGTTAAATATTATAAGTGGACTAATTAAAGTTACAGTGTGGAAGGAGGGAGACTGTGAATTAGAAAATAATTTAGAGGATGCTTTGTTTCCACTAGGCTTCAAAGGGCTTTCTTAGGCGATCATTTCATTCATCTTAATGTGAGCATCTTAGAGAAAGGGCAAGATGATAATCCAAAAAGACAATCTTCTTTTTTCCTCTCTGAAGAAGCTGGCTATATAGTCTGTGGAATATCTGCGACATTTAGACAAATGACTTTGTAATGCTTTTAGGAAACCTCTTTTCCTTAAGTTCTTCTATTAAAAACACACCTGAAGTCAGAGGTCTACTGCTTTTTTTATAGGAACAAAGTACAGAACAAGTGCCTATGTCTGAGCTTGGTAGATTGACTTTATACACTAGATGAATGCAATGCAAAGGCACTGTACATGTAGCCTAAACATTCAAGGAAATTCAAGTTACTTCTCATATGCAAGCATACTTTCTATATTGACTTTGGCAATAATCTTGGTGAAGACTGTACATCAGCACTAGTATTTAAGCTACAAAAACAGTCATTAAGTTTCTCCACAAGAAGTGAAAAAGGAACAGAGAGGGAAAAGTCTCAGCAGGTGTCTATGAAGTACAAATACACCCGCTATTTTGTGGACACTACAGACTGCAGGAAAGGGTGGTTTTTCATATTGTGGACAAAGTTGTTGCCATGGGTACTACCCTGAGACCCCTTGTCAGTAACCACTGTCTAATTAATGAAAAATATGCAAAGACCTGTAGTCTTCTTCCACTCTCAGAATCACTGTACCGAGGCTCTCTGGTAGGCCCATGATGAACTTGATGATGGAGTCATCCTGACTTCCAGATGCAACAGAAGTCATGTTTGTGCTTCTACAAATCTCAACCATTTCTGGATGCAGAAGTAGATGGAAGCTGGATGTTACAGACTGAACACAATTATGACATATTTCAGAACCTGCAAATCTTTTATAATGTGCTATTTACAAAATATTATGCAATCAGGTCCCCACAGACTGGCCACACTTTGCAACAACTGCAAAGCACAGTGGTCTTCGAAAAGAACGACATGCCTAAATGTTCCAGTGCTGCTGAAGCACATATCAATCTGTAGTCCATTGGATAATGTTTAGGAGTATTACAGTATGAGAAAATATTATTCAATAATACTCGTTCATGATCTCATTCATCACCATGGGATCTTCATGGACACTGTCAGCCTGAATATGTGTGATGCCTACAGGTTTCAGAACTCCAGTAACTTCCTCTTGGAACAATTTGTTCCTTCTGATAGAAGCCAGGATGCTATTGGCCATCTGTGCACTCTGCTGGCTCATATTCAGCCGCTGTTGACCAATGGAACACATTTCTTGGAAACAGTCTCTAGATTGAAATAAACATGTAGCCAAAAAGAAGCTTAAACATTTAGTTTAGATTAGCTACTTCATAGGTTACATTTATAAAAAAATTTCTTATCCACAGCTATAGTCTTATAAGTCTTGGAAGAGTGGTGTAAAGTACACATATGACAATGTGTCACTTTTACAATATGCAGAGATGGCAAAAAAAAGCTACAATAGTAAATAAAAAATTTAACTTGGTTGTGGAAAAAACACACCTTTTTTAAAATAAAGAAAACTTTAATATTTGTTTTCTTTGAAAACAAATAAGACATCTATTTTTCAATGGTCTGCAGATGCATTATGTGGGCAGTATGTGTGTATACAAATAAATAGTTAGAGACAGACTTGGTCTAATAGGCTATTGTATCTAAATAAGCAGGACAAAGAACAGAAGAAAAATTATGGTCTATCTGGCCTTACTCGCATCTCTACACTTTAGACTATGTGAAGAATTTGATCCAGAAGATAGAAATATTGACTACCCATAGTAAAAAGCTTTGATTTCTGTTTCAGCAGAAGACTTATGGAACTGGAGCCACTTAAGGAAAAAGCCACAAAACAATTTCATTGTTGAATAGAAAAGCTTTGCACAATTTAGAATTGGATTATTTGTGCTTTGCTTTGTACAGTGTGACAGAAGTTTTGAAAGTGCTTGTACAGGAATTAGAGAACCTTAGGACCTCCAGAGGCATTTGAAAGGGATGGCATGCACTATGTATGGCTTGCAAAATTTGTATGACTTCTTTGGACAAAGATACACCTCAAAAGAATGAAATAAGAGTTTTTGTCAGCAGCTTCAAATAGGAGATGAGCAACTTTTATTTTCATTGCATTCACTTAAAGGTGAAGGGTCTCACTTCTTACATTGATGAACATAATTCAATACTGCAAGAAAATAAACTAAAGATGCTGAAAAAATGACTGACTTTGGCTTTAAACCACATGGTTCACATTCACAGAAACGTTTGATGTACTTAATGTAGAACATGGTGGAATTTACATTGGGAGATATATATAATGTATCAGTTTACGTTTATATTTACTTGTATATTTATGCTTATATTTAATGACATACTTTATAACTATACAATGATATGATTACATTTTATACATATATAAACTGTATCATTAGTAGGAGAACAAGGGATCAGAGGAAGAGAAAAGCTGTGTAATTCTTTAATAAGGGCAGTCAGCAGTGAAGAGTGCCTAGTTCTAGGCCTACTAAGGCATTTACTATTAAACCTGTAATGAACAGCACTTATAAACAAGGCAATGACCGTTCTTTCCCAGATGAATGCCCTCATGACTCACCTACAGACTAAATTTCATTTTCTTTGTCTCTGTGAAGCCTGAATATTTAGCTTTATCGTTCCCAGAAGAGGATGAATGTCATCTTTGTCTCTAGCATAGTAGATTGTTGGTATTTGGTTTTTTGTTTGTTTTTCTTCTTTTTCTTTTGGAAGACAGAATTGGGTTTTATACACTTCAAAGTCTTTCCCTAAGTGGATGACTTATGTATCTAAACTCAAGAGAGTCTTTAGGCTAAGAATCCCTATGTCAGATAGGTTTGCAATCCTGCATAAAGCAGAACCGTAGAAACACTTGTCTCTTTATTGGCTACCTTACTACTACAGTTTGCTTGTGTCTGTGAATCTCAGTTCTACATGTCTATCTCTTCCCTTGAATAACATCAGGATCTCAGGAGCCCACCTTGCAATCACAAGCACATTACACTCTTGGAGATGACTGAGTAAAAGTTATCTTTGAGAACAACCAGACTTAAGTGCTTTTGTGAAACTGAGACTGTGCCACTGTAAGCTAAAAAGTGAAAAGTTGTATTTTTATCTCTGTTGGAAGTCTGTAACTGAAACAAAATCTTGTGCAGCTATACAGAATGTCTTTGGAAAAAAAGAAGTCTGGTTGAGTGATTTAGTATATTTCATGAAAGCCTTCAAAAGAGTATCACTGCTCTTTATCTGAAGGCAGGATGGAAGCTTAATTTAACTGAATCTATTTAGTTTGTCCAAGAGAAGGTTAAAAGGTGACTTCATTATGCTATTTAAGTAACTGTATAGGAAAGACATTTCTGATGGTAGGTGCCTTTTTAATCTAATAGGAAAAGGTGTAATGAGATCCAGTGGCTGGTAGGTGAGGCTAGACAAAATTGAATTAGGAATAAGGCAGAATTTTTAATAGTGAGAGTAATTAATCACTGGAAAAACTCAGCAAGGGATGAGGTGTGTTCCTCATTATTTGAAGATCTAAGATTTGATAACTTTCTTATAACTTATGGTGTAAGTCAAACAGAGATTATTAATACAGAAATTGCCCAGTGCATTTCATTGCCCTGTATCACTTAAGAGGTCAGACTAGATCATCATTGTGATACCTTTTATCATGAAAATATATGAATCAATAGATAAGGAAAATAAGTAAAATTCAAGGGTTCTTAATCACCTGGAGTGACTCCAACTGCTTCTTTGAAGCAACTGGTGATTGAGCCGTGTTTTCCTCAATGGTCTTTCAACAGCTGCTGCCTCACTACCAGGCAGACTTTTCTGCCCCAGGCTCCTTTCTGCATATTCATTACTTCAGACTTCTTTCTCCACACAGTCACTATTTACATGACCTGAAGACAGCAGCCAGGACAGAAAGTATTGCCCAAACTCTAAAGATGGATATCTGACAGGGCAGGAGACTTTTTAAAAGTACATATGTAAAGGTACTGAATCTCGTCCATTCACAGGCTTTGGGAAGTATTTTGATAATTATTTACAACCTCTGAATATTCCAGTTCAGGTGAAAATATTCAGGCTTACATTGTTTTTAAAATTAAGCTACAATATCTGCCAACTCAAATTTCCCCCCCCCACTTCTAATGAAGACAAAATATACAGGGAATAATGACAATCTAAGTGTGGGCTATAACAAAAGCATGGACTAACTCATCAGTACATCTCCAAAAATGCAGAGAATATTCCAGCAGCACATCTTCTTCATTTAGACAATTTACAGGGAGGCTGAAAATATCCTGAGCTCTGCAGAAGATGTAGCCATTGCTGTATTAACCAGAAAGGGATGTTACTGACAAGATACATTAATATTAGGTGCTGTGATATGGCTTCTGAAAATAACTATTTCTTATTTAATTAGGCCAGAAAAAGCCAGACGAATTCTTCCAGCCACTCTTCAAACCTGATAAAAAGAGCATATTTAAAATATGTTAATCCTTTTCCATTTGCAAATACTGAGTCCAAGAATTTATGTGAGGAGAAATTTAAGGGGATAGAGGGCAGATGAATAGAGAGAAACAATACACTTGGAAAAAAGACACCAATTTCTACATTAATAAAGTATATAACATAAGATCCCACTAGGTGTGTTGGTGAGGTTCTAACCTTAATTTTCCTTGTGGTTGTCAGTACCTACTAAAGCTGTTGATTCTAGGGTAGCCATTTTTTAGCTCAGTTTTGTTTTCTGAGCTGAGCCATCCTATCTACCCGTAGAGTCCTGCTGTTTCAGCAGCAAGAAAAGATGAGAACTGCACATATGCAGCTCTAGCATTTCAGGTCTCTTCACCAGCACTGAACTTCCTTCTTCACACTGCCCTTCACCTACCTCCAATACCATTCATCCCTGTTGGTTGCTTTCTTGCAGCTGGCACTTACAGAAAAATCAGCACTATGTAAAATGCATGACAGGGAATGAATGGGCTTCTCAGAACAACAGGCAAAATATTTTATCACCCTCAAATTCAAAACTTAACCACCATTTAACACAGAGCTACAGGCTATGGTATTACTGGAATGCATCCGTGAGTCCCTGAGCTCTCTCTGCTATTCACCAGCATGTGAGAGCCAGTTTGGTCCATTATGGCATCTGGCCAATTGGGGTTCTCATGCTGCTCAGAGCTAGTCCCATTCCTTTTCATGAGTACAGGTTGCTTGACATTTTTTCTAGGCTACAAGGCTTAGATGAAACTATGTTATTTCATTAAAAGGGTCAAAGAACTGTAGAACTATACATTGCAGTATATCACTAGCAGCTTTACAGGGTCATGTGGGCAAGGGTGATTTTTTTAAATAAGGTGCCCTACTACCAGAAGAAAAACCCTGACATTCTTAATGTCTGCACAGAAACAATGAAATTTAGTTCTAAATCGTAATTTCACTTGCTCTGTAGAAGTGTTATATCCATATAATTATAATTCCTGTGTGTTTACAGTCTAACAGTTTACTTTGCCAACAGGTAGGTAGCTGTTGTGGCTCTTGATAGGGTAATAATAGTGATGTGAAATAGATTTCATTCCTTCTCATGAATCACCTATATCACAATTATTTATTAAAATCCAGTTAAAGAAGAAATCATTTACCAGCACTCACTTAGAGCGCAGCCTCATTCTCAGATTCCAAGGTGAGTGACATGACTGATTATTTGACAAACAAATACACGTCTACTGTTTGATTTTTTTTTCCCAAAGTTTATTTGATATGGAATGTATGTACATCAGTGAACCACAAAAAACCCCACAGAATCCCACAAGGCTTGCTTCAACAGAGGAAATCTCTAATGTAACAAACTGCAGAGACATCAATTTGATTATGTGAAAACTCCCTGCTGCATTTTGTAACTCTGATTTGAGGGATACCAGTATCTGCATCCTGGCTTTTATGCCATCAAACTATTTTCTACAGATGGGATGCTCTTCTTAGATGTTAGATGCGCATCAAACAATGAGTAGACCACCCTAGGTGAATATAGCCACTGATGATGATGAATTTCCTTTGTAACAGAGCTTTTTAGGGGACTGATTGGGCCATTTTTTCTGAAATAATCCTTTATACTAGCTAATCTGAGAAATTACATTTTTTGCTTTAGGAACTAAAGGTAGTTATTTTTCCCAGCATCCTTGAGTACTGTTAGTGGTGAATAAAATTGTTTGCTGTCAGATGATATTGAATGGATCCATTCATTATTCCTATGATTTTGTCAGATTTATAATGGCAAGAGTCAAGAACAAGATCTAATATTTATTATCCTTTTAATGTTTTTCTAGTTTCTTCTTCGCCAATTAAAAAGAATTGCAATACAAGAAGTTTAATTCATGATTTAGCCCAAGTGTCACGTAATGATATTTTGAGAACAGAAGCACCTATTTTTGATATTTTGTTAAATGTGAAAATAGCTTTCATTTAATACGGGGAAATAAGGGGACATTAAAATATTTCTACAGATAAAAGAAAAATACGTTATGGTAAGTAAGTCAAAGCTCAGAATATTTGTATTATAATAAAAAAAAGTAACTTCTACATGAGCACAGCTGCTTTAATAAACATTTGAAAATAAACTTAAAATGTTCAGATTTTCACCTTATAACTTTCTTTTTCACTTTTAAGACAATTTACCAAGTGTTGGTGTAATTTTGTTATTGGCCATCATTCAGAGTATGGCAGACAGCCAGAAAAACACTCAATAGTATTTCCTGTTCACCTGTCCATCCCCTTGTAAAGTAAAGCACTGATATGCATAAAACTAGAAAATTAATCATCCACAGAGTTTGTTTGATCTGAATTTACATGTCACTCTACAGATCCAAATGGTAAACACAAATATTTTCAGGACCGCTGCGTTCTGGATGTTGTAGTTTTGAAATTAACAATCTCTCTTTGCATTCACTGCATTTTTAAGGCATTAACTTTCCTCCTTAAGGATAATTTAGTTCACAACAATCTTTTATTCTGAGCAACACAGTATTCTTACCTTAATTAGTAGTATTTCTTTCAAAAACATTCTTTATGAAGTACTGCAAGTACTGACGCATAGTGTCTATTGGATTGTTAAAACTACAGAATGATAAATAGTCATCATTTTGGATATTTATTGCAGTAACACATATGGTACTGGCTTGAAACAAAGCTTGTTATACAGTGAACATCAGAAATCTTGCAGAAAAAGATTTATGTAGGTGTCTTTTTGGATTAAACTATTTACTATTTGAAGTAATCACTTCAATTTTCTTCTATTTTTTCTGCTTAAACTTATTAACGATTCATATACATTTGTACATTATCACCATTCAACTAGCAAAAGGTGTTTTTCTAACAAATTCATGGAACATCTAGAAGTATATAGTCAGCTGACTGTCTGTCTTTCATACTGAATATGCTTTTCCTCAAGAAATGATCTTCTATAGGATCCCCACAGGCCTTGACCAAGGCATTTCACATCTGTTTCCTTTCTGTAAAGTACTTATAATAGTGCTTCTTTTCCTTAGTCTGCTGGAGGTCTTTGCAACACTTGCATTGACACTACTTACTGCCATCATGCCCGGCATGAGCAGGGCTTGGTTTTGACTGAGACTGCAAAGAGTTGCTACGATAAATGAACAATAGTATCTCTATGCATACATGAATATTAACAGGTAACATAAACATACATAGCTGTTCAATTGTAAAATTCATCCTGGGGTGAATCAAGGACATCATTAAGGAAAATTACTTCTACTCATTGCTTCCTACCTCCTTTGTATTTGCCCCACCTTTTAAACTTCTCCATTAGCCATGGTCAGCAGGTGGAAGCACCTCCAAGGGGTGCCATATCTACTCCACACGTCTTGTCAACCATCTTCAGTGGACTCTGTGCCAAAACCCCCACCTCACAGATGAAAGGAAGCTTAGCGCATACATTAGAAGAAAGAGAAAATGTTTAGAAGAGAAAAAGACTGTTCCTGTAGCTGAAAAGAGCTATTGGATGGGGAAGGTAATCCACAGGCAAGGAAGGAGAGAGGCTTAAATGACTTTCTTTTACTGGGAAGGTTTTGAGACGGGTTCTTCATTTTTGTGATTAATCTGCTAGAGGCTTATGTCTTGGAGATAGGTAGGTGCACACTGCTCTAAATTGTAAAGGATGAACAAGCATTTGTTTGAGACGTGTTAAACCTTTCACTTGGTTCTGTGAAATTTCCAATTTCAGCTGTTTTAGAGGCAGGCTTTCATAGCAGTGAACATTGAATTAAAGATATGATTCCTATTTACAGCATGCTCCCTATGGACATTGGCTTGATATTTTACCTCACTGTTAAATTTTGTGCATGTACTCCAATTCCCAGAATGTATAATTCTTTCCCTTGAATAATGATAACATTGCCTGAATATAAACTGGCTGCTTTAGCTAGAAGTTATCACTACCTTAAATGGACCCAGGAACATTTTTCACAAAAGATTACAGCAAGAGATGTCCATGTACCTTTTTTGCACCACATATTATTAAGTTGTTTTAGTTTCACTTCATTCATTTATGTGGCAAAACACAATGTACTGTAACTCTTTCACCTAAGTGGATGTAATTATTTTTTTTTCCTCAAAAAATTCTAGGTTTTTATAGGACCTTATTTTGTATTTGTGTTTGTATGTGTAACAGATGATACAGATGGAAAGAAATAGAACGTAAAGGGTCAAGATCCACTCCCAGTGTTCTTTGCTTATCAGGCAAATATGTACACTTATTTTCTGAAAATATGTCACTGATTGTGACTCGTGCTCTTTTTTTTTTTGCAAGCCCTAAAGACAATACAAAGTCAGTTAAAAGGAAATGTTCATCTCTTCCTACAGAAAGATAAGTATAGTTGACATTTTGAAAAGATTCCATAAAGTGTCACAGTAAGTCATAAATAAAAGGAAACAGACTATGTTGCTTTATTCAAACTTCCAGGATCTACAATTCCTGAATTACCAAGAATTCAAGTTAGTAGTTCTTTGTAAGTATTGTACCTTATGAAACTGTACATTTTTGTATAAAATGCTTCTTAAAAATAAAACAAAAGCTCTTTAAGTAGCATTCTGATATTCTGGGGGACAAGAAACTTTTTGGAGTGAGGGAATGCAATCACACTATACGTTTAAGACAGTGACAGGTTTTAAGAGTTTATTGATTCCTGATGATATTGTATCTAGTGTTCCAGTTTAATCAGAAATTATTCAGAATGGTTGGGATATGGAAAATTCCAAGAATCAGGTATTTTTGGTGTTTCCCAGAGCATTAAGGAAGTGATAAGAAAAAGAAAAAAAAAAAAAAGCTAACATAAATCCAAGCAAAAAAGCCCAAATCACTTGGTTGAAAATTACTCAGAATGACCTTTACTTTGCCACATAACTAATGTGTCATCACAGTTCAAGGATTTTTCTCAATTGTCCTATGTAAAAGTAGAAAAAATGCCTTCACCTACATACATCAAGTTGCCATAGTAGGGACTACAAAATCAGTGAATGTATTAACAAATTACCTTAATATTTTTCTTTTTTTCTCAGTCTACTTTAGTGTACCACAAGATTGTATGTGTAATTCTGAAGGCATAGAGGTGTCAATTATGTCTTTATGCCATGTGCCAATTCCCCAATTTATCATGTAGCCAGTGAATACTGCCAAGTTGTGTGTGGGAAGTTGAGCTATAGCATATTCTTTTCCAGTCCAGGAAGCCCTCTACTTCTGGAAAGTAAAGAAGCCATCCAAACAGTTGAACAGAGTTAGTGCTGAGGTAGAATACACCTGTCCAACACTGCAGACGAACATATATATTTTCCATCTTCCTCTTATTCCAGATCAAATCTGTTGACTTTTATGAATGCCTATATTGATATAATTTCCTGGGTGAAAATCAGCTTATCTAAATTTGTCTGTCTAAAATTAGGTATCTAGTCTAAGGTGGTCCTGCACATGATACAGGATGTGCTTGATCTCATATAACTTATATTTATCTCAAGTTCCTTTGAATTTTAAACATGGAATTAACTGCCATTGCAGAGGCAGATTCCCATGTGTATGAAATGGTTCCATATCCCCTTTCCAGCTTGTTCCTTACCAATGTCAGTGCCACTACTGCCTCAAATTCAGGTTTGTTTGAATAATGAATTTTTCCTTCTCTTAAATATGTTTCTTTATGCAGATGAAAAGTTCCTTCTAAACTGTTTTTGGTGAAAACGTAGAACTTTTAGTGAAAATACATCTAACAGATGTAGTAAGTTGCAACCGACATCTGTAAGTAATTTTTTCAGGTTTTTTAGAGGTAGTGTGGGCTTATTGCTTGCCTCCTCCAGTAACCGATTTATTTATTTACTGTCAGTCCTTTAAATTGCATTAGCTGCCCTTCCAAAAGGTTCTCATGCAATTCCAATTTAAATGTAGGACAAAGTATAATAAATATGAGTGCCAAATAATAAATCGTGAAGATCAAGAAGAAGGAGGGAGGTTATTATTACTGGAGGTGGCTGTGCATACATCTGAGATATGTTAAAATACGTTGTTACAGCTGAAATCACTAGATGGCAATGTTACATATGCTCATACAGGCCCTTCCATTAGAATGCAAGCAAGTGTTCAGTCTCTGAAGAAATGCTATGTGGTTGCTACTGTTGTTGGTTGTACTGTTGTATTTGAAAAGTACCCAAATATTTTTTTTTTCCACTTTAATCTTGGTATTTGGTAATGAGAAACATACATGATTTGTCAGCTCATATTTCTAGAGAAAGATAGGTTTGAATGCTTTTTAGAGCTGGCTTCATTCCATGCAGGTAGAGAGCATGAAGGAAGCAAGTGCACTTTGAAAACACCCAGGCAAAATTCTGCTCAGATGGATAAACCGACCTATAACAATTCTGCTATCACATTTGAGGGGATTAGTGAGGGTATCAAAAGCAAGATATTGTTTTGAAAAAAAAAGCATTATGTATGTCTTTAACTCTCAATCTGTTATTTACCTGTAAATGAGGCCACATTCCTCCCAGCTGGGAGGAATATGACACTGCCAGAAGCACTGTTACCTCACAGCCACCCTCACCATTCTCCCTCTGGTAAAGAGGAATTAGCTCCAGAGAGCTGCTATGAATCATATAATTGATAGGCTCTTCCTATTTTCTGAAGAGGTAGATCCTAACTGAAGCCTGTCATGTAGGTGCACGAGGGTAGTTCTGGGCTACAATATCTACAGTTGTGCAGAAGTGTATACATTTGTCAAGGTTTAGGGTCATGGCAGTCTTCCCTGAAAAAAATATTTTATTTTCAATTCAGTTTTGATTACAGACCACCTTTTTAGGTATAAATACAACAAAGAAGCAATAAATAGAAGAAAATAAGTTCCAGAATACAATAACCTAACTCAGTTTCATCCCAGAGGGAGTATGGATTATTGTATCTCTTGGCTGCTCTAACTACAAGTTTTCTGCAGCCAATACATTTTCAGGGCCATGCTGGCCAGGTGTTGGCATCTTGGAGAACATCTTTTACATGTATTAGACAGCTCCAGCTTGCCAGCAGATTTTTCTACAGCCAAAGGATTGGATCTGGGTCCTGTGACATCAAAAACCAGGCTCATGCAAACCCTAAGTGAATCTCCTTAGAGATGAAGAGAAAGAGGATGTTCTTATCTAGATATAATAACATGGACAAGAAAACTAATTCCTTCTGTCACTATGCTGATGAATAATCCTGTGGGTCATTTACCTGCTCTTTTTGTTATGTGGTTAACCTCCACTTAAACTCTAAAATTAAACACTTAGTCTATTTCTTAGTCCACCCTGATGTTAAGGCAATGTGACCTGATGGGCAATACTCAGGTCATACCAGATCAGAACTGTAGGATGCCACTGACCTTACAAGATCAAGCTGTAAATTATTGTTCATCTATTGACTAAGTGTCCACTTAATGATATATTAAGGATGTAAGTTAGGCCTTTCCATAATGGATGTATTGTCTCCAAATAAGACATCAGAAACTTCACTTCTTTGGAACAACTTAATGTTATGTTTACCTTCTGTAGACCAATGCAGTGACTTCAGTAGCACATTATTTACAAGGTGTGTAGTTATAATGAAATGGAAATAGGAAATGACTGAAAACATTTAAAGGACTGACGGAAGTTTGTAGCCTAGAGATATTCCACTGGGTGATAATATTCACATCATGTCTTAAAGACTATATATTTCTACATAGTGTCTGAGTTTCTTTCTTTATATTTAAACCAACCATGTTACTGAGTGGTGGAACAAATTTTCTTCTTCCTGGTGGAATATGAAATAAGTAAGACAAAATAGCCTGTTTAGTTTTGGTCTGATGATGCCTAAGAAAAAATGGAGGTAGGAATGTTACAAACACTGGAGACTATGACAGTATTGTCAATATTTCTAAGGTGTTAATCAAATTACTACTACAAGCATTTTGCTTTATTTAGAAATGCATGAATTTAAGGTATATAATAGTTTGTATTTTATATAAGCAGTTCTGTGAAAAAAAGCCTTGCCTGTGCTTGAAATTAAAGAGCACTTGTATTTTGTGCTATATTTTAGTAGCTGTTAGAAATTATTTCAGCTTGTCAGAAAAAGTCCAATTCGCTTTCCAAGTTGTGAAATCATGGTTTCATATCTAAAATATTTTAATGTCCATAAGATGCAAATTAGCCTAGGAGGATTCAAAAAGAATTGGTTTGGTTTTTTTGCTGTTGTTACTGTTTTGCATTTTAGATACCCACTTAATGATTGAAAGAATTCTGTATGAGATTGTCACAGTGTTAAACAACAAGCACCAAGGTTGAAATTCTGTTGCAACTCCCATTATCTTTCTGCATGCTGTTGTCCTAACACTCTGAAAAGCTCACTGCAATAGCTGAAGTTTTCTGTTTCTTTCAGTTTGGGTTTTTTTCTCTGTGATTTGTTTGGAAGGCTATAGGAAAATTTAAAAAAAAAAAAAAAGTTTTGAAAAAGAAAGACAGAAAAGTTTTAAACTTGAAAGTAGCTTGTCTCATGATGTGCTAGTTCTTTAAGCAGTCTGAACAACAACAACAAAAAACCCACCAAGACTGAAAAATGGCATAGATTCACTGCAAACATTTCAGTCATTTCAGAAAAACTGTGGAGGCTTTCTATGTTCCTGAATTCATGGACATATACCACCAAATCTATCCACAAATATATACTATATCCACCCTGTTCTAAAAGTGTACTTCTTGCAGATAACAACAATCTTTGCTGTTTTTAGGGACTGCTTTAGAATGTTAAGAGATGCAAACTTGACAGTGGTAGCTACCTAGTTGAGGATAATACTTCTAATTCTATGTACCCACAGCTGATTAAACTGTCATTGCAAAGTGGTACAGAAATACATTATTTTAGCAGCAAATCCTATTTTGCAGGCATTCCACCTGTTCTCTTGCAGACTTCTAGGCTCCAGCCCTGCTGTACAATCCCATTGGTTATGTCTGCTCAGGGCTTGATCCAGCCTGGTCTTAAGCACTTACAAGGATGAGGTGCCCACAACTTCTCTAGGCAACCCATTTCACTGTCTCCCTACCCTCATAGTAAAGAACTTCTCCCTAATATGTAATCTAATAGTTTCAAACAACTCATTGGCTTCAAAATATGATCTGATTTTATTTAATAAAGAATGAAAATATTTTGTTGCATTTATAATTTCCAATATTGACAAAAATACTTGGAGAACAAATGAAAAAAGTAATAATAATGTTACAATCAAATAAAACATCAATTTTATACAATGAAACATTGTATCCATTTTGACCTTACGCAAAAATTTTTAACAGGTTTATTTTAAAGCTTCTTTCTTCTCTTAACAACTGTTTCTCTGCTTCTTTTCAGTCCAAAAGTGAACCATTGGCATAAATTGACAGAAATTTTGTTTAGCTTAGCTCTACCTATATACACTACTGACTAATCAATAAGGCAGTCTGAGGAAAACCTTTGCATGTCAAGGAAGTTGAGTGACATATGATACTGTATGCTGAAATGTTTTGTGGGTTAGCAAATTTTTTTTTTATTTTTTAAAAAGATGATAAGCTGAGTTGGTGATATCAGACCATGTGAAAGATTTACTCAGACAAGAAGTCTTGCTTATGGAGGAGGCTGTTGACACCAAATCACTTTTTGAGGGTGAAACTATTGGGGGAAAGAAAATGTAATATTCTTCTCCAAGTACATGTGTTTTAGAGGATGTCTAATGAGTTAAGTCAGCACCTGAGCAGTTGTAAAACCATTACCATTTGCAATGGGACTTTTAGTGGAATGCTATGTGCTCTGGTGATATCCAATCCAAGTGGTAGTGCACGACATGAACGTACTATGTTAAAATTCTTCTTTTTACCCCTTTCTTCACTTTTCAGAGAATGGACAGCTTGGACTCTGGCTACAGTAAAGTGACAGTGGGTCTCTCTCTTTAGCAGCTGACAACCGCACTGCAGTGGTGAAGACAGCTTTGAGATCATGTTGAAAGAAACACACATAGTAACAATGTGCATGAATCAAAGTGTGCCTAGGGGGAAGTGATCTATCTAAATAATAAAAAAAAAAAAAGTAGAGTAAAGGTTGTTGCAAAGAAAGATTAACAGTTTTTCTGGAATAAGTTAAAGATTTCATTGAAAATTCAAGCTGACAGATTTCATGAAAATTTTATCTAAGTTTCTGGACAAAGACCATAAACTTACTAACTAGTATGTTGTGCTGAGCTTCATGAAGTTCAGAGCATCAGCTCAAAGAGACACATTTTACTGATGACTTCCAAAATGCATTTTAATGTTCTTACAGTTGATGGAGGCTAATAGCTATGAAAAAAAAAAAAAAGAAAAAAGAAACTGCTATGGCTCAAAGATCAAGAAAAAGCTCTACTGTAACCTAAGAAGCCAGGACCCATACAAGCAAGTAAACAAAGGATCAAGATATTAATGAGAATGCTTCAGAATTAGAATGCAAAGTTGATTTTATAGACACAATAAATAAATGTGTTTCTCTTCAACATTTCATACTTGAAGCTACCATCATGTCTACTACCTGTTGTCATCGTTCCTCTGGTATTTAGTATTTATATGTTTGTGGGAAGTAATTTTCAGTAATATGAGCTATAGTAATCATCACCATCAGATTGGACATTGTCTTTTACAATGTCAGGTAATGTTATTGTGAACCTTAGAATGGATTGGAAACTGCTTGGATGACTGAAAGCTACATTGAATTCGATTGGAGTTAAGTAGGCTATTAATCAACACTTGCTTCTTACTAGGCCTGAAGTTGTTAGTGATTAGTTCTGAAAAATGTTGTACAAATACAAGAGACTTTGCTATTAAACTAGCCTTGATAATATTGGTATATTTCTGTTATTGCCATTACTTTGTCCCATACTATTTCAAGATTCTTACTAGGCAAGTAATACAAGGATATCTCACATTTTGGAGCCAAATTCTGTAGTTTTACTTTTGTGAAGGCTCTTACTAGTTTTTATTTGGTTTGCTTACTGATTTTTATAATGAGCATGGTGTTCATGGTATGGAATACACAGGTAGGCAGCTTGATTCAGCTGCCTTGGCTTTTGCCTCTCCCAGTTTAAGCTCCTGTCTGACTTGAAGCTGCTACAAGCCTGTACACCATGGCTGGCCTGTGATTCTATCCTAGTGAAACCAGGACAGTATTCCATGCCTTAGCCCATATCACATCACACACAAGTCACCACTATTTTCTGCCGTCTCACAATACATATAAACACACGTGTTAGTCCCTTGGTCTATTAGTTATTTCTCATATAAAGTCATTACAGATATCAATTCTGGAGTACCATTTGGCTGCCTTTGACTCCAGTTTGTATCGAAGTTCTAACACATCTGGCACAGCCGCACTCAGTGGCAGTGTGACTGGTGAGGCACTGGAATAGGTTGCCCAGAGAGGTGGTGGAAGCCCCATCCTTGGAATTTTTTAAGACCAGGCTGGATGGGGCTCTGAGCAACCTGATCTAGTGGAAGGTGTCCCTGCCCATAGAAGAGGGGTTGGAACTAGAGATCTTTAAGGTCCCTTCCAACCCTGACAATTCTATGATCCATTCAGGCCATGACAGTCTGCTTTCAGTCTTCACTTTCATTAGAGTTCCACACTGGCCAAATAGGACTGCTAAAAGTGTGAGTGTGTCTTGCTGGTCACTCCTTGTCTCTCCAGTTGACAGATCAGCTTACAGATCGGCATCATGAAGTCTCAATTAGTGTGCTATTGCCACCAGTGCACAACTGTAGCAGCAATGGGCATTTTGTTCCTTGATCCTCAGCAGCCCTGCAATAGAAGGGTCCTCTGATAAACCAGGCAAGGTAGACAGCTGTTTAATTTCCTGTCTCCACCACCGCTACACCAAATGCTCATCAGTACCCCTTGGGTCCTTCAAATAGCCTCTTCTGAGATAATCTACACCAAGAATGCACACTGCAAGTGGACCAATCACATAGGGTGCTTTTTCCACTCATGCCCAGTCAGACTTCCACTACAGTTTGCTCCTTGGATCCCCCTGTCACTCTAGAAACACAAATGGACTCTGTTCCTTTATAGTTTGCTGGCTGTAGGGTGCATTGTGCACTGTTGTCCATTACAGGCTTGCATCCCTGTGGTTCTGACGTGCCAGGCCATTGCAGCCACACAGTCCAATAAACTCAGCTGTCCCCTCTGCCACCTGGCTGGAGGCAGGGCACCTCTAATTTTAAACAGAGTGCCCATTGACAACAAATGGGTCTGAGTGACTCATGTAGACTAGGCCACCATCACTGTTACTCACATCTCGTAAATAAGGATCTGAAGCCCATCTGCACAGTCTGTTGGGTGGCCTGTTGGAAAGTGAAGCAGCACTTTTCTTGGAAGGGCCCCCTTCTGTGATCATTTTATTTTGCAACTCGTGCACACATACCTGTAAGACTGAGGTAGGTTTTCCATCCCATTTTTCTCATGTCTTCCCCATTTTTATGCAGGAAAAACCACAGGGTGTCTTGGTAATGTGTACTGTCTCAAGACAGGCCTTACAGGAGAACGCTTTCTCCTGACAGCTGAGATACTTGTCAGTACAGTGCAACCTATCCTCCAACCGCGACAATTTTTCATACACTTTTCCAAGCAGTTCTATGGATTTGTTGGATGTTTTTTTTTCACAGTGGAGATGTCAGCCCATGGAGAGAAAGAGAGGTTGTCTGCATATTGCCACATTCAATTATCTATGTTACCAGACATTGATGCCTGGCTGTTTTTCCAGCTAAATAATGCTAATGTGTTGACATATGTGGATAACACATTCAGTACCCACTTGTGCCACAGAGGTCTGGTAACTCTGAGTTCATTTGGATTTAATGGTGTATGCAGGTCATCCAGGTCAGCAAAAATCAGCCCCTGCACAGCTAGTTCCCTCAGATTCTTAATACCTCTCTCAATGGTTGTCCACTTGCCCAGTGGTATTTGACATCACCCCTAAAGGGATACCTATTTCTCACACTCAACAAGAGTCTTCTCCAGAGAAAAAGAGGATGTGCCTCTTTTGCAAGACCTCTGTTAATACCCACTTCTCTAGCCATCGGTTCCAGCTGCTTGGTTTCTCTACCCTCTAAGTCCAAACCATGGGGTCTGTTATCCCAGCGTCAGAGTAGCCAAGCAACAAGTTGCTCTCCTTTATGACTATTGTAGTCTTCATGTATATCTCACAACTCAGGCATAGAGATTGGTCATCTCTGATTCTTCATCCTGTGATGTCCCCGAAGGACCTGCTCTTTTTTGTGTATTCCTTCTTCTCTACAGTGGTGACTGACACTGACAACGGCCACATTAACCATCACCAGGGACTGATAGCTACAATGTTTCTTGTGGAGGCTGAGATAGCTGCAGGGCCCATTGCAGGGGTTGCAGCAGCTGCACAGTATCCATCTCTATACCAATAATTTAAGCAAGACCAAGAGCTGAACGACATTCAAAAGGATGACAATATGAGTAAGGTGGTGGAAGCATCCCAAGGGTAAACCAAATTATCTTTGCTCACTACTATTCCATATATATCAGAAATTGATATTATTACAAAAGAGTTTATAACACCGTAACCTAATGGCAAAGAACATAGCACAGCAGTACCTCTAATCCCATGCTCAGAAGCAATAACCTGCAGAAAGCCAACAACAGAGATAAAGCCACCCACAGCTCTAAAAGTAGCTCTAAAATCAAATACCAGAGAATTCCACTCAGTGACCATTCTACCCGTGTGTCCAATATAATGAATACTTGGAATGACTCTGTCAAATCCATTAAAACTTCAACCCTTTGAGACTCAAATTAAAGGTCTATAATTCTCATGGGTGAGTTATTGAAATCATACCCTCCCCCCCTATATTGGGTGCCAATATCTAACTGTCTACAGTTAGCCCATATCTGGAGTTAATCTATAGCAGCTGTTCTATCAACCAATGACCCCTCCCAAGCTGGGAAGGGGAATTTGGAAAAGGAGAGGAAACCCATAGGATGAAATGAAAATGGGTTTAATGAAACAGGAAAACCAATGTTAATACTAATGCCAATATAAAGTACACAAAGTTATATTCAGCCCAGTAAGTATATATACAGTGGTCTCAATAAACAGGAAAGCACTCCTCAGGAGAGGAAAGGAAGGGACAGTCAGAAGGGAAGGGGCAGTGGGAAGCCCCACTCTCAGCAACTTCCTCCTTTATAATGACCATGATGTTTATGGTATGGAATACACCTGTAGGCAGCTTGGGTTAGCTCCCTTTGCTTTTTTTTACCTCCTAGTTTACACTCCTGGATGACTTGAAGCTGCTACTAGCCTGAACACCGTGGTGGGTCTG
This sequence comes from Actenoides hombroni, assembly GCA_024336885.1. Taxonomy (NCBI): domain Eukaryota; kingdom Metazoa; phylum Chordata; class Aves; order Coraciiformes; family Alcedinidae; genus Actenoides; species Actenoides hombroni. The sequence continues at coordinate 36,456,154 of WUAM01000323.1, read as the reverse complement.
TGACTCTATCAGAGAAAACAGGGCACATATCTAGAGACAACTGATACAGAAGAGAGCAGTTAGAATCTTAATGAGTTTGTATTTATCAAGATTTAATTCCTGCATGTGGAAACCTATTTATAGAGATGCAGCATGTTTTAAAAGTGTTTTAAAAGTATTTTAACATATTATTGCCTTCAGAAGTTTTGTTAATAAAGTATTTAGTAGTTTCTTTTCTCCAACACATCTTCCATTGTATTTACATGGTCATACAACAAAAACCCTGAAGTGTCTAGAGAAACAATGTGTCCCTCTTTATGCATTAGAGCAACAAAAGTCAATAGTTTGTAACACAGTCTTCCAACACTTAATTTTTTCTTATTTTACGGGTTGAATCATTTCTGCAAATAGATAAGTTAGATGTAGAGGTTAATAAAAAGTTAAAAGAAATGTGTTGTCTTCTGGGTGTTTAACCAGAAGACTAGTTTTCAAGGGTTTGAGCTCAGCGCCGGTGCATACATCTAAAGTTATTTCAGATTAAACATTCAGATTATGGAACACAAACCTCTTTGGATATTTTAGAAAATGGGGGGTTGAGATTTCAAAACAAGGTAAAAAAATATTTTAGTTTGTTGTGCATTTATTTTTGTAGAGGAGTGACCTCTTGTGTAGGTAAAGAATTCCATAAAAACATCCTGCATTAACAGTGAAAATTACATCTTCTCTGATACCCAGTGAAGTGTTAAGCTGAGTGGTAGCTGGTTTAGGAAATATGTCTTATAGTTATACTCAGGAGTATGTTGCCAAAGACATTGGAAAGTCTACCTACATGAAAACTGACAACTAAAATTATTAATTTCAAAATAAGTCAATGGATAACTTGTAAAAACATTTTTGGTGTTACTACAAATTCACACATATTAATAAATAAGAACCTTAGCTGTGTTCATGATGCAAGTATTGTTTGGGAAGACATGTTGTTAGATAAGAACTTGGTATGTATATTCTGATGTGGGATATAAGCTCTTAGAAAAGTTAAGGCCGAAGGAAACTTGTGAATGATAAATTCTGAAAGTCTGACTGTGCAATTCTAAATAAAATATAGCCAGTTTAGAATGGTGGTATATTTGATTTTAGTAGAAGACATGAAAGCTTTGATTTCCCTCTAAAAAACTCTTTGCTAGGTATATATACATACGATTTGACTTTTTGCTCTGAATTTAGAAAGAACCCAAAAATATTAAACTGTTGGATGAATATCCTGACTTTTGTAACAAGCTTTCTAAGTATGACAGAAAATGTGATTGTACTATTGGCTTTTAGGCTCTAAGCTTTATAAGGAGGAATTACTTTTGTTATGATATGTTTGTTCAGTGGGGCCTTGATTCCTCATTTTCAATCTCTAGCTATTACTGCAATGCAAATATTAAATAATAAATGTTTCTATATTGCTCTTTCACAGTTTTGTAAGAGAAAACATGTCATGGTAAAACAAGGCTATTCACCTTTCAACGTTGTTCAATTGAAAACTTATCATTTTAAAATTAAAACTTTATACAGTATAGTCTACTTAGCATTTTTTCCTTATTGTCTGCTTATAGTATATGTTGAGGAGATTAAAAGTCAATTTGAATCACTGTTTTTTTAAAAGCTGCCTGATGTTTCAAGTTATTGTTTTTTTCACCCCAAGGAAAACAAACTAATACTCTCAAAACCTATTAAATTTATGACCTTCTTGCTGAAGAGGCATATTTCAAAAGCATTTCCTTTGCTTGCAGATTTTTCATTTAGGACTTGGAACACTGTGGTTGCTGTAACAATACCAAATTTTTATTCACTTTGAGTGGGATTTAACTTGCTTTCTGAAACATACAGATGTGTATGTCTGCTTATAAATGTCTGTATGTGAACTACATGACTTGTATACTCCTTTTGTTTTGCTCCTGAATGCCAATAGGATTTATTTTTGAGGTATGTCTAGCTGGCCATGTGAAATTGTTGCTGGTATTGGTACAATGGAGAACTGCAGGAGTGAAAGGAATATTTATGTTAAAAATGAAATGGTGACTTTATGAAACTTGGTGATGAGCAGAAGTTCAAAGACTAGAAGTATCTGAATCATAATTTAATGATGAATATTTTAAAGTATAATTACAGTCTTTTGATTTATAAGTCCTTCTTTCAGACTTGTTCTTGGATTTAAAGACTTCTACCTTTCTAGGAAGTATTCTGAATATTTACACAGGTGTTATATGAAGCATGATTTCAAATATTATACAGCATATTATAATTTTTTTCTTCAGGATCTCTGTATACTTTAAATCTGATTTCATTCTCCTGTGGCCCTTAGTTTATATGATCAAAATGTGATAGTGGGAGTGGACAAGAATTATTCTAGTTGATCATATCAAAACACCATGTTAGGGTCTCCCTCCAAACCAAGCTACTTTTTGGTGCTTTATTAAAAAAAACAAGCAAGAAAGAGCTTCCACCTCACCCCCCCCAACCTATTAGAAACAGGTTATATATGAATACCTTTTTTCTATTAACTCCTAGTTTCCGGTAATCAGCAAGTTAGGGATTTCCTGAGACAGATTTTCTATTTCAGGAGTGTGTTACATAATTATTGGTGGTTCTATGAATTTGTCTAATCTTTTCACCAGGACTGTACCATTAAGGCAGAGAAAATATTATTCAATGCCCATCCTTCTAGAAGGTATCTTGGGATGTGAACTTGGACAAAATAATAAGAAATGTTCCATAACATTTGTTTGTATTTAATTCTGAAATTGGTAGTCATTCCTGCAAAGTTCTGAGTTTTTTTGGTATTACTGAAGCCAGGGAAGTGAAGGTAAGCAGCTCTCAGAATAAAATGCTCAGTGTATTTTCATTTGAGTAAGTGTCTGAAGACAGTTGTCATTCATCAGCAAAGCACAAAACACTAAGACAATTGCTTAACAACAACAACAAAAACAGTCGTATCTTGTGAGTTCAAATTTAAGCAGAAATGTCACTCTAAAGATTACTTACCTTCTCTCATTATATTTCTTGTCAAAGACTAAAGCCAAGATGTTTCCCTTCTTCTCTTAAGTATTACTGCCTCTTTTTAATAAGTTATTTCAGGAAGTGAATATTGTTGACTGTGGTGTTATCACCTATTAAGCAACACTGGAAAGATGAATTGAAGAAAATACATTTGAAAATTAAGGAAATTACTCTGACAATGCAATATGAAAACGATCAAGAAAAGATATGCTTATGTTGTTTTGTGGATACTACTCTAAATAATAATTCCAAATTTTCATTTTGTACTAAAAAGGCAATTTATCTATGATGTCTGAATAAGAAAATGACATTCACATGTATGAAGTATTTTATTGTTTTTCTCTTTGACTTGTAAGAGAAAATAATGGTAAAAAGATGATTGCCATCAATTACCAATTTTTATCATAGATGAAACTGATGATTCCAGGTTGCAAATGCTTTGAAGTACAAAATAAATAGGATATTGACTTTTTGTCACTGGTTGGGTGATGGGTGCCTTGCATAGCGAAAGACAGATGTGCTTCTCTAACAAATTCCTCTTTTCTGCTCAGCAGCTTGCAGTCTTTTATTACTGAAATATGACCATATATGTTTTATTTTAGTACTGCTTTCAACAGTTCTCAAGGTCTCCTGAGCAATATCTGGCAAAGACAACTTAAGCTGGTATAATTAGACTGAGTATCACTCTTTCATTGACAATGAACAACAGTGTTAAAAATTTGGTGTCATCTGTGCTGACATGACAGTCTGATCTATTAGGCTGCATGCAGGTGAGCTTTCACTGAATTATGTGTAGGACTGAGCATTACTGTTATTATTATACTAAGAATCTGGCATAATGTCAACCTAGAGGTTAGTGAGCAAACGTATTCTTTCATGAAAGGCAGGTACACATGAGAAATAGTTTGTATTTTACACTGGAATAGCTATCAGAGCAGAGGAAGGAGGGAACAAATATCTCACCTCAACTCAGTGGGTTTCTCTTTACAAAATATCTGAGTTATCTTCAAGTTGGGCAGGAAGACTGTGGCAATTTAATATAAAAACAAAATTATAAACCAGTTTGGGCTAGAAGAGACCTCTAAAGATCGTCTAGTTCAACCCCTCTGCCATGGGCAGGGACATCTTTAATTAGATCAGGTAGCACAAAGACACATTCAACCTGACCTTGAATACTTTTAGTGATGGTGTGTCCATAACTTCTTTGGGCAACGTGTGCCAGTGTCTCTATGGGGTCACAAGTCCTGCCAGCAAACCTGCTCCAGGGTAGGCTTTCTTCACAGGTTCAGCCAGGAGCACCCCCCTCCAGTGTGGGCTTCACACAGGGTCACAGCCTCCTTCAGGCATCCACCTTCTCTGGTGTGGGGTCCTCTACAGACTGCAGGTGAATATCTGCTCCACTGTTAACCTCCTTGGTCTGTAGGGGGACAGCCTGGCTCACCTTGGTCTTCACCACAGGCTGTAGGGGAATGTCTGCTCTGGTGCCTGAAGCACCTCCTGCCCCTCCTCCTTCACTGACCTTAGTGTCTGCAGAGTTGTTCCTCTCCATACTCTCATTCCTCTTTTCTGACTGCTGCTGGTGTTACTCAGGTTTTCTTTTCCCTTCTTAAATATGTCATCACAGAGGTGTTATCACCATCATTGATGGGCTTCACCTTGGCCAGAAGCGAGTCCATCTTGGAGTTGGCTGACATTGGCTTCAGGAGATATTTTAGCAGTTTCTCAGAGCAGTCCTGTAGTCCCCTGCTACCAAAACCTTGTCACACAAACCTGGTATAGTAAGAGAGGAAAGTAAAAGTGAGAAAGTAGTGAAAGCAGAACTTTCTTGTCTTTACAAAAACTGTGTGGACTGCAAGTTTATATTTCTGTTCTCATTGCAGTCACTATCATGAGGATAGATTCCTGTTGTGACATGCTGTGTTTTCTTTATATCCTCTGCCAAAGAAACAAAATCAATAACTCATGCATTTTTCAAGGCAAGTTTACCTGTTGATGGCTGAAGAATATATAGCTAATATACATATGAACAGCTAAACACACTGCTAGGTACATTAGACCACTGTCTTTTGTATAGTCTAACAGTTACTAAAATTGCACTTGTTTTCACAATAAAGATTACAGTAAAGATGAGATATAACATACTGTACCTTGAGTACATTTTTATAAGAATGATTGTAATGAAAGAACATACTGGCAATGTATTTTTAAAGCTCAGCTTTCATTATAATTGGGCAGAAGAAATTTGGGACTCTGTCCAGATGTCTCACAATAATCTTCTGGTAAAAAATAGCACACTTGTAATGACTATCTTTTGTGAACTAGTTTATGAATCCACAATGAATTTTGTTATGCACTTCTGAAGGCTGAAGATTAATAATTAATGTAAAATAAAGAAATATGGAACACAGAATGCTGGAATTATAAAGATGTGACATCCACAAAAGAAAATCTGCAGAAACATGGAATTAGTACAATACAGACTTCAATTTGCATGCAAAGCCAGAAAAAAGCCCATCATTGATTTTGACAAGAGCCAGATTTGACTAATTGATCCAGCAGTTTGAAATCAATAAGATGCCTTTTCATGTTCTGTCCATGTTGATCTGGTTCTGTTAATCTTTTCACATTTACGTAATTCATAGTTAATGACTGAATTGGGTAATTAGCCCCGACCAATCTAGATACTGAATCCTGTGACAAAATAATTGTATAATTAGAACTCAGTCACATCTACCAACAATTAGGAGGCAAATGTTAATAGGTATTCTTAAACTGAGAGCCTCTAAATCTATTGTCCTGTGGTAGTCAATAGTATAATCCCATAGTTTACTAATATTAGTAGTAGAAGAGGTAGTAGTAACAGCATAAACTATTAAATGCAGAGATCAAAGAAACAAAACAAAAGAAAAAAAGCCCAACACTGTTAGGGCTGACAGGATACATTGAAATTATGCCTTTACTTGTAGGATGTCACTGGCTTAAATAATATTTAAGTACCATGCACCACAGACTAGGGGTTAGGGGTTGATCAAGTAGCTCTGAAAAGAAGGACGTGGAAGTCCTGGTAGGCAAGAAATTAACCATGAGCCAGCAGTGTGCTCTTGTAGCCAAGAAGGCCAATGTCATCCAAGGCTGCATTAAGAAAAGTGTGACCAGCAGGTTGAGGGACATTCTCCTTCCCCCTCTACTATGCCCTACTGAGTCCACATTTGGAGTACTGAGTCCAGTTCTAGGGTCCCTAGCCAGTAAACTTCTGGAGACAGTCCAGTGTAGGGCTACAAAGGTGATTATGGAACTGGACTAATGTGGTCAACACACCACATTTACGTAAAATATTCTGCTGCAGTAATCCAGTTCGGCTCTCAAGTCACTCAGATGAGTCATCTTCAAATAATGGTAAACCATGGATGATCAGAGATGATCTGAACCTATTTTTCTTATTGAACATGTTTAATAGGTTACTTCTTTCTCTGATTCTCCTCCTGTTCCATTTGTCCAGTAAAACACCATCCTAACCACCATAACATGACATTGCTAGACTAAAGATCAATGGATACCATTAGTATTTATATAGGCATATATACATATACATAGACTTTTTTCTTCTCCTTTATCTTCCACATACTGTTTACTTTGTCTTCTTGTTAGCTTCTCTGGATAAGCATACAGCACACTGTGAGTGATAGCACAGTTTAAATAGTCCATGATAATAATTGTTTTCTTTAGAATTGTGGATTTTTTTATTTTTTTAATTTATAGCAAAAAGAAGTTTGTTTTCTTTTCTCAGATTTTCATGTGCACTGATCCCTGCAGAGGTGACAATCTGACATCTGTTTTGGATCTGTTGAAATAACAGAATAGAAGCTTTAAGAGAGTTAGGTTTTATAGATGTTTCACACACCCCTCCTGCAAAGGCTCAAATGCTTATGCTTCAAATGCTGCTGAGACTGCAAGTGGTCCTGTGGCTGCAAGCCCTTTTATAATCATTCTAATAATAAGTGCCTACACCTGATTGGCCTAATCAAAGACCATCTGTCCACAATTGGGTGCTTCTTTCTTTCTGTTATAACATTGATAAGCTTTCCCTGTTTGTGAACTGGTGGTTGTTTTCTCAGGACGTTCTGGCCTCCTCAAGGGTACACAGATGTTCACTCAAGGTTATTTATCTGACTCACATTCTAAAGCCTGGGACAAGCCGAGGCCTCCCACAACATGGCAGTAGCTTGGCAATAAAGTAGTAACATGGATTTTACAAAAGGAACTAATCAGTTCTCTTGCTGTAACAAAGGAATATCTGACTCCAACCCACTTTTTCTGGTGTGGATTTTACATTTCTGCAGATTGATTTACACCACCAGTCACAGACAGGTCAAACACCTCACAGAAGATATCTAGAAAACCTGTAATAGTAAGGACATGCACGCTGGCATTTTCAGAAGCACTGGTAGTATCAGTTACCTGAGGGTCTTGGTAGGTGCGGAGCCAAAATGGTATTCTCTGCTGATAATTACAGGCCTAAGTGATAAAATTAAATGCTGCTTAAAAGACTGACACCTCTCTGCACTCTTTTTAAAAACTGTACTTATACATACTGCTTAAGTTGAGCATAAAGTTGTTAAAAGAAACACATGGTTCCGTTAAAAAAAAAAGTCACAAAAGTATTCAGATTTGTCTATTTTCAGCCCCCGCATTAAGGCAGTCAACTACTTGTCCTGTTCATTAACACTAAGCACTTAGTACAGGTTAACACTCCATTAAAGCTACTCCTGTGAATTTGCACTTAATAAGTTTTAGTTTCCTTTGGTTTTGTTGGTTTTTTAAAAATTCATTCTAGAGGAATTGAATTACAATTTACAGTGGAAAATATGGGATCTTAGTTAAGGAAAATCTCATCAGAAGATTACTAGTTTGAGTAATGACAGAATGGTTTTAGTAATTTACACATGTTTTATCTACATGTTTTTCTACCTTTAAAATAATTATTTTTGTTGGGACTTTCCATATATCCTATGTCAATGCTTTGTTATATAGCACAAAGCTTCATTTTGTTTTTAAAAGCTGAGGCAAACTTTGAGGAATTCTTTATGAATACAGGAAGAATAGCGTATAATAGTGTTACAGAATAAAAAGCATAGTATTAGCACTGCTTGGAAGGCATAGTTTGATGACTTTCCAAGCAACTTTAACACTAGTTAATTCAAAATGAGGAAAGGACAGTATCTCAGAACAGGCATTCAAAGCTCATTCTCTCACCAATGATCAAAAGTTTATGTTAGGTTGTTAGCTGGTGGTATAAGTTAAAAAAAAAAAAATCTATGACAGTTTGGTAAACATAACCATTCACATTTAACCTAAGACATAGGGAGTCACTTTTCCACTTTTATTATAGATTGCACAACGCATTTTTTTACTATGGTCTATGGTGCTGTGAAATTTCATGTTGCATCTTCTCCATTTTTTTCTAAATAAATAAAAAGAACTGTGTATTAACCCTAACCATAAGGCTAACCGTAATGTGGTACTGAGGTTGAGGTCCTAGCAGTGTGGACAGGCCAGACAGGAAAGGTCGGGAGGAAGCAATGTTGATCAACCTCAAAATCCTATTAGGGTTAGGGTTAGATTTCAGAAAGCTGCAAAGCCTCCAGCTCCAGGGATACTGGGGCTGCGGAAGGGGAGCACGGCACTGCACCAACATTGATCCCCCTGCACCTTTCTTATCTGACCTATCTGTGTACTCCATGTATAATGGGGAAGTAATATTAAGCCAATTATTTAGGCTAGTACAAAGGCTGTAGGAACGCATTGCCCCTTATTCAGGTTTATTTCATATCAAGCAGAAAAAAACCCAGACGAAAATAACAAAGGAAAACAACATCTGCTCTTAAAACCTACAGTAAAAATATCACCAGTGGAAGCCTGTGCATGAATATGCATGTGGACAGACAGAACACTGGATTTCTTTAAAACTCTCACCTGAAGTATGTAAAAAGTGTATTGGGGAGAATAAAGAAAAGCCAAGAGCATTCATCAAACACATATTTGAAGAATATGTATTAATCATTGACCTCACTACTAAGAAAATATAAAAAACAAATATTTAATTTCCAACATTTTGTACCTGAGAATAAAAGCATCAATAAGTAATTCCTGTGTACTGCAAGAGGCATTGGTTTCTCAAGCTTAATGCATAGCCACAGATTTCCAAACCCTGGTCAACTTTTCTGAATCAAAGACAAAAAATTCTGTTTGAATTATAAAGTGT